>OY759168.1:98028193-99228193 GCA_963662145.1 Sturmia bella | reverse complement strand
TAACACAATATCCTAGCTCCAGGGTGCAGACTAAGCAAGCCCAAATTAAGTGGAATAATGGGAGTTACAACTCAACTACTTTCAACTACTGACAAATTTTAATCGCATAGGAATAGCGGGAGGAGATGAATGCACTACTTTTGCCAGTATATCGCCTTCTCATAAATACGATCATGATGGTATCTTGGCAGAGACACTTTACCAGATATAACCCAGTTACGGGGCGTATGCTGGTGGAAATTAAGTGACTCTGTGAATAACACGGAGAGTTCCTATAGACCTGTGAGTCAAACTATTTATGGTGAAGTCCACGGTACGTAGAACAGGTCTATACTGGCTTAAGTGTGCGTCGCACGGCATGGGTATGCATACTCCTCCAATTAAATTAACCTGCTCTATATTTTTTAATATTGTGGCCTTCATGTAAAACAAGAATTTCGTAAAGTTATGTAAATTAATGAAAACAATTTTGTTAATAAAAGTTTTTGCCCGACTCTTTTACTTTCAAGCACGGCTGTTAGATATTGCTTGCGGTTAATAATTAGTTACATTTTTTTTCAAAAGCAGTTCTGGTGATTAAATTGCCCTGCTCTAGGAAGGTTCCCAATATTAAATGATTGCCTGTAAAAAGAATATAATCGGGATTATAATATATAATTTTGATTACTGGCAACTTTTGATTACTGAAAAGGAGCCCAAAAGTAATCAAAAACATACTGCCACTACTTTCAAGTATTATATTTGATTTTTTCTGATTCTTTTAATTACTTACATATGTTATGTATTACTATATTTTCTTTAACAAAATTTTTACATTTCAATGTTTTTAAATAATCTAAAGTAAGCCCGAGAATTTCAAAATTTTTTGCAATTGTAGTTAATTGCTTTTCTTGAAAATTGTAAGTAATTATATCCTAAGCAATTACTTTAGCTTTAAAATAAAAATAATTAAATTAGTAATGATTATAACTGTTTAATCTTGGCGTGAATAATTAAACCAAAATTAAATAGTCATACTCTTATGGTGCCAAGACTTAGGGGATCACCTAAGGGGGTTTAGGTGTTAGTTGAGTGGAACAGAAGGGGAGTCTGACCCAATTTTAATTATATTACCAAAAATAAATAATTATTAATTTCATAAAATAATTTGCCTGGTTTCGAAGCAAATTTCGGTGCTGATGAGCAACATGGTGGTCGTGCTACAGCCATGGTATATACTCCAGCCAGTAAGTCTTCAACTTTACTTTTCTAGCCTTCTTTAAAAATGTTGAGCACTCTAATTTTATCACAAAAAAAAAAAAATCTTTCTCAATTCGAAGGAAATAAAAATCAAACTAGAGAGCGCGATGAAACTATTAACAATTGCAAATCATATAGTGCCACCATACATTTAAAATTAATATTACATAATCATTTCGTAACAGCTGTGTAACAAAGAAGCTGTGTACTCGCTATAAAAAGCAAAATTATTATCTATAAAGGTGGCGTATGAGTGATATTTGGCAATATCACTGCAAGTAATATTTGTTACGTATACGCGTCTAGAAATTAAAAAATAGCATTTGATGAAAGTTTTCAGCTTTGTTTCAAGAAGATTTTATAGGATCTTTACACATTAATTATGTGCTTTTTTCAGTCGATGGGACATTGCACCAACACAGCGCAAAAGCATAAGTATAACGTTTGTTTATCCAATCATGTTTTCCTTAAAAAAAAAAACCACATTTGTTTACTACCTGTTATTGATTTGCAAAAGCTGCGTACTTTGAAATATATTCATTCATTGTTCTTGCTTATTTTTTATTGTCTTGCAGATAAAAAATAGCCACCCCAAACATTGAACGTTTTCCCACCCTGTGTTGAGCAGGTGGTCAATTGGGTACGAAGAAATATGTACATATATAGTGTGTCGCCCTGTTTGGGTTAAATTCCTAGAGATGTAAATTTTTGATAAGTTCTTAGTAAAACAACTTTATCAGTCATACAATTACATACATACTTGTGTATTTCTATAAAACATTCCATTAATTGTTTTATAGAATTAATTGAGCGTTGAACTGTGTGTATATATATACATACATATGTATACATATATGTTTGTATGCAGATTGATATGAACGTGTTAAGAGGAAAATTTTCTTGCTAAAGTTTTTTTTTAGCAGGCACTTTTAAATCTTGTGTTCTAGATATTTCAAGGTGGCAGGGATCCTGCATGGAATATTACTGGATGATCATGATATAAATTTGGCCAAGACCTTCTAGAAGGCCTGTTAAAAAATCACTTTTATCGTTTTTGCCAAGGAAGAGAGTGTGCAAGAGCTAAGTTAAATTTGTGTTGCGGCCATGAAAAGGAAAAAACTATATTTTTCATTAACGACTTCATTGCCTCAAATTCAGCGAAAAAGGCTTGCAAAAAGTTGTCATTTGGGGAAGCCTATGAAATTTTGCTTCTGGCTTTCTAATAATGCCTATGTATTAATTTAATTTCTAACAATATTGTTTACTGTTGTTCTGTGTCCATTTGGTATTCCCTTTCAAAGTTTTGCTTTGTTTTAAATGTTTTGCTTTATGACATTTAATAAATTCTTTTTTTTTGCAGCTTATTTTATTTATTTATTTCGCATTAAAATATTCATTATCATTATTATTCCTTTCTTTACGCGGTATTATTATGTACATATGTATGTATGTGTACATATTTTTTTTTTGTAATTTGTGCACGTTTTTCTTGTTCTTTTGCATTTGTGTAAATTTAAATTTAGTTTTCTAGCCATTAATGATTTATTAAGACATAAAAATAAATAATTTCAAGCTCGTTTAAAATGCTGGATTTGTATTGAATTTAGATTAAGCCGATCCACAAAGTACAAAGTTATAGATGTATGGGAATTTCCATATTATTATACATACGTGACATTCATTCAACTACACAAAAACAACATAAAACTATTTTTAATTACAAAGTTTGTTCTTTAGATTTTGTTTAGATTTGCATGAATTAATGATGAAGATTCAAGAATTTAATTTAATTATTATTATCCAAAAGAGGCATTATTGTCGATCTAAATAGACTTTTTTAATTACATCTACAGTTCAGTGCTGCTGCTCAACTCGCCTTGAAAGACTTGAAAGAACTTAAAAGAATGTTTGAAACTTTGCAATTTATTCTATTATTCTAATGAGCACAACTGGAATCACAAATGTTCGAACAATCCTTTAATACAGAAAACAATTTAATCAATTTGCTGCATATAGACAGCTGAAAAGACAGACAACAGCTTATAAGGTCTGCTTAGAACTAGAATAATAAATATTTACTAATTTAATTTTTTTTATAGTGAACTATATGATCTACAATTGTTAAAAATTTTATTGTGATTTCTAGTTCACTTTTTATTTCCTCAACATTGAGAAAGATTTTTTTGCCATAAAATTGCAGTGATCAACATTTTTAAAGAAGGCAAGAAAAGTAAAGTTGAAGACCTACTGGCTGGGGTATAAACCCCATGGCTGTTTCATGGCCCACACGCCGCTCATCAGCATCCAAATTTGCTTCAATCCTTTTATTTTTGATGACACATTTGACTACATACACCACCTAATTAACGCTACCTTAAATCAGAACATACATTATAATTTTGCACAATTTGCTTCAGCATGATTTTAAATATTTTATGAATTTTTGCTACATCTTAAATAGCACGAAATTTTTCACTTCATACACGAAGCTTTTGAGCTTAAAGTGAATGTCTATCAACAACTTTGTAGCTTTCAGCCAAATTTCAAATCTCTGCGACAACGCTTTCTATTTTTGTCCCATCGTTATCTACTCGTATATAGGATCAAAGCACTTTGCGCTACCACCGGCGAACAGGCCAAAAGTGTTAATTTAAAAATAAACTCAAGTTAATGCAATTTAGCATTTTCACACTTTTAATGAAATACTAATGAAAAACACAAACTCGTAATTGATATTTACTCTAACATATTCACATGAGAAAAAGAAAAACGTGTTTTAATTCACATTCACAGTGCGAACAGCACAAATCAATAAAAAAAAAAACGTTAAAATTTTGATCATTTATAGTAAATTTATAATCAAAATCTTTCAAATATTTCAAACATTTAGGTTGCGTCATGTATATAAAATCGACATTTTCAAGAGACGTTGTTTCAAAATTACAACAGTCAAGAGTCAGCCTCTTATCAGTGAGTGCTGATTCAAAACAAATAGTTTTCACCTCGCTTGTCTTAATTTCTCTATCTTATTTAACAAGTATTATTCACAAGCAAACATATAAATTGAACTTGAGACCAAATGAACTAGAAACATAAACGCTTATAATAATGAATTGATCTGGCAGAATAGAGGTAGAGAACCAGCAACATTAATGAAGTTTGAAAAATTGAGGCGAGGCTTTGCTTTATACTCAATTATGTTTAAAAAGACAATGAAGGAAAGAAAAAGGCTGAATAGAGTATGTAATCATAATACCTATTAGTGGAATTTAAAAAATTTTGAGGTTAGGCCAGAGTCCATAATATCATTCTTCCAATAATAAACATGTAAGACTTTTTTTTATTTATGAGTGTGGTAGCTATTTGGAGATTTTTCGAACGAAGCTTTAAGAGTTTGCTTGTTTTTTATTTCCTTTCTTTTCTTTCCCTGTCTGTTCTTTTCTTTTCTTTTCTTTCCTCTTCTCTTTTTTCAACTCTTTTGTTTCTTATCTTGTTTTCCCTTCCCTCGTTTTTATTCTCTTTTCTTCTATTTTCTTTCCATCCCTTTCCTTCCGTTCCGTTCCCTTCTCTTCTCTTCTCTTCTCTTCTCTTCTCTTCTCTTCTTTTCTCTTCTCTTCTCTTCTCTTCTCTTCTCTTCTCTTCTCTTCTCTTCTCTTCTCTTCTCTTCTCTTCTCTTCTCTTCTCTTTTCTTTTCTTTTCTTTTCTTTTCTTTTCGTTTCTTTTCTTTTCTTTTCTTTTCTTTCGTTTTCTTTTCTTTTCTTTTCTTTTCTTTTCTTTTATTTTCTTCTCTTCTCTTCTCTTCTCTTCTCTTCTCTTCTCTTCTCTTATCTTATCTTATCTTATCTTATCTTATCTTATCTTATCTTATCTTATCTTATCTTATCTTATCTTATCTTATCTTATCTTATCTTATCTTATCTTATCTTATCTTATCTTATCTTATCTTATCTTATCTTATCTTATCTTATCTTATCTTATCTTATCTTATCTTATCATATCTAATCTTATCTTATCTTATCTTATCTTATCTTATCTTATCTTATATTATCTTATCTTATCTTATGTTATCTTATCTTATCTTATCTTATCTTATCTTATCTTATCTTATCTTATCTTATCTTATCTTATCTTATCTTATCATATCTTATCTTATCTTATCTTATCTTATCTTATCTTATCTTATCTTATCTTATCTTCTCTTCTCTTCTCTTCTCTTCTCTTCTCTTCTCTTCTCTTCTCTTCTCTTCTCTTCTCTTCTCTTCTCTTCTCTTCTCTTCTCTTCTCTTCTCTTCACTTCTCTTCTCTTCTCTTCTCTTCCCTTCTTTTCTCAGCGCATAACTCAATAGTACTGGCATTAGGTGTAAATAGTTCTCGACTTATAAATTTCTGAAAGCTAAGTTGGAGTATAAATAGTGACCCTCATTCGAGTTTGAGATTAGTATTGTTTTAACTGTGCTACAATCAATAAATATCTTATAACGTGAGTATCACCTTTATAGCCGTATTGTTAATGGTGTCAAAAGTGGGCAAATGTAAGGTTTTTAACAGAGTTGTAGAGTTAATAAGCCTTTGTACTATAAAGTGCGGTAAATTAAAGTGGAAAAACGTAGCACTATAATATTGCGGCAGTTGTGGTGCCACTTTCTGAAGTAGGATAGAATTCTTACAGATCTAGCTAGCAATTTTCAGTAAACGAATCGTACGATCGAGTAGAATAGTGTATCACTGCCTTTAGTATTTCAACAGGCGATATGTTTGCTGGTTTGCCACTCGTCCTTGTATTGAAATCAAATATAAATTCAAATACAAAATTTTATTTATTATTTGGTCATAAAAATTCTTCATGATATTTTATTATCAACAAAACTGTAACTGAACGGGGCATCATCATCTATTTTCATTAAATAAAAGGGTTCTAATAGATAAAGTCATAAAATGTAATTTAAACACTAATCACACACACACATATACAAACATGCACACTTGTGACATTTCATAAAAAATAATGTGTGAAGCGTGTCAGTAAAAAGTTTTTTAACCTTAAAATAAACAAAGAAAATAAATAAATTGTGTTTTAGCGATTGAAAAAGATAAAAAAAAAAATACTTTATTGTGGAGCTAATGAGTAATTAATTGATTGAATGAGGAAAACAATTACAGCGAGTTTTTATTGCTCGCAAATAGTTTAATTGGCGATATTCTTCAAAGATTTCTTTTAATTTTTGTTTATATTTTTATTTTTTTTATATCTGTATTTTTTATGGCCGAGTTATGGACAGAAAACCATATAAACAATATGCTGAAAATCGTCATTTGACCTTGGCAAAGTAAAAATAAATTCGAATTAACATAAACAAACGCCGCGATACGGTTCATCTAATTTAGCCTCTGTTTTTACCCCTCCCTCACTCACAGAAACGAGCTAACATTTGCTAACTTGCTATGGAAGCACCTTCTTAGCTTTTTGTGTTTTTTTTGTGCTTGTTGTTGTAGAGTCTACGTAAGCACATATCCTGTGAAAATTTCAGCTCTTTAGCTCTTATGTCTCAAAAGTCACTGCTAATTTTAGCTATTTCTTACAGTTTCTGGTATGGGAGCACTCTTTAGTTTTAAATTTTTTGTTTTTTTTTTGGGTATTTGTTGTTGTGTTTGTATTTTGCATTTTAAATACACAACCCTCAGGTATTTTGTATTTTAAATGCATCAGAACATGCATTTTGCCCAGCACTGGCTATAAATAAGCCTTTGAGAATAATTGTGCATGAGAGGTGGGGGCGTGTTCATGCAGCGAATTAACCAAAACTTATAGCAGAGCTAGAATCTATAATTTTAAAAGCACCACTGAATTTTAAGCGCATGCAAATGACAAAAAAAAGACTAAAACTTCATTGTTGACAAAACTGGTACTTGAGAGATGGGCGAGGTGGGCGCGTCCGATCACAGATTTCTTGTAAACTTTTTTTTTCTTTTAGTTAATCAAACAATCAAGCAGTGTACAAAGTTTCGTAATTCTACAGTCAAGTTTCTAGTTTAGACGATTCTGTATATGGGTATTTCCATGAAATGGTCCACCGTTAGTTAAAAAATCAAAACGCTCGCACAATTTTTTTAAGCACAGAAAATTAAAAAAAAAAAACTATTGACATTTTATTATATAAAAAAAAATTTTAACTTATAATAATTTTAAATGATGGTAAAAACTTCTGAAAATATATGTTATATTACAAAAATATGTATGAAGGTAAAAAGTGTCACGTGCGTAATCAAAAAATTTTTTTTTCTTAGCCAAACCATGCACACTTGTTTTTGAACAAACCATGATTATAAAGGTCCATTAATAACCTTTATAAAAACATTTTTTCCGAAATAAAAATCTTCTACAATTCGCCTACTTTTGCAATATTTCATGCTGCTTTAAAAGGCACTTCCGTTTTTTGTCACGTGCGTGAGTAAACTTTGATCGCATGGAACTTGGGTACCCAGTGCTCAATTTTCCAATATATGTATATACTTTTTGGAAGGAACGCATCACATTAAATGTAACAATGGCAAAATTCCATTCAAAAATTCCAACCCATTTATATTTTTATAACATTCAAAACAGTTAAACGTGTACAAATGTCACGTGCGTAACCATGGAAACACCCATATCATAAAAAGCATAACAAACTTTGAACTTCAGTTCAATTTTTCTAAGTTTTCACATTTAGCGACAGTCTGCAAACTTTCATTTTGCTGCGGTAACTACTTTACTTTGTCGGAATCACTGTGTGCTGACAAACCACTGTGCGTCGTTTGCAGTATTTTGTTATCTTTCGCAAAACTACAATATGAAAATAATAACAGTTCATAACAGTGATAAAGATTATATTTCTTTTTACGGCAAACGATAAAAATGAAATATTATAATAAATCAATTTACCGCTCACTTCTAATCAGGGTGTCAAGGTCATCCTAATAGTTTGATATAAATTGAATGATTATTTTAATCTGTAAAATTCAAAACAAAATTTACGTCATAAAAAATATTTAAAAATGTTTAAACTGCACATTGTCTATAGCAAAAATAGCAATATTTATTTATGTATATATTCGGTTGTATTTTTAATTATCTGCCCATCATTAACTAAAGTTATATACATATTTGTTTTAATTTCGGCTTACAGAAGCTCACAAGTGCAGACCTCTTTAACAATACACATAAAACAGATTGATTGTCACAAGCGATTGTTATCAACTGAATTTTGGCGGTTGGTTGTAGTACCGCAGTTTTAATTGCTATTTTTTTTTTGATTTTGTATTTATTTTGTTATTTCATCTCTTTTAACCAGGGACCGGAAATAAGAGTTCGTTTTCAATTTTTGTAGAAATCAATCATACATAAATGAACATCGTAGAAAACTTTTAATTACACCATCATGATTTTTAGGCAAAATGCATCCAACATATTGTATGATATTTAAATTTTTTATTTTTATTTTAACAGTCAAAAATAAGAGTTATTTTTGATTTTAAAATTTTTAAATAAAAAATAAAGGTTATTTTTTAATTTTATTTTTTTAAATGAAAAATAAAAGTTATATTTTAATTTTATTTTTTTAAATGAAAAATAAAAGTTATTTTTGATTTTTATATATATATTAATAAACAAAATTGTCGTATTTCGAGTTCTAGGAATCCTCAAGTAATTGAAGAGAGGCCATTACATCCAGAAAAATTCACTATTTGCTGCACTCTTTGGTCCGAAGATATGATTGGACCTTACTTCTGCGAAAACGACGATGGAATGACTGTCACCGTCCAAGCGGAGCGTTATGGTCACATGGGTTCATGTGTCTAAAGCGACAACCATGCCACTCAGCCCCCCCCTCCCTCCAAGTTGTTGTATATTTTCTGTCGCCTTAGAAACATGAGCCCCTGAGTTCAGGGACGGGTGCTGCCGAGAAAGTGTGGCGGCTTCGAAACAACTAAATAGTTGTCCACCCTGCTAAATGTTTTTGATGTCCTCTTTGTCTAATTTATTTAATATCAATCACAAAAAAAAAACATAGAAAGAACTTGAGCCTGATAGACTTAATACAAAAAACAATTATATAAGAAAAAGTTTGAATAATCAAAATTAATTAATTATGATCTTATGGTAAGGAATATGGATTATTTTTTTATGTTCACATCAAATTGAAAGTCTTAGTGGAGTTATAGTCCAATTAACTAATATGTTATTAATCTACTTATTTTCTAACCAAAATCTGTATGTAGTATTAATATGAACTTTCTATTAATTTGTGTTATTTGAAGATCTCCTACTCTTTAATGATTCAATTTATTTAGCTCATTGAAAAACTTGCTCTGAAAATATTTAAAATGACACTCAAAGAAAAATTCTTGCTTAATTACGTTACCCTTTCAATTAATTCAAAACTTAAGGTGTGTTGTAGTAGATCACGAAGAAACGTATCGTTTAATTGATTATTAAATAATTATAAAATGACACAATACATAAAATAAATAAAATGATTCAAATCGTTTAGTGTAGATGAGGTGACTATAGTCTAATGGTTGTCTAGTTTTATTTTGTTTACCTTTCCAGAGCAATGCTCTTGTGTATATGGTTGTATGCATAGATGTAATTTAATTGTATAATCACACATACATATGTATCTTCAATGTGCCTGTAAAAACCGCTTCAGTTGTTGAAAACTTACTGCTTGTTCCTTCAAAATGGAAACGGAGATTTTTTTTGCCGCATATTTCTACTGAAAGCAACCACAATTTCGGAATTGTTCTTCAATACAAATGTGCAGAAGTAAATTTCGATCGCATTTAGAGGAACAGTCAGCTAATTTCTTAATTAATAGGTCTGCTCAACTTCCAGAACAGACCTATTAATTAAGAAATTAGCTGACTGTTCCTCTAAATGCGATCGAAATTTACTGCCAGCACCTGAGATTATGTTTAGTTTTAGTGATTTTTCTTTAAATGGGAAAAAACTTCCGCAGCACCGTTTTTTAGGTTTTCAAAAAAAGCTATAAAATTGCTTTGCATGTATTAGTAATTAAATTGTTAATGTGTTGGTTTCCATCAGCTATTTCAGTGCAAGAAATATAGCCTGAGGTGGCAACGCTGGTTTAAAAAGGAGATCAGACATACACGAATGTTTACATCAGTTTTTTCATTTTGCCCTTAAGAAAATGATAGAAATCCTGCTGTACGAACCCATCAGCAATGTCGGTCATATGATGCATCAAATCACCGACGCTGTTCTTGATGGGTTCCTGCCAGCCCTGCAAAAAATATCCCCGAAGGAAATTTCAGCAGAAAAACTCTAATGATTTACTATTGACATGGTCACCAGTACTAGTGACATATTATACCTCATACAATGATTTTTTGTGTTGACATTCAACATGTGCTTGTCATTGCAAATCAACTACTGACGAAGGAGGCTCTAATGCAACTATATGACGACCATGGTACTAGTGTTTCTCTATAGACATTGTCGCTACTTTGAAAGAAATGTCAGTAGAAAAACTCAATTGAAAAATTAAGAAATAAAATTTTTCTACTCATTAACAACGTTGTCAACTCAATGTTTTCTTAACAAATAAAAACGTTTTTTATTTCACGATTTTTGACGGCTTAAAAATTTCAACAATCACAACACTGTTCATAAAACAAAAAACTGGATACACTCTCAATTTGATAAAAAGTCACCAATATAGGCGAAAAATGTAGCGACTTGGAGCCACTTGACTCTACATTTCCTTCAGGGCTATTCCAGTGCAAGAAATAGCTTGAGGTGGTAACGCTGGTTTAAAAGAAGAAGTCACCCGTACACGAATGTTTACATCAGTTTTTTTCATTTTGCCCTTAAGAAAATGATAGAAACGCTGATGTACGAACCCATCAGCAGTTTCGGTCATATGATACATCATATGACCGACACTGTTCCTTCAGGGTTCTTACAGGGTTAATACCAGGTAGCCACAAACATTTCATATGTTTTGTTGGTAGAAATACTTTAAATGCTGTCACCTATTTGTTTGCGTTGCGTTGTATATTTTGATAGTTCTTCAAGCTAGAAGTGGCAGTCAGCTGGGCTTGAAAAACTACCTGGTATCGAGGTACCTTTGTTGTGCCCTAGCATATAAGCCTTCAGTATTTACTTTTCTTGTTTTCTTCCAAACAAAATAATCTCTGCAATTACTAGTAAACATCTTTCTTCGTTTGAACTCAAAGACTATTTATGCTAATAATTAATTATTAATTATAAAACACCAAGTACAATTCAATTCAATTAAATAAAATTGATGAAAGAAATACCATTGAGAAAAGTCAATCATTAAACTGAATGATGCGCTAAGCGAACAACATTTTTGTGTGGACCTGTAAATCAGAAGGTGCTTGATGATTTTGTGTAAAATGTGAAAATGAATAATCGTTTGTTGAATCAGACACCGTGTCTGAAATAAAATTTGTAATAGTATTTTGAAGCAAAATAGCAAACAGGGCAAATAAACTCTGGCTGCCATCAATCACAAATTTAATTATTAAAAGAAATTTAATTTTAATTGCTTTTATTTTGAGGTTTTTTTTTATCAAGCGTTCGAATTGAGTATGAATAATTTAAAACCGATTAAATACATATATACACACACACACATGTGTATGTATGTATGTATGTATATTTCTTTAATTATTTCTTTTTTTATATGTACATACATACATACATATTTGTTGTTGAAAAGTTAAAAATAAGCATTTTTGAACATGACTGGCCGATTTCATGCTTTGAAACGCAGTTAAAGGAACTTTTGTGCCATAAAAAGTTTCAAAGATTATTTTTGATGAAGAACGTGCGCAGTTCTAAAATAAGAACGTAATTGAATCAAATGACTACTGATATCATAATTATTTCTTCATCAATATTCTTGAAATCAGTTTTTTTTTATAACCACGTGCTGAAAACATGCGATCATGCGATTTGACACCATTAGACTTTTTTTGTGGGACTACGCGAAAGCCCGTAAACCTTTAACTCTTGAGCACTTAAAAACCAACATTCGTCAAGTTATGGCTGAGACCCAGCCCAATATGTGTCAAAAAGTGGTCGAAAATTACCTAAAAAAAATCAATGCTTGCAACACTTCGCGTGATGGTGGTCATTTCAATGATGTAGTGTTTTACACATAATGTCAACGTTTAAGTTTTAAAATAAAAAAGAAATATTATGAAAAAAAATATTCAATATGTGTTTTATTTACGTTTACTTTTGAAACCGCAAAATGGATAACCCGTTACAAACAAAAAAAAAAAAAAATTCTGTGTAGACAGAAAATATACAACAACTTGGGTGACTACTTGACATGATTTTCGCTTCATAAACAAGAGCCTCTAAGTTCCAGAATAGGGCCTGACGAGTAGTGTGGCTGCTTCGAAACAACTAGCGATTTTCTCAGCCAAAATTTTTTTGGTTTTTTTTATCTTTCCTAATTAATTAATATCAGTCACAGCAACAATACTGTTACAAATTTGAGCTAATGGTGTACTCAGGCCTATAACAATACATCCTTAATCCGCAAGCGACTTCTGTTAAGCGAAGGAAAATACCAACACTAATGTACCTCATGTAACTTAAATAGCGGCCCAGATTGTCATACAAATAAAATCGATCTATGTATTTATCTCAAAGGTTCTTGAAAATGCTGTCAAATCTCAAACCTTAGCACAAAAATGGAGGTTTTCATCTTAGAACTTTCTAGATTAATTTGACTATTGACATATGCTTCTCGGCACCGAAACTTGTTTCACTTCGCATACAAGCCCAACTTCTTCTTCTTTTTTTGCTCTATATCGGCTGTATATGGACCGATGTCGGTAATGTTTTGCCTTTGAGTAAGTTTGTTTTTTAATAATATATATTGCTCCTGGCGTATAAGTCGTTAGTACGGGCATTAGGCATTGTAGATGGTTCTCGACTTAGAAAGTACTGGAAGTTAAATCGGCGTTCGAGTTTGGCATCAGTCTTGTCTTAACGGTGCTGCAGTGTTAAAAGTGTTCACATAAAATATTTAAACAGAGTTGAATAGTTAATAAAGTTAATAAACTGCAGAGAGTGCTGTAAATGAAAAATTCTAAGTGTGTTATATTTTCATTTGCAACCGTTTTTATGACATGGTAAAAACGTAAAAATATAGAATAGCCTGTTAAATATAATAGAAAATATTTGTTGCAAAATCATAAACATATTACTTATTTATCAAATCTGTTGTTTTATTTCCATATTGTAACCTTAAAATCACTTTGGTTTGATGTCACGTACGGTATTCATACATATATTCGCTTACTTTGCTCGATACTTGAGGTAAAATTATTTCATTTTAAACATAAATCCTTTTAATTATAAATTTAAATAAAACCAATGTATAATTTTTTTATTTTCAATTTGAATAAGTATATTCTTTCCTGTCACATACGATGACATGGAAATACCCATATTATATTTATACTATCATCATTTAAAAATAACTCATTCCACTAAAGCCGCTTTAAGATGGCGCTTTACAAATAAAAACTTGTTTCAAAAATAATTTTCAGAAATCGACTGGTAATTTATGGCAAATTTGTTCAAATAAGTGTCTAAAAATAAACCATTGGATTATAACGCTGTTTTAAAAACAAAGTCAAATTTTGTTGACACACTTGCTCAGGGTATAGAGAGAGAGAGAGAGAGAGAGAGAGAAATGTGTCTGTATGTGTACCTACAGACATTTTCATGTGCGTATATACTTATCGTTGCCTTAATATAAAAATGGTCTAACTTACTTTGTGTTAAATCGAGTTGTCGTATTCTGATTAAATTAAAGCCTCTTGTATTGAGATTTGCAAAGATTCGACCTTTCAACATTAAAGTGACAATATACGGTAAAAGCACTAATAGTCGGCCATTTAACTTTTTTTCTCATTCTCAACAGACGCCATTTAGATTGTGAGAATAGCATTTTGTTGTCAAGAGTTTATTATGTTTGAGACATTTTTGTAGTTTTACTGCCTGTTCCTCAATGTCGCAACAAAACGTAAACGATGCAAATGTAGTTGCTCGATTTCGAATCAATTTGGATGCCTCTATGTCGACAGCATGCGTTCGCATGGGTTTACGCATGGGTTCACAGACATAACTACCAGATCGGTAAATTAAAGTTTTGACTGATTTTTTATTCAAGTATTGACAAAAACTACTGAATTGTTCTTGTGTAAATGCAACCCTTCATAAAACTGGTCAACTGTATTTGGCAAGCCGAAGCAAATACATACATACATAAATAAGTACAAAATAAAAATACCAAACATTTTGAAAGTTTTTGTTGTGTTTTAAAATTTAAAAGTATTTTTTTGGACGAAGTTCCTTAACGCGGCTTGCTGGTAGGGCAAATTAGTAGAAATCGTCACGAAAGCGTGTGAGCTGTTTATATGTATTGGTGTATCTTTCGACAAACAATCGTGTATGACGGGCGGCAAGTAGCGAAACTATTTGACGTCAGCGGAGACACAAACCAATAAATATTAATTAGTTGCGAAAACTGACACTACCAGTTGCTAGATGTCGCTAAAGTAAAGTATGTCTCAACAAAAAACAGCAGATTGTAGCAGATTGCCAAAAAAATACTGCATGTGTCAAAAGTAAAAAAATAAAACGTTCCAGAAATTTAAAGAGGCATATAAAATTTAAAAATTTCAAAAACAACACAAAATAAAACACACAGATTTCACCTTGTATTACATTCGAAGATGAAGTAAAAACGTAAGGAACTTCGTTCCTAACGGGGGTGCCCCGACAGCATTTCATTTTTTTTATTCAAACGTAAGTTATTTAAAATTAATGTACATATACATACATATGTAAACATATAAAAGTACGAAATACTCTTTTCCTAAATACAAAAATAAGAAAAAAGGAAAAAATTATACAAATCTTTGGAATTCATTAAAAACTACCTACTGAAAAAAAATAAATAAACGATCATTTCAGGTACTAGAAATTCATATAAAACACTGAATAAACTGTATACCGATTATTGGTTAAAGTAAAACTAATTCTCTTTCATTTATATTAAATTACTTTTTCAGGCTTAAGTTCAACCCTTGGGTTTTCACTACTTTTTAATCAATATCAATTAAGCTTTCATATAAACAGAAAGCACAAATAACAGTCTTCTGAGATGATAAAATATCGTCCAGGACTGCAAAAATATCATTGCTTTGATTAATGTTAATTAAGTATACAAACAGAGAGTAAAATTGCGTGAGCTTTGGTTGCCGAGTGGTTAAAGCGGCTGTGCCAAAATTGTGAAATTTGACACGTCCAAAGTTCATAGGGTGCTGATGAAGGGTGTTTGCTACCCAGAAACAGCTGGTTGTCCACCTAGCTATTAAATTTTACTTTTCTTTAGTTAATTGATATTGATTAAAAAGTAGTGAAAAACCAAGGGTTGAACTTAAGCCTGAAAAAGTAATTTAATATAAATGTATTACAGAAGTTCGATAAAATTATAAATTTACAGTAAAATGCTAATTCTCTTTCGGTAAAAAGCAAGAGAGGAGAGTAACATTTAAAAGTGTGGAACTGGTGCTTAATAAGAGCACTTGTAAATTGTTCTAAAATCGGCATCCGTATTCCGACTGTAGAAAATTGCACAAAATTTTGTCCCTAGTGTCGGCCGCCCTTAAAATAAAGGAAATAGAAATTTTCTCCAAATGCATTTTCTTGTCAGACAAAATTTGAACGTCTATCTTTCCACTAAAAGCATTATAGAAAAAAACTAACTTAATTTAATATGATTACTTACTTATGCAAACTATCCTTGCCAATAAAAACCTCTTTAAAACATGGGCACTAACGCGCGCGTCTTGAGGAGGTGCACATACAAGAAATTAGATAAAACTATGAAAGTTAGATAAAACTAGCTGTAACTTGGGAACCTTAAGAGCTAGGAAGCTGAAATTTTGACAGGATATGTGGTTGCCTGGACAAGAAACTGAAATTAGCTGTAACTATTGAAATGTAAGTGATAGAGACTTGAAGTTTGCAAGGCATATGCAGTTAGAAGACCTTCACCCCAACAAATAGCAAAAGAAGCAACAACAAAAAAAAAAAATTTAAACTTGCCCTATACATGGGGACACCCTTTGGTTTTTAAATTAGCTCTGACCTTTGAACCGCAAAAGATAGAGATTTGGTACTTTCACTGTATACATACGCAGTTGGTAGGCTTCTCAAACAACAATTACTAAAAACAATAAAAAGGTAAAAACTAAAGGGGGTCCTCAAACGAGAAAGTATGACAATTAGTATATCGAACTGTAACTTTTGAATCAAAAGATGCAGGAACTTGCAATTTGCAAAGAATACACAGCTATCAGGCAGCTACTTAAAATAGCCAAAATGTGAAAAAGACGGGGACACCCTTTGATTAGAAAATTGCCTTAGTTTTTGAGCCGTAAAAGATAGAGATTTGAAATTTTCACAGTACATGTAGTTTACAACAACAACAAATACCAACAATTTTGTTTCGCTGCATACCCTGGTAAAGGGTATACATAAAATTAGGCATAACCGAATATATAATTCATTCCTGTCTGGTAATACTTTTTACACTCTTCGCTGCAGGTGTTAAGCGTTCATATAAGCTTATGATATTGTTTGTAATTTCCAGCATTTTCATAATATAATAAAGGAAGCACATTAAGGAAGGTTGATTGGGGTATCGCTATTGTGACTTCGATTTTTTTTTGAAAGATTTTAACCTTCGAAAAAAAGATTTCACACATTTTCACGACATAACAAAATTATTATACAGTCTTTCTAAATTTAAATTTTTTGTAATTCGAACCTAAATCGTGGTGGAACTTCTTACACACCGAATCAGTGAGCTGTTAAAGTACTGTTAATTTAATACGAAATGTAAAATGGACATTTTGCTGCAGTTGTGTCTCAACCTAATTGAACATAATTTGCGTTTAAAAATGATTTTTTTTGTGTAAAAACATTTTTTTTTTATATTTTCTTTCCAATCCAGCTTGATAGTAATTGTGGGGGGCAAAGAAAATAATTTCAAGGCAGCAGCTGCCAAAATATTTGTTACGAAAAAACTTTTTTTTTTTTTTTTAGTTATAAGCTGATGTGTGGCAATTTTATATTTTTTATATAAAAAAAATAAAAAACTTGATTTTATTTAGTAAGCATTTTTGCTTTTAAAAAAGCCATAAATATTAAACATTTTATCATCTTTTTTTACGCTTTAAAACATATTATATTTAACATATCATATTCATACTCTTCGTTTTCTGCCACTATTAACAATTTTTTTAAATTTTTTTTGCTACTTTTTTGTTAAACAAAATTTATATTTCTTATATTTTATTCATTTTTTATTTATCATTAATTTCCATTTCATTAAAAAAATGTTGTTTTGCTGAATCTGCATTAAAAAAAAAATTATTACACTGATACGAATCAAAATATAGAAAAATTTGCAGAACGCATATTTTGTCGTTTTTTTTATAATTTTTCTGTTTTAAGTATAATTTTAACAATTTAACCAAAAAAAAATTTTTTTTCTGTTGTGTAAAATCAATTTTTTCCTTAATTTTCTAGGGTTATTGTTTTTTTTAAATTTTCGCTTTAGGAAAATGTAAACACTACACTTCTAACATTGACATATTATTTTGTTGTTGTTTGTTTTATTTCATTACGCAAAATACAACAACAACAACTTGATTTGTAAATATTTTAACAAGAACGAACACGTTTAATACGCTCAACGTTGCGTTTATTTGAAATGCTTGTTATCAACTAAATTATTTGAAATTCATTGAAGAACCACTGAATAAAAAAAACGTTCTAAAAACAAACAACTCAAACAAGCTCTTTTTTTTTCTCTTCAACAATAAACCCAACTCATTAGCTGTTTAGTACTGAATACAACGCATCTCTTAGTCACACACACATACACTCTCTCGCCCTTTCTCTCGCTCCTTCTTAACCATTTATATTGGCGCACATTGTTGTTTGTTTAATTAACGGCACTAGAAGTAAAAGATCACAAACAACGTTGCCAGACACTATTTTCTTTAGTTAGAGACAGAGAGGGGTAAATAAATTGCAAATATGTAATGCCTTTCAGGCCAGGGATGGAAAATAGCTTTTTACATTTTTAATTGAAAATCTTAAAATTGTTGATCTTATGCCCTTAAATGAATCAAATGTATGCCCAACCCCAAATATATTCTCCTTCTCCATATATTTTCGAACACACCGACCCCACCCCACATCTGCTTACAAAAACACAAAACGAAAAAAAACAGTTGAAATCCGAATGCTTCGAAAATATTTTTTCTGATATCTTGTAGTGGAACGTTTTACCTCAGCCAGCTGGGACCACGTGTCTCCAGGTCGCTATTAATAGTTGAAATGTTTAGAGGGTTTCTTTTATGGGTCAATGTGAAAAGTGCGGAACACACGACAAGGCACATTCTTACCGAACGAGATGATAGTAAATATATATTTCATAGTTGTACACTTTTGTTATAGAAATATGCTAGCAAAATTTATAATTTCTCTACCCCAATAGGGTACCAGAGGACTAAAATCTAGTCGTTTGTTTTAAGGTGTCTACAAGAATTTCAAGGACAAGCGGATAGAAATCATTATATTGAGGAATAAAACCACTACTACTGGTCACAAAGTTAATAAGGAGTCCCTAGCAACTTTTAAGCTTGATTTTCTGCAGAGAGTGCACGAATGTCTGTCTATCTGTATGTTTATATACTGAAAATCAAACACCTGCACTCACTCGCCGGTGATTCTGTAACCCGTAGATAGTTAATAATATTTCCATTTGCGGCAAATGCCATTCAAAAAATAAAAGAACAAGAAAAAAACCAGAAAACAATTATTCTGCTTAAAGTTGGCTTTTAAACAATAATTCATGCACAGCTTGTCAAGTGTTTTTTTTTTAAGTTGTGCTGTGGTGCTGCGAAATAGAAAAGTAGAATTTGTAAAAAAAAACAATATATTGCTGTTATAAAATACTTTCAGCAGACACGTATGACACATTTGAATACAATATAAATATAATATTATTGCTTTGCGGATATCAAAATCAGAGAAATACAAAATTTAAAGTTTTAACTTGTGTTTGTTTTAAGGACAATTTTTAGCTAAAAAAAAAGGTACACTGCTTGGACTCAGGTATATTGCACATAAGGAATTTGCAGGAAGTTGTCATCCATTTCGTGTTTTCAACAGTATAGGACTGCAATTCGACATCTGTCCAACTTAGTTGTTAAACCAATTTTTTTCTTCTCAGTTGAAAGTCTGTCACTGACGAAAATGGATCGCTTAACCATCACACAACGCATAAAAATTATGAAAACATACAACAAAAATGGTGAATCTGCCACAGCCACATATCGTGCTTTAAGAGAAGATTATGGTTTACATAATCGTACAACTACGCTCGCAATTGGCCAAATTGTGAAGAAATTTTAACAGACTGGAGTGGTTACAAATATTGTAAGACCTGTGCATTAGCGTTTCGCTCGTTCCGCTGAAAATATCACTGCTGTAAGTGAAAGTGTTGCCGAAGACCCGAAAGTGTCGATTCCTCGTCGTTCTCAGGAATTAGGACTGTCTTACGACTAATTATGGCATATTTTGCATTTAGATCTACACCTGCATCCATATAAAGTTCAGCTCACACAACAGCTGAAGCCAGCGGTGGATGGCGATTTTTCGAACAACATTTTCTTCAGCGATGAAGCGCATTTCTCACTTGTTTGAGTTGTTTGTTTTTCGAACGTTTTTATTCAGTGGTTCTGCTAATAAACAAAATTGTCGTATTTGGGGTTCTGAGAATCCTCAAGTAATTGAAGAGAGGCCATTACTTCCAGAAAAAGTCATTGTTTGGTGCACTCTTTATGGTCCGAAGGTGTGATTGGACCTTACTTTTGTGAAAACGATGATGGAACGACTGACTGTCAACGTTAATTCGGAGCGCTAGGGTCATATGATAACCGACTTTTTTTTGCCTGCTATTGAAGAATACGACTTGGAGAATATGTGGTTTCACTAAGACGGTGCCACATGCCACACAACTTGAGCGAATATGGCTTTATTGCAAGAGACATTTCCTGGCCGCATAATTTCTCGTCTTGGCGATATCAACTGGCCACCAAGATCACGCGATTTGACACCATTAGACTTTTTTTTATTTGAGGGTTACGCGAAATACTGTGTTTATGCAGATAAACCTTTAACTCTTCAGCACTTAAAAACCAACATTCCGTCAAGTTCTGGCTACGATACCACCCAATATGTGTGGAAAAGTGGTCGAATATAACCTAAAAAAAATCAATGTTTGCAACACTTCGCGTGATGGTGGTCATTTCAATGATGTAGTGTTTTACACATAATGTCAACGTTCAAACTTTATAGTGGAAAAAAAAATTATTTTATATGTGTTTTATTTACATTTATTTTTGAAACCGCAAAATGGATAGTCCGTGATTATCTTGCCTCCATAAGAGAAACAGCTTTTTGCGGAAAGATTTTACTTAAAAAAAAAAACAGCCTTGTAAAATAGTTAGAAGCTTTTTTTTCGCTTTCAAAGAAAAAGAAAAAAAAAGCTGGCAGAGGAGACAGGAAAGAATATACATGAAGATTTCTTGCCTTGGCCTGTTCTTGTAGCATATCGGTATATAAAACTAGGTTTTCTTTATATTTGAGGTAGGAAATATTATGGAAAATATTATCCTGGATCACACTAACCCTCTAGCTCGACCTTACAAGGGAATTTTCAATATGATTCTTTCAAAACGTAAAAAATGCCCCCAAAAATGAGAAGGGCAGTCATAAAATGTTGGCTATAAAATTCTACCATATTCATATGTATAGCAGAACACGTCAAATCCCAAAACACACACCAAAAAACAATTAAATTCAAGACTGCTGATTGAGGGCAGAAGAAATCCCTTCTGTTATGTTATTTTTCCCTCACGGGAATAATTTGTGCAGTGAACAGTCGCTTATTTTTTCCACAATAACTCCATATTTTGCATAACGATATTTCGAAAAAAGTTTTTTCTCTCGACAACTCTGCTGATGAAAATATTTGCCACTGAAAAATTACATTGATGGGAAATGTTACTAAAAACTTTTTTTTTGGAGGGAAACAATCTTTTTTTTTTAAACAGTGCAAACAGTTCTCTAAACCAGTGGTGCCCAAAATCTTCTTATGGAAGCGTAAACACCAATACGTATACACTTTATTGACGCACACAAAGAAAAACAGAAATATTTCATTAGGTACACTGGGAAAAAAATTAAATTTCATTTTCACAAAATGTATGTACTGTATTAAAATGCCTTTCCAAATCATATTTACTAATCGTCTTGATTATTTGAAAGCAAATCATACATTGTGCTCGTTTTTCAAAATTTTTAGCGAACAAAAGTCGGTTTCCCACGTGGGATTCATTCTACAAAATAAACTGTACAGTTGAAACTAGTAACACAAACTTATTTCTTCAAGTGTTTCATACTCACGAAATCATTAAAAAAAACAACAAAATCATGAAAACAAAAAAACAAAAAACAACAAAATTCACGCTTGGCACAAATGTGTGCCAACAAAGCCTGTGTTCGTATTGCTGTGCATATGAAAGTGTTGTTGCTTTGAACTTGGGGTATGTGTGTATGTGTGTATTTCATACAAAAAGTTGTGTATACATATTAGAATGCTCAGCCAATTCTCCGCGGTTTTACAAAAACAAAAGCGTACCAAGCGTATAGGCCGTGGGCACCTCTGCTCTAAACAAAACATGTTTTACGAACAATTTCTACATTTAAACAAATAATTAAGGCAGCCAATTCTTGAGCAACAAATTTTCATAATAATCATATGAATTGAAATGTTATTGAAATACTTTGAAGATTGGTTTATATGAACATTATTTTAAACAAGCTTTTGCGAAGTACAAATATTAATGGAATGGAAAAATTCCCTGTCAAGCTGCCTGCCTGCCACATGCTACAATAGTAATTTAACAAACCATTAAATTTAAGGCGTTCAAATAGGTCTGGCAAGCGATAAATAATAAACTTTTAACATGGCTTTTTGTGACACTTTGATTGTCTTGTTGTTGAACATATTTCATATTTTTGTTTGCTGGCTGCTGTCTTAACCAGAAAACGATTTGACTTTGTTTTCTCCCCGAAATCTAAAACGTTTTAAAAGAGATTTCCAGCAAATATTTCTTTTTGTTTCATTTAAGTTTTTTTTATTTTTTGAAAAATTTGGGGAAAATGTTTTTTTTTATTTGGTGGAGAACTTGAAGAAAATCGTGATAAATGAAGACATTTCTTTGATTGGAGTTTCATTGATTTCATGAAAGCACTTAACTATTAAAGTACTGCTGTTTTCAGAATTTTCGCTACATGAATGATTGAAGGTGTTTTGCCAGACACGTCTGGTGGAGTAAATTTTCCTTAGGCTTTGTCATGCGTCAGTCGTCAATTCGTTTTAAATTAGGTCTCTAAAAAATCTATGTACTTTAGCTTTTGGCATGAGGAACATAAACGTATCACTACGACTTATCAAAAAAAAAAAAAAAAAAAATATATAATTTTCAAGGCGTTCAGAATAAATTTTTTTTGTATTGTTGCCTTAAGGAGGCGTGATTCGGGGTCTGTGTTAGAGATGTGTGGCATATAGACCTCTAAAAAAGACAGACACCATTTGTAAGGTCTGTTTTTGGACCTAAATTAATACATTGCATTTGGCTCTCTCTTAAAGCAAATAAATTATTATGTTCATATTTAAAAATTTTTAAGTGTATATTTTATTTCAACACACACTTGATTGATAGTGAGAGCCTTTTCAGTTTTTCGTGAATGAAAAATATTTTGCTCGTGAACGTGCGTAACTTGAGGCCCAAAAATAAATGTAGTTCATGAAAGTGCGCAAAGAAAATTATTGTGATCGTGAGCATGAGTGAGGTGAGTCAAAAAACATCCATGCGCAAGTCTTTGTGCTCAAAAAGATATATGGGAGAAAAAATTATTGGGTGCTTGTCATACATTTGACTGCTGTACTGGTGCCCTGGGACTGATACAAGTATTGAGCTTATCATAATTACATAAGTGATAGTGCGGTAACTCAGGTATAGTAATAAATTCAGTCAAGTACGAGGCTGTTTCGCTCACTTAGGGCTCCGTACGTATGTATGTGTAATGTACGTATGGAAAACTAACATGTCCTAAGGGATATATATCTCGTTGTTGTTGTTGTTGTCATTTGTTGTTGTAAGGCATCTGGGAATACATACACTGTGCGAATTTCAGTTCTATATTTCTTACGGTTCGCGAGTTATAGCTAACTATTACTTTACGTTGTAAAGGGACACCTGGTAGTTTTCGACTTGTGGTCGTTTTTAGGATTTGTTGTTGTAAGGCATCTGGGAATACATACACTGTGCGAATTTCCGCTCTCTATCTCTCACGGCTCGAGAGTTATAGCAAACTGCTACTTTACGTTGTATGTGTACACCTGGTAGTTTTAGAGTTGTTGTGGTTTTTAGCATTTGTTGTTGTGGAGCATATGTGAATACATATATTATGCAAATGTCATCCCTCTGGCTCTCACGATTCGAGAGTAACGGCTAATTGTTACTTTACGTTGTATAGGGACATCTGGTAGTTTGCAACTTGCTGTTGTTTTTAGCATTTGTTGTTGTAGGGAATGTGTAAATACATATATTATGCGAGTTTCAGCTCTCTGTCTCTCACGATTCGAGAGTAACGGCTGATTGTTACTTTACGTTGTATAGGGACACCTGGTAGTTTGCCACTTTTTGCTGTTTTTAGCTTTTTCTGTTTTAGATCATCTGCAGATACATACACTGTGCGAATTTCAGCTCTCTATCTTTTACGCTTCGAGAGTGATAGCTAATTGTTACTATTCGTTGTATGAGGGCACCTGGTAGTTTTCGACTTGTTGTTGTTTCTGGTATTTGCTGTTATAGCGGCGAGGTACAACAGCATCCAGTGAAAATTTCAGCTCTCCAACTCTTACCGTTTCGGAGAATGGACGCTGTGACGGACGGACGTACTTGTCTCGGTAATGGGGTTCCGTTTCACTCTGATAAGTACGGAACCCTTAAAAACAGTTTCATAGTTTGCAGGTTTTCTTTTTGTCTGGGTTTTGGTCTGTGGCTAGCTAAACTTTCTTCCATGAATTTTGTGTGACCGAATTATTGTAACTCTTTTATCAACCACAAGAGCAGTGTAATCAATGTAAAAAAGGAGGTTTACGAAAAATAGTGTAATAAAGTAAACAAAAAATTATTCTTTCAGGAAAGATTTTCTTGAAAAGTTTGTTTTTTTGTGTAACTATAACTTTTTTCAATCTTCGATATCTTTGCAATTTATAGAACTATTTGATCTTATACCTAATTTTCCTTTAACGATATGAGAGTTGCAAATGGAATAGTTTATTCAGCGAATGAGTATTATTCACAAAACCAATAACATATTTTGACTTAATGAACTGATTTTAGTGTAACTAATTCATAAAATTTGTCAAATTTCGTTACTAGAAACCACAAGTTCAGTGCTTTACTGGACCAATGTTAATTAAATAAATTTAAAATTATTGAAATCTGTTCACTAGAATCCTGGAAAACAAATTTTTCAGTGTATGGAGAACATTGTTAAGCCTCAGCAATGCTCTTGGCTTATTTGCACTACTTTGGCGCAATTTACTAGCCCAAAGTGAGCATGATGACATAATTCATCAGAACTACTTGAATAAGACCCTAAACTAAATCTGAATCTAGATTGGGAAACTGAAATGTCTGCCATGTTTATATTGTTGCCTTAACAATAGATGTGCAAAAGTCATTGTCTACAGCGATTGTGGTGAGCCGGAGCAGCAGCAACTCGTGAACTAAATAACTGACTGCCGTAAGCAATTGCATACAACTGCTGCTTTGTAGCGTAATATTTTAATTAAATATATAAAATAAAACTTAAGGAAGAAAGTGAAAAGGAAAGATGTCCTTAACAAATTCATGTAAAGTTGAAGTGTTTAAATATGCTCAACTTGTCTGTTGCCACTTGAGGCACATAATCGCTAAATGATTTAATGTTCTTATTCAAAGAAAATATTTTATATTTATTAGAGTCTGGTTTACATTTTTTTTCTTTTAGATAATATAATATTAAGTGCTTAATATTCTCATGAGCTAATGACCACTTACACCAAGTCTCATTATAGTTTAATTGCAAGTTTAATGGCCAGTTGCTGCATTCTATGATTAATTACACTGTGCTTGAATTTGGAACTTTTTTTTGCCGACAAACGGGGCACCCAGTGACTAAACCTAATTCGGGTACGCTGAATTCAGTGGTGCTATCCGTTTTTCTAGGTTAGCTCGCGTTTTCGAGATTTACCGTTATTTTAAAAATGGAGGAGGTTGCACTACATGTATTGAACTAACTAAAAAAATTTTTCGTTTATTGAACTTTAGTAAAAAATCGAAATTCCGCAATAAAATAACCTTTAATCTGATATATAATTTAATAAAAAAATTTTTTTTTTTTTAAAAATTATTTTTTGCAAATTCTTGAAATTTTGTGATCTTTAAAACTTTAAAACGAGCTTTAAATGACCAAAATCGGTGAGCAACTTTTGATTTTATTCACAAAAGATGAAAAATTGCAGTTTCTACCTGTTACCAGACGAAGCCTCAAAAATTGAAAAAAATATTTTCTTGTTAATTAAAGTACATTTCTGCATGTTCATATAAAAAGTTTTTTGTAATTATCTAACATTAAGATGTGTTAAAAAAGTGTTATGAAACCTTTTTGCATAATTTTGCATAATAGTACAAATTATGCAAAAGGGTTTCATAGCACTTGCAGAATTTCGGTTTCTTACTAAAGTTCAATCAATGAAAAATTTTTTTAGTTAGTTCAGTTCAACCGATTAAAATCCGCCGATTAAAAATTTAGTCAAAACTCAAAAGAAGGAAAGTTAACTAGCTAAAACAAGAATATGGAAATTAAATAAAAGTACAAATTGGATTTATGTTTAATTTAAATCTGTGGTTTGGATTCAAGCAAATTAATTATTTTTTTACATAAAAAATACCGGAAGAATTTTGTATTTCCTAATCCTAATCACTTTGCACAGGGTATTTGGCTTTATATGGTCTACAACAGCAAATATCGAAAACAACAAAATATTTGAAATTAAAGAGTGCCCTCATACAAAAATTAATAAGTTCAGTCAAGTACGAAGCGGGCTTGAGAGTTAAGTTTAATTGTTACTTTACGTTGTATGGGGACACCTAGTAGTTTTCGACTTGTTGCTGTTGTTGTCCTTTGTTGTTGTAAGGCATCTGGGACTACATACACTGTGCGAATTTCGGCTCTATATTTCTTACGGCTTGAGAGTTATAGATCACTGTTACTTTACGTTGTATAGGGACACCTGGTAGTTTTCGGCTTGTTGTTGTTTTAGTATTTGTTGTTGTAATGCATATGTAAATACACATATTGTGCGAATTTCAGCTCTCTGTCTTTTATAGTTTGGGAGCTACGGCTGATTGTTACTTTACGTTGTATAGAGACACCTGGTAGCTTTCGACTTGTTGTTGTTTTTAGCTTTTGCTGTTTTAGATCATCTGCAAATACATACACTGTGCGAATTTCAGTTCTCTATGTTATAAGGTTCGAGAGTTCTAGCTAATTGCTACTTTTCGTTGCATGGGGACACCTGGTAGTTTTTGATTTGTTGTTGTTTTTAGTATTTGTTGCTGTAGCTGCAAGGCACAACAACATCCTGTGAAAATTTCAGCTCTCTGTCTCATGCTGTTTCGGAGAATGGACGCTGTGGACCGACGAACGAACGGAGGGACGTAGTGGTCTCGGTAATAGGGTTCCGTTTTACTCTGATGACCACGGAACCCTAAAAATGAGCTGTAATTTTTGAGCCTTGAGAGATAGAGACTAAAAGTTTATACCGCATATCTGGTTACCAGAGGCCACATGGATAACATTAAGTACCAAAAAGTAAACGACACAAACATAAAGTTGAAATTGTGACCAATTAATGGGGCATCCTTTATTTCAAAGATTAGTTGCAACCGTGAGTCTGATTTTTGGGTGAATTTATTTAATTTTATTGAAATGAAATGATATTATCGAATGATAAAATTGGAAGTTGACTAGTAAGATTAAATGAAGAGCTCAGGAAGTAAGATGACAAAGAGTTGCTGCTTAGAACAGTATACAATTCGTCACTATCTGAGTTCGAAGCAAGTATTGTTCTGAAAAGCGTCGTGGTGGTCGTGAAACACCCATGGTATGTACTCTAGCCGTTAAGTCTTCAACTTTACTTTTCCTGTCTACTAAATGTTGATCATTTTGTTTTATCACACAAAAATCTTTTTCAATTTTGAGAAAATAAAAACCGTACTAGAAAGATCGATAAAATTATTAAAATTTGAAAAACGTATAAAGTTTTGGCAACTGTTTTTTATAGTTAATTTATTGAAAGATGCTGAAATTTTAAGACTTTACTGGCTGCTTTATAGTGCATGTTAGCCAATCTGGCTGGCAGTGAGTTGATATTTTTTTTAATGAGAACTTAATTTTAGATTATGAGAAGTGCTCTAACCCCCGATTTTTGATTTGGGATTTAAAAACAAAATTAGTAAATTTTCCTCAAAATTTAAATTGGATTTAAAATAGCTTTCTGTTTTACAGTCGAAAATTATGTAATATAAGTGTCAAACAATTATCGATAACTTAATAAAAAACAGCTGTTTAAACAAATTTGGAAGCAAACGAAATTGTGAACAGTTTAGAAAATAATAAATTGTTTTGTAAAAATTATTAAAATGAGTAGCAAAAGCGATAAAAGGACTCCCAATTTCACTGCCACAGAAGTTGATTACCTTCTGGAAATAATAAGAAATCAAATTATGAAAAAAACACATGTGCAATTTTCTTTATCTGCAGAACAAAACCAAACTGTCAAAATCATATGGCAGTACGAAAAACTTAAATCGATTTTAAATGGGCACGGCAGGCCGTTTAAGTTTGATTTAAAAAGCTGACTGAATTTGACTGAATTTTGTATTTAAATTAAATTTAAATTGAAATGGCATTTAAAATCCAAGTCAAAAATTGGGGGTAAGAGAGAGTCAAAAGTGAAATTTTCTGAATAAATTGCTATTGCTCGCTCTTACAACTCATGTGCAGATCTCTAGTCTTTAATACACTACATCTCTTTACATAAAATGCTTATAGCTATTATGTGTTCCACAGCCGTGTGAAGTCAGGTAACAGTTGTCTAAAATTTTTATTTTATTGAAATTTTTTTTTCAGCATCCTGGCTGCTCTGTTTTCTATTTCACTTGTAATTTTTTCTACCAACAATACAGTATCTGCATGTAAGTTGGTAACTACAGAAATAAAAGTATTTGTGCATAATAGAAATACATTGACAAAGTTGACACCAGGAAGCGGGTGAGTGTGTTGCTATTTTTCATATTCGGACATTCTCTGGCTGCAGATTTGCTTAGATATTAAGTATTATTTGAATAGTTAAGCAGATTTTGTGTTAAATTTTTAAAACAGCACGTGCGAATATTTGCCACTGCTTGTTTGTTTAAAAACCATTAAAAATGCCACTGAGTAGAATTTCTTCATTCACTTTATATGAAAATCTTGTATGAATTGAAATTGAAAGGACGTGCTTCTCAGTTGTCAAAACATGATTTTTTGGTGGCTTTTATGCAAAAATTTTTTTTTGACAAAAATTATTCTTCTATTAAAGAGAGTGCAAAATCTTAATATGTTTTGATTTTTTCATTTTTCATGTTTAAATTATTTTTCTTAATGTGTTGCTGTTAAAAATAATAATCCTGGCAATAAAATAATTCAACACATTTTTTTTGGTTGTTTGTTCTTTGTCAGATTTTTATGAGTAAGAGGAGTAAGATGCTACAGACGGCTGGGCCGAATTTTAAATACTCTTTACGGCAGCCATTTCTTTATTTTATATTTGGATATATATAGTGCCGCAAAGCCGCACTATATATTTAAAATTTTCTGCTACAGTAAATCCCTTACCTGGAGCTAGCCTTGTCTCAAAAATAACTGGTAAGATTATTGCTATTTATTTACCTGATGGTGGAGGGGTAAAAAGAGATGATGTAGTAGTAAAGATAAAAGATTATGACAGGATTGAGCAAGCTCAGTAAGCCAAAGCTTTATTAAAGCAGCGTGAAATTGAGTATGACTCCTCTCACAAACTGAATAAAAAAGGCTATAGAGCACAAATACAAGTAGAAGCAGCTTTTAGTGTGTTACAAAGTTCCAAAGCTGACCTAAAAAGGCTAGAATTGGATTTAGAAAATACTGCAGTCACATCTCCTATAGATGGTTATATTGAAAAAAACCAATGCAAACGAAGGGGATTTTGTGAACGCTGGGCACAAAATAGCTGACGTGGTTAATTTTGATCAAATTCTTGTAGTGTTATACGTTTCGGAAAATGAAGTAAATAAAATAGAGCTAGGCCGTACACCTCTATGACCTCTGCATGGGAACTGCCTTTTAGCGAAACTACAAAAAAAGGTGCACAGAGCGAAAACTTCCTAATAGATTCAATAAGATTTTCTCTTTGAAACGTTTTTAGGATGAGGGGTATCCCAGCAGAGAGGAAAGATGATTTTTCTATGGGTATTTTTTTATTATTTCCATGTTGCAAATCTTATTAATTGTCTCAACAAGAAAAACACATAAAACCAAGAAGAAAACTTGTTACTCACGTTTGTTTTTACTCAGTTTCCGATTTGCATGGTACCAAAAAAAAAAATTCTATAGAGAAGAACTTATTGATTCTATTAGGTTTTCTTGTAAATTGTATACAATAAGGATTTCTTATTGATTTTATTAGGTTATCCTATTAATTTTTCCCTATTGGTTTTATTAGTTTTCTATATAAACACACGTAAATCATCTTTTTAATTTCATAAATTGTTGTTTTTTCAATAAGGTTTTCCCATTTAAAATAATAAGGAGTCCTTCTTGAAAAAAAACCATAGAGATATCTTATTGATTTTGTTGTACTTTATTAGGTGCCTTTTTCTCTGTGTGGTGTCTTTAAGTCTTTCGACATTGTAACTGGAAAAAAATACAGCTGCAGGTTTTGTTGCTTTCACACATGAAGCGTACGGCTAAAGAACAAGTTTTCTCTGTAGTGCATTGTACTATTCGCTGGAAAGTCATCCATGAACGGATGAGGTCTGGATGATGTACGTGTATTGTGTAAAAAGGTTCGGGTCTTGAGTTCAAAACACCTAATCCCTTCAGAGCAAAATCCATTGAAGTGAAAGTGATGCACCCCACACTGCGACCATGCTCTGAGTGCCATGAGGCCACAGAATTATTTTCCCTCCTGTCACCGGTGAACTTCTTTGCTTTTTCCTGTACTCGGTCAAGTCATTCCAAAACAGACTTTTAAAACACGGACCAGTATTTTAGGATACCGGTGGTAGAGACATTGAGGAAATCAGCTGGAGTGAAGTAAATCCTACTCCGTTCTAGGTCCGCCTGAGAGTTGTTCAAATGTATTATATTACTCTTCATCAGGCCAATTTCAACCCCAAATGATTCCTTATGTCAATATAAATTAAATAAATACATGTAAAATCTTCAATATTTGTGTGCGTTAGACAATTAATTTTTGTATAGTTTAAATTCATTTGCGAAACATAAAATTTCATAATCTTACCATGAACCTTTTACTGAATGCAATGAATCAATAAAATGAAAAAGAAGCTAAAGTGAAAAAGCTAGTTTCATAAACGATATATTTCATTGTAGAAAAGAAATTGTTCCTTCGTGCAGTGAGGAACATTTATTGAAGCCCTTTCATTATTACCTCGTAGAATTCGAGAGATGACTTAAAATCTCGGTTGGTTTCCACGCTAATGCTAAATATTTTTGAACAAAAATGAGACCGTGTCACATATTTTTTATTCATAAACAGAAAAGTTAGAGGAGTTTTTTTTTGGTAAAAGTGATATTGAACGATATTTACTTCAATAACCCCCGATTTGGGATTTAAATACAAAATTAGTAAATTTTCTTTAAAATTTAAGTTGGATTTAAAATAGTTTTCTGTTTTACAGTCTAAAATAATTTTTGGTAATTAATTGTAATAAAAGTACGGCTACACAATGTGTCAAAAACTTATCGATAACTCAATAAAAAACAGCTGTTTAAACAAATTTGGAAGCAAGTGAAATTGTGAAAAGTTTAGAAAATAATAAATTGTTTTGTAAAAATTATTAAAATGAGTAGCAAAAGTGATAAAAGGTCTCCCAATTTCACTGCCACAGAAGTTGGTTAACTTCTGGCAATAATAAAAAATCAAATTATGAAACAAAAAAAAACATGTGAAATTTTCTTCATTTGCACAACAAAACCAAAACTGTCAAAATCATATGGTAGTACGAAAAACTTAAATCGATTTTAAATGGGCACGGCAGGCCGTTTAAGTTTGATTTAAATAGCAACTGTTTGACTCAATTTTGTATTTAAATCATATTTAAATTGAAATGGCATTTAAAGTTTAAGTCCAAAATTGGGGGTTAGAAGCTTAAATTCTTCTTTTACGACATAAAACTTGTGTTCAGTCGAGCAGACTTGTAGCCAACTAGTAACTTTTGTTCAATTTTGCCAGTCATTTAAATAACCTGAGTTCGATCGTTAGTTCGAAGAATTAGGTTGACACAATTCTACAGTACAGCAGACTAGACTTGTATCGAACTCGTTTTTGCCACGCACCAACTATCAAGCCCATGTTATTTAAATGTGCTGGACTATTGGTTTGTGGCAAACATGATCAAAAGCACAAATTTGATACAAGTCTAGACATCATACTGATTTTTCATTCCAAGGAAATAAAGAGGTTTTAATTCCTCAATATTTCTACCCTCTATGAGTGCAGATGAAGCAGCATTGGCGATCGTGTATGTATGCGTAAATAAACTGCGTCGGGTGAACAAAAAACGAGTTCGATACCTTATATTAGCGGCCCTATTCGCAGATTATTCGTAGATTGCTACTGAGAGCAAAGTCCAGGTTTTACCTTTCGGTAACAATCTCTAATACACTAGGCCCATGATTAAATGCGTACGAATAGCAAATGCTGCTAATATTTGCAAAAGAAAGGTATTTTAAATAGAGTGTCATTTTGAAAAATAAGGAATAGAGTAGGAGAAAGATTGAAACCTAGCGGTACCGCTAAGTTAATCTTGGACTCGTGTGATGCCGCCCCTTGTGTAACAACTCGTATAGTGGAAACTCGTGTAGAGGAAACGTGATATAAATCGAGAGCAGTCATCACACTTATGTTATTTTGTTGGTTATAAATAAACTTTACCTTAACTTCCAGTGAGTTATCGCCTTAATGGTGTTCAGTACTAACAAACTCATATAACGTAATATCTAAAGGCCATATTCATAATAATTATTGTAAATTTATTAAGCTCTCATTTGACGTATTCCTATGGAATATTTGTCAAATAAACTTGTAATCAAGCTTCAATAGTTTTTATGATTATGGGTGTAAGTCTGACCATTAATGCTGCACAAAAAGAAATATTTCAGTTCGCTAATCAGTCATTTATGGATGCACCCAAAGAAAATATTTTCTTGCACTATCTGGTCCACTATCCGAGTCCACTGGTTTTTCCTAAACATAATTTTCCTACATTTCTCTTTATTTTGGTTCAGGTGTGTACTACCTTGAGGTAATGGCCCCGAAAGCTTTGAAAATTACAAATCTACTCAAGTACTGATATTTACCCTCCGCAATTGTTGTGAAATTATTTTTCACATCAGCTGTGACCCAAATAATTACTTGTAACTTTTTCCATACTGAACAGGCATGAGCATGGCAGAACATGATTTATTAAAAACATAAATACTACGACATTGTTGTTGCTTGAAAAAAATACTTGAAAACATCACAGTGATGATGTTTAAGTGGCGCAGTCACTTCAAAAGTAACTCAACTCAAAATTTTCATTTTTCAGGCATCGCCAAAAATAGAGCTGTTTTCTACCTAAATAAAAAAAAATTATAGTCTAAAAAGTTTTATATTTTTAAATTTATATTTAAAGTTGATGTTTAGAGATTTAGGTTTAGAAATTTCAAAATTTTGTCTATCTTAAATGTATTTAGGCGAATGCTTGAACTAAGAAGTGTTGACATAAAAACCTTTTGAGATAGACGTATGTAATTCCATGCAGTTCGTATGGTGAATTATCAATCATACTTCTCCATCATACATGTGTAACATTTGTGACGATTCCATAATAGTTTCGATAGCGTTGAACTGGTAGCAAGCGAATAATTAGAAACTGAAATAGCGTAGGCTTTGGCAGCCGAATAATTATAATTTCCACACCGCCTATTGTCTTAGAAATGTGAATTTTCGCACAGCCTGTTTCAAATGGGTGCAGATGAGTAGCGTGGCGGCTTCGAAACAGCTATTTTTCCACCGCGTTATATTACATTTCTTTTTTTAATTAATAATAAAATCATAGCCAATAATTTAAAAAGCCCTTAAATTCAGCTTTCTTAATTATGGGGTGATTAAAATTTTTAAGTATAAAAAATGGGCAGAATAACTTAGTACAGTAATATCACACATTATCCGAATTTCCCTGAGATTCTAATTTCAGAAAAATTTGTGCAAATGCAGTGCCTTGGGAGTTCGTTATATTAAGTCTGACATAATGATATACTCGTAACAAACTAAAACATTAGCGGTATTCACACCGAACTTGTTAATTTGTTACTCGGTAGTTTGCTAATCTGTTAAAGTTAGTGACTGTTAGCGACGTCACACAACTGGACCTTTCTGGGACCCAAGTGAGCCGGTCTCATGACAGGCGGCCCGCGTAACATAACTGTGAACGACCCCCTTTTTAAAACTTTGTTAGTCTGGTAACTTTTGTAGTAAACCAGCTGATTTACTGTTCCGACACAATTTATTATTCTGAAAAAATTAAACATGCCACGAGGAAGTGTAAAAAAAAAAACAATTGTAAACCATTTAATTACTCATGATTTGACACAAATAACATTTGCTGACGGTAAATAGACAAGATGTATTCAAATTTAATTATTTAATTACAAATAATTTATTAATTGAGAAATTCTCCAGGATGATGAAGATGAAACCGAAAATGTACTGGATGAGCTCTATAAAGATTTACATGCTGTCATGAAGTGTCGCAGAGGAGTTGTGTATGCAGCTCCAAAATCAATTCATTGGCGTGAAAATGTTTTGTTTTCAATGGATGAAAATCGTTTCTGCCAGATGTTACCTGTTTGTGAATCGCGAGCAATTTGCTCATCTACTATCACAAATGTACCGGCAAGCAGTTTCCAATAGACTTACAACTCGCTATAGTTTTGTTTATATTGGGATCCTTTGGAGAAAGCGCATCAATCGCTAAAACTGCTACATTTTTTGGAGTCGGTGATGGCGGCACACTTCCAACACAAAATCCAACAGCATTTTATGCTCCACTTCACTTCACTCCACTTTTTTTTTTGCATTTTTATTCGAATGCGCTTTATCTTTATCCACTATAAGAACAGTTTATGATTTATTCAAATAAAATAAATACTCATTTAATTAACATACTTCCTCTCAATATACACGAAAATTGCCAAAACACCAACATTTTTTTTTTTTAGAAATTTATCACAAATGACTTTTATTATTTTGAAACTGCATCAGCTGATTTCGAGTTACCAACTAACAAATATTTTATCAGGGATGTCGTGTCGCTAATTTGTTAAATGTTAATCCGGTAGTGTGATAAATATACAAAAAAAGAAAAATACGTGTAAATAAATGTAGTTTTACAGTTGTTGTTGTTTTTGGCATTTGTTGTTGTGGAGCATATGTGAATACACATATTGTGCAAATTTCATCTCTCTGTCTCTCACGGTTCGAGAGTAACAGCTAGCTGATACTTTACGTTGTACAGGGACACCTGGTAGTTTTCGACATATTGTTGTTTTTAGCATTTGTTGTTGTAGCGCATATGTAAATACATATATTGTGCGAATTTCATCTCTGTCTCTTACAGTTTGGGAGTTACGGGTAATTGTTACTTTAGGTTGTATAGGGACACCTGGTAGTTTTCAACTTGTTGTTGTCTTTAGCAGTTGTTGTTCTAAAGCATCTATAAATACATATACTATGCAAATTTCAGCTTTCTATCTTTTACGGTTCGAGAGTTATAGCTAATTGCAACTTTTCGTTGTATGGGGACACCTACTAGTTTTGGACTTGTTGTTGTTTTTCGTATTTGTTGTTGTAGCGGCAGGGTTCAACAACTGTGAAGAGTCCAGCTCTCTAGCTCTTACCGTTTTGGAGAATGGACGCTGTGATGGACGGACGGACGTACTTGTCTCGGTAATAGGATTCCGTTTCACTCTGATGAGTACGGAACCCTAAAAAGTAACTATTAACGATTAACTATTAACGATTTTGTAAAGCCTGACAATAGAAATATTTAATCTTTTTCAAATAATATTTCTAAAAATTTCTCCGGTATGGACTTTTTTTTTTTTTTTTTTTGCAAAAGTATTCGGTCATTGTTGAGTCCTTTCGCCATATTTAAAATTATTATATTATTATTTTGCTTATCTCTTTTTAACCGCCACTTGGAGTGTGACACGTTTTTAACCACTTTTTTTTAATGTCATTGAAGTGTGGAAGCAACAAAATTTGGTTTTAATCCACCATCATATTTGTTCTGGCTGAATGTGTTTGTGCTTGTGTTTGTGCATGTATGTGTAGTGCTGGTGGTCACAACATGTCGGAGTTGTCTAATGCAAACACCAACCAATAAGTATGTGTATATTTTTAATTAAATGGGGAGAAATAAATATGCATATGCAAGTATGTATTTGCTTCGGTATTTAGAGCATTTGAAGGGAAAACATTTAAATGAATTTAATATAGAAATTTCACCAAGCAAGTAATCTTTACTGTATGGTGCAAATTTATGATTTAGAATTAATAATTACTTTATTGGTCTTTAGTTTGGTTTTACTTGCTCACATGCCATTTAAATACAACCTGAGTTCGAAGCAACTTTGGTGCTGATCATGGTTGTGGTGGACGTGAAAGAAATATATCATGCTCCCCAGCTAATAATTATTCAAGATTTCATTTTTTTTGTCTTCTTTAAAAACCTTGATCCCTACAACCTTACCACAAAAACAGCTGGCTGGATTTTGAGGAAGTAAGACTGAACTAAAGTTGCAATATTTAATTAATAATTGCAAATTATAAAACTTCAACTATAATATTAAAGTAATATTTATCAGTTACGAGTACGTTAAATTCAACATTTCCTATTACAACTTTGACCATACAAAATATGCCTCCATTTTCCAAACCTTATGTTTATTGCCACTTTGCATCTGTATGTGTGCTTTCTTTGCCTTTTAAGCACATCAGCAACAAGAAACGCTAGCAACTATATCATTAGTGTGCAAGGTGGGCCAACAGAAATCCAACTATTGGAAGTTGCTCTTTCTTTTGTAAATGGCGGCCAATGTCATATTTGTACAAGTGAACAAGCATTAGAGCGATACCATCTGCAAAAACGCTGAATAAACACTACTCAACAAATGGAAAATAAAAATTTTCTAACCATGGCTGACCACTATATTTTTTTTATGTGTTATACGTATTTAAGTACAAAAATCATAAAAATTTTAAATTCTATGGCTCCGTTTTTTTAGAATTTTTTTTCTTCTAAAATATGAGATTTTCATAAAGGTTGATCCACACCTCTAGTCATAACTTAAAAATGGAGTATCCAATTTCATCATTTAATACTTCAAAAAATTATAAATCAGGCCAGCTTTAAGTTTTTCTTTAACCATTCTTTGATGTCGTTAATAATTTTAGAGTTATTGGGAAAAAAGTAATTTTTTTTGAAAAATTGAAAAATTTTTGATTTTGGAAAACTTATAAAAAAATTTAAATTTGCAAATGTTTTGCAGTTTTTTTAATTTATTCATATAGCAGCATGTAATAGCAATAAAATGTGCTCTCATTTATTAAAATCTGTGCGTTAATGACTTTGTTTTTCCCAAAAAAGTAAAAATACCCATTTTGACAAAAAAAAAAAGTACTTTTTTGCTGTCATTGCCCAAAACTGAAGCAATTGCTCATCTCAGTAGCATGCAATAGATACATATCAAAACAAGCCAGAGTGCTATATTCGCCTGGGCCGAATTTTAAACATCCATCACAATGATATATGTACCATTGATTGATGTTTGGTGCCAAAAGTTGTTTTATTTGGCTTTTAGAGCCGACTTCTTGAAAAATCGGGAGGGGTGCATATGGGCCGATGTCCAAAAATTTTCCAATTTTGCCTCTTAACAGCCTGTATGGACCATCCTGACAAATTTTTAGTGCAAGAAATTGTTTCGTTTAGCTTTCAGGACCGACTTCTTGAGATATCGGGAGGCACTATATCTCGAGTATATATGGGTCGATGTCAAAAAAATTTCCAGTTTGGCTTGTGAATAACCTATATGTACCATTCTCATTGAGGTTTGATGCTAAAAGTTGTTTTATTTCTCATATAGAGCCGATTTCTTGAAAAATCGGGAGACGCTATATCTCAGGAATATAGGATATATAGGAATATAGACCGATTTCAAAAATTTTCAAACTTTGCTTTTAAACACTTTATATACCATTCTGATCGATTTTCGGTACCAAAAGTTGTTTTATTTGGCTCTTAGAGGCGACTTCTTGAGAAATCGGGAGGAGCGTTATCTGGGGTGCATATGGGCCGATGTACCAAAATGTCTAATTTTGCCTCTTAACGGCCTTAATGTACCATTATGACAAATTCTTAGTGTAAAAAATTGTTTCGTTTAGCTTCTAGGCCGACTTCTTGAGATATCGGGAGGCGCAACATCTCGAGTGTATATGTGCCGATGTCAAAAATTTTTTCCAGTTTTGCCTCTAAATAACCTACATGTACCATTCTGATTGATTTTTGGTGCTAAAAGTTGTTTTATTTGGCTTAAAAAGCCGATTTCTTGAAAAATCGGGAGACGCTTTATTTTGGGTATTTATGGACCGATTTCAAAAATTCTTTGATTTTTGGGATTAAATGGACATTAAAAATGATATGGCTAACTTTTTAGAAAAACAAAAATTTTCAAAAATCTGACCAAAAAAATGGCCAAAAATACCCCTCAAAACCCGGTTTATTTTTGTATATCTGGGCTATCCGTTAACCGATCCTATTGGCTTTCAATAGCAGATCTACTACCGGGATTTAACCCATTTTAGCGAAAGAATGAGGTTTGCATCTCAAACCATTTTCTCAGAAACGGTATTTCAACGATTACAGACGGACAGACGGACATCGCTTAATCGTAATCTCTATTGATTCTGATGCAGAATATATATACTTTATGGGGTTTTAGATGGTTATTTAAATGCGTATATATATACCCTTACATATTGTTTTGAATGGTATAAAAGGGAAGGATCAATTAAATGCTACAATTTTTCTAATTCATTTGCCAATTAATTGCATTTTGTTTTTTCGTTGCAGGCTTCAACTTATATTATGAAAGGTAAGCTAATCTTTGAAAATTATTATAATGAATTAAGCTATTGCACACAAAAACGTAATTTTAAAACAAATTTCCAAAAGTGCTGCCAGCAATGGCATAAAAAATTATTTGAGCGATAAATGCAATTTTGGCAGGAAACTTACCACAGACAACATTTATTTTTGCCTTTAGTTTGTAATTTGTAATATTTGATTTTATATTGCAGTTAAACCTAAAATGTTCTTGTTCATGTGAAGAACAGGCACATTGATAATAAAAGTTTTAAAATATTACATTCAATAAAGGAAAATTATGTACATTTAAGTTTATGTGTTTGAAAAATTTATTGCATTAGGAAAGATTAAATATTTTGTACAACTTTCAAAAGGTTAAATGTATTACAAACACATGCGGGCTTATACTTATAATAAACATGGAATAATATTTTGCTTGGGTGTTTTCAAAAACATTTTTCAATATTATTTTCCTGAAGAAGCTATCCGAACGAAGGCAAACTATTAACAAGAATATTCGAATAAACCAAAAATGTATACACTTATAATAAAAAAGACCTTCAGCTGAAGAAAATAATATTATTAAATACATATAAAAAAAGGGGTCGAAAGAAACCAAATATTAAATTCTCTTTTCCTCGAATTGTATTGAGTGCACGGTGCGTATACAATATTTAACAGCTTTGTTTATAATACGCCCTGCTGCACCCGCCTTGTTGTGCTGTTCAGTCAGCTGTCCATTCCACTGCACATTAGGTAATATGATCTTCTTTTTCAGCGACAAAATCATGGTAGTGAAATCAAAAGATATAGTAATTTTACAAGTAGCCACAATTCTATAAATCTTGATATTTAACCCATTAACTACGACAAATTAACCCTTTTATAAGGGTCCAACTACGCAAGCAAGAGGTAAAATTGTGAAGAAATTTGAAGAGACAGCAGCGGTTACAAATGCGGATGAAAAGCCTGTGCATCATCGTTCCACTCGTTCCACTGAAAATATCGCTGCTGTAAGTGAAAGTGTTGCCGAAGACCCGAATGTGTCGATTTCTTGTCCTTTTCAGAAATTGGGACTGCCTTACAAGACATTATGGCATATTTTGCATTTAGATCTACACCTACATCCATATAAAGTCCAGCTCACACAACAACTGAAGCCAGCTGACCATTCACAATGTCGTAGATATGAGTACGTGAAATGGGTGCCTGAACAGCAGACGGTGGACGGCGATTTTTCCAACGAAATTTTTCTTCAGCGATGAAGCACATTTCTCACTCGGTGGGTGTATTAATAAATATAAATGTCCTATTTGAGGTCTGAAAATCCTCAAGTAATTGAACAGAGGCCATGACATCCAGAAAAAGTCACTGTTTGGTGCGCTTTTTGGTCCAGTGGTATACTTGATTGGACTTTGGATTTTCTGCGAAAACGACGATGGAACGATCGTCACCATCAATTCACAGCGTTATAGTCATATGATAACTGACTTTTTTTGCCTGCTATTGAAGAATACGATTGGCAGAATATGTGGTTTCAACAAGACGGTGCCACATGCCACACAACTCGAGCGAATATGGTTTTAGTGTAAGAGACATTTGCTGGCAGCGTAATTTCTCGTCTTGCCGATATCAACTGGCCACCAAAATCATGCTAGGAACACAATTGGGACGAATGTCGCCAAAAATTCGCTCTGTAAATTCATCATATGAAGCACAATAACGACGAAAAACAAAAACATCTGTTATAATTGATAAAATTGTTTATTGTTTGTTCAAAGACAACAAAAAAAAAAAAATTAAATGAATCAAAGAATTTCAAATTTTGTAAAAATAATTAAAATAATGAACAGGATCACATATTATATAAACATTCATGCGGTTTAACATTTTCAATTATAATTTCATTTGTATCCATTTTCTCAGTTTTTTTTAATTTTATCTTATTCGAGTAGAACAGCTGATGGGTGACCATATAACCAAAAAAAAAAAAAATTGGTTGCTAAAAAATTTAGCATTTCCAAAAACAAAAAAATGAAACACTACAAACATGTTTTATAATCTAATATGTTGGCTTTTTATTTTAAATGCAAAAAGTCAAAGCTTAGCACTTAAAACAAAAAAACTATTAATTGAAAATTACTAAAACACTTGAAAACGAAAACCAAAATGGCCACATGTTACTGATTTGTTCGTCCTTTGCCAGCGTAAAGGTGGGATCACACGATTGCCGCAATGCACCAATTTTTGCCACATTTTGTGTGCCAATCGTGTGATAGCACAATTTATTGGCTCATGCGGTAACCAAAACGAATGTTGCTCCTATTTGTCCCAATCGAATACAACCCTGATGCGACAACCGTGTGAACACTGGACATACAACTAATCACCAATAAAAATTCTAAAAATGCACCAATATTTATTGTGTTCTCATGCGGTAACCAAAGAAGACAATGCCCGCCAATAATATACATACATACATACATACATATGTATACATTTATTTAGTTTCAAAATTGTTTAAACGCGTCTTCCAAACATGATTTCTGCTTTTCAATCAGTAAAATTCAATTGTTGTTACTATTCATTTTTTGCTTTTTCAGCCCGCACAATATTATAATAATATCCGAAGCAATTTTCTCTCTTTTTAATGAACAAACCATATTTTTAACATTTAATTCATTTTTTTGTTGTTGGGAAACCATAGTTTGTCATCAGCTACAACAGCTGTTTCTCAGAGTTGCCGTGTATTATAACAATCGCGCGACTGCGGCAACTATTGGTACTAAATTGTTTTGCGACAACTTGCGACAATAAAATTTCAGTATAATGTGACAATCATGTGATTGCAGAGAATTTGATTGGGTTGAAGTTTTTTTTTTGTGCTCCAATTCAGTCCAATAAAATTGTGTAAAATTGGTGCATTGCGGCAATCATGTGATCCCGCCTTAAGAAATAGAAAAAAATTTATTTCAAATTCACCGCGTACAACGAATTTCGAGCGACGCTGTGACTGTGTGCATTTTCATGTACACCAATGTGTTTTAGTTTTGACGGCGAATATTCGCGGCGAAAAATTCGTCGTTCGTCCCAGTTGTGTTCCTAGCACTATACGTTTTTGTGGGGCTACGCAAAAGACCATGTTTATGCAGATAAATCTTTAACTTTAGAGCATTTAAAAACCAACAGTCACCCCGTTAAGGCTGAAATACCGCCCAAGAGGTGGTCGAATATGTCCCCAAAAGAATAAATGCTTGCAACACTTCGCATGATGGTCATTTATATGATGTAGTGTTTCACGCAACGTTCAAACTTTATAATAAACAAGAGATATCATGAAAAAACCCGTAAAATGGATAACTCGTTGTTTCATCATAAATGTGTTCCTCTTCGAACACATATTTTTTGTGAGTGTAGGGCTCTCTACAAATTCATCTTTCTAGCCCTATCGCTATTTAGGCATTGCTGTTTAGGTGGAGGTTTTTAGTTACTCACACATGACTGCTAAAATTTGCAAAAGTACTGATTGGCAATATACATATGTATTTGTGTTATGGAATGGAAAATCTAAATTGTGCAAGCGGAGGCTATGAAAACTGCTGTAAACTTAATTCTGAATGAGTTTAAGTTTTTGCCAGTTGTATATTGGCTTTCAGCTTATATTCCTCATCTTAAGTATTCTTTATTCATCAAGGTAATTTCAAGTGATGGTAACTTTTTAAGGACCAAACTCTTGAGGTCAATAAAAGTGGGAAACAGAAAGAAAAACAAGGGGGGGGGGGGGGGGGCAAGAACTGAATTTAAAATCACTGCATTGATAAAACAAATGTACATAAATATTGAAATGTAATACGTAGTAATGTTGATTAAGTTCTTCAATGTCAGAGTTTCTGAAAATTTCTGTATAAATTAGAGTGAGATTTATGTGGCTATTTGAGTAGATAAATATAAGAGTTATTTTTTGTGGGCTCATTAATTTATTCGGAATTGATTTCTTTTATATTAATTGGGAATTTAATTCAAACTTTTGTGGTAGACAAAACTTGCAGCGTTTGTGTTTCTAAACAAATAATACAAAATTCTGAGCCCACAAAATGTATTTGAATTCCTTGAAGTCCTTTACCAAATGCCACTCATTGCACTCATCTACACTAAAACATATCAAAAATAAACTGTATCAGTATAATTTATAAATGATTGTTTTGTAGACTGGTGCCAGTACTCCGGGAATGACCCTCATATAAGCATTGCATTGTACTCGAACCAGGAAAATAGGAAAGAGTTTTGGCGTCTGAAAAAACGAACATGGGAAGTGCTTGTGGACGTTTGATTAAGCAAAAAATTACATAATAACATAAAAACAGAACATTTATGTTTGTAAATCTGAATCAGCCAGGATTAATTGTTGCTAATTTGTCTGTTTAGTGTGCGGTTAATACACCTTCGACACTATCCAGTTATGAGCATTTAAGGCAACTTCTTCAATATTGCAAAACAAACGCATATCGATGATCTAGATCTTTTAAACAAGACCATCAGACTGGCGTAACTGTCCCCAGTCGCTAAAAATCTTAAAGTAATAGCCAGGCATTCTCCAGGGCATATAGATTCCCGCATATTAGTATTGGCCTTTTCTATTAATGGGGTGACGAGATTAAGCAAATAATCAAAATCGTCTAGTGACATTCGTACAAAGTTTTTGTATAGTTCGGGATCATTCCTTTTCAATCGCTCCCTAAAAGAGGCATACATACCATTACCTTCCAAAAGATAAGGTCGAACCCAATGTTCCTTTTGTTTTCTTCTTTTCTTTGCATTATTATCAGCTACTTCTTTCTCCAATATTAAAAATGTTGATGCTATGATAATTGTGTCGTCGTCCATACTTATTAATTGCTGTTTTTATAATAATAAATTATTTCACAAAAAAAAGGAAATCACTCAATATTTTTAATATAAAAAATTTACCAATAGTGTAAATTAGCTTCAACAAATTTTGATCAAATTTTTATTAAAAGATTTTCAAATATATTGAAAGAATATTTTTATCAAATTTTTGTAACGTCTAAATAGCACATCAAAATAAATTTTCAAAATTTTGATAAGACTTCAAAATACCTTCAATGGTGTAAATCTAACTTTATTCAGTGCAGTTGCGAACATAGACGTAAGCAATTTTAAATTTTAATTTTAATTAATTTTAAGCGTCAGCATAATTCGTGGGAAATCAATAACATGAAATTATGCTGATCGCTATGAATGACTGGTATGAATGAATGAATCAATTTTAGTATATAAGCTTGTAATAAATAATAAAAAAATTTTAGAATTAAACTTCTCGCGGGCATTTTAATGCTCAGAAGAAAGCGGCAGGAGTGCTTAGCAAATACTCAAACAGTAGGCAACATCTTTTTTTCTCCAAAACAACCGTAGTCCTGTCTTATCCCCTTACCATTATTCCGTCTTACATTACAATATTTTGTGATAATATTATAGTGATTAGCATTTATCAAGAAGACAAGTAGGATGGCTAAAGTATACAATTTGTGTTTAGCTGGATTTGAAGCAATTTGGGTGCTGATGATTGTCGTGGTCGATGTGAAACAGCCATTGTATGTGCCCATAATTATGAAAGTGGTCTAAGTCATATATTTCTTGTTTCGAGATATTTAATGAATTGCATTTGAATAAATTAAAAAATATTTTTACATTATGCGACATTTTAATTTTTAATTTTATTAGTCTTAATTAATGAAAATCTAGTATGAATATGAAATTTTGTGTGAATTTCATACGATAATATTGTTTTTAAAGTTTGAATTGACTTAGACAATTTTCAAAATTAACTGAATGTCCTATAAATGACTTAAAGCAATAAAGAACTTTGAGTTTTATTTGAAACAATAGTTTTATTGAAATAATTCGTGAACATTTATTAATTATTTTTAAACAGTAATCCATTTTTATCATTATTTCGAGTATTTAAGATTCTTAAAATGTTTCTGAAAAACTGGAGGGATGTACGGTAGTAAACTCATAATATCTTTATGTTTTTCTTCCGAATGCTGGTGTATAATGGAAGTAATTTAATATTTCCGTATATTTTTGATCTTCCTCTTTTAGGTGAAAGATCCAAAACCTGAAATGTAGAATCATCTAAAGAAGTTTTATAAGACATTTTATAAGGTTCATTTTTCTCATCCATTGAATTTGTAGCCAAGAGACAGATTCGCCCGCGGTATTTTTTACTCTTCTTGTTATTGTATCTTCTAATGATTATATTATAATATATTATTATATAATGAAATTATATTACAATTTCTTTAAATTTTTTACTTAGACCACTTTCATAATTAACACTAAATGAATTCCATATAATGTTGAAATTACAACCACTATCTAATGGTTCATTTTTGACAATTTCATAAAAATTACATTGAATACATTTAGTTTAATCTAATGTGGTATGAAATAACTGATAAACTCATTTTTTTTTAAATTTTGACTTAGACCACTTTCATAATTATGGGCACATATGTTTTCCAGCTTTCAAGTATTCAACTTTGTGGATCACTTTATTATACACCTAACTAGGAATCATATAAGAAATTGTTGCAGCTGCTATGAAAATAACTTAATCATGGCTCCTTATTATGTCAATGACGAATACATAGCACAGACATTACAAACTGGCTATGTACCTCCAGAAGCCTTTGTTTACTTAGATAAAAATGGTTTTATTCAAAACGAAACAACTGGAGTCCGTATATTTTTTCATATATATAGAAGGGCCAATATAAAAAATGTCTTAACTAACAAAATGACAAACGAAAATAGAAGATTTGATACCAACATTTATCGTGCAGATAAAAATATGCTTCCAAACGTGAACTATGATAAATACTGGTGGCTTATATAACTACTAAAAATTCTTCTCTTTTAACCCTTGACCATTTTATCTAAATCAAATAAAAAAGTAATGTTTTTCAATATTTTTTCTTTACATGTGTAATTTTCGCTTACAGGTAATACTACATGTATTCATTTGCAAATAGATTATAATTGGATTTAAAAAATGTATTAAATGTATAATATTACTTATAATTTCTATACTAGAGAGCTCGATTAAGGGACAGTGTATAATACATATGTTATTAAAACTACTCTTTTGTTTATTTCTAAGTATAATTATAATAACCTTTTATAATATTTTGCTGAAATAAACAATTAAAAAAAAAAAAAAAAAAAAAAAAAAAAAAAACTTTGTGGATCACTACAATTTTATGACAAAATCTCCTTCCCAAGTCGAAGGAAATAAAATAGACCTAGAGCCTGATTTCAAAAATTATCAACTCTAACTCCTATTTGTAACTTCATGAAAGTAAAAGCAAACCCACCAAAAAATATGTTTCAACAGCTATTGCATATAAAAATCGACAAAATATAATATTTAATAAAAAAAAACTACTCTCCTTTCAAGTACCAGATGCTTTATAATCACTTAAAAATTAAATGCCAAAGGCGTAATATTTTTTAAAGTTCATTAAAGTTTTTGCGTAAAATATTTATTCAACTACGCACATTAAATTTCACATTGTTTGAAGAATAATCGTTTAATCCCCCATCTAAAATACCTCGTCTTGTTGTAAAAAACTGTTTATTAATAAAATCCCCTTACCCCATTTGTACGCTGTAAATTTATAAGCAAACAGCTCATGCCGTAATTATCTTAAAATGTTGAATAGAAAGCAAAACTCAACCATAATTACTAATAACAATGTTCATAAACAAGCTGCTTTTTTGATAGTCATCAGATTGTCCTTGAAATAATAATATTGAAACTGTTGTTCTGGCAGACAGACTGAAATGCTAGACTTTCAACAACAATATCTATTTCAATGGTGGCGTCTGGCATTCACAAACAACTCCTTAAGGCATACAAATACACACATTCCCAAAAACAACAAACTACCAGCAAATCTTTAGTTACAAAAGTCACCCAGAGAAGAACTCATAACATACATACATTTTTGATTGCCACGGAAGACAAAAGTTAAAATAGACCTTTCTCTTATTGAGGGCAATTAGCAGAATTAATAATGAAAAGGGTTGCTGGCAGGAAAGTGAGCACAAAATGATGTAAGCGTTGTCTTAGAGGGAGAGTTGCTGTTCACTTTTTACAAAATGTAAAAATAAAATAAATATAAAATTAAATGGTTTGGTTAAGGTCCATTATATTAAGGCGGCGCCAAGTGATGCGCAATAACGCTGCCCATGTATTCAGACCTTTGTGAAAGTAAAAGATTATTTAAATACTTTCCCTCAAAAACAATTATGAGCTCACATGGTCCGGCAATTTTATAATAATTTTATTCGCAAATGAACTATTTTGAAAGCAGTTTAGAAAATGGCAACTACCTTTTGAGTTTTGAAAGGTTTCAAGGATTATTTGTACTGCCCGTTCACCTGTCATTCATGAAGCCTATTTTGCCTTAAGCGTAAAAATAAAGAGCAGAAATTTTCACAGGATTAATATTGGAGGAAGAAGTAGCTGATAATAATGCAAAGAAAAGACGAAAACGAAAGGAACATTGGGTTCGACATTATCTTTTGGAAGGTAATGGTATGTATGCCTCTTTTAGGGAGCGATTGAAAAGGAATGATCCCGAACTATACAAAAACTTTGTACGAATGTCACTAGACGATTTTGATTATTTGCTTAATCTCGTCACCCCATTAATAGAAAAGGCCAATACTAATATGCGGGAATCTATATGCCCTGGAGAATGCCTGGCTATTACTTTAAGATTTTTAGCGACTGGGGACAGTTACGCCAGTCTGATGGTCTTGTTTAAAAGATCTAGATCATCGATATGCAATATTGTGCCTGAAGTCTGTGCTACTATACATATGTATGCTATACATATGTATTTTTGCACAAACATATAATTATTAAATATGTAATACTTACCAATTCATATTAATTTATTAATATTAATTTTATTCTTCAAGAAATTTATTTACATTGCCACTTGCCGCAACAAACATACCTTCGTAAATAAACACAGCTGATATGTATTGAATCAAAATAATGAACATGCTGTCAAATTATTCCAGATGCGATTTTGATGCTTGTTGAGACGGCATCAATAAAATCGTCAAAGGTTTTGTTCAATAAATTTTCAACAATACATTTTGAACAAATTTTGCTGTTTACACGAGTTTAAAGCATTTTGAAGAGCTATTTTGAAGAAAATTTCAGTCGTGTAAATCTAGCTTAAGTAAAAGAATATTACATTTCAACTACAGTGGCGTACATAAGTATACGCACACTACAATATCCTTTTGAATTTTGAAGAAATAAAAATCGAATTCAAGCTCGCTGAAATATGGACTTCGACTTTAAATTTAAATGAAAGGCAAAGAAGTCATTCATATCGTTCCAAATAATTATATTAACAAATAACATACTTAGATTCTATTGGCACAAGTTTTGCTAAATAGCAGCAATTATTTTGTTCTTATTTGAAAAAACAAGGTCCACAACTATTTTATAATGAACATTTGAACAAGCTTGGTTAATGAAAACGTAGTATTTTTCATATATGAAATGGTAACCAAATATTAAACAAAATACTGTTGTTATTATAAAATTTTTTTTCTTTATATGCAATCATAATATTGTCACGCTTAGCGATACCATTGTCATATCAAATGACAGCATGGTAATTTTTCATAATATTATTTTCAATTTCAATCAAAATTATATAATTTTGGTTCAACTTCGTTTATAAAGCTAAAAGTATTTTAATAAAAAAAAAGGAATTTGAAAACACATGGCCATAAAATTCAAATAATGAAATTATCGTAAGGAACCACAATATTGTTCAGTTCAGCTATAATATTGTCACATCCCGCCAACAATATGGTTATACTAAAATCTGATTAAATATAATCACCCCTTTCGTGAGTAAAATGTGAAATTTTTATTCCCATAAAATGTTCATTTCCCAAGTGGGGAAATTTGCTAGCATGAATATTATGGGAACGTTTGGGAGGCAGAAAATATAAATACAAAGAAAATTTTTGGAAAATTTGTGGGTAAGTGATGTAAAACATCACAGAAATTTGTAGTTTAAAAGTTAAAAAGGGTGAATAAATCGGAGTTTTCATGCCTGTTGAATATTTGGACAGATTCTCTGTCGGAATAAAAAAATCATTTAATATTCCGCCCATCGTAAAACTAAGCGCCTGCTTACGTATTTTTCGCAGAGGGTGGATACCAAAAAAAAGTGTTGGAAGAGATTACGAAGTAGGAATGGCGCAATCCACTTTTTGCAAAGTGCTCTCTAAAGTGTTGGATGCTTTAGAAAAGCATCCTCTGCACAGAATGGATAAAATATTCATGGATAAAATTCCATTCATGATCGTTTTTAATAGGAGGGCCAGCACTTTTTAGTTCTTCACAAAACCACATGCAATGAGTCGGTTATTTTGCACCCTATTGAGAAGCATGTCATGTTGCACATTACACTGTACAACACATGATTTTGGGACTCAATTCTGATAATTGTTTATGAAAGTAGCCGCAAAAAGAAGAACTTCTGCATGCATGGAAACAAAACTTAGAACATTTTCAATTATTGTCACTATCCATCCCTGATGACAATGCATCCTCAGAAGAAAATAAGGTCATCAGAACCACAAGCGTCAATTTCAACGAGGATGGAGAGTGACAATAATTGAAAATGTTCTAGGTTTTGTTTCCATGCATAGATAACATATAAAAATCTCATATTTTCTCTATAAGAATAACTTTAATATAAATCGGAATGCTTATTTTCATGCAAAATAAAGCATCAATAAAAAAGTCTTGAATATTTTTTCAAATTCATGCCTTTACTTAGTTGTGAATAAAAGCGAAACGCGTCCATCGATTTTTATGATTTATGTCTCATTTTAATCATAGGCCATGCCACTTTACGTGAAAGTAATAGGGCTTGACACTTTTTTAATATTTTAGATTTTTTATAAATTAAAAATAAAAAAAATCAATTTTTTTGAGGCAAAAAGTATTTTTTTTTTCTTTATACATTTATTTATAACTGCGAAAATTTTGCTTATGCAGCGAAACGTTGTATAAACAGAATAAAGGAATTGTAGTTTTTAATTTTTTAAAATTTATTTTAGCTTATTCGGACTAGTGGTTCTCGAGTTATGACTAACAAAAGAACCTAAAACGTGACAAACTCCCCTACACGATACTTACTAACTTCAAATTAATTTAAAAAAATATTATTTGAGGTACGAAGACCAAACAAATAATGCAGAAGTTCTTCTTTTTGGGGCTACTTTCATAAACAATTATCAGAATTGAGTATTTATTGATTTAGACCTAAAAATAGTTTTCAGCTAATTTATATATCCATTAAAATGTAGCAACTACTGGCACTTTTTTTCTAGTTCCCCAAAGAAAATTAACTGAACAAATTGATACAAAAAATAGGAAAAATGCATTTTGAAAAATCCATTAACGATAAGGGGAAATTTCGAATGGGAACACATTTTATGGGAAAAGTTATTCATGATCGCACTTTTGGGAAATGGGAAAAATTTTTAGGGAAAAATTTTTCATGATACGGGGTGATTATATTTTCACTTGAAAACAGTATAATTGGCAATAACAAAAGTGTGGTGGTTGGAATTGAAAACAGTATGTTTGGTTGGGACAATGATATGGCAAGAGATGTCAAGGGTATTGTTGGATGTGACAACAATACGGTTGAAAATAACAATTGTATTTTATTATGATTGAATATGGCAATAACATAGTTAGTGCTTACAATAACTTAATCTCTGAAAGTGGTATTAGTAATAATGTAAATGTTTTATTTAACAATTAAATTGTTATCCTGTAAGCAAGTATTTTATTACTAATATATTTCTCTTTGCGGTTACATTATTTCAACAATAATATGTTTTTCTTTGCCCATGGTTACCTGAGCCATATTTTTTTTTTTTTTGGTGAGAGGCAGCAGTGATAGAATTACTACATAGTTATTTAGCTGGGTTGCACACTTTTACTTTCATTTACAGTTTAATACTCTTTGGTATGAAAATCCTTGACAAAACAATTTACCCTTGTTAGTGCGTTCGTTGCATGATACCATTTTTATTTTTATTGATTTTCTTCTCGTCAACGTTGCAGCCGGTTTCAGTGCATTTGAATACGTGCACAGCTTGGCAAATCATGACACAACATTGACACTATATTGACCAGAAAATTTATTAATTTTTGCGGCTTTCAGTGCTATACTGCTCATAGCATCATCATTTTTAAATTAACTTTACACACAAAGCTATTATTATGACTTACTGGTCAATCAATTACCCGCATCAGCCAGTCATAACTGGCAGTGAATAAGAATTTTTTGATTAGTGGTAGAAACGGCAATTTATGCCATTGGGGCTTTCGCTTGGTTTTTCAATTAAGATTTACAAAAAAAAAAAAAAAAAACCAAAGTAATTTATTGCTCCAAGGCAATCTCAGGGAAATAATGAGCGAACTGTTAAATGTTATTTTAAAATAAATTAGGAATATGTGAAAATTGGAAGCTGTTTAAATCATTTTTATTAAAAGCAAAAAAAAAAAATCAAATTAAACACAAAACAATTATATATTTCTGTTTTACGAAGAATCAATGAAAACTGAAACTTTGTTAATTCCTGTTTGTCTGGCATTTTATGCTTTAGAATTATTATGCATTGTCTCCTCGTTTTGTGCCTGCACAAAGTTTTCTTTAACTTTTATTTTTAAGGCAATAAATATAAAGTTGTATTGACGCTTTTATTCTCTTTTATCGTTTTTATCATCTTGTCTCTGCCATAAATATTATTAAAGTTAAAAAAGTTTGAAAACATATTTTGAAAGCTTATGGAATGGTTTTGGGTTTTTTCAATATATTATTAAAACATTCTTTAATTAGAAATTTTAATAAATGTAGACTTTGTTTAAAAACAAAAACACAAGTTAATCATATTTCTTAAATGTTCTTGTCCAACAAAGAGCAAAATATTGTTACAAATTTGGTCGTGAACGGACCGATTGTGATTGTTCTAGAACGTACTAAATCATCGTTATTTTATATGTGCGTATATTGTCTTGTTATTATTTGTAAATTAACACAGGAGGTATATACACACATGCATACATAGAAGCTTGTTGATAAACAAAACGGCAGCACAGCGAGTGTGCACATACTGACACACATGTGTGGATAAATAAGCACAACAGCGAAATAAAAGAAACCACCACCGCACGATACAATATTCGTGTGTGCATGTATGTGCGCGACTCAGATGCTTGAGTTTTACTGCCGCGTGTATGTGTGTCGGTGTGTGTGTATATCTTTTGTTCATGATGAGTCATTGCACATCGCATGTATGTCGGTGTGTGTGTATGTATATCTTTCGTTCATGATGAGTCATCGCACATCGCACTATAGCTGTGGCGTGATTAGCTTCTGTAAACGTCTAGAATGTTCTAGTAATGATCATTGACAGGTATAAAAGCAGCGAAGCTTAACGCTGAACAGTCAGTCGATTTTTAGCTGCGCTAACGTGTAAAGTGTCTTAAGTAATAAAAAGTGAAAGTGTTGTTCTTTTAGTAAAGAGTTCTTAGTAAAGTGTTTACAAGTATAGTGTGTTCAAATAAATAAAGTGTTGAACTGTTGGTTATTGTAAACTGAAGACGTGAGTGTTTTTAACTTCATTACAATTAAAGAATCTACGGAAAACGTTTTGAAAAGGTTAAAACGTAACAATATTGAGGTAGTTGGGCCATAAAGAGTGATGTCTACTGTGGGTCATGCAATAGCCTGCACCTGTTTAATCAAAATACTTTGAAATTTCTTAATTTCAAAACTTATTTAATTCAATACTGAAGAGATGAACTTTTGAACTGTTTGCTGAGATTCTTAAAGTCCCATACAAGTATAGTAGTTCAAAGAAAAATGCTTTTATTGCACCTTGTGCTTTTCTTTTTCTTGGTCAGCATAATTAATCAATTGTGTTGAAATTCAGGAAAATTGAATTCAAATTTCAGCAAATTGGTTCCGTGCAAAATATGAACACCAAATGCGGCCTGTTTATTTATGAGCTGGCCGCACACATTGCTTTGCCTGATAGACAAAACAAACAAAAATTTTTTTCGCAATCTAATGAAGGATACATTGATCGCAAGATTACAGTACAACTCAAAAAACTCTTGCGCTATGGTTTCCTTTCTTAACTCTCCCACACTTCACCGGGGGTGCTGAATTTAGTAACACCTACTTAATCAACAAAAACATGAGTGAATATACCTGCCTTTTGTTTTACCTTTTTGAAATTCGAATTAAGCTAGGATTTTTCTATTTTTGGTCTTTATATTTTCAACCTTTTAAAATCATCTTTATAGAATCTAATTACAAAAATAAATTTTTATTCCAAAAGCTTAACAGACCATTAATACATACGAAGGAAAGCACAATAGAAAAATGAACAGAGAATTTCAGAAAGGACATCGAAAATGTAAATAATTGGTTAAAACTGAACAAACTAAAGTTAAACGAGAATACAACTAAAATTATGGAAATAAACATGACTAGTAACGTGAATATAAAAATAAATAATGAACAGATAGAAAAAGTGGAAAATATAAAATAGTTAGGATTTGTAATTGATAAGAATTTAAAATTGAGAGAACACATGGACTATACACTCACAGAAAAACCATTATGGCTATGATGTATTTTAACATGAATACGATGACAAAAAACATCGTTTTTGACCCCATGTCACTTTTCATCACGCTGATGTCAAATTTTACATAAGGTGTTCTAATTGTTATTAGCGATAAATATAACAATTGTTACATCAATGCCATGTCCAGTGTCATCAATATGATGTTTATGAAAAATTACTGCAATGATGGCAAATATACGCCATTTATTGAAACCGTTTAGGAATACATTTAAACATAAAAATAATAAATTAAACCATAACTTTTTTTTTAAATATAATTATAATTAATAAAACTTAACACAGTTTTATTTCTTTCCTTTTGGTAAAACTTATAAAAGTTGTTAACATTTTGCACCATAGAGTTGATGTCACAGCGGTCTTCACATTGGTGACACTCAATTTATGCCGAAATTCTCTATTGGCCTTTGTCATCAGGTTAATATCAGGTTTTACATCTTTGATGTCTTTTGGCATAATATTGATGTTAAAATTTTTATGATACGCTGTCATCAGTATGAAAACACATTTTTCTATGAGTGTATATGCAGAAAGATGGACAAAAAAATCGGGTTTTTTAAAAGAATAAGAAATGAAATATCAATGATCACATCAATTAACGTTTATAATACAATTATCAGGCCACATTTTGGATACGGTTCAACCATAGTATTTACGTGTTGTGTAAAAGAACAACTGGACAGGCTACAAAAACTGCAGAATAAGGTGATGAGAATTCAATTCTATTTATTGTTCTTCATATAGCATACATAAGTGTTTACAATTACAACTTAAATTTATATTACAATAGTTCAAGCCCCTTTCTTCCTACTTTTTCTACTTAGTAAATTTTAGTAAATATGAAAATTATACATTTACAATATTTGCAAAAAAAGTATATTGGAGGCAAAAATTTATAGAAAAAAAAAAAAAACCTATTTGAATGTATTTTTCGAAAATCTTAATAAAACCAACTTAACTAAAAGCCTACGAACTAGCTGCGCTGATGTCAAATCATTAATATGAGTATCTATTGACCAAGAGCATTTGGTATAAAATTTTTCTGACAGTTTATTAAGTCTGGTAACTACAAGATCTGAATTCGAAATTGTATGCAGTCTGCGGGTTAAATAGAAACAAGGAAGATTATATACAAGTTTCAGTAACTTGTTCTGTGCAATCTGAAGTTTCTTGATATGACATAAAGCAGCTGTTTGCCACATTGGAGCTGCATAAGGTGATGAGAATAATTTTAAAATGAAATAGTTATACACCAACCCAGATAATGCTGAGAACACTAAAATGGCTAAATGTAAAACAAAAGCTACAATTAAACATCATAACCTTCATCAAAAAAAAAAAAATATCAAAAGGGGACGCTCCAGAATACCTTCGCAGACAAATAAATTATGTTGGCGATGTACTGCCATACAGCCTAAGAAACTCTGAACATTTTCATATCACGAGAGTTAGAACAACACATGTGCAGAGAACATTAATCTACAAGGGACTGCAAACATACAATGAAATACCAAATGAAATCAGAAATGAAAATAATTTGATTATATTTAAAAGAGAGTATATTAAGTTTTTAATGGAAAACATTGAATTCTAAAGAATATAATATTCAATAAGGCTAACTTATAATTTTTATATAGTCAAACTTGTTTTGTAAAAGTATCTTAAATACTAATTTTTTATCAAATAAAAAAAAAAATAAAAAAAAAAAATTTTCGATTCTTAATACGTTTAATTTTTTCTTAGTGAAAGTGTCTTAAGGTGCGTTTAGACTATACTAATATTTGTCCAAACACCACAAATAATTGCTTGGGCTAATAGTATGGTTTGTGACAAATGTTGGGGCATGGGTTTAGATTGTACTAATATTTGTTTGAATTTTATTTGCGCAAATAACAGAAAATTTTGTGTCAGCCATGTTTGGTACAAATATTTGTGTACCCCTTTATACTATACTAATAATTTTATATGTCCGGTGTGTATGACAAACGTCGGTCAAACAATGTTTGTTATGTTTATGAAATCCATCTATCAAACAGCATCAAATTGTGTTTGTGAAGCAATGTGAAAAGTTGAAATGTTTAGTGATAGTGATATTGGAGATTTATTATTAATAACTGCTGGAGCTATAGCAGTTTCAGAAGGCCAGCAAAAAGAAAAAAAGATCCAGGTTTCGAGCTTGGGTGCAGCGCCGTAAAATGGAAGGATGTTGCCAAAAGTTTGACAAAGTGTTTATACTATCCAAAACATTCTTCGCAAACAAACATTTTTGTTAGGCAACAAACAGTCGGAAAATATTTGGAGGCTAACAAATTCGAGTGTTTATACTAGGACAAACAAAATGTTTATGATGTTGCACAAATATTAGCATAGTCTAAACGCATCTTTACAATATATAACATTTTAAATCTCTGCTAAGTCTTTTTCTATTTACATCTCATTGCCATATGGGCTCAATTCACTGTAAATAAGGTTGGTCCAGTAGTTGTCTAGAATAATGTTCACCATTGCAAGTTGATAGCGGCTGGCTTGGGGTGCCAGAAACTGAGGAAAATATGTAATTCCAACAGAAAAATGCCAGCCAGAGCTCACACAATTGATCTTCCTTCTCTATAGATATTTGAGGAAAACGATATATATTATTTTAAATAATACCTCTTCAAATTAGAGTAATATTTTTTGTGGTGTAACGCAAGCTGCAATTTTAGCTCCATTTTTATAAAACGTATTAGTATATGACTTTCCGCATATATTTCATGACTCCAAGAATATGTTGTATGCTGATAATTCGTTGGTTTATGCCCACGATAGGAATCCTAATTTAGCATTAAGAAAAGTTAAGGATCACTTATTAGAAATTTACAGGTTTTATGAAATTTGGGGTATTAAAATTAATACACGCAAATCGAAAGCAATTTGCTTTCGGAATGCATCAGGTAAGGGACCCTATGACACTGTTAAATTAAGTAAAACATTGAATATCTCTTGACAAGATGTTGTAATTCCTTCTAAGGATAGTATAAAGTATCTAGGGGTTACTTTTAACAAGCTTTTTTAATTTAATCAACACGCACGGAATATTAAAGCCAAGGGGTTTCGTATCAAGGTTATGTTTTCTAAATTACTAGTTAAAGGTCGTGAGTCACTATCCTACTCAATCGTACGATTCATTCACTGAAAATTGCTAGCTAAATCTGATAGAATTCTGTCCTACTTTAAAAAGTTGCATCAAAATAGCCACACTATTATACTTTTTATTATAAACAACTTCAAAAAGGTAACCCTGATCGCATAGAATAAGAGAAGTTTTTGAAAATTTTCAAAAGATTAGCAAATCGGACAGACTTGTCAAAATGTCTTTCACACACATACACTTTTAGTCCAGACTATCACACTTTTTGGATACACATGTCATTTTTAACAGATCGTACGATTCAATAGGATAGTGAATCACGGCCTTAACAGGCATCTTAGTCAAAAAACTAAATTATTGATTTATAAAGTTTGTATACGTTCAGCTTTGCTTTATGGTTTTCCAGTATGGTTTTCCATATCACCAACGGTTATGAAAGAGTTGGAAGTTTTTGAGCGAAGTTGCTTAAGACTTTGCGTAAATGCAAATTTCAAAAGTCATAATAGGAGATTTTCCAACTCAGCTACATATTTACCATAAGGCCAGAATGAAAACGCTTTCAAGTTACGTCTTAATTTTGCTTGTGAAGTTTATTAAGCGTATTGAATATCACGAGAGTATTCTACTAAGAAATGTGTTTCAATCACAATCGGAATTTGGTTGGTCAAACAGCTCTTATTTATCATCAGTTGGTATATTGTTTGAGCGTATAATTTTTTCCCATAGCACTTAAGAGTACGTTCTTTCGGAGTTTTTTTCGGACTCAGCGTCTGGCTCTAATAGGGGCTGATTATTGGTTTTTTTAGGTTAAGTACTAGTTTAAGTCTTAAGCAGACATGATTACTGTGTTTGTAAACTTTTTTACTATGTTGAGCTACGTAATATAATTACGGTATTCAAAGGGTCGTCCTAAAGTCAGAAGTCTTAAAATAATAGTACGAAAATATATGACTGCTGTGAGCAACCTGTCATAAAGTAGTGCGCTATTTAAAATATGAGTCAGCTGTTAAAAAAAAGAAAGCCATTTAAATATTTTTGTTCATAATGCCAAAATAAGTGAAAAAACTAGCTAATAGATGTTTTGATAGCTGATTCAAGTAAATTTGAAATCAAATACATATGTCCATATTTACGAACATATACATACATATGTATATATTTTAATGCATTTATTTCTTAAATTATATTAAATTGAATAGATAAATTTATTCAAACAAAAACAGCTGGCGCCGGTTGAACGGAGTCGATTCATTTTTTGGACGGCGGCCAGTACACAAGCGTTTGTGGGCTGCCAGTCTTCTAAGATTAGTATCTAATTTTTAGGTGAAATGCACGGACATGGATGTTGATATAAATATCTGCGAAACACACACATGCGTACATTCGTATCGTACACAAACATGTTTAGTCCACACTATCACACTTTGTGAGCACACATTTCATTTTTACCATATCGTACGACTAAGTAGGATAGTAAAACAAGGCCTTCAGCTATTAAACAAATGTATTCTTGTTTGGGTATTTACATACATATAAGCATTATACGCATATAAGGGGTTTTAAAATATTTTTTTAGAACATAATTTGCGACAGGTAAAGAATATCACCGGCTCGACGAATGCATTTTAGCCGTTCGCCTCAGATGTATGCTGTTAACTTATGACGAATCACTAAACACAGTCGATGAAGTCCTATTAATTTATGACTATTTTTGTTTGCAGCACAACAACAATTTTTTTAAACTATCATAAAATGTTAGTACTTTCTGACATTATGACACAATATGAGACCGTTTGAATACCGTAAATATTTAACTTTGTATTAGAACAATATTGGAATATCAGCAAGCAGTGTTTTGAACGGTTATTGTGCCTTTAAAATAATATAAAACATTTATAAGTTTTCCTTATTTTTGTTACCTTTTCATATTTTCATTTTGTAATGTAGTCAAAAAAAAGTCTTAATAATAATAAATGAATTGAATTGAATTGAGGAAAACGTTTTACATTAATAAGCCAAGAGCAAGTCAAGCCTAGCAACAGTCTAAGGGATAGAATGATTCGGCTAACTAACAATCTTGAACTTCAAGTACTACTCAGAGTCCTTGAACATGTAGACCACCGGACAGAGGTATGCCCGCGTAGTCATGGTAATCATTTGGCTGATATTATGTTTTATACATAGCAGTCAATGTTTTTTTTTTCTTATCATAATGAAAAATATTAAGTTGATTCTCTGAAAGCTTTTTGTTTTATTTATAATTGGCGTATTCCGTTTTGGCTGGACCATTCTTTGTATAACAAAACACTAACCGTCTAATTCACAAAAATTATAACAGGTTTATAAAGCTCTTATTTGACAGATTTTCCATACAAATATGTCAAATAATAGTCTTATAAGCCTGTTATAATTTTTATGAATTAGGGGGTAAGTTTTTAACCTCCTCTTATGTTTATTACTGCAAACCTTGGTGATTTTTTGATTTTATGAACTTTAAGAAAAGGAACAAAAATAAATCATTTGTAAAGAAATGATATCTTAAAAAGGATTTTAAAACATAAACCATATTAGTTTGTGTGTGTGTGTGTGTGTGTGTGACTTAAAAATGAACTTAAAAAATTCCCTAAAGGAAGGAAATAATTTGTGAAAGAATTTTTACAAATCAAAGTAATTTTAGTTGGGTCAACAAATCATAAAATTATTTGCTTTGTATTGCAAATAATTTTATGTCTTCTCAACCATTTAGCCATATTGATTTTTTTTTGCTTCTTATAGCAATAAAAATAAAATGTTCCAATGTAAAATCAAAAATCCATTTATTTTTATGTAGTCAATATTAATTACTAGAAAAACTACAAGTCTGTGCTGTGATGAATGCAAATATATTATATGTGCGTGTGTGGGTGTGTGTGTGTGTCTGTGTGTAAGCAAAAAGTACTTAAGCACAAATATTCAAAGTAAAATCTGCATGCATTGTTGACATTCCTTGTACTGGTTGTGTTGGGTATATGTGGCGTATGAGTGATATTTTTATTTGTTTTGATCTGAATGCCAATACAAATATTCATCATACGTTGCAGTGTTGCCGGTAAGTCTTATAAATATTTAGAACAATATTAAATAACTAATGAAGAAAATGCTTAATTCCAGAACACAAATGCGAAAAGGAATTTTTTTAATGTATAAAAATGCTTTATTTCAAAATATCGTACAGTCGGCTATTGAAAATAAAATGTTGTTTCAGTGGTAGTATCAAGTTTTCTTACGTCAAGGCCAATACATAATAATTAGTAATATATATAGACTTACACCCATATTCATAAAAACTATTGAAGACTTAGCACACGTTTATTTGACAACTATTCCGTAGAAATACGTCAAATAAGAGCTTAATAAATTTACAATAATTATTATGAATATGGCCTTTAATTTAAAAGGGATGTTTAGCAGGCTTGTATCATTTTCAAATGTTTTGTAGTTTTGAAATTCATAAACATACTTTAAACTTTAACCAACTTTAGTTGTTTAGTTTCATATACTGTTTTACACTGTCTTCTTTTCGAAATCCAGTATAATTATCGCCTTAATTGTGAATAGAATTTATTTTCTCGTGCAGTAATATTTAACAAGGCTTCAATTTTAGTGACAGCTGAGACTTTTTTGTAAGCATATACTCGAAATAATTCTTTAAATAAGAACTAGTGAGCACTGTATTCACTCAAGCATAATTAAAAAATTTCTCGTTTCTAAAATTTTCCTAAACAATACCCCAACATATTTTTTTTTGCCATATAATGCTTTTCCCTACTACACACTTGTACTAGAGTTTAGCTTGTCTATTTAGTGTCAGCAGAAAAGCATTCATTCATGTGTAAGAAGCAAAAAAAAAAAAAAGAAAAATTCATGTTTGCAGATGTCATTTACTACAACATGTCTGTGCTACACACTTCAGATTGTAGATACATACTGATACATATGTAAGCTTGACATTGAAGTCAACGTTGCAAACAAATGTTGCATGAAAAAACAACAAAAACATGCATGAAGATAAAATTCATTTTGTAAATGAATCGAAAAATATTTTGCCAGCAAAAAATAAAATTTCAATTTAAGGTTACTAATTGGTGGTGAGATGTGCTGCAACGTACATGATTGTTTTTTTTGAACATCATGCAGCACAACGGGAGTATTTGAAAAAAAAACACACATTTACTTTTAGTTTCAGTTATATTTTTTAGAGCTTGTGCGTGAAGGGTGCAACATTTTTAATTTCATGCATCATGTAGCATCAAAGAAAAACTTGGCAACTGCAAAAAAAACAAGAAGCTTATAGAATTTTTCGAACGCTACACCACTTATCATGCACGGCTGTATGAACTGAATATTTTAGCATTTGCTTCATATTTTTTATTTTTTTATTTATTTGTTAAACCAAATGTTCTATCTAGTTTTTTGCCTACAATCACTAATAGCTTGCTTGGAGTTTCCAGTTGAAATCAAATACGACAAAAAAAATATTTTTAAGAGTTCCTAAATAGGAAACAGCTTAGGTTTCTCTTATGCCGCATTTGGGCCAGAGATAGCAGTAATGAAAATAAACATGGGCAAAAGATAAAAAAAAATACCACATTTGTAAGCTTCATCACTAAGGAAAATATCTTACTGACTAAAGGAAAATACTTAGGAATTAGTTGGAGCCTCAAACTGTCAAAGTAATCGAATATCGACACCCGTATTCATAAAAACTATTGAAGGTTTATTACACATTTATTTGACAAATATTCCGTAGAAATACGTCAAATAAAAGCTTAATAAACTTACAATAATTATTCAGCCCAATCATGAATATTCTCAAGGAATTTTACTCCTAAGGAAAATACGTTTCTCGAGAAAAAATTCCTCCAATCATAAATGACCTGAGAAACAAAAAAATAAAAGTTGGTAATATCGAAATTTTTTATAGGAAAAAAGAAAAAAACTTATGTTTTTAAAATAGCTATTTTTGACTACGCCGAGTATTTTCCCCCTTCGATGTGGCTAAAACAGGGAAGGTTAAAAAAATTTCCTAAGGAATTTATCAACATAATAAGAGGAATGGGAAAAGAGAAAAAACTCTCAAGGAATTATCATTCATGATTGGGCTGATTATGAATACGGCCTTGAAAGTACATTTATGACATCTTACTTAAGTTCCGTTCACAGTATATTCACTGTTTACATATGTAACGCTTGTGGCATAAAACCATGCCTTTTTTTATATCAATAAAAATAGATTAATAGAATAAATTCCGAGAAAATTTCTGGCAAAGCTTTTTTATTGCTTTCTTTAATTCAAACTTCTTGTCACATGAGCCAAACCGATAATAAGCCAGTGGTTACACTTTGCCTTCTGGCAATTTTCTTTACTAAACAATTTTATTCCCTTAATTTTACTTTTGAGCAGTTTTGTGTGACCGTTCACAGCAGCCTTTTGCTCTCTTTTGACAGAAAAAAAAACTTTGGTAAAAATCTTCTAGAATATGGTATGTGTAGGAATCTATGTCTTAATAATCTTAGCCTAGATAATGTGGAAACACAACAAAAGTGTTTGTATGACTGCGTTGTTTTTTCATGGCCATTTAACAGACTTATTGCGAGCATAAGCATTTTATTTTCAAGAGAAGCGGAAATTTTGATGCTTTCACGTGTATGAATTCATTTTGCAATTGCCATAACGGCAAGTTGTTAAAGAGCTTACTGGACAACTTTTAAGACACCCCATTCTTGTCATTATTTTCTAGTGAATCTGCTCATCAATGGGGCAAGATTTTTCATCGTAGCTGATGATGGTCTTGATGTTTGTTATGCTGGTATAATAACGAAACAGATTGTGTTGCATGCTTTTAGGGATCTTATGGCTTATCGTTGTTGTTCAGTAATTGGTATGCCTCTCTAATGCTCAGATTCAGAAGTAACATTGTACGCAAATTGTTATTATACAATCGCAAATTATCAACAACGACAAAATGTTTTTAATTAAAATTGGAAATCTCGAAAATCTTTTTTTTTTACTGCGAATTAAAATGCAACTTTTAAAAGGCCGCTTTTTTTGTTTCAATTTGAAAGGTAAATTGTAAACAAATAAATAGTTTTTACTGTACATATATGTTTTTTAATATAATTATTTTTTTTAAGCTCAAGAAAATAATATTACTAAATAAACAAGGGTTGGAATAAAACCAAGTATTAAATAAGTATCTGATATAAATTCTACTGAATGTTTTTAGTTAATTTTTGTTACTGGAAATTTTTATCCTACAATTATTTTAGATTGCGTTTATGGAAAGGTGTTGATGAGCAGTATGGTGGATTTGAAACAGCAAGTTGTCCCCCAACTACAGGTTTTTGATATTTGCTTTGTCTTCAATCAATCACAACAATAATATTTTAGAACGATTTTAAGGCCAATAAACTTAACACCAAACAAAATTTTACTAAAATTTTAATTACATTGATTACATTTAATGTGTAATACATTTATATTAAATGACTTTTATTTGCAACAAGTTCAACCTTTGGTTGATCACTTTTCTTTATCATGGTCAATTAAGTAAACAAAAGCAAAATTGTACAGCTAGGTAGACAAGCGGCTGTTTCTGGTTAGCAAAATAATTGTTATAGTTTTTTTTTCTACAGAGTCTGATATTTGTCTCCAAAAAAATTTTTTCTCAGATCAAGAATTTTCTCTAAACAAGTTTTGGGTTGGCTTTAGTATAATGGTACCAATTGCCGTAAAATAAAAAAAAGGGACTGCCAGATGCATGCAGATTTTGTACGCGCAGCCGGTGTTGTTTATACCATGGAGGAGAAAATTCCTTAGCCCGGCCGAAGGCTGGTTGTCCACAACAAATTTTGCACTCCTATGGAAAAGTTTATTGAATTATGTAAATGTAAAAAATATGATTTTGAATGCTTGAAACCGTTTCTGAATTCGCGATTTTATGTTCTAAGCCAAAACTTTCCTCTGGCAACACTGTTTTACCAAAATTTTCATATTTTTCTTAGTAAATTCCCCAACTTCAACATCGAATTATGAATAAACTAAAAGCCTCCGGCTGACTTTGACTTCAGTTTTGGGAGATCCACGAGCCCGCCCCTCTACAAACGTATAAGACTCATTTCTTTCAAAGCCTGGCTCCTTATTCTAAAGTTTCCCCTAAGTTTTCTTTAAGTATGTGAAAGTTAAATTAATATTGTACTTCTCTCCATAAATTTAAAAGTTACAACAAACAATTTTCCAAAAGTTTGTTTTTATTCATTTTTTGTTTGTTTGTTTTTCTTTCAGTTTTATGTTTCACATAAATAATAATGTAGTAAGTTTAATTCGTTTTCTAATGGCCACTTTTTACTCTTAAACATTTGCTGATTCTGCTTTATTTTCCTCCACACAAAATTGTGTGGATTCGCTTTAACGTTTAAACATTGTTGATTGTTTTACTCTCCAGTTACTGAATCATTTCTTGTGCTATAAATTTGCTGAAAGAGGCTCAAGTTTATGGAAATTAAGGCGACGATTTGCATGTTTTAAGAAACTCACATAAGTGTTTGTCAAATGAGAAAAGCCTAAACTATCTATGACTGCTTGTTAATGTATTATTTAATTTGTTTTGTTAGAGAAACGTTAATGGCCCGAAAAATACATATAGAATATACTCGTACGTTTTCAAAGTTTGCAACTGCTTTATCAGAGTTTCATAATCGATTAAATTTTCATATTCGATTAGATTTGTTACACAACAAATGTGAACATAAAATTTAATTTAACACAAAGCTTAAATGCATGGCCCGTAGCTGGGAGCTTTAACTTGCCGTGTCCATTTCCTTTAACGTGCATTTTAGTTAAACAAAAAGAAGCCCAATGTGATAGTTCAAGATAAATTATATGGAAATGGATTAGTTTTGCAAGCAGGGAAAAAACATATTGAAGTGTAATTGCTATAACAGGACAATGTTCGTTGCGAAAATTGCCGCACCCACCAACATTGCAATTTGCGACATGGCTACAAAATCAATTATTTTCTAAATTTCAAATGCATATATTTGCTGCATCATTTGTCGCTTAATTCTGTGATATGTCACATTTTCTCTTCACTCCCAGCAACTTAAAATATGTCTTGTTTTACTTATGCTAGAAACACAACTGGGACGAACGACGAATTTTTCGCCGCGAATATTTGCCGTCAAAAATAAAACACATTGATGTATATGAAAATGCACACAGTCACAGCGTCGCTTGAAATTCGTTGTACGCGACGAATTTGAAATAGATTTATTTATATTTCTTATGCCGGCGAACGACGAACAAATCAGTACCAAGTGGCCATTTTGGTTTTAGTTTTCAAGTGTTTTAGTCATTTTTACTTTAATAGTTTTTATTTTAAGTGCTAAGCTTTGACTTTTTGCATTTAAAATAAAAAGCCAACATATTAGATTATAAAACATGTTTGTAGTGTTTAATTTTTTTGTTTTTGGTAATGCAAAATATTTTAGCAACCAATTTTTTCAATATGGTCACTCCATCAGCTGTTCAACTATAATAAGATCAAGGCGAATAAAGTACAGCAATTCAATTTGCTTCAACATTTTCACTCGAGACGTCATAAGTTTTGTTGTCGTTTGCTATCAGCTTTGACAACTCAGAAGATAAAATCGTGGAAAAATGTTGAAGCGAATTGGTATGCGGGCACCTGTAATAGATTCGCCTTGAATAAGATAAAATTAAAAAACTGAGAAAATGGATACAAGTGAAATTATAATTGAAAATGTTAAACTTCAAGGCTTTTACCATACTGAACTTGATGTTCTTTATTTTAATTGCTTTTACAAAATTTGAAATTCTTTGATTCATTTAATTTTTTTTATCTTTGATCCAGCAATAAACAACTTTATCAATTATAACAGATGTTTTTGTTTTTCGTAGCTATTGTGCTTCATGCGACGAATTTACACAGCGAATTTTAACCGGCTTATTCATGGTGTTGGACGAAATTCGTCTTGCATCCCATCTGTGTTTCTGGCATTAGTCTGCTTTAAAGCTGCTTGGTGTGACAATTTTTCCATGCGTGAAGAAAAACTAAACTCCTTGTCAACCGTTTTAATATAGATAACGTTTTTGTCAGCCAGTTAACTCTTTAAAGCGCCACTGTAATAGATCTTACTTTCATTCTCGCTAAAGAAGAGAATTACAATTTATTAAGTTACTTCGGCTGAGTGCCAACTTAAACGGTTAAAAAGAAAGAAAAAAAGAAAAACCATTTAAAATTAAATTGCTGGTTTTGCACTGCTTCTTTTCCGCAGGCAATAAATATTTTCATAACAAGTACTTAATTATATTTGCTTTTAACACCTGGCAGACAGTTATTTCCGAAAACATGATGTTGGCAAAACGTGTTCAAAATATTAAAACACATTTAAGTAGATAAACTTAATGCATGCGAATTACGTTTAAATGTTTCGCATACTAAAAGCGCAGTTTGTATTTTTTTGTGGGGAAAAAAATTAAAAAAAATATTTTACTTTACAGTAACAAGTTTACGCGTTTAGCGCTCAGTTACTTAGTAATTTCATTTAAATGGCGGCAATAATTAGAGAAGAGTATTTTAGTTTGAAGCTGCTATCACTTAGTTAAAAAGTGATATTTCCCGGCTTGGTTCTATACTTCCAGGAAATCTTGCAGTGTTTGCTTTTGAAATATTCCTTCTGATACATATATGATTATTAATAATTTTATGGGACTTCAGTTCGATTTTTAATTTCTCAATGTAACTACAATATACTTATGTACCCCAGCCAGTAAATCTTCAACTTTACTTTTTTTGCCGTCTTTAAAAATAATGATCACTCCAGTTTTATCACCAAAAATCTTTCTCAATTTTTTAAAATTTATTTTTTTTAAAAAGGTATTTTATAGTTTAATTTTCCATTATAAAAAGTTATTTTCAAGAATACAAGTCCTGAATTGGCTCTTGTAGCGAATAAATAATGAAGTTCTTTTTACTTTTACTTTTTGATACCTTCAAGAATACAACTCGTGGTAGCCCCTGGTCAGCCGTTGCAAGGTACAACTGTTGCAGCATGTAAAATATTTTCTGCATAACAAGTTTGTTTTACTATTTCTGATTCTCCTTTTGTTTATGACAATCTGGGCAAAACTAGTTAGGTTTCAAACATTCTTTTTAGATTGCTCGAGTCTACTGATGAATTGATTAGCATCAATGAAATGTCGGCGGCATAGAGACAGAAACCATTAGGGTCTTTTTTTTTTGATCCTAAAATAAAAGGTGCTTTTGCAAAAAAGTACTGCTTCAAAAAGGTATTTTTTCAAAAAGTAGCTTTTTTAAAAAAGGTACTTTTTTAAGCAGGTATTTTTTGAATATATAATTTTTTATTGGGGCATTCTTTTGAAAGGGTTTTCTCTCGCAAAAGGGTATTTTTAAAAAGGTAAAGGTACTTGTAAGAGATTTTTGCTTCTACCAAAGATTAAAGGTGATTTTTTTCGTATATAAAAAGTTCCAACTAGTCCTACTTAGCTTCAATTCTCTACTGATTTATTTCTTTCAACTCAAATAAAATTATATTACAATTTTAACGTATAGTTTATTTGATCTTTTATTTTAATAATAAATTTAAATTTGTCACGGCAATGATCAGGAGAATTGTGATAAAGTATATATAGGAACAACTAAAAATAAAGTACGAACTAGAATTGCAGGACATAAATCGGACCAGAGATACAGGGATATTAATACTCAGAAGAAAGCATTATCTTCTCATTGTGCTAGATCAAATCATTATCCTCATTTTGAAAATGTTTCAATATTGAAAACAGAAAATAATTATAAGAAACGTTTTATGTTAGAAATGTTAGAGATTATTAGTACTCCGATATCACGTAGAATGAATTTTAAAATAGATACAGAGAATGTAGCACAAAATTATAGATATTTAGTCAGTAGGAAATTAAATACATAATGTGAAATTCAATATTATAAGTATAACGTTAACACAATTAAAAAAAAAAATGTACATAGTTCTATGAGTAACATTTGTTCTTTAAAATTTAATTTAATACACAACATTTTGAGATATTAACAAAACAAATGTTAGTCGTAGAATTATTATTATTTGGTTTGAATATGTATGAGTTTTTCATTAAGGTAAAACATTTTTCTTTGAGTTTAAAATTTTTTAATTTTGAATTTTAATAACTCAAAACTTTTTTCATTGTTATTTTTTTTAAATAATATAAAAAATATTCCTGAAGAAGCCAACAAATTGTGGGCGAAATATTGAAATAAATAAATATATTTGTTTTGTTACAAACATTTTTATAAAAAGATCTTAAGCCTTAAAATTAAATTTATTATTATATTACAATATTAATTAATTTCTATTATTCAAACGTTTTCTTATATAATAATTTCTGTATTAAGTTTATCAGGTTCAAGTTCTTTCTGTATTATCTTTGTGATTGATATTAATTAAATTAGACAAAAAAGACATCAAAGACATTTAGCAGGGTGGACAACTAGTTGTTTCGAAGCCGCCACACTTTCTCGTCAGCACCCGTCTTTGAACGCAGGGGCTCATGTTTCTAAAGCGACAACCATGCCACTCAGCCACCCAAGTTGTTGTATGTTTTCTGTCTAAATTTTAATTATATCAAACACATCATTTTTATTTTATTTTTTTATATTTACCATTGCATTTTTACCGGGTTTCTCACCACAAAGGGAAGTAAGTTGTATTTCAATTTTTGTTTCATATATTTCATGTCCTTAATGTCTTCTTTGTCTAATTGAATTAATATCAATCACAAAAATAATATAGAAAGAACTTAATTAACTTAATAGAGAAAAAATATTACAATTATGAAAAACGGTTAAAAATAAAAAAAAAATTATATATATCTTATGTACATTATTATAAGAAGAGTAATAACAATTTTAAGCGGATTAATAAATTTATTGTACGTAATTATGAGTATACTGATCTGCTGATCTGTTCAGCTGCAAGCAACGACAACAGGGCAATGCCAGTTGCTACGCAAACAAATCAATAAAATAATTACAGCTTGCGCACAACGTAAGTAAATTTGTAAGTAATATTGGAATTAAAAGCAAGGGTTTCCGACATGGAATATTACGAATTAACGAAGCAACAAACAATTTTTTTATGGTTCGAAAAAAATCCCAAACATTTAAAAAAAAAAATTTCATGAAAAATTCCTTTTTTTAAAACTACACCATTTTTAATTGAAATTGAGAAAATTCAAAATGAAATTGAGAAAATTCAAAATGAAATTGAGAATTTAAATTTGAATTTGAGAAAATTTAAAATGAAATTGAGAAAATTTAAAATGGAAATGAGAATTTCAATTTGAAAATGAGAAAATTCAAAATGAAATTGAGAAATTTTAATTTTAAACTGAGAAAATTCTAAATCAAATTAAGAAAATTTAAACAAAACATTAAGAAATATTTATTGAAAGGAACACACATATATTTTTTTGATATTTAAATAAAAAGATATATCAGAAAAAAAAACATATCATATGGACAATACGGGACATTGTTGGCTATGTACATATGTATGTACATAATTTCATATAAAATAAACTGAAGATATTAAAAAAAACAACTGCGACAGGTAGGCTTTTTAAATTACGTACTTATGTCACAGAAAACCAGCCTGTGCGGAATTTAAAATAAATTTTTCTTTTTAACGGACATGGAGCTTAAGGACAATTGTGCTATATGTTTAATAAGAATGACGCGTGGTGGAACAAAACGACTTATACCGTGTCGCTATTTGTTTCATGAAAATTGTATACTCAATTTAAAATTAAAATTTCTCAATTTCATTTTGAATTTTGAATTTTCTCAATTTGAATTTGAAATTTCTCAATTTCATGAATTTTCTCATTTTCAAATTTAAATTCTCAATTTTATTTTGAATTTTCTCATTTTCAAATTTAAATTCTCAATTTCATTTTGAATTTTCTCAATTTCAAATTTAAATTCTCAATTTCATTTGAAATTTTCTCAATTTCAAATTAAATTTCTCAATTTCATTTTAAATTTTCTCAATATCAAATTAAATTTCTCAATTTCATTTTTAGTTTTCTCAATTTCAACTAAAAATGGTGCAGTTCTTACAGAAGCTGCAGTATTTGGAAATTTTGTTTTAGAAAATATGTACTTTTTAAAAGGTACTTTTTTTTATAAGTCGCTGTTTCACTTAAACAAAATTTTGCCAAATTTGGTGTAAAAATGTTGTTATCCCAAAATATTGCTGACCTATAGCTTAAGTTAGTATATAAGCTTGTGTTTTTTGAAATAAAATTTAGACTTGATTTAGATTGAGACTGGATTGTTTCTTTTTACTTTGATTCTCTCCGGGCATCTTAATGCTCAGTTTAAGCGACTGAAGAGCTAAAATAATACTAAAAGCATTACAGTCTACTTATTGATTGGGTGATCTCACAAAATTATTTATATATTTTGCTGTTATATTTAGCGACACTATATTAAGCACCAAAATTAAGTTCACTTATAATTCATTTGAACGTTCGAAAATGCACTTTGTTATTATCTGCTGTAGAAGCTGAACAAAATGTATTGCTTTAAGTCTAAAAATATACTTTACTAATGTTTTCTGTCTTCTTCAGCTGTCTTTCGGCCGCCGTTGTTTCGTCAGCTCATCAGTAGACTCGAACACTTTTGATTTTCATTTTGTTCATCGGAATTAAACATTATTTTTAAATAATGAAAATAAATAAATAATTACTTAAAATTATTTTGATAAAAAAAAAAACCAAAGATCAAAAGCTTGAATAATTAATTTAAAAATTATTTAATATTTAGTTATTTTGACCCCTTTTTTTTTCTTATATTTTATATATTTATTTGAGCTCAAGGTCTTTTGGAATTTGAGTAATTATTTTTGTCAAATTCCAAAAGACCTTAAGCTCAAATAAATATATAAAATTTAACAATTCTTTTTAAAATTTTTTTGAGTCTATCGATTTTGTTTTTGTAGTTCTCTCTCGAAATACATACAGCGATACAAACTACATTTTGAATTCATTTATAACTTTGTATGTTTTCAATACGATACAGATCGTATGAACCCGGGTTGATCCTGGTTTTAAAATTGCCAAGAAAAGTAAAATATGTAGTCTTTAAGCTCTTATGTGTATTGAAGTTTGGCTTTAATGCATCTTTGGTTCTTTTTATTCTTTGTTTTCATAATTGAAGAACTAAACACCGACGACGTATGTTGAAACAGTTTTTAAAAGCTTTTTTCAGTCTATTGACGAGATGAAATTCAATGTCACTACCATCCTCTTTCGTATGCTCATAACGTCAATAATATACAGACAGGCCACACAGCAAATCACTTCGTTCACCAGAAACATTTGCATTCCAATCAGGTCTTATTTTGATTTACATACATATATATTATGAGACTTCATCTTCAATTGTGTTGCTGCTTCATTCGGTTGTTTTTGATTTCATGTCAGATAAATATTGTTTGCTAATATTATTTGTTTTTTTTTTCTTTCATTTTCTCATACATACATTGTTCGTTTTTTTCTCTTGTAAGAATTTAATGAAATGTCATGTCGGGATTTAATAATATTTTAATTAAAGATTTTATTTTGATTGCTAAGCAATTTTTGACAATTCGATTAATGATTAGAATTTTAAAAATTATCCTCGATTCATAAATAAATAGAAATGTGTCTGGTTCGGATAAAAGAACGTCATAGTGGAAACCAAAACAATTTTCTTTCGCTGCGAATGCGTATAATCACTCGACTTCGATATTGAGGAACAGACAGTTATTTATCAATAATATGGTGCCATAAATAGCTAATCTAAAAAACGTTGCCTACTTTAAGGGATGCTATAATTGTTTGCCATTTTTCCCATGCTAATTCAAAGAAATTCCGTTTCATTTCCTACAGCGTTAACATGCGGTTTGAATTCCGTTTCCCAATTAATAAATTCATTTATGAATATGCATTATGAATATTTAATCAGAAGTTTTATTTACATTTTCTTAATTTATCATTTTTCCACTCCATGTACATTTTTGTTTGTTTTCTTTTATAAAACTTTTCGACTAAGCTAGTTACTAATCGATGCTTTCTTGTTCTTGCTCTTACTTTGGCAAATTGAACTCTGTTTCGAATTGATTACATTTAATTTGATTTTCTACATTGATGGAGTGTTGCCTGCAAAAATTTGTTATAAAGAAGAAGAGTGTCATACGAAAGGCAAAAAGATAAGTAATTTAAGTTTCAAGAGCTAATGGAGGAAAAAATAGACTATGTAAAGCTGAGGAGTAGGGATGTTAAAGTAGTGATTGGATTTTTGAAGGCAGTCGTGCGAAAAAAAATTAAAAAAAAATTGCAACTCGAGAGGAGAAAATAACCCTCTTTCCAGTTTTATGTGCCTCCTAAAGAAGTAATCTGCATGTGGTTTTGAAGTGTTTATTAAGAATATTTTGTATAGAAAATATTAATTAAAATACACATACAGAAGATATTCATATTCATGCATATGAATATTTATATCACTATAATAGCAACTGCAAGTTCATTTTCACTTTGTATAATTTAATGGCAAAAATCAATATTTTTTGGAATGAATTACTCTGCTCCAAAGGGAATAACCTCAATTGAAATATTCTTTGGCTGTGTTGGTGCGCTAAAAATAAAGCTACAGTGAAACTAAGTAAAGCAGGCTGATTTGTACAAATTTTAAATGCTTGTGGCCTTGTATTTACAGATATAAAATACCGGCGTATTAAACATTTTCTGTAAAGTTTACCATTCACAGATTATTGACCTGTAAATTATTTTGCTCTCAATATAAACAAGGTGATGCATACACCTTCCTTCGAGTACTTCGTTGCTAAAACAAATGAGAATATAAAATGTAAATATTGAACAAGAAGGTTTTGATGCAGTGTTTGATGCATTTATTATCTTAAATTTTTACGAGGGTTAGGGAATGTTGACACTGTGGCAGCATGTAGTTTATCTGGCTATACAAATAATCGCCCAAAGCATAAACCAGAACATTCGCTCAAAATTATTGGACTATTTAACTTAATGTCAAATCACCAAAAAAAAAAAAAATGTACCCAATAACAAAAATATTGTGAAGTTAATAAAGCCCTTAATTCAACCCAAATGTAAACAACCTTGAAATTATTCTATGTTTTTATTGCCAAATTATGGCGGAAATCCTTTTATGTATCTAAGAAAATTATAACTGATCATTGATGATCACTGATGATTATAACTGATTGTCAGTACCTTTATATTGAAATAAATATATTCTTGAATTTATAGTGCCAAATTCCCATCTCTGATAAACATAAACCTACTCCTAAGTATTACAACCATAGCATATACTACTACTTTTGATAAAAATGTATATATCCGAAGAAATGAATAAAATGAGCGGATTCTGATCTGAGACACCAACGAATGAGTATGTGTATTTATTCTACGCACATGGCGACCGTGGAGGAAAAATAGTTGATGAAGACACAAATGTGCAAATATAAAATATCAAAAAAAAAAGAAATCAACTACGTTAAAAAAAAAAAAAAAAAAGCAAATGAAACGCAACAAATATTTTGTTATGTGTGTACGGAAGAGAATCTTGTCTTATGGAAAAATACTCCAAAAATTTTAATTTCAACACACCAAAATGATAGTAAAATAAAAAAAAAAAACTGCGTTTTACCATTTTAAAGTTTCAAATACGAACATGCATATAAGCACATATGTATAAAGAAACGTTACAAACGAAAAAAGAAGTAACTATGTAAGATAATATGCATACAAATATATTATACATAGATATATGCAGAGTGCTAAATTTAAAGTGTATTAGCGTGAACATAACCTGCCAAAAATTTCTATTAAAACACATATGTTGAAGATATGGTTATAAAATAAAATTTTACAAAAAAAAAAACAAAATTATAAAAATTCTATGCAAACTTAAACCAAAAGTAAAATAGTACACATACGGGAACATAAAAAGTACAAAAAAAAAACTAAAGAAAAGAACAGAAAATATTTAAAACTAAAGAAAAAAGAGTTTGAGTAAAATTCTAAAAAAAAACATATTAAATCGAAACTGTTATACGAATGCAATTTATTTTAATGTACACATCCAATATAAAGTACAGTCTCCTCAAAAACATCATACATACAATTGCACCAAAGTACTGTTGGCACCAAAATTAAGGCAGACAGAAACACAAAAAGGAAGCCACAACGAAAAAGGTCCGTTACGAAGCAACAAAGAGAAGAAACCGAGAAATCATCATACAGCAAGCGAAGAAACAGCCATAATAGTTTGTATACATATGTAGTTATACTTTTTATTGTGTATTAATTACTTTTGCATCAAATGTGCTTACATATATAAATATATAGAATAAAATTATTTCTATACACTTATAAACCAATTGTAAGCTATATCTATAATCAGCTCTAAATAACGAAGATCAAATGAATTTAAAATGAACATACATATTTATTTTTTTATTTTTATTATAAATAAGTAGGTATGCACATGAGTTTTTTTGCAATTACATACTTATATGCATACACTGGTTAGTAACATAAAATAAGAAAATTTTTTTTTGTTTAATACGATTATACTTATAATTTGCTTTCAATATACTTATATTAAAAACAAATACATACATGAATAATATGACATAAAACTCAAGGAGAGAAAAATGAGAATTTAGTCCGAAAATGAAAAAGGTATAAGACAGCTACAACAATTAATTTCTTTTGATTCGCTCAAATTTGCCAACTCTGTAAATAAAGAGTATGAAGAAAAAAAATTAAAATCAAAACAAAATAGAAATAAGAGAATGTGAATCAAAAGAAAAGAAACAAAAAAAATTAAAATCAAAACAAAATAGAAATAAGAGAATGTGAATCAAAAGAAAAGAAACAAGAAAATTAAAATCAAAACAATAAGAGATAAGAACATTGAAACAACAATTATCAGTTGTGTCATGATTGAAACCAAAATCAAAACAAAACCAAGTGTAAGTCAGAGAGACATCAGCATGTCAAATCAAGTACATAGCATTAAAGCAAGAAGAAGATTCAATTAAGATTGAATAGAGAAAACTAGGAAAATATATAAATTTTACATGAATGTTACGAAGACAAGAATAAGAAGAGGTAAGGAAAAATATTAATCAAAATAAATAATAGTTATTCTAAGATTAATAAATTTAAAATTTACATACATGGTATGTATATGCATCAAAATAAACAACCATAGTAAGCTGAATATGTAAGCAAATAAAATAAAAATTTACTCAGTTTTGAAAGCATAAATACCAAAACTTTTCATTCACATAAATAAATATTACTAATCAACAAAGATTAGCAAATATTAAATATTCATGCATATACATATACATTGGTTTTTATCACAATGAATCAAAGTTATTAATCTAAGACTGATAAATTTCGAACATATGTACATATACATACATATATGCATATCATATTACAAGAACATAATGCATATTTGATTACATATTAAACAAGTTTTGGAGCATTTGAAACAATTTTCAAGTTAGAAAGTTCAAGCAAGTTTGAAGGTAGTAAACATTCCAAATTTTTGAAAAAAACCAAGAACATTTTTTGTGCATGGAAATAAAAAAAAAAAACAAGCAAATATTTTTTTTTTTTTATTAAAATGAAAAGAAAAACGTTTCAAGACACATGTCTGAATTCGAAAATGAAAAATTTGTTGAATTAGTTAACAAATTTTACAAAGTTAAAAAACGAGTTTTACAAAACCGGCCAGTCTCAACTAATGAAACCAAAATAGTTGAATATGTGGATTTATTAGTAGATACTTACAACTCAATATTGAAATACGTTGAAACGAATTCTGAAAAATTATCAAGTGTTGCTAAAATCCCAATTTTTTCTAAAATAGGACACTGTCGTGAACTTTTAGTTAGGTGTTTCGGCAAACTTGGTTGCAACATACGAGTGCCAGAGAACATAAAGTTGTTTGAACTAGTAGTGAAGGAAGTTTTGACGGATAGCGAAGGTGAACCTGATTGTAGCGATTCAGAAACCGATTCGAATATTGAAGATAAAGACAGTTTAGATATAACACGGAAAATGGCAACTACTGAACAAAAGAAGACGTATATTACTATGTGCTCATCCATTCTAAGGGACAATTATGATGGAAATCCATTAGCATTGGATTCTTTTTTGGACAGAATCAGTTTAATCGAGGATCTCACGGAAGCGAATCTAGTACCTACTTTGCTACGTTTTATCAAATCAAAACTAGAAGGGAAAGCTAGAGAAGCACTACCAGAAAGTATTGTAAACGTAAATGACATTAGGGTTGCTTTAAAGTCTAGAATAAAGCCAGATAACTCTAAGGTTATAGCTGGTAAGATAGCGGCTTTAAACATTAGAAACAACAATTATACTGAATTTTCTAGACAAGCAGAAGAGCTTGCGGATGCATTTGAGCGTTCGCTAGTGATCGAAGGGATATCAAAAAATAAAGCACACGAAATGGCAGTAGAACAAACTGTAAGTATGTGTCGTTTGAATACTAAGTCCGATCTTGTGAAGTCAATACTGGCATCGACGGCATTTACAGATCCCAAAGATGTAGTGGCAAAGCTAGTAGTTGAACAGGCAACGGAGTCAAAGGAACATCAGGTTCTCACATTACGAACTAATATTCGCAATAACAGGCCAGATTCCAATAGATTAACGAACGCTACTCATTACCGAAACAACCCGAGCAATCGTAGCAACAATCGCGGAAATTTTCGTGGTAGGAATTTTTATTCAGGGTATAATCGCAATAACCGAAGTTTTACTAACTCCCAAAACAATTATCGGGGCCATAGCCGACCAAATTTTTCTCGAGGTTTCAACAATAATAGAGTTTCAGTTAGGCCTTTAAATGTGGAGGCCCCTCAGCAAACACTGTTGTTGGGGGAGGAATCTTTGAATTAAGTAAAGCTAAAACTTTTAAATCAGTTTATAGTTTAAATCCAACTTACGCTGACTTTATTCGACTCGAATTATTCAATAGACATAAATCATACACTTTTCTTGTGGATTCACAAGCGGACATTTCTTTAATAAAAGTTTCTTGTTTAGCCCCTAATATCATAATAAACGACAACGAAAAAGTAAATATAACTGGTATCACAACTCTTGCCGTACCTACATTAGGAACAATTAGCGCACAGCTGAATATTTCAAGTTTTTCAATTGCACAGCTATTTCATGTAGTCTCTGATGACTTTAACATTCCTTCAAATGGCATACTAGGGAAGGATTTCCTTAGGAACAACAAATGCAAAATTGATTACGAATCCATGACATTATTTCTTTCTATCCATAATACTGATTTGAAAATACCCATACTGCAGGGAACAAGTGGTTACGCTTGTATAATTCCACCCAGATGCGAGGTCTACAGAATTTTTGATTTCAAAAATGTTTCAGAACCAATGTTCATTGGCGCACAGGAAGTTTCGGAAGGGGTATTTATTGGCAAAGGGATTATCGATTCAGAGAATCCTGTTTTACGCGTAGTTAATACAACTAATGAGATAAAGTATATTAAAAACTGTGAGATCAAAGCGGAAAAGTTACGAAATTTTCATATTTATTCAATCAATGAGACAAAAACGGATTGCGAACGTATTGTAAAGCTTAGAAATATTTTACAGGACCAAATTCCTGAAGATTTTAGAAATGATTTGTTACCTCTGTGCGAACAATTCGCTGACATTTTTGCTTTAAAGGATGACAAAATGACCATCACGAATTTTTATGAACAGAAACTACGTTTGTATGACTCGACACCCGTTTACATTAAGAACTACCGATTAGCGCACTCGCAGAAAGATGAGATAAACAAGCAGGTTAAGAATTTATTAGATAATGATCTCATAGAACCAAGTACGTCCAGCTATAACAGCCCTTTAATATTAGTACCCAAAAAGAGTTCAGGTGATAAATCGTCTTATCGAATGTGCGTTGATTATCGCGCATTAAATAAGAAAATAATTGCCGATAAATTTCCACTGCCCAGAATCGACGACATTTTGGATAATCTTGGTCGTGCGAAATATTTTTCAGTCATAGATTTATACTCCGGTTTCCACCAGATACCTTTACATGAAGATTCTCGCGACATCACATCCTTTAGCACCGACAACGGATCGTTCCGTTGGAAGGTCTTGCCCTTTGGGCTTAGCATAGCCCCAAATTCTTTCTCCAGGATGATGTCCATAGCGTTCTCGGGTCTAGCCCCAAACAAAGCCTTCCTTTACATCGATGATGTTATTATCATTGGATGTAGTACACAACATCACATTCAAAATTTGAAAAGTGTTTTTGAAATTCTAAGAAACTACAATTTGAAAATAAATCCATATAAATGCAATTTCTTTCGGCATGAAGTCATATTTTTAGGACACAAGTGTACTGCAAACGGGATTTTGCCCGATGACTCAAAATCCAAAGCAATAAAAACTTATCCAGTCCCTACGGATAAGGATAGTACTAGAAGATTTGTGGCATTCGCCAACTATTATCGAAAATTCATCCCGAACTTCGCTATTATAGCAGCACCTTTAAATTTCCTTACTCGTAAAAACGTACCATTTATCTGGACTACAGAGTGTCAAAATGCTTTCAACAAATTAAAATCCGCCTTAGAATCACCGAGAATATTACAATATCCAGACTTCACACTACCTTTTACGATTACTGTTGATGCTTCAAAGAATGGTTGCGGAGCCATATTAAGTCAGAATTTTAAAGGCAATGACCTACCAATATATTTTGCTTCGAAATCATTTAGCCTATCCGAGCAGAAAAAACCCACAATTGAGCTTGAGCTCTTAGCGATACATTTTGCAATTACTCATTTTCGACCATATGTATATGGTACTTCATTCACCGTTCGATCGGATCATCGGCCACTGGTACACCTTTTTAATATTAAAGACCCGTCTTCTAAGTTAACAAGGATAAGATTAGAACTCTCTGAATACGATTTTACAGTTGAGTATATAAAAGGTAGAGAAAACGTGTGTGCAGACGCTTTATCCAGAATTTATATTGGTGAACTGAAAAACTCAAATAGTAACGTACTTTCAGTGACAACGAGATCAATGTCTAACAAAGTAAACAAAAGCAAACACGATTTAGAACAGAAAAAAGAGTCCATTCGAATAAAAATTTACGACAAATTTTCACACAATTTTGATAAAAAAGTTTCAAAAATTAAAACAGAGTTATTTTATGTAAACAAAACCCTAACTAAATTGCGCATAAATATATATAGAAAGTTCAAAAGGCTATTGTATCTCGATTTTGAGATTGTTAACGAAACAATTCATTTAGATAAATTGCTTTCGAGGCTGCAAAAAGAAGCCAACATCTACAAAATTTTCAAGGTAGAATGGTCCAAGAATGACTCAATTTTTTCAATTTGTCCAATTCAGACTCTAAAAGACTATGGGGTAAAAATCTTAAAAACTCTGGAAATTGTTCTAACAGAACCTATACAAACACTTATCGATGAAAACGATAAACTGAAATTAATGGAAATATACCACAAGGACCCCATAACCGGCGGGCACTGCGGCCAGAAAAAACTATACGCGAAAATTAGAACCAAGTACTATTGGAAGAACATGACGAAATACATTTCAAAATTTGTTAAAGACTGTAGCGAATGTAGCCTAAACAAAGTGAGACCAGGCAATGTTGAAAAATTAGTTCTAACCCCAACCCCAACCAGAGCTTTCGACATAGTCGTCATAGATACTATAGGTCCTTTAACTCAATCTACGTATGGCAACAGATACGCAGTAACACTAATCTGTGACTTAACCAAATATCTCGTCGCAATTGCAATACCCGATAAATCGGCGCACACTGTCGCGCGTGCAATATTTGAAAATTTCATATTGATCTATGGGAGAATGAACATCATAAAATCTGACCAGGGTACGGAATTCAAAAATGAACTATTTACCGAGCTTTGTAAATTATTGAAAATAGAGTTAAATTTTTCAAGTGCTTATCACCATCAAAGTGTTGGCACAGTGGAACGCAACCACCGAGTATTTAATGAATACCTTAGAGCTTATATTAAGGAGAACATGAGCGATTGGGACACGTATTTGAAATATTTCTCTTTTTATCACAATACCACACCGAACACTGTTTTTGACAACAAATATACACCATTTGAGTTAGTTTTTGGCAAGAAGGCGACAATGCCAATCGATATAGGAACCAATTTAGACCCATTGTATAACCTAGACAATTATAGCAGGGAAATAAAATATAGACTTCAGAAGACTAACATGCTCGCAAAAGATTTAATAGATAAACACAAGACCAGGAACAAACAGCTTTATGACAAATTCGCAAAACCCATAACCTTGGAAGTTGATGATAGTGTCCTATTGAAAAAGGAACCTTATGAAAAGCACAAAAGCATATATGAGGGACCTTACATTGTTAAGAATATAAACGGGGTAAATGTAACAATCTACAATAATCTAACAAAGAAAGAAAAAACCGTCCATAAAAATAGAATTAGAAAACTTTAACGAACAGAAAAAAAAACACAAACAAAATAAAAATGAATAAAATTGCAATTAATATATTGTAAAATAAACAAAGAACAAGCAATTGGAATTTATTCAAACAATACATTGTATGAAATACAATAAAATTTTTTTTTATTCTAAATATTGTTATATGAAATTTTCGCATAACTTTAGTAATAAATTTAAGCTATGTAGTTACAAATTACTTATAAAACTAATTAAGCCCGGTGATCACCCAGCCTTAATAATATTAAACAAAAACTATTTCTTTTATTTATACGAACTAAAATATAAGGAAAAAAAAACTAAAAAAAAAGGGAAGGTATACCTATCCACATTAGCTTTAAAAAAAAAAAAAAAAAAAAAAAATAATAATAATAACGATACTAAATAATAACAAAAATAATACAATTCTTATCTATAATTTTAAAATGTACACTAAAAAGAAAAACTCTTAAAAAAGGGGAGGTATAGTGCCAAATTCCCATCTCTGATAAACATAAACCTACTCCTAAGTATTACAACCATAGCATATACTACTACTTTTGATAAAAATGTATATATCCGAAGAAATGAATAAAATGAGCGGATTCTGATCTGAGACACCAACGAATGAGTATGTGTATTTATTCTACGCACAAATTGTTCGACACGTCTTTTATTTAACCTCAACCGTAAGGATTTTTCTGGACTTCCACACTATCCTCCAAAGTTCTTCCAACAAAAAATAAAAGTGAAGGATTGCTTTAGAATTAAAATGAAAAATCGTCCAATAACTTTGGGCGGTTATACGTTCTGTTTAAATACCCAGACAAGGTGACCGCCAAAAAAAAAAAAAAATATTTTTCGGTAAATATGAATTTTTCAAAAGTGGGCGATTTTTCATTTCCAACAATTGGTTAATCGTCCACCGCCGAGAATAGCCCAACGTTTGCGAACAATTTTCCAATTTTATTTTTATAACAAAGCTTGAGCGATCAGTCCATTTACTGGCCCAATTTAACTACATGAACAATTGCCCAAAAAAAAAAAAAAAAAAAAAATAAATAAAAAATAAAATGAAAAACCACTCAGGAATCTTCGATGGTTATTCACAACGATTAAACAAATTTTTAAATTAGAGAATCCATTTGGCAAAAATTTATTTTAACACACACTGGAGAGAGAGAGAGAGTTTTAAAGCCCAGTCCTAAGCCTGGGCTTAGGCTTGAATCTTTGTATATGATATAACAAAGTCTTCGAGCAGACGCCATGGGATTGTCCTCTATGGTGTAACAAACCACGGTTTTCCTTTCCAAAACTTTTTGCTTGGCGGTTTTAATCCGAAAGCAAATATTTTCTTGTCAGTGATATGAAAAACACCGTATTTGCTTTTTAACGCTAATTTGATGCACCGGCTTTCTATTGGCTTGCAGGCTCTGCTTATTAATGCTTTTATATCTGGCAGGTGTTCAGCCAGGCACAAAGGTTTTATTCCTTTCTGGTATAACAAATATTAGATACGTTTATTAAAGCTTTTCTGCCTAGCCGGCCTTCAGCTGGGCGAAAGGACTTTTTTTAACATGGTAGCGGGTTATCCATTTCGTGGTTTTAAAAGTATAGGATTGGAATCCGAACATCTGTCAAACTAAGTTGTTAAAAAAAATTTTTTTTCTCAGTTAAAAGTCTGATATTGATGAACAAAACATGCTACAAAAATGGTGATTCTGCCACAGCCACATATTGTGCTTTAAGAGGAGATTATGGTCTACATAATCGTCCAACTACGCCAGCAATTGGCAACATTATGAAGAAATTTGAAGAGACTGGAACGGTTATAAATATTGTAAGGCCTGAGCATCATCGTTTCGCTCGTTGCGTTGAAAATATCGCTGCTGTCAGTGAAAGTGTTGGCGAAGACCCGAATGTGTGGATTCCTTGTCGTTTTCAGGAATTAGGACAGTCTTACGGCACATTATGGCGTATTTTGCATTTAGATCTACACCTACATACATCCATATAAAGTCCAGCTCACACAACAACTGAAGCCATAACGTCGTAGATACGTGGAATGGCTGCTTGAACAACAGGCGGGTGGTGGCGACTTCAGCGATGAAGCACATTTCTCACTCGGTGGGTATGTTAATAAACAAAATTGTCGTACTTGGGGTTCTGAAAATTTTCAAGTAATTGAAGAGATGCCATTACAAGCAGAAAAAGTCACTGGTTGGTGCGTTCTTTCTGCTTGCTCTGAAGGTGTGACTGGACCATACTGTCACCGTCAATTCGAAGCGCTATGATAAGCGAGTTTTTTTTGTCTGCTATTGAAGAATACGCCTTGCAGAATACGACTTGTGGTGTCACATGCCACCCAGCTCGAGAGAATATGGGATTATTGCATTTGCTGGCCGCGTAATTTTTCGTCGTGGCGTTATCAACTGGCCACCAAGATCATGCGATTTGACACCATTAGACTTGTTTTTGTGGTGCTACGAGAAAGACTGTGCTTATGCAGACAAACCTTTATAACTCTTGAGCACTTAAAAATTTACATTCGTCAAGTTATGGCAAAGATGCCGCCCAATATGTTTTAAAAAGTGGTGGAAAATTACCTCAAAAGAATCAATGCTGGCAACACTTCGTGTGGTGATTATTATATGATTTAGTGTTTCACACATAACGCCAACGTTCAAACTTTATAAAAAAAAATTCAGTCAGGTACGAGGCTGGCTCGCACACTTCAGGTCCCGCACGTGTTTGTAATGTACGTATGGAATGTCATATATGAATACATATATTATATAAATTTCATGTCTCTGTGTCTTACATCTTGAGAGTTACGTTTACCTGCTACTTTATGTTGTATGGGGACACCTAGTAGTTTTTGACTTTTTGTTGTTGTTGTCTTTTGTTGTTGTAAGGCATCTGGGAATACCTACACAGTGCAAATTTCGGCTCTCTATCTCTTACGGTTCGAGAGTTACAGCTAACTGTTGCTTTACGTTGTAAAGGGGCACCTGGTAGTTTAAGAGTTGTTGTTTTTAGCATTTATTGTTGTGGAGCATACATTTATATATTATGCAAATTTATATTATGCAAATTTCATAACTCTGTCTCTCACGGTTCGAGAGTTATACCTAATTGTTACTTTTCGTAGTATGGGGACAGCTGGTAGTTTTCGATTTGTTGTCGATTTTAGTACTTGCTGTTGTAGCGGCAAGGTACAGCAATATTCTGTGAAAATTTCAGCTCTTGAGCTATCACCGTTTCGCAGAATGAATGCTGTGACGAACGGACGGACGTAGAGGTCTCGGTAATAGGGTTCCGTTTCACTCTGATGAGTACGGAACCCTAAAAAGAAATATGATGAAAAAAAAAAAATAACTTGTGTGCTTTGTTTTTGTTTACGTTTATTTTGAAACCGCAAAATGGGTAACGAGTTATATTAAAAATTCCCATTTGCGTTCGCTGTGCTGATGAAATGATGGAAATAGACGAATCGTATTTTTTATGAAAACACTTAAGTTTTTTCGCTTTGTTGATCGAGTCACAGTCATACAGCAGCCCTAATCAATTTTATTTCGCTTATAACCTTTTTACACTGACGCACATCTTACATCTTTCATCAATTTGCAAAGCTGTTTACATCCTCCCATAAGAATTATACAGGGCGAAAATTCTACCTGTTTCTACATCAGCAGAAGATGATCCTTTCTCATTTTGTTCCATCTTACATTTTTCGATTTTTTTTAGTGCCATCTACAATCAAAAGGATTGTAGAAAATTGATTGCTTTTGTACCATCACTAGCAAAATGACATTTCAGAAAACAAATTTAACATAAAAAAATTAGGGGAATATGTTTTTTGTTATAATTTTTAATTAATTATAAATAAATTTATTTTAACTGCACTGCAAAAGGAAACCCATCGTATGGTCAATCAATATGGAGAATATAGAACATATTGCTTGACCCATGGAAAGAAAATAGTCCAATAATCCTCCTATTTTAATTTTTACAAAAATTTTGCGTCTTCTTTTTTTGACATCTAAATAAATGAAAGATTAAAGATAATGTCAATGTAAGCGACTGTTTCACATTTTCAACATCTTCCATGCGTTTCACGTGGCTGTCAGTCGGTGTAAAAATACTATTGCAGTGCAAACAATCGCACAACTTCGATATTTAAAAACGGGCAGAAAGCGCCTGTTTCCCAATATTGTTGCTTGGCAGCCTTCTTTGGCTTAGTGACATGCAAAACGCAAATAAATGAAATAATTCTTTTATTGTTTTCAGGCTTTACGCTAAACCAATGAATTATTATTTGAATTTAAAAATATCAATATTATAAATGAACGGTGTTTTTCTTAAAGCAAATGAATTTAATTTTTTTCTACTTTATATATGTATTTATATTTCGGTTCATTCTGGAAAGTGATGGCACTGAAATCTAGTAAGTCTTTAAAATACCTTGAGATCTTTTACTTAAATTGCTTTAAAAGTAGCAACAACAAACACCCACACAAAACAAACGCTTAAGGATTAAATGGCTCATGGCTGTGACTTTGACTTTGACACTGATTTTAGTTTTTGCTTCCGTTTTCCTCACGCAGATGGCTTTTTTTTTTGTTCTGTTCTGTTCAGCGTTCTCTTGTAGCAGAGATTAAGTAGAATATTTATTATAACTACATTTTACTATTTCCATTTCTTTTTCTATACGTGTCATTTGAATGTTTATAAATTTGTTATGTATTTTATTTGATAAAGAAAGCAACTGACCAGGAAGTGGCAAAATTGTAAAATAAAACAGTTTTACTTTATGCTAAAAGTGAACAGTGAATCATTTTCCAGGATGTCTGCCATAAATTTTGTTTAGATGAGAATTTAGATACGCGATTTAGTTTGATTTATAGTTTTGGCTTTAAACGAGCAACACCAATTCAAGGTGAGTGCCAGAGCTACTTATGCGATGTGTAGTTTAGCTGTAAATTCTACTAAGTTACTGCTCAGATTTAAAAGGACACCTTTAGTGAAAACAGGATATTCGTTAAGCAGACAAAAAAGGGTATTTAACAAGTTTGTTAAGCACTAGTGCATCTTTTCTGCGAAGGTAATATTCTAAATAAACTGATCTTTTACAATTCTCTCCTTCACTTAAGCATTTTCGTAGAAAGAAGTTTTAAAACCGACAAGGTCGAATGATTTAGAGAAAATAACTATTACATCTTACCAACAAATTGCAAGAAAAATGGAAAATTGTCTACGAGTACTACTGGAATGGTATTGCTAGACATAAAATCTGCTTTTGATTCGGTTTGGCACAACGGTCTTATATACAAAATGATTAGATTAGATTTTCCTGCAGACCTAATTCTTATAACGCAAAGTTTTCTTTCAGAGCGAGTTTTTAACGGTAAGAGATAGAGAGCCGAAAATCGCACAGTGTATGTATTCCCAGATGCCTTACAACAGCAACTGACAACAACAACAACAACAACAAGTCGAAAACTACTAGGTGTCTCCATACAACATAAAGTAGCAATTAAACTTAACTCTCAAGCTGTAAGAGAGACATAGAGATGAAATTTATACAATATATGTATTCACATATGCCATTTCATACATGCATTACAATTGCATACGTACGGGACCTGAAGTGTGCCAGCCCGCTTCGTACTTGCTTGGATTTTTTTTTGTATGAGAAGGCATATTTTATCTTTTATCACTTCACTGTAAACAATGTTGTCCGGCACTCAATTAGTATTTTAATGAATTAGCAAATATGCTCCAAGCAAGTAGTTGGAAATTTCACAAACGCTAAATAGTGTCTAAATCTCGAACCTCTAGCGTACATGATGTGGGTGTTAGAGATTTGTTTTTAATTCCTAAATATTTTAACGAGATTATGTTCGATGTTTTGGTGGTAAAATTACAGTGATAAGCACTTGCACAGAAAACAAGAAAATTAAAGTTGAACACTTTTACGTTCACGTTTAAGGGCGATTAAAATCAACCCAACATCAACCCAACAAATGTTGGTCCCTGCAATTATGCCACCAAAAAATCTACTTGAATTCCGTGGTAGCAAAATCGAACTTAATCTCGTTAAAATATTTAGCAACTAAAAACAAATCTCTAAGATTATGTTATAACCGAACACCATGTACGCTAAAAAAAAATCTTTGTTAATTTTTAGCAAATGAAAGTTGAACTAAAGCCGCATAAAACATTTAACAAATGTAAATCATGAAACTCGACTGTTCACTTTGTTTTCTTCTAAATCACACAGCTTAATAGTATTAAAAATAAGATGTGCCAATAATTAACACCTTAAACATTATCTCATTTTATTTTTGTGTAACATTGTTGTTAGTCCTGACTTGTTTGGCAACATGTGCAGGAAACATCATGCTTATGCAAATCCTTGCTGGCTTTTGAATTGTTCGAATAAATTTAATTTGCAAAGCAAATTTCATTTTAATACTTTAAATTATTGTTGTCTATTTACAATGAATTATTAAAACTTTTTGTACTCGTTTTGGGGTCTTGAATATGCCATTAAAGCTAATGACAAGAAAGACAATCGTTTGTTTATTGTAAAATGGTGATTGATAAAAAACACACACACACACATACACACTTTAATTTCTTGAACTTTGTCAACAACATTTGGTAAATGTGTATGCATTCATAAATTTTTGATTAACTCTTTATTTGTTTTCTGAGCTTAAGCACAAGCTTCGACACACTTTGAAACAATTATGTTTAGAACAATGAACCGTTTTTGGAAACAGTGGCATTAATATTAAATAAATAATAAAAAGAAAGCGTTATAATTATTAATTTTTTATATTGTGTTATGATTTTTTGAACGAAAAAAAAAAAATTGTTTTACATACAAAACGCTCAGTTTTAATGCTCCAGATACCTATTAAATTTCAGCATTATACTATATCAGCAGTGTGGCAATATTTCACAGATTCAGATTAGTGTTGCATACCTTAAGGGATTAAATCATATTCATTTTTGTTTTACGTGTGCGCAACAAGGGATGATATGGTCATGCTAAACAACAAGCTCCATACATGGACCTGCGATTCCGTTGAAAAAAATTCATATTGCTTGAACTCAATTTCAGTATCATTGCTTTGGTTAATGTTAATTAAGTATAGAAACAGAAAGTAAAATTGCGTGAGCTTTGGTTGCCGAGTGGTTAAAGCGACTGTGCCAAAATTGTGAAATTTGACACGGCCAAAGTTCATAGGGTGCTGATGAAGGGTGTTTGCTACCCAGAAACATCCGGTTGTCCACCTAGCTATTAAATTTTACTTTTCTTTACTTAATTGATATTAATTAAAAAAGTAGTGACAAACTAAGGGTTGAACTTAAGCCTGAAAAAGTAATTTAATATAAAAGTATTTTTATTTAAGTTTTTCGTTTGATATAGCAACAATTTGTTTAAGAGCGGAATCGAATTCCATGGCCTGGCTGTTTATTATATTTTACAAAGGAGAACATTTAATTAAAATAAGTTTGAATTCTGTTGGTAATGTAGCAGCATAAACACATAGTTGATATGTATTGCATGCTTTTAGGCATTTAGCGAGGTAATTCCTTTCCATATCAATGTTACACTAATATACATACGTATTAAGACGGCTAAAAAAGACAGAAAACATTTGTAAGGTCTAGTTTTAGACCTAAATTAATTCATTTCAATTGGCTCTTAAGGCAAATAAGTAATTAAGTTCATTTTTGAATAGCCTGTTAATAATTAAAACCTCTAATTTTTCTACACTTTGACTGGAAATGTTGCGTATGAGTGCTGCGCATAAGAAGAAGCCATGCCTGCTAATTTTATTACGTATACGCATTAATCATGTGTTAAAGCAAATTTTGAAAGCATTGAAAAGCATGTAATTGTTAAGACTTGCAGTCGTACTGACAAAGTGTGTACCGTACAAATCTCTGTGTAAAAGTAATACCAGACAAAAGTTTATTACCGGTATTCATAAGAAATAAAATGTGGTTTAAATATGTTTTAGAAAAATTTTTTCACATAAAATTTGTTCTAAAATGTATTTCAACAACATTTTAAATTTTATGAATACCGGCGTATAAGTTCACGCTCCGTTCGTTAAATTCATATGGCATTTTGTAAATTTTAGTTAACAATTGTTAATAGTTTTAGTTAACTCAACTGAAAATCATTACCAAATTTATTATTTTGCGTATAGTCGTTAGCTCCAGGCCATGTTAAGGAAGAAACCATTGTAAAAGTGCGTGTGACAAATGACTTAAATATTAATTCGAGCTTTGATGCCTTACAATTAAGAATATTATTTTTCTTTATTTAATTGTTATTGACTGAAAGGTGACAAATCAAGGGTTATACTTGAGCCTGAAGAGGTAATTTAATAGGAATTAAGAAAACTGTCAGCAAAATCTTGGCCTACATTCATATAAAATTCAACTGAATCAATGATAAAAGACTGCGAGTCATCAGTTCTGTAATATGTGCAAGGAGTAAGAGGATAACTCAAACATGAGCGTCATGAACGAATATGCAAAAAAAAAAACTAATTGTAAAAAAATTTAATACATAATAATTACACTGTGCTTGAATTTGAAACTTTTTTTTTGCCGACAAACGGGGCACCCAGTGACTAAACCTAATTCGGGTACGCTGAATTCAGTGGTGCTATCCGTTTTTCTAGGTTAGCTCGCATTTTCGAGATTTACCGTTATTTTAAAAATGGAGGAGGTTGCCCTACATGTATTGAACTAACTAAAAAAATTTTTCGTTTATTGAACTTTAGTAAAAAACCGAAACTCCGAAATAAAATAACCTTTAATTTGATATATAATTCATTAAAAAAATTTTTTTTGAAAAAAAAAATTATTTTTTGCGAATTCTTGAAATTTTGTGATCTTTAAAACTGCATAAAAATGAAAAATTAAGCTATACCAATAAATTTTCCCGTATATATAAAAAATTATGTTTGAAACGAGCTTTAAATGACCAAAATCTGTGGGCAACTTTTGATTTTATTCACTAAAGATGAAAAATTGTAGTTTCAACCTGTTACCAGACGAAGCCTCAAAAATTGAAAAAAATTTTTTCTTGTTAATTAAAGTACATTTCTGCATGTTCATATAAAAATTTTTGTAATTGTCTAACATTAAGATGTGTTAAAAAAGTGTTATGAAACCTTTTGGCATAATTTGTAAATTTTTGTGTTAAAAAAAAAAATTTTTTTTTAATGAATTATATATCAGATTAAAGGTTTGTTTATTGCGGAGTTTCGGTTTTTTATTAAAGTTCAATAAAAGAAAAACTTTTTTAGTTAGTTCAATACATGTAGTGCAACCTACTCCATTTTTAAAATAACGGTAAATTTTGAAAATGCGAGCTAACCTAGAAAAACGGATAGCACCACTGAATTTAGCGTACCCGAATTATGTTTAGTCACTGGGTGCCCCGTTTGTCGGTTTTTTCAACTAGCACAGTGTTATCATTTGCTCTGACTTCAATCGAGGAGAAAACATTTTTGTTCTCAGGCCGCGGAAATTAAATTAATAAAGTAGCTGACAGAGAACCGTAGAATTTATCTTGTTGGGTGTTATTTTGATCTTTACCGAACTCTGTATTTAACTCTCCGATGAGTGAGAAGGTCTCTAGGGACCGTTTTGCCTTTTGAAACTGAAATTACTCCTACTTCGGCCACTATAATTCCCCCCAAATTTACACTGTATTCCAAGAGTATTTTGTTGCGCATCTTTTGCAAAAAAAATCAAGCCGATCGGATCATTACTTTAGGAGTTATTGAGGTCTTAGTAAGAAGAGTACGCGGGCGTGTGAATAGGCCCTTGTACTGAATTTCACTAATAAATGCATGTTTTTGGGCCTCATTATAATTTTTTTATTGCTTCAACACATAACTCAAATACTAATTTTATACTACTAGCAATAAAACAGTTCTTAGAATTTTTTGTTCTTAGTATTTTTGTTCTTAGAACTGTTTCTTAGAATTTTTTTGTTTTTATCATCATCCCTAATGTCTTTGAGTTTAGGTCTTTGTGTTCAGAACAAGTAAATTATGTGTTGAAACAATAAAAAAATTTAAAAAATTAATTTTGTATATATATAGAATTTAGTTATAAACAATAAAAAAAATCAAAAAAAAAATTTTTTATATGAAAAAACATGAATTACAAAAAAACTTCCGTAGGGACCTTTTCACACGGCCATGAAGTTCAGAGCTGTCACTCATCGCAGGGTTAAGCAACAATTTTCTGGTAAAATAAATCGAATGAATTTGGTCGCAACTGGGTTTGGTGCGTATCATAAGAGCAGAATGTGATACATTCGTAAGCCCATTGGAGTGGTGGTTAGTAGTGCAAACCAAGCAGACGTTTCCTAAAGCCTGAATGACGATTGGCTGAAGCAGAAGTAAAACAAGTTAAAGTGTATTGTTATCTTCAGCGTTCAGACTCAGTTAAGCTCCTCTGGTGAAATTTAATGTTACCATTTTTTTTTTTTCGTTTATGTTTATTGATATGTCTTTCAGTATATGCAGGCATTTTTAGCGGTTTGTATACTTGTGATTGGGCAAAAGTTTAACATGAGAGTTGTGCTCCTGTTATTTTGCGGCATACCTTTAGTTTGGTTTTAACGAGCTCGCTGTTCCTCGAAATGTTGACGAATATTAGTACTCGATATCTGGGTACAGAGCTTTAATATTAAAGAAATATAGACCTAAAGAACTGAATGAAGCATAATTTATTTTTATTTATAAGTTTCAAAATGAAGCATAATTTATTTTTATTTATAAGTTTAAAAATTTCAAAAGCTTAAAATCAGAAAAAAAAATTTTGTTTAAACTATTGCCTTAATTATAATTTTTATTATACCTTCGCCATTTTCGTTTTGTAATATAGCCCTTAATATTTTCATAAGATTGAGATTAAAAGCATTTATTCTTATAATTTAAAATAAGCAATAGTATTGAGAAATCCTTGCACCTTTATATTTGTTTTGAACAGCAACAATGAATCTGTTACACTTATCTCGTAGAAGCCACAGTGTAATTCTTTTTGTTTTCTTTGCAGAATTCACAATTTGAGAAAAAAAAAACATGGCAACATTTTATGAATGGAGTTTCTTAAGCCTTCAAAACTTTATTTGTAATGAACATTTTTCCACATTTTTACTATAATATTTTGTGCATTTAAGCGAGAACTATTTATGTATTTGCTGTATTATTTCACTACCTTTAATTCATCATTCGATGAATTAAACATTCGACAGAATGTTGTGTTCGAATGTCTTTCACTTGTTGATCAAAACAATTCACGAGTTTATTATTATAATCACTTTAATTCAAATCCGTGCAATTCAATGTTATTTGTAGCACGACAAAAACACGACAGGACTAAAACCGGCACTGCCTTTGCTTTAAGTTAGAAAACAAAACTAACGAATTTGTGTGAAGTTCGAAACAAACGCTTGCCGGTCTTTTTAGCGTTAAGTGTATGTAGTAGTGTATGTAGTGTCTTGTTTATATAAAAGTTCGAAAATCATAAAAGCTTTTTGTGGGAAAACACGTGCTTATGTTTATGAAAAACGTCGACAAAGCTTTTTGATGTGACATTAAGATTAAAGTGAAAATAATTTTTAAAGCACTTCTAAAAGTGTAATAATTTTTTTTTTTGTTTTCATTGAATTATTTGCACCAAAAATATTTAAATTCTCTCTAATATCAAGCAGTTTCTTTGCAGTTCTCACCACTGCACTATGGTCGGAAACATCACTTTTCTTGGCCAAAACTATTAAAACTTAAAATAACGGAATTTTTAAGTGGAATTTGCAGTATATTTTAAGTGGTTTAAATAAAATAATTATTATTTTTTTAAATTATCAACATTTAGAATTAAAATTAAAAAAAAAAATTTACATAAATTTTTTTTTTTGCCCTAAATGTAGTACAAACTCAAAAAATCTACTCCAGGAGTGCAGTGAACTAAGTCCGTACTTTAGATTTCCATTAATAGGATGAAATTTTTTCGCTGTTATAATCTGTGCCTTTAAGAAAGTCCGTTTGGGTTGCTCAATCAAATGGTCAAAAACCGCAAAAAACCGCAAAAAACCGCAAAAAACCGCAAATCGACATAAACATTTTCAAAAACTAAACACTTCAAAGTAATTTGGTTTTTAATCTTATGCTTAACACTGCTAAACAAAATGTGTTAAGCTTACTCAAACTTAAAAAATAAAATCAAATCCAAAATGTTAAAGACTTTTGCAAAAAGTTATTTTATTTTTTTGAAGTATCCAATTTTCGAGTATTATATTTTACAAAATCACCTTCGTTTTCCATTTAAACTTTTATGTAACACGCTTTGTTTTCAGCTTGAACAAACAATTGAAGTATTCTGAAGTTTACAAATGAAGCAAACAAATTCAACTTCGATGACTCACCGAATAACGGTGAATTGCATATTACAACAACAACATTAATTGTTGTTTGTTTTGGAGTGTTGACTACTAGATTTCAAAAACAAAAACATATTTGGTGAGTGTAAACATTTCGACTTTTGTCCAATGAAATGAAATTTCCGACCACAGTGCACTGTACAGTTTTCTCCATAAAGAATATTCTTAAAGCCAAGGAAATGATTTTCGGTGAGTAATATTTATTTTTCGTCTCTAGTTCTGCAATAGAAAAGCCAACCCTCAAACATACCAAATCCCAAAGTGTGAATTTGTATGATGGAAGAATCAAAATGAGAGAATTTGCCGATACCAGAAACTTATCGAAACTGGCCACTCTGTATGATCAGGGGAGGGAGTTTTTTTAGTGGATACACCACACAACACAGTTGGCGACGCCACTGTAAGTGCGAAGGCATTTTAAACCCTACCTCAACGTAAAAAAAAAACCTATATATATATATATATATATATATATATATATATATATATATATATATATGAGTTATATATATATATATATATACTCACTGTTTATGCGTCAATGCGAATGCAGAAAATTTGTATTTTTTAGTGAAGACAGATGATAAAAATGTAACTAATGGGTAACACTGTTAAGCACAACATATGTTCAGAAAAAGACGTGATTAATAAAATAATAATGAAGAAACAAAAAATTATGATGTTTCTTAGAATTCAATTAATGCAGAAAAGCCAGGAAATATTGCAAGCCACGAATATTCAACAAAAGGCATGCAACTTTTGTAATCGCTGGTAAAAGAAGAAGAAGAACGCGCAGACTTGCTTTAGTGCAATTTTTAGTAAATTATTTCCTTTCTGTCATATGATTGTACGTGTGCCACATCGAAGAAAACTTTAAAACCGATAAAAAAAAAGTGGCAACTTTTTGTGTTTATTTTTGGAACGAAGTTCCTTAACGCGGCTTGCTGGTAGTGGAAATTAGTAGAAATATTCACGAAAGCGTGTGAGCTGTTTACATGCATTGGTGTACTGTCGAAAAGCAATTGTGTATGATATGCAGTGTCTCCACTGACAGCAGCGGAGACACCTACCAATAAATATTAATTAGTTGGAAAACGTTCCAAAAATTTAAGGAATCATAAAATTTAAAAATTTTAAAAACAACACAAAATAAAACATACAGATTTCACCTTGTATTACATTCAAAGATGAAAACAAACGTAAGGAACTTCGTTCCTAAGGGGGGTCCCCCGAACGCATTTCTTTTTTTTTTATTCTGTATATTTAGCACGGAGGCTATTAAAATAATACATTAATTATTATATTTGGATTTTCTACATTAAAATGCACATTTTATATACTGTATTAAATTTCTTTTGAAAATATAAAATTGGTTTCATTTTTTAATTCATTGAAAAGATTAAGAGCCTTGTATAATAGTGAAATTTTATTTACTGTTTATACGCCAAATTTTTCTATGCACAATAATTTTATTCGCGAATAAGCAGTACGTATAAACGTTGTAAAATCAACTTTAAAAGATTATTGAAAAGCGTCTCTGCAACAAAAGTGGAGCTGTCTGAACGAAGTTGTGCTTAAAAAAAAAATGAAATATTGTCTGAATTAACAAATATAAATTGTATAAGAGAAGTGCGATGCGTATGTTTTTAATTCTGACAGGATAACTGAACACGCTATAAATTACACTGTGCTAGTTGAAAAAACCGACAAACGGAGCACCCAGTGACTAAATCTAATTCGGGTACGCTGAATTCAGTGGTGCTATCCGTTTTTCTAGGTTAGCTCGCGTTTTCGAGATTTACCGTTATTTTAAAAATGGAGGAGGTTGCACTACATGTATTGAACTAACTAAAAAAATTTTTCGTTTATTGAACTTTAGTAAAAAACCGAAATTCCGCAATAAAATAACCTTTGATCTGATATATAATTCATTAAAAAAAAACAAGAAAATATTTTTTTCAATTTTTAGGCTTCGTCTGGTAACAGCTTGAAACTACAATTTTTCATCTTTTGTGAATAAAATCAAAAGCTGCGCACAGATTTTGGTCATTTAAAGCTCGTTTTGTTTCAAACATAATTTTTTATATATACGGGAAAATTTATTGGCATAGCTTAATTTTTCAATTTTTTATGCAGTTTTAAAGATCACAAAATTTCAACAATTTGCAAAAAATAATTTTTTTTTCAAAAAATAATTTTTTATTTCTAAAAACAAAATTCTTTTTTAATGAATTATAATTCAGATTAAAGGTTATTTTATTGCGGAATTTCGATTTTTTAGTAAAGATCAATAAAAGAAAAACTTTTTTAGTTAGTTCAATACATGTAGTGCAACCTCCTCCATTTTTAAAATAACGGTTAATCTCGAAAATGCGAGCTAACCTAGAAAAACGGATAGCACCACTGAATTCAGCGTACCCGAATTAGGTTTAGTCACTGGCTGCCCCGTTTGTCGGCAAAAAAAATTCCAAATTTAAGCACAGTGTTATTTTCAGCAGGTTAATTATGATAAGAGAAAGAAATTTCACAGTGATGAAATGTTTGTAGAATGCAAATATGTCCTGTTGTGGCAAGGCTGCATACAAATAACTCTCCCCCTCTCTCTCTCTCACTCTCTTATGCAAAAATGAAAGAAATGGCATATGCCCTAGAACACAGATGCCCAGTAGTCTCGTTGACGACTAAATAAAATAAATAGCAAATTGTTTTCTTCCAGTGTCATTCTCGTCACTCTCACCAATACTACTCCTTTGGGCATCTATGCCCTAAAAAAAACTTGCCCTGTTTATGGCCTTCTGCCACAAATAAACAACTGCTATTAAAATGGTTGTAGACTCGACTTAAAGCTGCTGTGGTTGTAAGCACCACCAACATTTAAAAGTTCAGTAAAATGTAGCAAAATTTAAGCAGTGTAAATAGAGGCTGTTAAAGCTCTTATTGTTAAATGTTAACGTTGTTGAACCACTTTCCAATACACACACATTTTAGCTCCACCTACCACTGTAAAATGTTTAACCTTAGTTCATGTATAAAAAGTATTCAGCTTATTTATAAGAAGATAAAAAAACAAGTTTATATGAGATTTAGTTTTCATAAGGTTTGTTAAATAAAAAACTTAACAATTAAAACATTTGTTGTAAGCGAAGCGCAATTATTTTCTAAATTGCACACACGAGCTTACAATTTGTTCACTTTTATTAGATAAGAAGTGAAAACAAAAACAAACATTATATAATTGAATTCATTTGTTACTTACCAGAATTTTTATTGCCGATTTCGCGTTTCATTTCTTGTGTGCGATTTTTGAGTTTTTCCGTTATGCGATATTGGCCAAACGTCATGTTGTCGTTGCGCATTTGTTTACCCAGGCTGGTCATCATCAGATAACAGGTGTGTTGACCCGCCACATTGCGCTGACCATCGGCATCGTAAAAGAAAATGGAACGTGCCCATTTGTTTCTGAAATACACAAATTACGAACATGAAATTTATTTCATTAATTTCGCGCAATAAAACTGGCACTAACCTTTTCATTACCGATATGGTTAACTCTGAAATGGATTCAAAACTTAACATGCCGGTACGCAACAACATGTAAAACTCATCTGTGCATTTCGTCTTCGGTTTCTCAAAGTCGAAAGTTGAACCGCCCACCGATATAAGAGGCGTGCCATGACTATTGAAATACTTGGCAATGCGGCCAACAGCAGCTGAAAAAAAAATTATTTAAACACATTTTTAGCGTGGCAGCAAAAACTAATTATTTAAAAATAGGCAGGTGGTTTTTAAACGCTTTTTTGAAAGTTTTTTCTATTCTACATTTTTGCGGTTCCGTACTCGAACAGTAGAAACAGAACACTTTTATTGAGATTTCGTTGTCCATCTGCGCCAGTGTTCCCACGTCAATGTATTTTTGTTCGCCCCGGAAAAATTTGAAAACCCCCTAAAATACATTGTTTTTCTGCAAAATCCCCCCCCCCCCAAAAAAAAAAAATTTGCTGAACATTCTGCTTTAGTTTGCAAATCACCATTATTAATGGATGGACAATGCGGAAAATGCATAAAATTGTTAAACTTCCCCCCATACAGGCGTATGTATGTATATTTATCATAAATTTTCGATTTATTTGTATTCACATATTTTGAGATCTAATTACATATATTTATAGGCAGCTGGAAATTGTTACATGCGTATCTAGAAAAAAATTAAATTTCTCCAAAAATATTTGGAGTTTCTAAGTCTTCTTCGATTTTCAATTTTATCAAAGGTTCTTAGATGTTTTAATTTTCCCAATTCTTGAGAAACGGAAAAAATTCAAAGAACTGACCCATAAGGAAAACATTCAGCTCAAAAAAAAAAAAAATAAATAAAATTACCAGTTGCAAAATTCTGTACTTGAAGCTGCCAGATGAACATAAAATATCTCATTTAATTTTACTTTAAAAATCGTTAAAGTCTTCAAATTTATCAGTTGAAAAATTTTCTAACTCCTGCAATTTTACCGTTCAACCAAACACAGAAATCCCCTAAAAATACCCCAAAAACAAATTGTTTCCCCTAAAATTTTCTCGAAAGAATTTAACACCCGAAATTGACCCCTAAAGTTAAAAAAAACCTCTTAAATCTAGGGAGAAACCCCCTTAACTGGCAACACTGATTTGCGTTTATGTCATATACTTCATTCCCCCAAGCTGTGGGAGCGAGAGAGCTGAAAGGTTCACGGAACATATGGTTACTTGGCTGCTACAACAAATAATACTAAAAGCAACAAAAACTTAAAAACTAAAAGGGGTCCCCATACGAGAAACTATAAAAATTAGAAAAAATTAGCTGTAACTTTTGATCCATAAGAGCCACAAAGCTGAAGTTTTCACGCAGCATGTGATTCTATAAACTCTACAACAGCAAATACCCAAAACCACAAAAAGTTAAAAACTAAAGAGTGCTCTCATACAAGAAACTGTGAAAATTAAATGAAATTAATTGTAACTTTTGAGTCGTAAGAGATAGATACTTAAAATTTTTACAGGGTATAGAATTGATTGGCCCCTACAAACATTTTTAATTTACTGGATGTATTTAGCAGGTGACCAAAAAAAAAATCACCTTTTTGGAAGTTGCTTTTTATTTTGCAAACGGCGGCCAATATCAAAGCTGTTTTTGGCAATTGAGAATTAGAAAGCTGTAGAATACAAGTGAATCAGCCGCAGAGCAATACATTCCCCAAGAACGCAAAATGATTATTCTGTGTATGATGGGGTGTACGATTTTTAGACCAATAAGGCTCATTTCCATTACAGCGGGTTTATGATCAGGCCAAACTATCGCTTCTGGGGTACTGAAAGTCCACGAGTGATGCACGAAGAGCCATTACATCCACACAAAGTGACTGTATAATGCGCTGTTCGCGCTGGAGGAGGCCATTTTTTCAAGGACGCCGCTGGTCAAACGACCAGGAAGTAAGAATCGGGCTCAAGCTCGCTAAAATTATTAACAATTGTATGTCAACTAGTTCGACTATAAAGTTAAAATTAAAATTTCGAGGATACCTCTAGTGACACGACAGCCCGCTGTTATAAAAAATATTCAAGTTAATTTTATAATATTTTAATTCTTGCAGGGTCCCGTAGGAATGCAGGATCACTATTATAAATTCTTTTATTAAGCTATTATATCCCTAGGGATTAAATAAAATACAGGTTTTTGTTTTAAGTTCACTGGTTTATTTCCCGAAATTACACTTAACTATAGTTGGCCGCTCTACCCCAGAAACTGTGTCGTTCGCTGCTTTTTCTACATTATTTATGGCTTGAGGACAGCTTAACTCTGCTGCTGCGATCGTGGGAACTCCAGCCGACTGTTGGTCACATGCTGACTTTGACCGATTTTCTCCGTTCCAATGTTCTGCAGTGTCAGCGGTTGCCATAGTTTGGGCTGCTAAATGACATCTAGTCAGGTGTTGCAGTACTTGGTCATTGCCACTGTTGTTGTTGTTGTTACTGCTGTACCTGTTTATCTCCCCCCGGGCGCACAATATGCATCTTGCTGATCGTAACCAGCTTGATGTCGTGTCAACGGGGTAGAAGAGGTACAGGATACCTCGGCTGGCTTGGTGGCTAAAAATCTTAGGCCGGTCCCGATGGATAGCGGCGTGTCCTGAGTGACTTGCTGAAACCCCTCACCGAGGGGCAATTTCGGCAGTACGGGGACCGGAGCCGCGAGATGACTCTTCGGAGTCATCTCGCCGGTCATAGGTTGAGGAGACTTCCTTGGCTGAAACGTACTGGCTGTGGTTGCTGCCATAAATTCGCATGGAAGGGAACGTTAATAGCTATACTGATCATAGACCCTCGGGTCTGTGTTCGGTCGCCCAAATGGACCCGTAGTGCTGTTGCTATGCAACAGACGCTGCTTTGTAAGGAACTGGATTGGCGGGAACATTAGCGTCGGTTCAGGGACTGATGCTCTTCGGGACACTACCGTGGTAGCCCGAAGGGGTTTGAGCAAGGGGTTTTGTTATGGCCAAGTACTGTAGCAAATAAATCGCCACCCGAGCAGTTGTTCCGGCTGCTCGGGGGCGGTGGTGTAACATCCTGATTGCACCACGCAGTTTGACCATGGTGTATTTAGGGCAGTGCAGTTGGTAGTTTAGTAAAATTTATTTGTTAGGGGAAAATGTCTCGTAACACCGCTATAAAGTCATGTTAATCGAGTTTTTTTTACCGCAATTGAATGAATTAGATCTGGACGATGAGTGGTTCCAACAGCAGGGAGCAAGGGTACACACTGCGCCAGCCACAACGGATTTTCGGAAAGGCAAACAACATCGGATGACTTCTTTTTACACACCTGCTTCATGGGTACACCCTTTAGCACGGAAATCAGTTACAACATTTGAATCGTAAGAGATAGAGATTTAAAGATCGTATTGAATGTGTACCTGTCTGGCCTCTACAGCAACAAATACTACAAATAATAAAATGCTAAATTTTAAATTGTCTCCTAATCAAGAGGGCATCTCTAGCCCCGTGTTTATAACAATAACAAATAATAAAAACAAACAAAATTTAAACAAAAAATGAGTCATATCAGGGGCATCCCTCTTCTTGTACCCCTCGCTGAGCAAAGCTGTTTCGTACTTGGCTGAATTATTGGGCAATCACTAAGATATTTGGTAATCACTTTTTTCACATCCACTGCGATTTGCCGTTTTCAACACTTCTACTATTAGTGGTTGACTCAGAAAGTGGTCTCATTTTCAAAAACAACAATGACACTCAATAAATAATATTTTATTATATGAGTATATTTATAACTAAATACAAGAAGAAAAAACTTGTTTTTGCAGTAATCGTGACAGAGCACTAGCCAAGAATACATCATATTTTCAGTCATATAAAACGCTGAATCAGCCCGATCATTAAGTTGTTGTAAATGTACCTACAAGGAGACTTATTTATAAATAATAATGACACTTTCATTTCGAAAAAATAAAAATATATTTACATATGTGCATCAGTTTTGATCTTCTTTCTTAAAGCAACAGCTTTAATACTTTGCTGAGATTAAAATTCAAAGAAAATATTGGTTTGATTAAAAACACAAAAGGTTTATGGTCGGAACACAACTCGGCCTAGTGTTATGAAATGGAATGGTTATAAAAATAGAAAGTTTTTATTTATTTATTTAATTGTAATTATAGCCTTCCAAGGACCCGTCCGGTTTAAGACTGGTGAATGGCGGACTTGCTTATTAAATTATTATTACCCTGGAGGGTGCCGTAGGAATCGCAGGATATTCTATTGTTTATTCCTAACTGTCCTGGAGGGTTCCGTAGGAATCGCAGGATATGTTTTGATTAAAAGAGAACGCATACACTTTTCATTCAATTCCACTTTTATTTATATTTTTAGCAAGAACTATACTATTATAATACACATTATGCAGAACACTGGAACTGATTTGATTCTGATCTGATTCTGATTCTGATTACTGATGTTGATTACTGATTACTGCCCATTCTTTTTGGCTGCTGCTGGCTTTTATAGGTTGTCGACAGCCTGCCTCTGCTACTGCGATCGTGGGAATCCCAACCGACTGTTGTTCCCATACAGCTGCTGACTGTGCCCGACTTTCACCCCCCCTAATATTTTCCAATGTCAGTGGTTCCCATGATTTGTGCTGGTAATTGACACTGGCCTAATTGTTGAAAGGTTTTAGCGTTTGCTGTTGTTGTTGCCCGTCTTAATTATTGCTGTCGTTTTTGGGTTGAAATAAATTTGCTTGTTGTAGCAGTTTTACTGTTACTGCTATTGTTGTTGTTATTTTGGTTTTTTCCATCTGTTTATTAAACTGCTGCAGTTTTGGTTACTACAGCTGTTGTTGTTGTAGGTTTTATTAGGTTTTGCTACAGTTGGTAATTTAGTTTTTTCCCATGGTAGCAGTGTTGGTTATTTCTATTGTTGTTGTTGCTGCTAATAATTCTGCTGCCGCTGATTAATTTGTGATGCAGCTGAATTTATTCGTTGGGGGGAAAATGTTTCATAACACTAGTTTCTACAACAATGAATTTTTTTTTTATTTTTTATCAAAAGTACTTCCGCAGGTATCAATGATCTTTTTATTATTATTGTACGAAATTCTTTCCCTTACGGAAGACAAAAAATTTTTTTTAATTTTAATGTCCTGAAGAAGCCACCCGAAGGAGAGCGAAATATAGACAAAAATAATTAAATAATTTTAATAAAAGACCTTTAGCTCAAGAAAATAAATTTATAAAATACAAAAAAAAAAAAAATGGGGCAGAAAAAACCAAATAACAAAAACACATTTTTTAAATGTTTTGAACCATTTTAAATTTCATAAGTATAAAAATGAGTCCATATTTCAGTTGGTCACATTATTCCGCTTGAATGGGGGGCTTGGCCAATTTCGCCCAATCTTCTTTTGTGGAAGAAGAATGACACAAGAGCAAAGTTAAAAAAAATTGAATGAATCATAATTAAATTGAATAAATTGTTTTCGAAAATGAATTAAACTTAAATTCAATTTAATTAAAGAAAAGAATGGTACTGATTGGCAGCAAGGCTAGGACTACTTTAGTGTTAAATATATGATCTAAATTTACCCCACATTCTCCAGCGAAAGTATGTATATTTTATTATTCAAGTAGATGGCACGTTTCAAAGAAACAGCTTAATAACACTTTTTATCGTTTGGCCCCACTGTGTGCCGCTAAACGTAATATTTGTTTTATCAAAACAAATTCGTCATACGCCCCATATGTTCTAGTCTTATGTTACGTTATAATGATTTAAAAACATATTACTAATTACAATTTTATTACTCTACTTACCCAACGAATAGTCACAAACTGGACCAAAAATGACATGCGAACAATTCTTAATGATGCCATCCATTGCCTTGACTGTGGCAAATGCAGCATCACACTTATCATCCTGTGGCATCCAATCAAAGTCTAGAAATGAAGGCAATAAGCCACTGGCACGTATACGCTGTTCAGCCACCTGTAGAATGGGTGCCACACGTTTGAGGGAGGCCACATACCAGTCGTCATCCGGCATCAGAACTAGAGCACGTATTGTGCAATTATAATTGCCCGCCAAAAAGCTTTCTAATGTCATGCTGTTTGTGGTCAATGAATTTGATGGGTGATAAGTATCATCTAACGATGACGCAAGTGGACGGCAAATAGCCTCACAAGGGCGGCTCGGTTCATAGCGACAACCAGCTTCAGTGCCAGGAAATAATAATAATAAATACTGGAGCACAAAATACACGAGTTGTGCGAAAACTGCTTTCATTTTACAAGAATAATTTAATGAGTCCATTAAGGCTGGGGCAGTATAACAATAATGGCAATGTCACGAACATTGTTTGTCTGCATTAGATTAATGAAGGAGCTGTTGCGGTGGCTGCTGCTAATGCCAAGTTGCTGATATTGATATTGTGGTGTTTGCTGTTGCTGTCGCTATTGTTGTGGTTGTTGTTGTCCGGTGCTTAAAATACTATTAAGCTGTTTTATATTCTTGTTTGTTTGCACTGTTTATGGCTGCGATGTAAGCATTGTTGTTATTAGGAAATCTCTTACATTTACAATTGAAATCTATTGCCAATGCTTTTGGGGTGGCTGGCTTTAGGAATATTGTTGTTGCTGTTGCAAGTAGATGTCTGTAGTTGTGTGCTTGCTTGCTACTGTGGGCTTCTGTGTTGCATATTTTGTTTTCTAGCACTCACAACCACACCAATTTCTCCCGTATGTTGGCTTTTTTACTTTAAGAAAATACTCTTGCAGCTTTTTTTATTTGCTTGATTAAACTGTGTTTACTTGTGTTGTGCAGTGACCCTGTTAATCTTTCATCTTCCAAGTGAAGTGGCACCACAGTGCTGTGTGATGCTTTTCAAATTTAAAGAAACTTTGTTTCATGATTCGTCGTGATGTCTGTTAGAACTCTAAGTATTTTTTTATTTGTCACAACGGAAATTTTACTTCTTGTCAAAACATTAATGCTGGTAGCATAAATATAACACAGGCAGCAAGTGGCCCTCAATTATTGTTGCAAGTGCAGGTTTTGTATATTATTCTTTTGAAGTGTGTTTGTGCCGTCAATTTTGTCTGAGTTTAGAGGTTGAAGGATGTATTGAGTTGTTGGCAATCACACTTTAAGCGGGCATCAATTTTCTAAGAACTATTCACTAAAGAGATGTGTTGAAAATCTAAAAAAACAGATACAAAATAGATTAAGTTGTGCTAATATTCTATTTAAATTTAAATATTTTTAAGAAAAGCATTTTGCACTTATTAAATAATTTTTATTATTTTATTTATTTATTGAAAACTTACCCCCGATTTTTGACTTGGGATTTAAATACAAAATTAGTAGATTTTCCTTAAAATTTAAGTTGGCTTTACAATAGCTGTCTGTTTTACAGTGTAAAATTATGTTTGGTAATTAATTGTAATAAAAGTACGGCAGCACAATTTAAGTGTCAAACAATTATCGATAACTCAATAAAAAACAGCTGTTTAAACAAATTTCGAGGCAAGTGAAATTGTGAAAAGTTTAGAAAATAATAAATTGTTTTGTAAAAATTATTAAATTGAGTAACAAAAGTGATAAAAGGACTCGCAATTTCACTGCCACAGAAGTTGATTACCTTGTGGAAATAATAAAAAATCAAATTATGAAACAAAACAAAAAAATATGTGCAATTTGCTTAATTTGCAGAACAAAACCAAACTATCAAAATCATATGGCAGTACGAAAAACTTAATTTTGATTTAAATATCAACTGATTGACTCAATTTTGTATTTAAATTAAATTTAACTTGAAATGGCGACAAACTTAAGACCAGGTGGTCAGCATTACACAAATCTGACCAAAAATATAGGAATCATTATCCAGATTTCGAAAACACTTCACTTTTGAGCACAGAGAATAATTACAAACGTAGATGCATGTTAGAAATGTTAGAAATTATTAAAGTTCCATTGAAAAAGAGGATAAATTTTAAGAAGGATACAGCTGGACTAGCTAGAAATTATAAACATGTAATTACAAAAACCAGAACAGGACTTAGAACATAGTATTCGATTTTAATATCTTATTTTACTTTAATGATTTTTCATTCTTTTTTATAAAAAATTAAAAATCTAAAAAAGGGCTATTATGATATTAATTATTAATATCAGTATAGATATATATAATTCTATAGATAATAAGTATGTATGTAAACCCTATTTATGAATGTAAAACCCTTTTCATTTTTAAATTAGTTTGTCATTACGTTTTGTTTTAAAATTTGAAAATTTATAAAATATTAGAAAATAAATTTTCCCGAAGAAGATACACAGAGGAAGGAGTATCGAAATATCGAAAATTTATCAATAAATAGAAAATATATTTATTGAGAATAAATTGACCTTGCGCTCATTTATAAAACCTTATAAAGTTAAATAAATTATTTTGTTAAAAGAATCTTCATTATTTTTACATTAAACTGCTGTTATGTTGAGTGATGTCCTTAAAATCTTAATTTTGTGTTATTACAATTTTGCTCTAATTAAAAAATAACTATTATATTTCATTAAAATTTAAATAAAAATTTAATAATTTAACTTTTTAGTGGTGTAGTAATGGAAGTCAGTTATCCATTTTGCAGTTTCAAAAGTAAACGTAACTAAAACGCATATAAAATATAATTTTTTTTTTTCATAATATTTCTTTTTTATTAAAAAGTTTGAACGTTGACATTATGTTTGAAACACTACCTCATTTAAATGACTACCACGCGAAGTGTTTGCCAGCATTGATTCGTTTGAGATAATTTTCGACCACCTTTTGACACATATTGGGTGGTATCTCAGCCACAACTTGACAAATGTTGGTTTTTAGGTGCTCTAGTATCAAAGGTTTATCCGCATCAACACGGGCTTTCGCGTAGTCCCACAAAAAAAAGTCTAATGGTGTCAAATCGCATGATCTTGGTGGCCAGTAGATATCGTCACCACTAGAAATTAGGCGGCCAGGAAATGTCCCTGGCAGTAAAGCCATATTCGCTCAAGTTGTGTGGTATGTGGCACCGTCTTAGTGAAACCACATATTCTCCAAGTCGTATTCTTCAATAGCAGACAAAACAAAGTCGGTTATCATGTGACCATAATGCTTCGCATTGACGGTGACAGTCGTTCCATCGTCATTTTCGAAGAAGTCAGGTTCAATCACACCTTCGGACCAGAAAGAACGCACTAACTAGTGACTTTTTCTGGATGTAATGGCCTCTTTCCAATTACTTGAGGATTCTCAGAACCCCAAGTACGACAATTTTATTTATTAACACAGCCACCGAGTGAGAAATGTACTTCATCGCTAAAGAAAATTTTGTTCGAAAAATCGCCGTCTTTGATGCAAAAAATGTATAACGTTTGGTTCATTTTGTTCTGCAAAATGCGTACAAAAAGTTTTTTGCCGAAAAGCATTAGTTTTTTTTAATTTTTTTGCTTTAAAACTAAAATTTTATGAGCTTTAAATTTAAACACTCTGTACTTATGTCGACTTTATTACAAACACTTGTAGTGTTTAATTAATTTTACGGCAAAACGATGGGAGACATGGATATTAAGTAAACATGTTTGCCTTGAGCAAGCGAGACAGATACTGACATCACTTTTACCGCAGTTAGCAGAAGTGAGTAAAATTAATGAAATATTGGGAATGCCAACGAATTCGTGCTTGCACTGCTGTTGTAGGCTATAACCAAATAACGCCAACTCATCCGTAACTATATTTCTGCCTACACCACTGTGCTCAGATATCCAGAGAAATTTCAGTACTGAATATTTCACTATCTAATTTAGCGATATCTGGCATTCATAAATCAATCTAGATATTATGAAGGTAACTGCTTGAGCATTTATGACAGACTTCCTGTCAGTACCGATAATAATATGCACCCCGTATATTCTGTAGTACCTCAATCAGTTTATCGCTCTCTTTATTGCTGCAACTTCGGCCCGCACTACGCTACACTTATTACGTAACCCACCATGTCGAAATCGGGAGATATGTACCAGCATTTGGCTTAAAACAAATTATAAAGCTCACAATCACGTCCTCTCATTGACCTATTTTGGCACTTTCTAAGGCCGTGTTCAACAGCAGCTCAAGTATCCTTCCAATTATCGACGCCTGTCCTGAGACTGCTTCATTCCACATGTCAACCGGCTTAAACCGTATCGCTTAATTTATAGCGATTTCCCCAACAATGTACCAACTAACATAATTTTTTCCATTCCATGTTAGGTTTGTGCGGCTGGGTCCCTACGCAAATGGTGAAGAGTGCAAGAAGTGAAGAGTAATTTTTTTTTTTTTTTAAATTCTCTAAGCCGTCTTCAATATCTTTGGAACAGTATCAAATAATTTCTATATATTGCTCCGTTTAACCATAAACCCAGTCAGGCTACATTTTGTTAGCACCAAGCAAAAATTCTATCGATTCTATCGTTACTGCGGGTTGGTGGGTGAATGGGGCGTGGTACTGAAAAAAATTTTGTATAGTTGGAACGCTTTGAGCTCCGGCTAGCAGGATTTTGAAGAAAATTTATTTTCATTCCATATTAAGAAAGCGCGGCTGGGTCCCACCTGCACAAATGGGGTAGCGCGAGGGCTTGAAGTTACTTATCTGCATTATTCACATACATTCTACGTCTAAAATAAAATCATATGCTTATGTTAGAGAATTCAAAAGCACACTAGGGTGGATCGATTTAGCAAATTGATATTATGTCACTGCTTTTTCTACAGCTTTCGGCAGGAGCAAACACCGTTCGTATACGACATATTAAAAATTTATTTTCTTGGTTTCTTAATATGAAAGGGATTCTACACTTTAATATTTCAACACCTTATAATAATTTTTGTACGTTTGATTATTTGCGAGATATGAAAATGCAGTAACTGAGGAGGAGTGATTTCTATGTTTACAGGAAACAAGTTACCGTCATTGATATTGTTCATATTTTCGTTTGCAATTTCTCTCACAGCTTTACACCGGTATTCATAAAAAATAAAACGCTGCTCAAATACATTTTAGAAAAAATTTTATATGAAAAATTTGTCGTAAAATGTGTTTCAACAATGTTTTACTTTTTATGAATACCGGTGATAATATTTATTTGATGTTTTTAATTCTTTGAAAAACTGCTTCAGTTCGTTTTTATATATAATCATTTTATTAACAATATTACTCAAGATTTCGATAACAATTTGTTATCAAAAAAATATTACTCAATATTTCGATAACCATTTGTTATCAAATTGTTATCGAAATATTGAGTAATATTGTTAATAAAATTTTTATATAAAAACAATCTGAAGCTGTATAAAATAGTTTTTCAAGTTAATAAATTTATAGCGCAAAAATCTGTGTGCCTACGATTGACCATAAAACACTTTGCAAATTTGCACTTTGCATGTTTGTACAGCTACCATCGTGAAAACCCTTAATCATTTTTATGAATACCGGTATTAGTATTTAATTTTATTCAGGTATTTTTAATTTAAAAATATTGTTTCTTTATTCCTAAAACAACAGATGAACACGTCCGTGTAACAACACTTGACAAAAACTTCAAATATGTGCTCTCAATTCAGCAAAAAAAAAAAAAAAAAGAAAATAAATAAAATAAAAAAAATGCGCAGGTATCAAAAATATATTTTCTCCTATAAACAAAAAACAACAAATACAACTACGTTTGTATGTTTTTATATTAAAAACGAAATGATGATTTTATAAAATTGTTTTGCACAAATTGAAATGAAATAAACTGCACAGCAATAAACATTCCTGCTGTTGAACATGAAAAAAATTGGTTGCATGCACTTTTAAAAAAAAAAAAATATTTAAAGCAGCTTTTCTGTTAAACATGAACGAAAAATATATTTTCAATTTAATTTTTAAATTTTCTTTAATACTTTTTGCATGAAAATAATAAGTGTTTTGTAGTTTTATTCCCGTTGTTGTTTTAAAGCCCGTACGGAGGAGCTCTTAAGAAAATTTTCGATAATAAAATAACTTGTATTTTTTTTAGTGGAGAGGTTTTTTTGCAAATAACAAATTAAGCTGATTTTCTAGTAAATATTCTTTAAAAATGCCTTCATCTGAGATGTGCTCAGATATTTATTGCGTTCTTCCTAAAATGTTTACACGCCACAAAAAAAAAAGCAAAAAACCAAATAAGATAATAATTTGCTTATCTAAATAGCAAAACATAATGAAAAAATCCATAAATAAACTGACTCAATCAAATGTACTAAATTGGCATGGAAAACAGAAATATCATTTATCAATACATGTTTATTAATGCACTTAATACTGTTTTATTTATTTATTTTTTATATTTCTGGTTGTATGACCATGTTTACACCACTAAGTACTTTAAGTTCAAAAGTCTGTTCGATTATGTTTTAGAGTGGTTGATACGAAAAGAAAATTATAGAACACTGTGTTTGCAAAATGAGTGTAGTTTATAAATATTATAACTAATTGATATCTCTTATAACTGTGCGCTAATATTTATAAAATTGTTGCCCTGCCGGCAACTCAGTCAACTAGTAAAGAATTATAAGCTAACTTTTTTACAGCTGGTGGTGGTTGACACTTAGATTATTTTTAATGGAGATCACTGACTATTTTAACATTACGATGTCCTAGGAGGTAGTCCATTGTCCCACTGTGCATTACTTTTCAACTAACTTAAAGTTAGCTACTTAAAAGTCAGTACCCTCAGAAAAAAAATGTACAAATCAAGGCTGATTTTACATTTTTCGCTGGTAATATTATATTTTATTATATTAAATTTAATCCCACTTTCTTTTTTTTTTTTTTTGTTAGCCTCTGGTGGGATTCGAACCACTACGCCTCAAGACTGGTGAGCAGCCAACTTAACCCACTCAGCCATCGCAACATTTAAAACGAATGCGACAATAGTCAATTTAATTCATGTGTTATTTACCGTGTATGTGTGTATGTTAGTATTTGAATTTTTGGTTAACTCTGCACTACGTTTCAGCTGGCTTATATAGCCAGTACACAAAAAGTGAATTACAAATCGATTGTATTGTAGCTAATTTGAAGCTAGTCCATAAAAGTTAACGTAAAGTCACTTATTTTAGTAGTCGACTACTCAATGTCTGACAGGGATGAACTATAAGTCGATTTTATTTGTAGTCGACTACCAATTTGCTGGCAGGGTAACTGCCAGTGAAGTTTGGGTATTGTGTGGAGACCAGCAACAATTTGAAATAATCTTTTCAAACTTGTTACTGTTTTTCATATAAATTCTGGCTTTGCCTTGTGAATTATAAATTTAAGGCCCTGTTTTTTAGTTTGACTTAAGAATACAAAATAATAAATAAATTTAATTATATTTTGTTGTTTTCAAAATTACATAGAAACAATTATTTTATTTAGAAAACAATTATTTTGCCAAGAATATAAATTGTATTCCATGAAGTTAATTTGGTTTATCTTTAAACCTTATTTTTTGGAAATGAATGCAACTAAAAAATTCTTCAACTAGAACAAAAGCAAATAAATAAATAAGAATACTGTTGATAAGAGCCATTAATAAGAAATTGAAAACATATATTATCTTGTACTTTCTACCTGAAGATATAAATTAACTAAAAAAAAAACATAGAAAACAAGGAGTGGCCGCACCAAATATTATATATTCTTTAGCAAATAAAATAAAGAACCCCGTTGTGAACGAATAAAATTTGATATTTGAGGCCTTGAATAATTATTTGCATTTATAGCACCCATATTTGATTAAGTATCGACTAATTTAAGCATTCACATATAATTTAGTTGCGATAATTTATAAAGAGCAATGTATTCGTTAAGTGTTTAATTATAATTTATATTAAAAGTACGATTTTGAAAATGTTTAGTCCATTTCATATGAATGAAATGGACGAAGTCGGAAAAAAAACTCTTCCTGCCAAACAAACGTAGAAGACCGTGTGATATTTAGGTTTAAAAGATCTATGAAAAACATTACAGACAACATTTTGTGGCTCTACATTAACCTTTTAACTCTTCAGAAGAAAATTACAGGATGTCTAATACCAGATTTATATTTTCGAACTTGAATAAAAGCGTAATAAAGATCACAAAGTTTTATTAAGACCATTGAGCGATAGAATATAAGTGGGGATTTAAGTTTTGAAAGAGTAAGTCATACAGATGTGTTCAACTCTATGGAGCCTTGTATTCTGCCCCAAATGCTGCTCTAAACTTAGTTCAGTTAAGCTGATTGTTCAACAAATATTTTCCTCTGAAGTAACCAGGCATGGCAAATTATCCTTATTAACCCTCTCGCTAAGGTAGCTACAAAAAACATCAATGGCAGCTAGATCGTTCGACGACGGTGTAAATGGAATTCTCCCAAAGCGATTGATCAGTTTTTGGAGGAAATTTTTCTGAAGCAAATTCATTGAATCTCTGGTTGTGTGTGTTGCCGCATTATCCTGTTGAAAGCACTTGAGAGAAAAATACTATGAATGAGCTGGCAGGTTTGACAAAAATAAATCTCAACAAATGAGTGTCGAAAATTTCCACTATTGACATTCGTCGTCTGGTCTAGGAAATTTTCAGCAGAAATGGTCTAATTATCTCGGTGCTAAGGCTCACCAAACAATTATCGTGGCACATTACAATAATTTTTGATGTTTCAATTGAGGGTTGTAGATTTTTGGTGACCAGTAACGCCAATTTTAATTGTTGACGTGGGCGTCTAACTAAACATGACCCTCGTCGCTTCAGAAAATGCGATTGATAGTACGAAAACGCTTCAAGATCGTTTTACAAAAATGTTTGCGTAAATCAAAGTCACTTTCTTTCAGTTCTTGAGCAGTTTGAATTTTAAAAGGATAGATCTTCAGATCCTATTTTAAAATTTTATGAATAGTTGCTTTTGGAGGTCCCAGTGAAAATCGTAGATTTTAGTTTTCGAAAGTCTTTGAAGATCGACGAATTAAGTCCACAATTGATCCATAACGTATTCCCCGAATGCTGGACTTTAAACGAAATTGTGGAACAGCAACTACACAGAGAAAAAAGCACCTAATAAAGTAGAACAAAATCAATAAGATATCTCTATGGGTTTTTTTCAAGAGGGATTCCTTATTATTTTAAATGGAAAAACCTTATTGAAAAAACAACAATTAATGAAATTAAAAAGATAAATTTACGTGTGTTTATATAGAAAACTAATAAAAGCAATAGGGAAAAATTAATAGGATAACCTAATAAAATCAATAAGAAATCCTTATTGTATACAATTTACAAGAAAACCTAATAGAATCAATAAGTTCTTTTCTATAGATTTTTTTTTTTTTTGGTACCATACAAATCGGAAACTGAGTAAAAACAAACGTGAGTAACAAGTTTTCTTCTTGGTTTTATGTGTTTTTCTTGTTGAGACAATTATTAAGATTTGCAACATGGAAATAATAAGAAATACCCATAGAAAAATCTTCTTTTCTCTCTGCTGGGATACCCCTCAGCCTAAAAACGTTTCAAAGAGAAAATCGGATTGAATCTATTAGGAACTTTTCGCTCTGTGTACTTAAAAATCATCACTCTTAAAAAATGTGCCCACAGCGAACGCACGATGTTCACTCGACCAAATATTTTTGTGTCCAAAAAAAAATTGTACCTTAAAACAAGGATTACTCATCACTCGTATCCAATCTAGAATCTAATAAGAACTAATAAGCTGGTAGAAAAATGGCACAATAACTAAGTTACCAAGAACGGTTCAATATAATTTTGACTTTTCTAGATTTCCAATTAATTTCTACCTGCCAACATTTAACGCTTGCTTTACATTTCAAGCGTATAATGTATTCTTTAAAAATGCTAAATGTTTTTCAAGCTTGAGGTGTTGCTGTAAAGTCCCTTCAAATAAACATACCCCCATCCCTGATGATGCCATCCAGAGGTTAGCGAAATATTGGACAAATTTTTAAAATAAACTTAGAAATTGGAGCACAAGTTTGAAAAACATTTAGCATTTTCATTTTAAACTAAAAAGGGTGAAAAGTCTACAATTAGTATTCTTAAAAACTTAAGTTTTCATCTTTTTATTTCGTAGAGGACTACAAATGCCATATTTCATCGGCAATTTCTTATTTGTTTGTGCTTAAGTATTTTATAACAGCGAACATGGCGCGCTGTTCTCGTAATTAGTCGATGGCTGGTAATTAGTCGATACAACACATATTTATAATATTTTACTATTAATGTTTTTATAATTTAATCTTATCTCCGCTTAATGATAAAAAGCTAAAAATTTTTTCCACAAAGACTTGTCTTTATTAGAAAAATTTTTTTTTCAATGGCCACTTCTAAAAATAGACTCGATTGCAAAATTTTTAACGTTTCATACTAATTGAAACTGAAAAGCTCGATTGTTTGTTCACATTTGCACGGAAAAGTTCAAGTGCTTGTTGATATTGATATAAGTTAGCATTTAGATTGTGGAGTTTCATTACAAAATGTTAGCAAATAACAAAAAATCAAAGAAATTCTAAACTGCTGTGAAAAATGTTTTATTAAGCGAAGAAGTTGTTAGACTTTTTCACTCAAATATATATCAAACAACAAAAGTTTGCTATGAACTTATTAGCTCGCATTTTAAGGAGATTGTTTGAGATTGTACCAAAACTAACATTTGAGGTTTATGATTTAAACACTTTGATAACAGCAGACTACACGACAACACGTGTCAACAAAGGCTGTGGGCTTTCAACGTTCCCTTGTAGCCAGCCAGCTACTTAACTATTTCAAAAGCAGCTTCTGTATGAAACATTGAGCTCAAGAATAGCATTTATTGCGAAAAATTCAGTAAAAAAGGATATATGAGCATCATATTGCATTTCATTTTGATTATTCTTAGAACACGAGATTAAGATTTTGGGTTTTATAATTGAAAGTAATATTTTGCACCTGATTGTTTTCTTATCATGTTCCTCCCAAAACATAATAGAAGTACTTCTACATGTACTTGTCCAAAAAAAAAAAATATTATGTATATTTTAAAAATGATCTTAATAAGGGTTTTCATAAATCGTTAGTGGAAACTGTGCAAACGAAGCAAATCTGAGCAAAATTTCATTGCTTTTTTCACGCAACAATAAAAATGTATGTATTTGCAATTCAGTTCAATTTTCCTCATTTGCACAAAAAAAAAAAATCTAGTGTGTTGGAATAATGACTTGAAATTAGGTAAAGTAAATAATAACAGATGGTGCCTACAGATGGAGATGACGACTATTTCAATACAATAAAAAACATATTCATATAAATTTTTATTATTTTTGATCCAAAAATAATGCTTGTTAATATTCTCTGTATTCTTTTTTTCAACTAGTGCTTATTTTGTGAATTGTAACACTTAGCTCATGTCTGATTTGACAGATAATTAGTTTTATCCTTCCGCTGAACGAATATGGTGGTGGGCCATCGATCGACTTACAGAAGATGCCGATTTAGCAAAAAAAAAAAAAAAAAAATCATCTTTTCAGATACAGCTCATTTTGATCTTGGCGGGTATGTAAACTAATAAAATTGTCACATTTGGGGCACAAAAACCTCGCACGCATACAAAAAGAAGCCAACGCACCCAAATCGAGTCACTGTTTGGTGAGGATTTTGGTCCAGAGGCATAATTAGGCCATTTTTTTTCGAAAATGAGCAAGGAGTGGCTGTCACAGTCAATGACGATTGCTATCAGGCCATGTTGAACGAAATTTTGTTCACAAAAACTGATGAGGACGATATGAACAACATTTGGTTTCAACAGGACCGCGCTAAGTGCTACACAGCCAAAGCTACGCTCGATGTTTTGAGCCGTTTTCAAAAAAAAAAGTTTTTCGGCGGACCCTTTTTTAAGATTTTAGAATCAAGCATTTAAAAAATTAGTGCTAATAAATTTCAATGCATAGAAAAATATAGAAAAATTCTGAAAAGGTTATGGTGTGAGATTGGAGAAGGATATTATCAAAAAAGTGGGAAAAGATTTTGCCTTTAGTCTAGAGCGATGTACGGTGATAAGTTTGTTGAAGAAAGTATTCAATAGTTTTGTAAAGACTGTGTGATATTTCATGTACTTCCATAAATTTATAGAATATTCTTTATGGTCGTTGTGTCTATGATTCCTGCTATTTGAACGAAGGATTTTGATACAATTTATTTCTTACTATTTAAGCAAAAATAATATGGGTTTTGCATACATTTATATTAAATTACCTTTTCAGACTCAAGTTCAACCCTTGATTTTGTCACTTTTAAATCAATATTAATTAAGTAAAGTAAATATTTACTTTAATATGGGAAATGCTCATTAGCAAAGCACACTGTAGCTCAGGAATATATTTATCAAACAGTCAATTAAAGTCCCGGGTATTCAAAGAAATTTGGCAATACTCCCAGGGAATTCTTCTAAATATAACAGTAATAATCTATATCAAACATATTACTTATATTTATTTGTTTTATTAGTTTGAAGTAATTGACTGATACGAATAGCATTCGATACTTTTAATCCAATACTGTATCCTATAAAAGTTTCAATACCCTTATGGTATCCTATTACAACGGGACCTTTTCTAGGACCCAAGTGAGTCGGTCTCAGGACCGGCGGCCCTCGTAACATAACATGGTATCCTATAATTTATGACATATGCAGTTTAATAACAACTCATTAAGTTTAATATCAACTGAATATGATATTTTTAATTCCACAAGAAAATAAAATCTACATCAATAAAATATTCAAAAATATTCCACATACGCCAAGTGTCTCAAAAGAGAAAAAATGAAAACTCTTTTTAAAAGAGATTTTTGCATAAAGACAGTTGAAGTGGAAAATTTATATTATTTGGCAGCTCATGTGTTTTTATGCCATTTGCATGCGTTATGTATTAGTGTCTCTTTTTGTAGCAAAAGAATAAATCATAACTTTTTGACTTTTGTATAAAAATTCGTTTACTTGCATATATTTTGCATGAGCTTTTATACATATAATCTACATCTAAGAAAGTATATTTTACAATATTTTGACACGAATTTTTGTGTGTTTCTTTTGCAGGTGGGGCAGCTGCTTTTAATTTTGTTTTTTTGCCATAAAAATTAAGCGGTAAGAAAAAAATAATAATATAAAAAATGTGTGGCAATATAATGAAATTGTCTTGTATTTTATTGTTGCCAAAGTGTGTTATTGGGTTTTAAAAAGAAAAACGAAATTGCTTTAAAAATTTACATGCTTATTATGAATTCCGTCGTAAAAATGATATGAATTCCCACGTAGCTACGAAATTCTCCCGAAATTTTCGAAATTCGGGAGATTGGTATTATGAATTCCGAATGAAACGTACTTTTAGCGTTTTTTTTTTTATCAAAAATTTGTACGAACTCTTCTTACTGTCGGCAGAATACCAAAAGTAGTAAAAAATAAGAACAAACTGAAAATAAGTTTTTAAATTGAATAAAAACAATTTTTGATTAGTTCAAAAATCATATTTCTTTAATAATTAATTGGTATAATTTACAAGACTTATTGGTTTTGTCATAATTTGAAACAAAAAAATAACACAAACTAACTGCTGAATTTACGTGTTGAAAAAAATCGCTTCATGTACACCATTGCAACATCTGATAGATTGCTGGGAAAATAATTAACCATATAAACAAACCAAAAAGATAAAACCGTCTTTTAGGTATAGAAAACCACTGAAAAGAAAGCTGATAGAGAAATTTGTTCAACCGGAAGTTTTGAATAAAACTAATACCATGTTCATACATGCGCCTTTATTGAGGTAATCGCAATAAAGTCCATTATTGAGCTCAATATTCCATACAAAAAGTCAATAAAGTTATTGCTCAATAAACTCTATATTGCTTTGAATATTGAGAAAAATATGGAACACAACACTGTAAAAGATGTGTTTAATAAGCAAAAGTATACAATGCAAAATGAATGACGTGATAAATGTAAACAAAAGCAAACAAAACAAAATAATAAAAAATAAAAATAAATACAATAAAAATACAAACATTGCAGCATTTCCAAATTTTTATTTCTCTTTCTTTTTATTATTGCCGCTTTGGAGTCATAACATGAACGCACTACTTGTACAAGTTCCATATTTTTATTGTACAACACTAAAATCTTTTTAATAAAAGGCAGTTTTTCTTCCATTTTTCTTATTTGGAAATATTTTTCACTTTTTTTTCTCACTACCGAAACAAAAAACAACTTTTTTTCAGCTGTCAAATACTAATTGAGTTGGCGCAATATTTGTATGTATGAACGCAAAAAATATTATGTCAATAAACTGAATATTATCTCAATTAGACATACATGTATGAACAAGGTATTAGAATGTAAACAAAACATATCTGTTTTTAATTTAAAAAGTTGGTTATACTAATTCGAAGTTAGGTCAAGAGGATGGCAACACTAACTTCGAAGCCGTCGGAATTCATAATCAGCCTAATCATGAATATTCTCAAGGAATTTTATTTCTAAGGAAAATACGTTTCTGGAGAAAAAATTCCTTCAATCATAAATTACCTGAGAAACAAAAAAATAAAAGTTGGTAATATCAAAATTTTTTATAGGAAAAAACAAAAAACATATGTTTTTAAAATACCTATTTTTGGCTCCGCCAACTATTTTTCCCTTCGATGTGGCTAAAACAGGAAAGGTTAAAAAAAAATTTCCTAAGGAATTTATCAACATAATAAGAGGAATGGGAAAAGAGAAAAAACTCTCACGGAATTATCGTTCATGATTGGGCTGAATACCTTTTTGTACGAATTCGTAACGGAGATTTTCCATTACGAGTGATGTTCACTCGGAATTCATAATAAGGCTGTTAAATTCATAAATAAATCGTCTGTATGTGTGTGTGTAAATAAAAAACCAAATTAACTCAAATATCAAAATGAAAACCTGACCAAAAGAAATAACGATGCATCAGTCCCATTCGTTAAACACACAAAACTTTCGTTGTATCGTAGCGAAATCGCACTTGGCATAGATTAGGGTATTATGGATGCTTGTCATCTTTAATAGGATAAAGGTGATTTGTCCGTCTGCATAAAAGAAACAGTCATCTGTCTAATGTGCATTTTGCCTATGTATGCTTACTTTTGGCTAACAAAAATTTTAATGCACACATTAGTGTGCGTACGATGTATTAATTGTGCGAGAATTCTTTTATATTCGTTAACCAGGAGTGAGTGCTTACCTCAGTTCATAGAAATATAATTCTTTATATCGATTTAATTAAATAAAGCCCTTAGGAGGAAGTAAGAGACAATCTCTTATTACCTCTTCAGGTAATAATATAATTTCAGCTATCCTTATAATTTAGAGTTAAGTTTTGGCAAGCAAAAAAAGGCGTTGGCTAGTTTTGTGAGAAGTGATAGTCTATTTAAATATTTGAAAAATATTACAATTTTATTATTATTGTCCTGAAGAAGCTATCCAAAGGAGAGCGAAATATCGACAAAAATAATTAAATAACTTTAATAAAAGGCCTTTGGCTCAAGAAAATAAATATATAAAATATAAAAAAGGGGTCGGAAAAAACCAAATAATAAATCTATTTAAACAATTATAATTTCAATGATTTCCAAAATAATTTCGTTTTTTTATCAAATATTTTTTATGATCTTGTTTGTATAAATTTGTTTTGGATGGTAACCAGTTTTGTTGATCAAAAAAAATCTAATGACAAAACGAATTAAACAAAATCAAATTTATAAAATGTTTTCATACGTGCGAGGGTTGCCTTTTATTTTTTGAGACAAATATTAATCATCGAAAATCACTTTAAGGTTTTCCAAAAACATCCCCTATGGAGATCTATATAATTTTGCATACCCTTAAACCAATTGTCGAAGCAATTTTGCCACTCTGATTGAGGCATCTGCAAAACATGTATTCCAAATGCAGCAACCGCTTCTTCAGGTGTCAAAAAAAAAAAAACGTTGACCTCTCTGTTTGTTGTTTACATACGGAAATAAAATAACTTCTCATTTGGTGCCAAGTGGGGACTATACGATGGATGAGTCATGTTTTGGGTGTTCAAAAATGCAGTTCTTTCAGCCGGTGAGTGAGAGCTCGCATTGTAGTGGCGAAGAGTGATCCGTCTTCAGTGGTTGATTGTCCTGATTTATTGAAAGACAACTGCCAAAAAAACTCGTTGTCTTGCACTCAAAATTCACTGTTCTGCATTGTTCTAGTGCTGTTCACTCATAGCATGTCCAGTTCTTCCGCAAAAATAGTCGACTTTTATTTGGAAGTGTTTCTTGTGCGAATAACTTTTTATTGAATTTTGCTCACTTTGAAACACCGATACAGTAGACTGCGGCTGAAACAGGTAAATCCACAATTCACCACCCCTGGCGATGCCATAGCACCGTGATGGTATTTTTTTAATCTTATGTCAAAATGCTATGTAGATGCGTATATACGTAAATATTCTAATCGATTAAGCTATTGTGGCTAGTAAACATGTTATTATTGTATTCAGTCATAATATTGCCATACCTGGTCATACTATTGACTTGATCCAAGAAAATGTCGCTATTTCCAACCAACCATACTATTGCCATTTCTAACCATATTATTAAAAATATTTTTTTTAAAGTAATCATAACTATAATACTGTCATGAGGAGCCGTGTTGTTGTTAAATTCAGCCAATGTTGTCATATGGAACTTGCCATTTTAATTTTTTAATAATATGTTCAGAAAATACACTCTTCACAGCCAATTACGCAAAATTCAACTTTCGCATTTTTGAAGAACATTTCTTCAGTTTCATTATAAAAAACTGTAGAAATATCTCTTCCTGTTTTGTCATCTACAATAAATACAGAAAATAATTTATTTAATTGTTTGCAAACTGCCGTTCAGTCAAGTTGAGGTAATTAACTTTTTTTTTTTGCATAACTATTACAAAAGTATACAGCCTGAAATGATCGTTTAAATTTTTATTTATAAAATAATGTTTCTTACCCTCAATACCACAAAAGTTATAAACATCTTTATGTTGTTTGCATCATTAAACTATTTTGAAGTTGTCAAAAGTTTAGCTTTATTATTTTACACACACACACACACTCTCTCTCTCTCTTTATTTGAGCAGATATTAAATACTTAAAATATGTTTTTATGTCTAATATTTTATGGCATTTAATATTATTTAAAACATATTTACTTAATACTCGTAAACAAACTTTGAATTAACACAAGCTCTTGCAATCGGCACAACTTTTTTATAGTTTTATTATTCAGTTCTAAGAAGATTATCAAACTTTTGCTCAGCCAACTCACACGCACACTAGTGCGTACATATTTAAAAATACATATGAGTGTACATTATTAATGTATGTACGCGATTTTTGCTCACTTTCTTGTGAGGAAAATAAAAACAGCACGGAGTCAACACGGCGTCAAAATAAACAAAAATCGCAAACAAGCTCAGAATAATAAACATACATACGTATATCCATATGTAGAGTGAAAGAACAAATTTTATTTTGGCTTTAGCCATACATACATACATATGTAATTTACTATTTATTCTTTTCGATTTTTTTTTGAATTTTAAAACAACTACATTTTTTATTCTTATATTATCTTATACACATAATTGTAGAAAATTCGTAATGGTTGTATTTATTATTAAAAAAAATTTTCGCGCCTGGTTAGAACATTTTCCCGGCTTTTTTCCAGCCCAATAGTTTTACATTTCTTTTTTTTTTACCACAAAACAATAATAGACCGCCCGTTTAGTTAAAAGAAACACAACTGTTTAGTTGACATCGAAGCTTCTTTCACCAAAAGTTCGCCGCTGCATGATTTCGCTTCATGGGTAAACAACTACAACAGCATAATAATAGAAATAGCAACAGTGCCCCTTTAACAAAAACAACAGGCAACCACAACCACAACACCAACACCAACTACTATATACATTCATACGTCTAGTTTAGCAGACCCGTATCACCAACAATCGTATCATTCAAGCGATAAAAATAAAAACCAAACGAAACATTATCAATGTAAAAAACAAAAACAAGTAAGAGTGCTATATTCGGCTGGGCCGAATCTTAAATACCCTTCACAATGTTATCTGTACCATCCTGATTGATTTTTGGTGCCAAAAATTGTTTTATTTGGCTGATAGAGCCGATTTTTTGCAAAATCGGAAAACGCTATATATCGGGACCGATTTAAAAAAAATTTTGAATTTTGCCTTTAAACATCCTATATGTACCATTCTGTTCGATTTTTGATACCAAACGTTGTTTTATTTGGCTTTTAATGCCGACTTCTTGAGAAATCGGGAGAAGCGTTATCTGGGGTGCATATGGGCCGATGTATAAAAATGTTCTAATTTTGCCTCTGAACAACCTATATGTGCCATTCTGACAAATTTTTAGTGCAAAAAATTGTTTCGTTTGGCTCTTAATGCCGACTTCTTGAGAAAACAGGAAGAGCGTTATCTGGGGTGCATATGGGCCGATGTCCAAAAATGTTCTAATTTAGCCTCTGGACAGCCTGTGTGTACTAGTCTGACAAATTTTTAGTGGAAAAATTGTTTCGTTTGGCTTCCAGGGCCGACTTCTTGAGATATCGGGAGGCGCTATATCTCGAGTGCGTATGGGCCGATGTCAAGAAATTTTCCAGTTTCGCCTCTAAATAGCCTATATGTACCATTCTGATTGGGTTTTGGTGCCAAAAGTTGTTTTATTTGTGTCCAAAATCGTTTTGCACACTCATAATTTCAAGGCAAATATCTTAAATCCTCTGTATATATTTTTTTTGTTTTTCTTGATAGCTGTCGGAATCAGCACATTAATTAATTCCTTTTAATACAAATTAACCTTAGCAATAAGTTGGCAATATTTGAATTTGTGCGCCAAAATGAAAGAGTAAAGTAGATTGTAAGTAGTATAACAGTTGAATTTATTGGAAAGAAAAACCAGAATGAAAGAACATTTTTTGAAATCTTTTGGGTAGTCGCCTTTTAACAACTAAAGGAACGCACTGTAATCCGTATACCATTTTTTTAATCAAATAAAATTATTATAACGTTGGTAGAATTACCTGTCCGTTTTCCTGAAGGAACATATACTATAAAAGGTGAGCTCATCATCCATTCTAAAACCAAAGAAATTAACCCCTTTTTTCTTTTGGTTCCCTTAATCCCTAAATAATTATTATCGCTTTCGAGTGACTATAATTATTCATCCACCTAAAGATTTGCATTATTTTCCTACCATAAAAGCTGCTACTCAAAAGGTGGAGTTAATAATAGTTCAAACTATTTCAATTTGGCTTATAAAGCCGATTTCTTGAAAAATCGGGAGACGCTATATCTAAAAGTGCCGATGTCAAAAAATGTTTCCAGTTTTGCCTCTAAATAGCCTACACGTACCATTCTGATTGATTTTTGGTGCCAAAAGTTGTTTTATTTGGCTTATAAAGCTAACTTCTTGAAAAATCTCGAGTATATATGGTCCGATTTTAAAAATTCTTCAATTTTTGGGATCTAATGGGCATAAGAAATAATATGGCTAACTTTTTAGGAACAAAAAATGTTTTCCAAAAATCAGACCAAAAAAATGGCCAAAAATACCCCTCAAAACCCGGTTTTTTTTATATATCTCGGCTATCCGTGGACCGATCTTTCTGAGTTTCAATAGCAGAACCGCTACCAGGATTTAACATCTTTTAGCGAAAGAATGAGGTTTCTACATATATCAAACCGTTTTCTCAGAAACGGTATTTCAACGACTACAGACGGACAGACAGACAGATGGACAGACGGACATCGCTTAATCGTCATCTCTATTGATGCTGATCCAGAATATATATATATATATATATATATATATATATATATATATATATATATATATATATATATATATATATATATATATATATATATATATATACATATATATATATATATATATATATATATATATATATATATATATATATATATATATATATATATATATATATATATATATATATATATATATATATATATACATATATATATATATATATATATATATATATATATATATATATACTTTATTGGGTCTTAGATGGTTATTTCAATGCGTTACACACGAAATCTTAAACTTATACCCCTGCACATTTTTATGAAGAGTGTAATAACAACATTTGACAAAGCTTTTCAACAGTGCGCAACTTGACAGAAGTCTGTTAACAGTATTCGTAAGTTTTAATACCGGAGAGAGATTGTCTTTTGTATTATTGTTTGTCATTTCCGCTACAGCGAGCCAGCAATACCAGAGTGAAATGTTTAAAGCTGAAACAATAGTATAACGGAAAAAGCTCTTTCAAATTTCTTTTCTTACAATGACACCTAAATTGAGACAATTCCAGTTGGCACTCCTACCACTTGGTTAGTAACTATATGGCTACTTTAATTGTTTAATGAACTCCACTAAACAAAAATATAAAACACCCTACTATGATGTATTTCATAAAAACATCTAACTCCATGCATTCGATAAGAATTAAATACCCCCACACCACATGTTTGTATGTTTAACATGTGTTTTTTAAGTCTTCGAGTCACATGTGCCTCTTTATTTCTATCAAAATGTTATTTTTCCGTCACAAACAAGACAGATTCATTACCAGGTGAGTGCATTAGAATTCGCCGCCGTAAATGGATTTCAATTTTCCAACTCTGAACAGTTGCTAAACACTTCAAAATTTATATTTTTGCCTTAAGCACTATGGGCCGTATTCATAATAATTATTGTAAGTTTATAGAGCTTAATAGCTTAATGTTTGACGTATTTCTACGAAATATTTGTCAAATAAATGTGTAATAAGCCTTCAATAGTTTTCATGAATATGGGTGTATGGGTCTTATTCATAATAAATATTTCAGGTTTATTGTACTCTTATTTGACAAATTTTCCATACAAATATGTCAAATAAGAGCCTTATAAGCCTGAAATATTTTTTGTGAATAATGGTGTATGAAAATAGAAAAAATTATTGTCACAAAGAGAATAAAATGGCGCCCATGCAAGCAAAAAGAAAAAAACACTTGACGCAAGAAGCAAAAATTAATCACCTGTACTATCAAGTTCAAATTGCATGGATTCGCCTTGGGACGCAAACGTATGCGTACAATGCGATGCATGCGATGTTGGCCATGTCTATTTGGAACAGCTGATATATTTAAAAATTAAAATTTTATTGCTTGATAAAAATGTTTTCGAAAGAAAATGTTATAAAAAATTTTTATTAATGACAACTTTCATAAAATAGTTACTAGCTAATAGCATTTTTATTACTAATAATCTACAATTACAGAAAAAAATCATAATTTTTAAGGTTCCGTACTCATCAGGGCGAAAGGCAACCCTATTACCGAGATTTCAACGTCCCCTCGTCCGTTTCAACGTCCCTCCGTCCGTAACTCACAGCGTCCATTGTCCGAAACGATGCGAGCTAAAGAGTTGAAATTTTCACAGGATATTGTTGTACCTTGCTGCCACAACAACAAATACTAAAAACAACAGCAAGTCAAAAACTACCAGGTGACCCTCTACAATGTAAAGTAACAATTAAAATTAGCTATGACTCTCAAGCCGTAATATATAGACAGCTGAAATTTGCACAGTGTAGGTATTTACAGATGCTTTACATTAAAAAAGGCTAAAAAAAACAACAAGTTGAAAGCTACCAGGTGTCCCTATACAACGTAAAATATCAATTAGCCGTTACTCTCGAACCGTGAGAGACAGAGGGATAAAATTTGCATAATATATGTATTCACAAATGCTACACAACAACAAATGCTAAAAACAACCACAATTGTAAAACTACTAGGTGTCCCTTTGCAACGTAAAATAACAGTTAGCTAAAACTCTCGAACCATAAGAGATAGAGAGCCGAAATTCCCACAGTGTATGTACTCCCAGATGCCTTACAACAACAAATGACAACAACAAGTCGAAAGCTACTAGGTGTCCCCATACAACGTAAAGCAACAATTCAACATAACTCTCAAGCTGTGCGAGGCATTTGCGGTTTTCACACTACGTATTAAATTACCACTGTAGATCTTGGAGATGTTTTAAATTTAATAAATCTTAATAAATTTAAAACTTGGCAACAACAAATCTCATAAATTTTTAATTTACTAAGTTAAAACCTCTGCAGTGCCAAAAACAGTAGTAGATTTACTAAATGTAGTAAGTGGATTTATTTACAAGTATGAAACAGCTGACAGATTTGGCGCCACATTGTTTTTCGTTTGCATATAATAAAGTGAATTGTAAACATTTCTTAAATTTGCAATGGAAAAGATTTTTGGCTGTAAAATATCGAAACAAAATTCAATCAAAAAGTCATCACAATGTAGTTATCACTGAAAAACATCAATACGACAAGAGCAATAGTAACGAGTGTGGCAAAAACTTCGTTTTAAAGAAGGTATATAAGATTCGGCACAACAAAATACAGCATTCTTACCTGTGTGTTTAATTATTATACTGTGCCGCTGTAATTCCTTTAGGCTCCAGTTCAATCCCCAGACGATTCGCTTTGATTAATATTAACTGAGTAAAGAAAAGTACACTTTATTTGTAAGGGAAACAAGCGACTGGTTCCCAATTTTTCGTAACATGATCAACTCTTCCCAGTTTTCTAATTTGGACTTAACATGTTTAGAAATTTCTTAATAGAACTAAACAAATTATTAAAACACTTTTATGGCCCATTCTAGTTTATTTCCATTTTATTATTTTGCGATTGTTTTCAGTGCCATACAAAGTTTTGTGTTTTTTTTTTTTTTAATATGTATTGTTTTTTAAACATGTTTTCTTTTTGTAATTATTTCTTATTTTTATTGTACACAAAAAAGTCAAATATTACTTAAGCTTAAAATATACAAACTTTTTTCTTCATGTTTGATAATAATGTATGTATATGAAATTATAAATTGTAAGAAAAAGTTAAAAAATGCAAAATTTCTTACATTTACTATTACAATTAACAATTAGTTATTTTTTTTTTTATTATGTCATTTCCAACATTGTAATGTTGATAATTAAATTTAATTACGTTTTATTTTTGTTTGTTTTGTTTTCATTATTTCAGTTTGTTGGAGGTGGGCTAAAGGTTGCAACTACCAATTGTTGAATCTCTGTGTTAAATAGTTTACTTCTGTGCTTTTTGCTATTTTTGGTTTTTTTTTTTTTTTAATTTACATACACACATTTAAAACAAACGTCTATAGTAATGGTTTATTTATTTATTTATTTTTTTATGATATTATTTTTGTTTGATAAAGCTATGAAATTCACTTGTATGCGACGGAGGCTGCCAGTGCTGCTGTATTCGATTTTTCTTGTGATATTGCAGGTTTTTGTTGTAACAGGAAATTGTGAGCGAATAGAAAAAGTCAATTTACTGCGAGCAATGTTGATTTAACATGTTTCCAAAACATTTTATGTTCCTTGGCTAATTTTTGTTATTTCCAAAAAAAAAGGTTCAAACCTAATGCCCGATTATAATTGCTAGTTACAGCTTAACTTTAAGCTATTGGACAAACTTAATTTGACATTTGTCTGTTTCAGTGTTTGGTAAACTTAACCATGAAAAGATACACAATTGAGTGGAGTGTTAATATTGTTAAAGCTTTCTACGAAAACATGCGTTCAAATGTATATCGTGCAGCATCAGCTTAAGCAGATTCTTTTGCAAGCTTAAGCTGTAAACACATAGACGACAGCAGACAGCAAGCAGCAATATGTCAAAAATAAAATGCATGTGTTTAAATGAAAACAATTATTTTGACGGCAGCAGGGCAGCACGACTGCATAACAGCATTTGCTGCTGCTGCCAACTTAGGCTATTTTCTATTTTGACGGGCAGCAAATAAGCAAATATAGTGTTGCCATTATATATATATAAATTGGACAAATTAGAACAAAAAAAAATTTTTTTTTAATATTAAACACAAAAGAACATTGGAAAAATACAATAAATAAATAAATGTATGTGTTTTTATAGTTCTTTCGTGATATTATTACATTTTTCATCAATATTTTCAATTTTATTCATTATGAAATAAGAAATACTGCATCCTTGAAATTAGCATTGCTAAAATACACAGCTGTTCATTTTCAATATCAAAACAATTTTTTTCGTTTGAGCTAATTTTTTGTGATATTTTATTTAATTTTCATCCTGGTTGCTTTGAAAAAGTGTTCTTCATCTTTTTCTTGATTTTTCACCAGCTGATTATTATGTTGTTGCTGTCTTCAAAATAATTATGAAGCCGACTTCAGAGTAACATTTGAAGTTGGCTGCACTTGAAGTAGGCAGCATTTGCAGTCTGCTGTCGTCTATGTGTTTAGAGTTTTAATCGTGAAGTGCTGAAGAAGTCGATGCATCTACAAAGAGAGAGAGAGAGAGAGAGAGAGGGAGGGAGAAAGAGTTTTTGTTCGGCTTATGGACTGGCGGCGTCACCAGGCCGTACTCCTTCGAAAATATGGTCGGTCAAGCAGTTACCGAAAATGGTATTCGCCATCACTAAATGATAATGAACTTCTAGTAGCAAGAAATTAAGAATATATACAATATGTAGATTCAAGAAAATAGTGCCACATGCCACACAGCCAAGAAAAGAATCGCTCTATTGCGCGAGAAACCCAATGGTCGTGTTGTCTCATGTGGCGGCGCTCTTGAGCGCCTCGATGGATGAGAGCGCCTCGATGGATGAATTGGTAAAGTGCTCTACCAAGAGTCTTCGATGTCGCAGGTTCGATTCCTGCCGAAGGCTCTGGGTGTTTCTGCAGACAAGCAAAAAGCTTCGCAGTTTTGTGTTTGTTTTTATATAAAAAAAAATCTTATTTAGCCACCATGATCATATGGTTTGATACCGTTGAACTTCTTTCTTTGGAAACATTTAAAAGAAATCGTGCACGTCAAGAAGTCAAGACAAAATCTAGAGATAATTTGCCAGTTCAAATATGAACTTATTTGCTTTAAGAGCCAATTGAAATATATTAATTCAGGTCCAAAAATGAACCTTTTTAAAAATGTTTGCTGTCTATATGCCGACGACATTTCGTTGGTGCTAATCAACTCATCAGTAGACTGGAAATATTCTTAAAAGTTTGTTTGAAACTCAACCATAATTCCCATGAACAAATTGAGAATCAGAAGAGTTGCAAAACGAAAAGAAATGTTTGCTGTGTTAAAGGCTTGTTTGAATATTTCTGATTCTCATTCTGTTCATGGGAATTATGGAATAAGTATTTGAGTTTCAAACAAACTTTATGGAATTTTTCAAGTCTACTTATGAGTTGATTAGCACCAACGAAATATCGTTGGCATATAGACAGCTGAACAAGGAAGCAAACATTTTTGAAAAAGGTTAATTTTTGGACCTGAATTGAGAATTTGCCAGGTTAATAAAATCTAACCTGAATTATGTCACGGAGGAGTCATTGCAAAAATATAGACCCAGGATTGCTCAAATTTAGAATCATATTGTATCTAAGTAAAGTGGGTCAAAAGTAAAACAGGTATATTTGCAAAAAATAAACAAAATTTTAAATAATTGACTACTAGGCAAAAAATACAAAAAAAACTAGCATTCTGCGAATTTTTAAGCAAAGTGGGGGATGACTATGGATAACGAAAAAGTATACTTTAAGCAATTTTAAGTCACTGCTAAATAAAAGTAAACGTTTTTCTACTATAGCTGAAAATTCGCAAACAGTTTGAAAAAAGCCAAAATTATGTTTACAAGATTTAAAATATGCCAACAACAATGCTGGCAAATCTACGAGCTTCTGTCAATACCAGCTGTTATTATTATTATTTTTTTAGAATAAATACACAGAAAGTAGTGTGCAATGTTTGATTTCTTTTTATTATTCGATTGAAGTGAGCAAGGCACCGCAATAGCAGGTAGCCGCATGACTACAACAAACACAATGGCAACAAATATTTCATGTATTTTTTTTTTGATAGACATGGTTAAGTTCTGTCAACCATTTGCTTATGCTTGTGTTGTGCATTTTGACAGTTCTTCAGGCTACAAGCAGTAATCAGCTGGGCTTGTAAGAATACCTGGTATCAAGGTACCTTGGAGGTGATAAAGAATCAGAAACGAAAAGCCAAATAAATAAGTTGCCAGCCTATATAGTAAAAATAAATTGACATCCAAGTCAAGGTTGTAGTTAAAACTAAGAACAATAGATAATAATTGATTTGTGTGATGCAAAAATGTTTATAAGGAGACAGACGTAGAACCAGAACCATGCGAAGAAGCAATCTTAATCAAAAACAAGCCAGAGCTACCTGAAATTTAAAAACTACGAAATCTCTTCAACTTAACTGAATAAAAAAAAAGCAGCAAAAAGTGTTGACACAATCTCGTGTATAAGCAACGAACAGCTGTTCTAATGATACCACCTAAAACTTTTGCCTTGAAGCTACGTTTAACACATAAGAAGAAAAAAGACCTTAAGCAATTTTAAGTCACTGCTGAAAAAACGTTACCTATAGACGAAAAAAATCTCTCAAAAGTCTGTTCTAATTTTCAGCCCAATAACACAAAACATGCAAAATCGTTGGCATTAAACAATCAAAGTAATAACTTGAATATTTCTTTTATTCTTCTAAATTTCTTTTTGTTAAACTGGCTTTAATGTTTTTTGTTTATTTACTAATAGAATCTCAGCTTTATATGTGTCATCTCATTAGAGATGATATTTTACAAGAAATTTGTCATACAGCTGTTTCCATGGTGTAAAGTTGTAGCACCCATTTAAAGCTAGTTCAACCTTAAGCCAACCATATGTTTGACTAACGTTGAAAAAAAGTTAATAACAGCAGCTGGACTCTGTAAGTTTTAAAATAGTTATAATGAAATTTTATACTGAATATACTATTCAGTAAATTTTTTAAACCATATTTACTGCTGCTTATAATCAGCTGTTACTTGTCTGCCTGCTATCAATGTTTTCAAACAAATATTTACTTGTGCGTTTTTTTTTTAGTCGGTGACGTATATTTTGTGTCAAAATGTAAGCAAATATATTAAAAAAAATATATTAAAAGCACAATTAATGTTATTACTTTTGCTATAATATTTGAGAAACTAAAACAATTTTAACAAAAATGAACGCCAAAATATAGACGTTTAACATCATTCAAGTTATATTATAGAAAAGCACAATTGCTACTGCAAGCGATGAAATATGTGGGGAAAAGTAACGATTTCCGGATTGTTGTAAAAGTAACAGAATGGCTCAACAAGTGTTAGAATTAAAATTGTTTTGAAAATGTGGTGACTTTATTTAGTGTTTGTCTTTGGTTATGGCCAGGGTTGCCAGTTGAGGGGGTTTCCCCATAGATTTAGGGTTTTTCTTTTCTTTTAGGGGTTAATTTGGGGTGTTAAATTCTTTCGGAGAAAATCTAGGGGGAAACAATTTATTTTTGGGGTATTTTTAGGAGATTTCTGTGTTTGGTTGAACGGTAAAATGGCAGGAGTTAGAAGATTTTTCAACTGATAAATTTGAAGACTTTAAGGATTTTTAAAGTAAAATTAAATGAGATATTTTATGTTCATCTGGCAGCTTCAAGTACAGAATTTTGCAACTGGTAATTTTAAGTACTTTTTTTGTTGAGTTGAATGAATTTTTTTCTTATCGATCATTTCTTTGAAAGTTTTCCGTTTCTTAAGAATTGATAAAATTAAAATATCTATGATTCTTTGATAAAATTTAAAGTCTTTTTATGAAAATGTCAAAAGAACGTAAAGAGCGAAGAAGACTTAGAAACTCTTAATATTTTTGGAGACACTTAATTTTTTCCAGATACGCAGATAACAGTTTCCAGCTGCCTATAAATATGTGCTTTGATCTCAAAATATGTGAATACAAATAAACCGAAAACTTATAAAAAAATATACATACACCTGTAATCATAACATATGCACATACATAAAGTGATTCGCAAACTAAAGCAGAATGTTCTCTAAAATATTTTAGGGGGATTTTGTAGGAAAACATTGAATTTTAGGGAGTTTTACAATTTTTCTGGGGGGAACACTGTTCACAAACAAAAGCAGAATGTTCGCTGAAAATTTTTTAGGGGGATTTTGTGGGAAAACATTGAATTTTAGGGGGTTTTAAAATTTTTCTGGAGGGAACAAATACATTGACCTGGGAACACTGGTTATGTCCCACTCTCTCTCTCTCTCTCTCTCTCTCTTTCCCTCTCTAAATTTCGCTCTCTCTGTCGTCTAAGCAATACACTTGTTTTGCAAAACTGAAAATAAAATGTTCTGTCCTTTTTTTTCAAATTTCTTTAAATAAAAACTTTTAAAGTAACAAAAAAAAAAGTCGTGTTTATATTATCAGTAAATTTGTTTCATTAAGAATTTTTTCTCTCATAGTTTTCTTTGCAAATAAATCTTTGCTGCCGTTTCCCATTTTCTTCGTTTTATTGTTCATCGTTTTTCAATTTGTCCAGTGTACTGAAAACAATTTCATATACAATATCCATTAGTTTGACCCAGGCTGCTGTTTGCTTTTCATTCAATTTACAAACATCCGTTAAGACTTCCAAAATTATTTCTCTAAGCTCCTAAAGAAAAAACAAATATTATGTGAGAAAAATTGCATGTATGTAATAATTTCAGGGTCGAAAACTTACATTGAATGCTTGTTTTTCGATTTTACGCTTAAAATGTGTTGAGGCCATATGCGACCACATTTCTTGTATTTTTGGTCCCGACCAGTCATGGCCCAACGACTGAATGGATTCGTCGAAATGTTTAATGATGCGTATGGCGTGGGTTCGGAAACGGGCATTAGTCTGTAGAGGAAGAGAAAGATAATACTAAGAGTATAACAACTTATCCATTTAGACTCTTTAGTTTAGTTAAACAAAAACGATTACTCCATAGTAATCTATATGGCTGAGCCGAATACCTTTTGCTTCTCCGTTAGCTTTTGTAACAGAGCTACTTTTTGATACCAAAAACTGTATTTTTTTGCCTACAGAACAAATTTCCTGAAAATCCGGTTCACGATTTTGCATCAATATACATTTGTACTATCAAGGTACCTCGATATCAGGTGGTTGGATAACTACAACAAACACTTCATGTATTTTGTTGGTAGAAATCTTGAAATATCTCCACCCATTTGTTCGCGCTTGTGTGTTTGTGTTGTGCATTTTGACAGTTCAGGCGGCTAAAAGCAGTAGTCAGCTGGGCTTGTAAAACTACCTGGTATCGAGATACTTTGGCCCAAAGAATAATTCATTGTTCATGAATTTCCAAATAATGACACTGTGCTTGAATTTGAAACTTTTTCTTCCCACAGACGGGGCAACCAGTGACTAAACATAATTTTTGGGTGCGCTAAATTCCGCTTTTTTAACTCTTGGGTTTGAGATATACCGTTATGTATTAACTTAGGTCCAAAAATGAACCTTTTTCAAAAATATTTGCTGTCTTATTTTTGACGACATTTCGTTGGTGCTAATCCTTAAAATTCTTAGAAGTTTATTTGAAACTTAACTACTTATTCCATAATTCCCCTGAACAAAATGAGAATCGGAAATTCAGTTCAAACAAACCTTTAACACAGCAAACATTTCTGTGTGAATATTTCTGATTCTCATTTTGTTCATGTGAATTATGGAATAAGTAGTTAAGTGTCAAACAAACTTTTAAGAATTTTTCCAGTCTACTGATGAGTTGATTAGCACCAACGAAATGTCATCGGCATATAGACAGCTAAAAAAGACAGCAAATATTTTTTAAAAAGGTTCATTTTTTTAACCTAAATTAATACATTTTAATTGGCTCTTAAAGCAAATAAATAATTAAGTTCATAATTGGGTATACCGTTATCTTAAAAATGGAGGAGGCAGGACATTATATATTCCCTTAACTCAAAAACGGTTTAAATTATTACCTTTAATAATTTGAAAAATATTTTTAATCAGTTTAGTAGCTTGGTAAATACATGTTACAGAATTTTACCTCTTGGATATCGACATGTGAGTGGTTTTTTACTTCCGTCAGTTGAAATTGCTTTATTATTTTGATAAGCAAATAAAATATTTCTGCCATAGTACTTTCGTTTAATAAAAAAAATTTTTTTAATTTTTAAGGCTTCGTCTGGTGGCCGTCTGAAACTGCAATTTTTGATTTTTTGTGAATAAATTAGAAGGTTGTTTACTGATTTCAGTTATTTATGACTTTTTTTTTTTGAAATTTTATTTGTTATGAACCTATGAAAATTCATCAGCATAACTTTATTTTTAGATTTTGTTAAACTGTTTTAAAGAACAAGAAATTTCGAACTTTTGCAAAAAATTTAATTATTATTTTCGAATAAAATTTTTATTTTCCAAACTACTTAATACCATGTTCATACCTTTATTGAGGTAATCGCAATAAAGTCCATCATTGAGCTCAATATTCCATGCAAAAAGTCAATAAAGTTATTGCTTAATAAACTCAAAATTGCTTTGAATATTGAGAAAAAGATGGAACACAACACTGTAAAAGATGCGTTTAAAAAAACAAAAGTATACAATGCGAAATGAATGACGTGATAAATGTAAACAGAAGAAAACAAAACAAAATAATAAAAAATCAGAATAAAAACATGAAAATTTTTAAACATTGCAGCATTGCCAAATTTTTATTTCTGTTTCTTTTTATTATTGGAGCTTTGGAGTCATAACATGAACGCACTACTTGTACAAGTTCCATATTTTTATTGTACAACACTAAAATCTTTTTAATAAAATTCAGTTTTTCTTCCATTTTTCTTATTGGAAAATATTTTTCACTTTATTTTCTCACTACCAAAACAAAAACAACAACTTTTTTTCAGCTGTCAGATACTAACTGAGTTAGCGCAATATTTGTATGTATGAACGCAAAAAATATTATGTCAATAAACTGAATATTATCTCAATTAGAAATACATGTATGAACAAGGTATAATTGATTAAAAATAATTGTACAAGTTTTAAAAGGTAATTTTGTTGTGGAGTTTCGGTTTTTAAAACCTTTTCAATAGTTTAATTTGTTTTTGAGTTAAGGGAATATATGTTGTCCTGCCCCCTCCATTTTTAAGATAACGGTATATCTCGAAAACAAGAGCTAGACAAAAAAAAAGGGTTAGCACCACTGGTTTCCGCGCACCCAAATTGGGTTTAGTCACTGGGTGGCCCGTCTGTTGGTTTTTTCCACAAGCACCGTGTGATTGGCAAAAATGCCCAAAAAATCAATTAGCTCGTGTATTTGCCGTGTGGCGTTTAAAACAGCAATATTTTTCATTTAATGGTTGGTTAAATGTTTACTACTTTACAAAGTATTAAACTGAAAAGCAGTGATTTTTTTTTTTTTTTTGGCATAAATGTTTTCCGATTTACGGACTAATGCTTGTATTCAAAAAAATTAAAGTATTTATTATATGTGTTTTATTTGAAAATTTCCATACAAAAATTTTTTAATTTGGATATGAAATAGATATTTACGGTATTCAAACGGTCTCATATTGTGTCATAATGTCAGAAAGTACTAACATTTTATGATAGTTTAAAAAAATTGCTGTTGTGCTGTAAACAAAAATAGTCATAAATTAATAGGACTTCATCGACTGTGTTTAGTGATTCGTCATTAGTTAATAGTAACACAGCGTCACCTAAGAAATAAATGCATTAAAATGTATATTTGTTCGTAAATGTGAGTATATATCATTTAAAATTTACTTGAATCAGCTATCAAAATATCTAATAGATAATTATCGCACAAACTGGCGATTATTTTAGTTTTATTTTTTTCACTTATTTTTGGTATTTTGACAAAAATATTTAAATTGCTTTCCTTTTCTTTAACAGCACACTACTTTGTGACAGGTTGCTCACAGCAGTCAAATATTTTCGTGCTATTATTTTCAGACCCTTTGAGTACCTTCATTAATTTTTTTTTTTTTTTTTTTTGAAAATAAGCGTAACTATTTTAAACCTATATTAAGAAGTAGAAGCGAAAGATGACCTCTCACCGATTTGTGGGTCTTGAAGAGTTAAACTTACTTTTAGTTCACTAACTGGCAGATCTTTAAATGATGGGAATTTTTGCAAATTATTCGGATATTTTGTGAAGAATGTTGTCAATATCAAGACACCGGAGTCTGTTGGTGTAGCGGCGGGTATTTCCCAAGTTCTTTTGATCTCATAAACTTCATCGCTATTCATGATGTATGTAATTTTTGTTTTTTTCCTTTTTTATTCTATTACGTGTGGCAACTGATGTTTTCCAAGTGTTATTGAAACCGTCAATTTAAATGATGATTTGACAAATCAAGCTGCAAGTAAAAAAGAAAAATAAACAAACATAAATGTGTGCAAATTAAATAAATTCATTAAACTATCAGCATAAAAGAGCAATTTGTAGAAAAGTAAATTTAAAAAGCAAATTTATTGAACTGATACTTGTGTACATTTCAGCCAGAGTGGAGTGTGCCATTCATCATACACAGCAAAGATGAATTTATTTCAGTTTCCAAACTTGCTGTCAGTCAAACTGTGGTTTTTACTTTGTTGTCGCTGCTTTTAAATTTATTATTTTTGACAGCCAATAATGATTGACTTTGTTGTGAATTGTAATCGAAGGGGGTTGCAAAAAAGGTTTTTTGCTAAAGAGAAATTTAAAAAAATTTACAAAATTTTTTTTAAATTAAAAAAAAATTTTAGTTTGGCCTTGAAAAAGTTTATTTCCACAAAAATGTAGTTGGCCTGTAAACTATTTGCATTTAAGCAAAAATTTAGTACGATCAGTACTTCAAGTCAAATCTGGTAATTTTGACGAGTTTTCACATACGAAAAAAAATCTACTATCAGGTTAGACAATTTCTTCTCAAATTTTCTGAGTACTTAGCGTTGCAACTGTGATTTTGCTCATAGAGTTCTTGAAAATACTACACTGAAATAGAGAAAAGCGGCTCTAGTTTTTACACACTATCGTCAACACAATGGAAACTATCTTCCGCAAAAATGTTTCAATATTTGCGTCTAGACCGGTGACCTTGTCATAATAATTAACAAGTGCCTTAACAAAGCCTCATAAAAATTGCCTAAAATCGTTAAATCACACGACTTGACTGGCCACAAATTTGCAATAAATTGTTAACCGAATTCATCTTTCAGTTAGGTCCCAGCTTCGTATGCTGTGTGACATGTAACACCGTCTTGTTGAGAGCACATGTCAACCAAACTGAACAGTTTTGGCCAAGAAGAAATTTGTAATCATCGCACGGTAGCTCGCGTCATTCACAGCAATGGTCCTGCTCTTCGTCCTTTTTTGGAAAATTATGGGCCAATGATGTTGCCGGCTTAAAATCTATGCCAAACAAAGCATTTGTCGGGATGATTTGGCAGTATTTATGGCTACGCTTCCGAACAAATGATAATGGCTGCACTTACTACCGAACGCCGCAGTTACACTATTTATTTCACCGGAAATGAGCTTTGTCGCTCGTGAAAGAAGAGCGGAAGTACTTTCTCAATCGAAGATGAACTTTCCTAGAAAAATTCAATTGTTAGCCAGCTTTTTTTCGTTTGATAGTCAATTTGTGGTTATAAAATAAAGTCTTATTATTGGTAAATCCCTTATTAGCGAAATAAATATATTTATCATTTTGGGTTAAATATCCCTTCCCCCTGGATCCGCGCCTGGTTTAATGAAGAATTCATTATTTTGCAAACAAACTTGGCGTTCATTGAACCAATGAATTCTAATTCATTAAATATATATTAATGATCGTTTTATTAAATATATGAATTTACGTCATTAAGATAATCAAATATTTCATTGGTTTAATGACAGAAAATCATTAACCAAATTAAACGATTCATTAAATATAGGAATTTGTTCATTGATCCAATAAAAACAGAGCATAATTTTTTTGACGTATATTTTTAAGGTCATGGAAAATTTTATTATTAACAGATGTGCGATACCTCTTTTTCGGTGTTACTTGCAGTACACTTGAAAACGTTTGCGAAATATTTAAATGTGTTACTAAATTGCTTTTCAAATCAAATCAGAATTGAAACCTCAATGAACGAATACATTGCTTTAATGAAACTGTTCATTGTTTTCATGACAGTTTTTCATAAATCCAATGATATTTTTTAAAGAAATTAAGAAAATTAGTGAATAGTTTTTAATGAAATTTATTCATTAGATCTATGAAAATTCATTGCCGTAATGAAAATTTTCATTGGATTAATGAAAAAAAAAAAAATGAATGAAAAAAAAACCATTAGAACTATGAACGAAAATTCTTTTAGTGAAGGCCACCGAGCAAATGGTAAGCTAAGGGTACCCCTTATATATGGTACACTTTTGTTTTTAATATTTTTTATTTGTGGTTTTCACGTTTCGTATTAAAATACCATTGCAGATCTTGGAAATATTTTAAATTTAATAGATCTTGATAAATTCAAACTTGGCAGCAACAAATCTCATAAATTTGTAATTTACTAAATTAAAACCTCTGCCAAAATGCCCAAAACAATAGTAGATTTACTAAATGTAGTAAGTGGATTTATTTACAAGTATGAAACAGCTGACAGATTTGGCGCTACATTGTTTTTCGTTTGCATATAATAAAGTGAATTGTAAACATTTCTTAAATTTGCAATGGAAAAGATTTTTGGCTGTAAAATATCTAAACAAAAGTCAGTCAGTTTTACAATACCAATCAAAAAGCCGCTCACACTTAGAAGTATTATATTTAAAAGTATTTTAAATATAATACAAAGTGTGAAAACCGCTAATGTTTTTAGTATTTACTATTGTAAAGGTTTTACATACATAGATAAAACGCGTAAATTTCAAGCTTCTGTCTCTTAAGGTTTAAAAGTTCTAGCTAATTTTTTAAACTATAGGGTGTCTCCGTGCACAAATACCAAATAGCTTTCTGCTTCCTGTGGTATTTAATAACGTAGAGGTCTGCAAACTATATATATTGTAAATATTTTAAATTTCTATCTCTTACGCTTGAACAACGAAGGTCAATTTTCGAATCAAAGGGTGTCCCTGCATAAAGTACAACATTTAAGTTTACAATTTTCGCCTTTTTTTTTGGTATTTGCTGCTTTGTAGGCCTGGTAACTCCATATACTGTGCCAATTTCAAGCCTCTATCTCTTGTTTTGGTTACTTGTCTATTTAACTACATATGTATATTGTGAAAAGTTTAGCTCTCTAGCTCTTGTGGTTCAAAAGGTACAGCTAATTTTATCTAATTTTCACAGATTATTGTATGGAGACCCCCCTTAGCTGTGGACTTTTTCTTGTTTTTAGTATTTGTTATTGTAGTTATTAGTATTTTCATATAATATGAAAATTTCAACCTCTAGCTCTTACAGTCTGTGAGAATGGGGACGGATGTTGAAGTCTCTATTACATAATTTTTGCAGTTGTGTTTCGTTTAATCATGTAGAGAAAGGATCAAAATTTAAAACTGAGACATTTTGTTTTCAGTGAGTTACGCAATTCAAAAACACTGGCCTGCCTGCAACAATGACAGTTGATGTATTTATTTATTATACCCTTCACATAAATGTGTAAGGGTATATATAAGTTTGTGATTCCGTTTGTAACGCATTGAAATATCCATCTAAGACCCCATAAAGTATATATATTCTGGATCAGCATCAATAGCGATTACGATTGAGCGATGTCCGTCTGTCCGTCTGTCCGTCTGTCCGTCTGTCCGTCTGTCCGTCTGTCCGTCTGTCCGTCTGTCCGTCGGTCCGTCTGTCCGTCTGTCCGTCTGTAGTCGTTGAAATACCGTTTCTGAGAAAACGGTTTGAGATAGAAACCTCATTCTTTCGCTAAAACGTGTGAAACCCCGGTAGTGGGTCTGCTATTGAAATTCAGTAAGATAGGTCCGCGGATAGCCGAGATATATTCAAAAAACCGGGTTTTGAGGGATATTTTGTGTAATTTTTGTATTCAGATTTTTGAAAAAAAATTTTTTCTTAAAAACTAAATCATATCATTTTTAGTGCTCATTAAATCCTAGAAATGAAGGAATTTTTGAAATCGGCCCATATATATCCGAGATATAGCGTCTCCCGATTTTTAAAGAAATCGGCTTTATTAGCCAAATAAGACAACTTTTGGCACCGAAGATCAATCAAGATGGTATATATAGGCTATTTAGAGGCAAAAGTGGAAAATTTTTCCACATCGGCCCATATACACTCGAGATATAGCGCCTCCCGTTTTCTCAAGAAGTCGGCTCTAAAAGCCAAATAAAACAACTTTTGGTATCAAAAATTGATTAGAATGGAACATATAAGGTGTTTAAAAGCAAAATTGGAAAATTTTTGAAATCGGTCCATATATATCTGAGATATAGCGACTCCTGATTTTTCAAGAAATCCGCTCTTTAAGCCAAATAAAGCAATTTTTGGCACTAAAAATCAATCAGAATGGTACATATAGACTATTTAGAGGCAAACGTGGAAAATTTTGGACATCGGCCCATATACACTCGAGATATAGCGCCTCAAGTTTTCTCAAGAAGTCGGCTCTAAAAGCCAAATAAAACAATTTTTGGTACCAAAAATCGATCAGAATGGTACATATAAGGTGTTTAAAAGCAAAATTTGAAAATGTCTGCAATCGGTCTATATATACCTGAGATATAGCGTCTCCCGATTTTTCAAGAAATCGGCTCTATAAGCTAAATAAAACAACTTTTGGCACCAAAAATCAATCACAATGATACATATAGGTTAGTCAGAAGCAAAACTGGAAATCTTTTTGTCATCGGCCCATATATGTTCGAGATATAGCGCCTCCCGATATCTCAAGAAGTCGGGCCTGGAAGCTAAACGAAACAGTTTTTTGCACTAAATATTTGTCGGAATGGTACATACAGGCTGTTTAGGGGCAAAATTAGAACATTTTTGGACATCGGCCCATATGCACCCAACTTTTGGTACCAAAAATCGATCATAATGGTACATACATACATATGTAGCAAAATTCGAAAATATTTGCGATCATGTATGAATGTATGTATGTATGTATGTATGTATGTATGTATGTATGTATGTATGTATGTATGTATGTATGTATGTATGTATGTATGTATGTATGTATGTATGTATGTATGTATGTATGTATGTATGTATGTAGATACGTTTGTATTCATGTAGGTATGTATGTATCTACATACATATGTATGTATGCATGCAAGTATGTTAGCATAAACAATTTTTTTGCTTTGGTGTAAAAATGTGTATGTATATATACACGAGCTTGAAAATGAAAGTGATATAAAGAATTGTTGAAAAAAGGGTACGCAATGAAATTCTTTTAAACAATTGCGTCTTCAAATTCATTCACACAAAAAATCATTTTGGGTTTCCCTACGTACTTACATATGTACATACACACACACATGTGTATGATGATACGCAATAGATCATCAACAACGTGCACAAGAAAAAAATAATTTTGTAAAAGCAAGCAATGTAAATATGTATGTATGTATATATGTATGTATATAATCAAAACAATGAAAGCAATGTAAATATGTATGTATGTATATATGTATGTATATATTCATTGTTTTATGGAACACACTGAAAATATTCAATAATAAAGAATTTATTTTAGAGTTTTCTATTATAGATACATACATACGTATGCATGTACCCACATACGTAAGTAAATTGAAAAGCAAATCACACTTAATGGCAATGTTTAGCATTATAATTCAAAAATAATGCAATTATATGCAATTTTTTGTTAAATAAATTTTACTATTAAGTTAACTGATAAATAATTAAGAAATAAATTTTGCTTTTCTTTATTTCATTGATATTAAAAAGAATTGGTGTCACCCAGTGGTTGAACTTGAGCATATTAGGAATTATTTAAATAAAAGTTTTGCAGCCTGTGTTAAATCCCGGTAGTGGATCTGATATTGAAATTCAGAAAAAATCGGCCCATTTAAAAGCCAAATAAAACAACTTTTCGCACCAAAAATCAATCGGAATGTATGTACCATTGTGAAGGGTATTTAAGATTCGGCCCAGCCGAATATAGCACTCTTACTTGTTTTTTTATTAAACTAGGATTTTGCGATATACATAAATCAAAATATAGATCCATACAATTTTTTCTTCCAGTGTGACATACCACTTATTCTCACAAACATTAATACACTCAAAACGTTTATTGTTTTTTAGTTTTAAATTGTTTTGTTTTTATTTTTGATTTGATGTCAAGTTGCATGAGAGGACAGCCGAGTTGTTCGTTTATTTGACTGTTTGTATTTTTCCCCTTCTATGATGCTTGTCATTTCAAATGAGTTATTTACAATCATTTAAAAAATATTTTTGTGAGTGGTAAGCAAGAGAAAAGAAAAGTTTTGTGGGCGAAAGTATAAGACAATCATTTTATGTCAAGTGGTTTTCTCTTCCTTAACTTTTATTTCGGCACGTGATAAAGTCATTGGCTGCACTATGGGGCCGTGAATAGAACGCTTTTGGTTGATGCGGCAGTAAATATCATGTTATATGAATACATATGATAAAAAAGGACGCTGATTGAAATGAAATAGTAAACGAATATTTACTAATACGTGCTAAATTGTTGGTGGTCAAGGAACCAGGCTGCCTCATCAAAAGACACCAACATAATTTGTTTGCATAAAACTAGGATTAATAAAAAAGCTCTGTCAGGTCTGAGAGATTTACTATCAAGCATATGATATTTTTTGCTGTAGTGCATAAATATCTCTATTTAAAATATCTGTTCTCCAGCTAATACTTTTATTTTGGTCTTTCTCAGCAAATACATATTTCTCGAAACTTATACACCTTTACACATTTGACAAAAAATTATTCATATAAAATTTGTTGTAAAATGTATTTGAGTAACGTTTTATTTTTTATGAATACCGGTAATAAAATTTAAGTTAAGTTTTCTTTGTGAGCGTTTCCCTTTAACTTCATTTTTGAAACAAAAAAAAAATAATAAAATTATTTTCAAACGCGCACACATTTTTTTTTACTTTTTCCCTTTCAAGAAAAGAAAACTTATTGCCTGCCACTAAATATTCAAATCACTTTGACTTAATTACACAATTCAAGTAACCATCTAAATTCTATTTACTTGCAGTAGTCATTGACCCTAACGAATTCCCAAGAAATTACAGAACCTGTGGTAGCACTTCAGCTCTAAATTAAACCCTTTTTTTTTTTGGTTTGGTATTGATACTTTACTACTCGTGCAATTAAATGTTAAAAGCCAAACACTTAAGTGTTGCTTACTCCTCCTTTCTTTTGCCAGCACAACAATTGAAAATTATTTATTTATAACTTTCTTGTACCAGAAGCCTGCAACCAACTGTCTGATACTCTACAACTGCCACAATTTAATACACATAAAAGCTTCAGTGGCACAAAATGAGTAAAAAGGAAAATAATTTTAAAACAAGGATATTTCCTAACACAAAAATTTTTCATAAATTTAACATAAAACTCAACTTTGCTGCAAATAAATATCAACGTAAGGATGCTTGTTAGTTTAAATACGGCCATATAACCTTGTAAACTACTATTGTATTATATCATTACAAAAACATTAGTGCCATCATACCCATTTCCATTACTTTCCAAACTTACATACATATATCAGTGTTATTATTACTACTACCGCATGTCTGCTGAGAGTCAAGGCACAATAAACGAGGGTAAATGAAAACCATTTAACCAATACTAACACAAAGAAAATACAGCCAAAGAAATATCGCATCTGTTTTGAGAGCTCTAAAATCTATAAGTTTTAGCTTATGAGGAAATAAATCGCTTTGCTTATGATAAATTGGCATATTTTGGACTATAAGAATTCAAAATCATTTCATTTTGAGAAAGGAAATGGTTCTTTTATAAATTCCTTTCAACATAATGGAACCCCTAAGGATCCAAGTGGATTGGCTTTATGACCAGCAGATTGTAAAACATAAAGTAAACATAATTTTCTCTCTAACAGAAGATACAGACGTGAAGCGGTTTTACGTCAGTACCTGGCTCGAAGCCCTAACCACCTGACAGTGCATCTAGTCAAGTGGTATAATTCTGAAGTTACACCACACCCCCCGTCAGCCGGTCATACTGCTCGGGTATCAAAATATTTGCTACTGTTCTTGATTTTTTTTTTTTTCGTTTATTTCACTTCAAATAATAAACACTAGTTAACAGTAACTATTAATTTATACAGTGCCTCTAGAACGAGTTCTCTACTGTTCTTGATTAGCAACATAATGCCTTGCTGATGAATTTGAGCCATCTAATCTCGGCTGCACAGCACAGCAGTGGACATCATACGGCTGGTGGCCAGAAATTCCTTGGAACATCAGGCTTCTAACCAGCCATGACAATCACGTTGTTCCCTACAAAATGGTGTCTGTTGCTTAGCATCAGCCTTACTGGCCCATTTAGATGATCGACCATAGGCCCAAAGGCCAAAGAATAAATTCGGTTACCATTATTCGTTTCCTTCCGTGCGAACTTATGCTACCCACCCCAGCTGGTAGGTTTCTGCCAAGGAAGGCTCCTCAATTTATGATCGGGCGAGAAGAGTCCGTAGATTCACCGCGGGGCATCGATCGCCGTACTGCCGAATTGCCCATCTGTGGACGATCCCTCAGGATACGCTGCAATCCCTCACTATTTGCTTAGGATTTTTAGTCAAAAAGATAACCAAGTTATCCTGTACTTCATCTACTCCGGTAGCACAGCATCTTTGCTGGATGAGACCAGCAAGATGTATTGTTTTCCCCAAGGGAAAAACCAAAAAGTACAAAAAGACAGCCTTCCTAATGAGACATGTGTAAAAACTCCAAATCTAAGGCAAACACAAAAGTCCTTACTGGCTGTCCAGACAGGCTGGACAACTTATTTTTTTTTCAATTATTTTTTTTATATATATTTTAAATGAAAGTATTTTTGGATTTTTATATATTTAATCTAATATTTAAATTTTGGCTTAAACATTGAATTCTCTTACCTTTTACCCCTGTTTGAATTGACTTTGAATCTACCTTTTGTACTATATGTTGCTAGAGTTGACAAATGGAAAATTCCGTATGAAAAGCGCGGGTTTTCCAAGAGTCAGAACTTTCCTCATTATGGCTTAAACAACTTCAGGTGACTTCCTGATCAACCTTCAGCAGCTCAATTTGGATTTAAACTTTTAATTTTAATTTGTATTAAATTGAAATGAATAAAACTTAAATTATTTAGGACAAAGTTCAAATCTAATTGCAAGGCAACAAACCAAACTAAGTAGAGGTAAATTTATCAACTCAAACTCTAAGTTAAAGCAGAAATTAACTAACGATAAGCTGTACCCCAGCTAATATTTTACTTTGATATTTTTAATTAAAGTTCACTATAGAAAATTCTGTAAAATCTAAGACTTTAATTTTATTTTCCTTTCACAAAAATCATGGCTTTCTTTGTCACTAACATTATTGCTCTCGGTGTATAAATATGAAATTATATCTATGTTCTGCCTTTGCCGTTGTCTGTGCTCATGTTCATCCTTCGTTGGGGTTTTTTTTCCTTTTCTCTGCTTCTAAGAACAATAGCAACAGTATTGTGATTACACAATATCCACTCGTAACCGTAACCTCTGACAGGATTTTATGATTAAAATTCAAAGAATTTCATTTGTACAAGTGTGTTTGGAATGTACATACACACACACACACGTAGAGGTGTGTGTGTGTGTGTGTGTGCGTGTATTCCTGTAAACATAAATGTTGCGAGAACAAAAAGTTACAATGTCTGAATACGACACCGGCCTTTTAAACTTATTATTGAGACAGATACAAACTCATGCAATATTTACAAATGCTACAGCTGCCACTCAAGTACATACAGACACATACACACACACACACATACTTACAGGTGTATTTTCACCTGATTATTAGGCTGGTACTGAGATTGTAGTGTGCAAAATTTTTTTTAGCTAATAAGAAAATAATAAGAAAAGCTTAGAAAGGTAGAAGTGAACATTAAGCACATGTTTTAAAGGTAAGCAGTTCGTACTTTATGTGAAATTTATCTTAAACCAATTCAGTTTTTTTGCTGCTAATAATTAGTATACAGAAAGAAACAGCTCGTAATAAATTGAAATTATTTCTACCTGATTTTAGTTCAAAACGTACTTGAAAATTAAAGTGCGCTTTACAAACAAGTGCACTTAAAACATGACTGTTAGATATGGAATATTTCACTACACAAAATTATATGTATGTATATTAATAGCAAGCAACATATTTGATAAGCTTGCTATGATTGTTTTTTACTTTTAACATATTTTGAGCAAGAAATACATAGAATGAATCCTTCGTTGGTGGATTATAAGCGAAATACTACAAAGGCGAAGTAAAGTTTGCATAGGACACAGTGCTCTGGATGTGGGGGCAGGCATACAAGAATGACGAATAGAGATTATTAAAGAGAATCAATCCTGTAATCTAAAACAAAATTCTTGAGTTTATCTATCTATAAATATTCCTTTTATTTCATTTTTTTCTATTTCTGCTATTGGTAGAGTAGCTTTACTTACGGTATTTGGGATCCAGATTCAAATATGGAAAGAGACAAAATAACTTTTAAACTATTATTGAATTAAGGAATCATATACATATCAAAAAATAATAATCAAGTTCATTTTGAATATTAAAAAAAAAAGAACTTTTAGTTTTTGATACTTCCAAGAATATCAGTCGTGTTAGCCAATGAGCACTCAATGCAAGGAAGTGCTTAGAAAAGTAAAAGTGTTGCAGGGCGAAAAAATGTTTTCTGGATTAAAATTTTTTTTATGTTTAAATTTCCGATTCTCATTTTGTTCATGAGCATGTTGGAATAAGTAGTTGGGATTTAAAAATTCTTTTAAGATTTTTCGAATCTACTGATAAGTTGTTTAGCTTCAACGAAATGTCGATGGCTGAAAAATACAGAAAACATTAATAGGGTTTACTTTTAGGGCCAAAATAATACATTTCAATGCTGTTATAGGGAATAAATAATTAAGTTCATTTTGAAAATTTAATACTTATACCATATGTACATTCAAGTGCTGGTTACGAATATACCTTTGAATTTCTTACTCATTTTAAGCCTCAACAGGATGGAGTCTCTTTAAGAAGGCACTTTAAACAGGCACTTGCCTGTGTAAACAATCAAGCAAGTATCAACAGCTTTTATTGTCTCTGTCAGTGTATTGGTTGTTATTATGTACTCACAAATAACCAAAACTTACTAACGTTCTCTTTTATAAGCAAATTAACTACGTTTCAGCTGGGGAGGGTTGCTCGGCCAATAATCCGGTGGATGATCTTTTTAAAGAGGGGGGCTCCCGATCCCCATAACTGCGGTTGAGTTGAGATGGAAATTTTGGCAGGTATTGATCCGCAAAACGAAAGAAAAACTTGTTTGGCTCGTTATAACAACTTGCCGAAAGCTAGAAGTAGGATTTTGTCTCATTTCGCAATAAATTTTTATAGTTTAAAACTTGAGATTCCTTAAAATAAAAAATTATCTTGGTTATTTAAGCATCATTAGGTCAGCACAACGAGACCTTCGTGAGAGCCAAGTGAATCGGTCTAACGACTGACAGCCCCTGAAACATATTAGAGCATCAACCTCTTGTCTGAAGTCTCCAATTATAGAATACTGTGTCAACAAAATCCTGCTTTTACCTCTCGGTTAATTGTAATCTTGAGGCTTAAACGGATCTTAAAAATTGTAAAACAAAACACCTGAAATCATTTCGTAACACGCTATTAGGAATGTCCCTAATGCTGACTAGAACACTAACTTTTGTCCTCTTTTTTTTTTGCACAAGTTCCTCGTGTATATAAATTTCTATGAAAACACAATCATACATTTGCACAAATGCAATTTGCCCATGGTTGATTAGTTGTGACAAAGTGAAATGGAATGGAAAAAGAGTGAAAAAGTTAAAGATTAACAATTTGTAATAAAATTGTTAAATAAATGGTATTTAAGCAAATGTTTCTGAAGTATTAAAAGTTTTCGTACCTTTCCATTTAAGCCAAATTTGTTTGGGTAATTGATATTTTTTGTTGACTTCCTTAAACAAATTTTTATAAAAAAAACCTTTTTCTATAATTTATTTTTTGAAATTATTTTTAGTTTTTTATTTAAAAATGTATTTAACTTTTTTGCTATATTACATATTCATGTATGTTGGTATGTATATTAGTATTCGTTTTTACGTTTTCCTGTTTTACATGCTTTTGTTTTTGTTCTTATTAAAATATTGTTTGTTTTCTACAACAAGGACATCTGAGAAATCCATAAATTGTATATTTGCTTTTCTTTGCTTTTAAACCAAAAGTGTTTTCTTTATGTATAAATTTGAAATTTCTTTCCTGGCCTTTCTTTTTTTTTTTTTTTTTTTTGTTAACCATGCACTAGTGACCATTGATTTTGTGCAATTTTTAAAATAAATTTTTTATTTGTCTTAATTCACGTTTTATTCAATTATTTATTCATTTATCTGTCGTTTATATGATATTTTTAACGTTTTCCTTAGCACCGTTAACCACACGCGTGTTCTCGCTCACAAAATGATACTGAATTCATTTCAGTTACAGTTAATTTTGAGGCGCTAGCATCAGTGATGGAACATCACACTAGTGCTGATACTTTTTGGTACTATTTGACTAAAGCAAATAGTCTCTAGCGTATTTAACTCTATTGTTTCAAGTTTGCTGCTATTATGTTGATGCAAATGCCACAAAAATTGAGGTTTTCGTACCCCAGCAGTTTTATTTTCCAAGCCCATCAGAGTTTTGCTCCAAACCTTTAAAACAAAATTTAATGCTGACTTTTAGTTCCTGTTTTATTTATTTCTTGTTTATTATTCAGGCCTGAGGCCACTTTTACATATTCGATTAATGTTTTTTTTTTATTATTCTAGTATTTCAATGCTCTGTTGTCGAATCTCTGTAGTTCGAATGGCACAACAGGGATGCACAGAGGTATCTATGATAATGCAAAATTAATTTTTTTTTGTAATACAAGTTCCCTTAAGCCTAAATAACAAACGCGACAAACATATCTTCCCAGGATGTTACTCAGATTGGTGGATATCCCTCCAAGAAAATAATCCATCTATTTGGCAGTGTCTGTTAAGCAGTTAACAGAGCTCTGTTAACCATAAAATTTTTAAAGTGGTGTATGTCTCCGCTAGTTAAAGTTAACTTTATCTTCACACACATTGTAAAACTACGTTTTTTTTTGTAATACAAGTTCCCTTAAGCCTAAATAACAAACGCGATACTAAGAACTAAAAATTTTCAAAGTATAATTGAGTAAAATTAGGAATACTTTCGATGTTTCATGCAAAATGAAATTGGCAGCGCAGGCGATTGCCATTGCTAATAGGGCCATTACAGTTGTCAATGTTGTTCATTGATGACAAAAGTGTTACCGATATTTCAGTTTATGAACTTTTGGTGGCTAAAATTTCCACAAAAAATTTTTTTTATTAAAACTTTTATTAAATATTAAGTTGCTTATGGAGTTTAATGAAAGAGCTCAATAATTGCCGCATGCAACTTGCCGTGTGACATTTGGGACTTCATTTTGCAAGTTGTAACTGTCAAATAATTAAGATGAAATTGAACCGAAAACCTGTTTTTTGAATTTTGCTTCCCTGGAAATCTTTTATATTTAATGCTATTTAATTGCAATTTTTTGTAATTATATTATTTCACTGATGAATTTAATTATTTATTTGTTTTACGAGCCAATTTAAATGTATTGCACTTAAGGTTTAAAAGTAGATTTTATTAATGTTTTCTGTATTTTCCAGCCGTCTATATGCCGTCGACATTTCGTTGATGCTAATCCACTTATCAGTATTATTTGAAAAACTCTCAAAAGAATATTTGAAACTCATCTATTTATTCCAAAACTTTCCTCAACAAAATCCAATCCTAATTTGCATTTCGTTTTTAAGACTTTTGGAATAAGTAGTTGAGTTTCAAACATTCTGCTAAGAATTTTTCGAGCCTACAGATGAGCTGATTAGCATCAACGAAATGTCGGCGGCATATAGACGGCTGGAAAAGGCAGAAAACATTAATAAGCTCTATTTGTGGACCCAAAAGTGTAATGTTATTTGACTGTTAAATTCCACTTGCCTCATGTTCGTGCTGCAAAACTTCTACTGCGAAAAAAGCAGTGTGGCCACAGCTCAATAAGATCTATTAAAAATTCCACAACAAAAAACCTAAACTTTTTTTTTTTTGTAAGCCTACTAGTTCAACTTTTATTACTATAACTAACGTTAATAATAAATAATAAAAATAACAATTAGTAAAATGCAAAACCACAATATTACGAACAGCCGGCCGCTGTCATACCAACTCAGCCATCGCAACAATTAGAACATATGCTGCAACAAGTAATTTAAATAGGGAAAAGCATTGACACAAATGTTCGTTTATACCAGTGTAGCCAGTTCAGGGGGTTTCCCCCCCCGGATTTAGGATTTTTCTTCTTTTACGGGGTTAAATTCTTTCGGGAAAAATCTAGGGGAAAAATTGATTTTTGGGGTATTTTTAGGGGATTTCTGTGTTTGGTTGAACGGTAAAATGGCAAGAGCTAGAAAATTTTTCAACTGATAAATTTGAAGACCTGAACGATTTTTAAAGTAAAGTTAAATGAAATATTTTATGTTCATCTGGTAGCTTCAAGTACATAATTTTGCAACTGGTAATTTTAAGTACTTTTTTTGTTGAGTTGAATGAATCTTTTTCTTATGGGTCATTTCTTTGAGTTTTTTCCGAAGACTTAGAAACTCTTAATATTTCTGGAGAAACTTTAATTTTTCTAGATACGCAGATAACAATTTCCAGCTGCCTATAAATACATATGTACTTAGATCTCAAAATATGTGAACACAAATAAATCGAAAATTTATAATAAATATACATACGCCTGCAATCATAACATATTCACCGAAAAATATGTACATATACTCAGTTAAGTTTTACTTCTTTTAAATTAGGGAAAGTTTAACAAGTTTATGAATTTTCAGCATTGTCAATGCATTAAAATTGGTGATTGGCAAACTAAAGCAGAATGTTCACCAACCTTTTTTAAGGGGATTTTGTAGAAAAACATTGGTTTTTTAGGGGGTTTTAAAATTTTTCTGGAGGGAAGAAATACGCCATCTAACTTTTTTTTTTTTGTACTAGTGCTTATCTCATTTCTGATTTGACAGATAATTAGTTGTATCCTTCCGCTGAATGAATATGGCGGTGTATACGCTTCGCTAAGTGGGCCTGCGATCGACTTACAGAAGATGCTGATTTTGTCAAGGAAACCATCTTTTCAGATGAAGTTCATTTTGATCTTGGCGGATATATGAACAAGCAAAATACCGCACGCATATATTGAAAAGCCGACGCACCCAAAACTAGTCACTGTTTATTGCGGATTTTGGTTCAGAGGCATAATTGAGCCATTTATTTTCGTTCGGAAATGAGCAAGGAGTGGCCGTTGTCAATGAGGATCGATATCGGGCCATGTTAAACGAATATTGGCAACATTTGGTACACTACACATTTGGTAATCTACACTCTATATTTTGAGCCGTTTTCAAAAAAAAAGTTATTTTGCGGACCCTTTACGTATCGGGATGGGTTGACTTCCATGCTGATGGAAGCAATAGATTTTTCGATTGCTTTTTTACATGGGGGCAAAAAGATCCACAACGACTTTTCGAAGAAATATTTTTCGAGGCCTCCGAATAACTATTTTTTGTAGTTTTTTCGTAGGAGTCCCCCCCCAATAAGAAGTGGTACGTACGGTGTCGAAAAAATATTAGCCCCAATAGGGAAAACACTATTGGGGCTGAGTCATAGTTTTGACTGCTCTAAAGACATGCAGGCATATATTATCCATGTGATTGAGAGAAAATCACGATTGAAGAAATTATAAGTTTTGCTAGTTAATACCAACCAGACCCAGGGTGCCTGCAGAGGAGTAGGACCCATCTCGTATGGTTTTTTATTTCTAATAGTTTTTCCAGCACTCCATACCCCGTACCATGCCTTTTTAAGGGAGGGCTCTTACATAAAAATATATTAAAAAATTAAGCTAGGAAAATGTTTTTTTTTAATATGTTGCAGTACATCTTTTTTCCATCATAAAATCTATCGAAAAATCAATACCAGTATATATTCAGTAACTGAGTGTACTATAAAGGCTTTCTTTTGTCTCCGAAGCAATCTCAAGACTGTTGATCGCTTACCATCGCAACAACTAGAATAAAAGTTAGCAATTTGAGTAGAAAGTTAATTTTGAATAACTATAGTTTGTTTTAAATTCAACATGATATTTTGGCAACATTGTTTCATAATAATAATTTTAATTTTATAGTCAAACTATTATATAGTCAAACTAATCATTAATAATCTGTATCAGATTTTTTAGTTCGAGTCTTACTTTCGCAAGCTTGAGAAAAAATTGTTGTGACAAAATTGTAGTGATCAACATATTTTTTTTAAAGAAGACAAGAAAAGTAAAGCTAAAGACTTACTGGCTGGGGTACATACCATGGCTGTTTCACGACCATCATGCCGCTCATCAGCACCCAAATTGGCATGACTAATTGCATATTTTGTTTTTTTTTTAGCAGCAGTGCATGGCCATACTACCAGTTGAACTTCTCATTGTTGATTGGTGAACTTCACATTTTATCACTGGGTTTTTTTTTGTTGATTCATGATCATGTTAGTTTTACATTGCAGTTATTTCTGTGTGTTCTGAATGCACTAAGGACAAAATAAAGGAACGAGTGTAAAGCCTTTGCAGCTCAGCAATATACGCAGATTGATTTAGAATTAAAAAAATCATGTAGTAACTAATTTTATCTCTGAGCCGTGTTTCTGGAAACTTTGAATAAAAAAAAATTAAAATATGTACTGCCTTTTATTTCCTTTATTAAAAACAAATGAGGTTAGTTTAGGATGATAGGATGACTTGTGTGACAGCCGATGCCTTCCAGAAAAATAATGTGTACATTGCAAGTATTTTCCTTTAATTTTTTAATTAAAAAATAAAACATATTTTTTTTTAATTGTGTTTTTTTTGTTTTGCGATTAAATACTTGTAAATTTTCATAAATTGAGCCCAGCAACAATGGGCTACTCCCAAAAGGTATGTTAGTTGTGCTTGATTATGATGATCATGATTCAAAAAGTAGTGTTTCTGTACCCATAAGAAATGCAGATAAATTTGAGAAATTTTAAAGCAACAAAAGTGTAATCATGCTTCTTTGTAAAGTGGGTATAATACTACTCCATATATGCCTTAAATAATCCTCAAATTGGTTGAATGCCTACAAAGCTCAGAAGTGGATTTGGTTTTTGGCTCAACATTTTTACTGAAAATTGTAATACATTTATATTAAATTACTTTTTCAGGCTTAAGTTCAACGCTTGGTTTGTCACTACTTTTAATTAATATCAATTAAGTAAAGAAAAGTCAAATTTTAATAGTAGGTGGACAACCGGCTGTTTCTGGGTAGCAAACACCCTTCATCTGCACCCTATGAACTTTGGACCAGTCAAATTTCACAATTTTGGCACAACCGCTTTAACCACTCGGCAACCAAAGCTCACGCAATTTAACTTTCTGTTTATATACTTAATTAACATTAACCAAAACAATGATATTTTTGCAGTCTTGGACGATATTTTATCATCTCAGAAGACTGTTATTTTTGGTCTCTGTTGTTTATATGAAAGCTATTTTCTACATGTTCTGTTTTTGCATCATTGAGATCTAGATCATAGATGCCCAGTAGTGGCTGATATCAGCAAATTAAACTCACACGTATTATTACGCTCTTTTGTTTGATCGTCAATCAACCAATAGGAAATCTCCATGTTGAGTGGGAGAGACAAACTACACTTGCAGAAATTCTGTGTCTTATTATTGCGATATATAAATGATGTCAGCCGAAAAGTATTTTATGTTACAAAATGCTTTTGATGACATGCAATGTCTTATTTGTCATAAGACATCTAAAAAAACCAAGAAATACCTATAATTTAAAAAAAAAAAACATTGTGAAGATGTTCACAAAGCCATGAATAAAATGAATAGCAAATTGTTTTCTTCCAGTGTTATTTCGTCACTCGCACCAATACTACTACCATGGGCATCTATGATCTAGATCAGGGATGCCCACGGCCTATACGCTTGGTACGCTTTTGTTTTTGTAAAGGTATACACAACTTTTTGTATGAAATACACACATACACACATACCCCAAGTTCAAAGCAACAACACTTTCATATGCACAGCAATACGAACGCAGTCTTTGTTGGTACACATTTGTGCCAAGCGTAAATTTTGTTGTTTTTTGTTTTTTTGTTTTCATGATTTTGTTGTTTTTTTAATGATTTCCTGAGTATGAAACACTTGAGGAAATAATTTTGGGTTATTAGTTTCAACTGTACAGTTTATTTTGTAGAATGAATGACAATTGGGAAACCGACTTTTGTTCGCTAAAAAATTTTGAAAATCGAGCACAATGTATGATTTGCTTTCAAATAATCAAGACGATTAGTAAATATGATTTGGAAAGGCATTTTAATACAGTACATAAATTTTGCGAAAATGAAATTTACTTTTTTTCCCAGTGTACCTAATGAAATATTTCTGTTTTTCTTTGTGTGCGTCAGTAAAGTGTATACGTATTGGTGTTTACGCTTCCGTAAGAAGATTTTGGGCACCCCTGATCTAGATGCTCTTTTACTGATCAACTTTACACGACATGTGTTTATTTCAATTTCATTTCAGTTTGTCGAACGTTCTCCGTGCGAAAAAAAACGTTTTTTCTGTGTTCAATAGAAGCGATAGCGAACAAAAACCCCCAAAATAGACTTAGAATTTCGCTCCTTTAATTTAAGCAAATTTTGAAATAATATGTCTTGTATCTGATTACTGTTCTTCCTAAAGTTACCTGTAATGGCTCTATAAAACAACTAGTTACTCTTTAAGTTAAAAAGGTACCCGCAAATATTCTTTTGATACCGAAATGCAGATCTCATTTCCCATCACTGGCTTGTGTTGTGTATGCTGGTATTTTTGTTTATTTGCTTTTGTATGAGAGCGTTTATGTTGTTGGTGTTTCGGTGTAATTTTATTTTATCTCTCGGTTCAAGTTCAAATTTGATTTGAATTTAATGATTATTATGAGAGTATGTTCACATATTACAGTACTTTTCTATAGTTTGTCGTATTGTTTTTGTATTGGAGAAGAGCAAAAGCTTTCTGCTTGTTGAATTTTTGGCGCGCAATGTGGGCTAATTTTTGTTGTGGGGCGCAAGAGTTTACTCCATTTAAATGTGCACAGTGAACTCGTTTTGTAAATATAAAATGAACTTGAAAGAGCATACAACTATAATACAAGCAGCACGAGCTATAGAACTGTATTATGATACAAATTCCCTACTATGATATTCACCCCTATCACGAATAACACAGGCCAACACTCAATTTGCTTCTTTGAATTTATCAACTGATTCTAATTAATTTGTGTGCACTCAATTGAAATCTGTAATCAGTTTGTCTCTATCAGTTCTGGTTTTCATGGCATAGCTTTTTTATACACTCCACTAGTGACCTCCAATTATGACCGTCTGCCCGTCTTTCAGTTTTTAAAAAAATTTTTTTTCATCCAAATTTTTTATTTACAGTATAGTTGCCAAAAAAAAAAACATATTTTCCGGAAAGACGGTCATAATTGGAGGTCATTAGTGGAGTGTCTACAGAAGCTATTTGATAAAAACTAGAGCTGATAGAGACAAACTGATTACAGATTTGAATTCAGCGCACCAAAATTACCTAGAAAAAGTTGATGAATTCAAAGAAGCAAAAATCTTTTTTAATTTTTGTCGGGCTGTGTAATTTTTCCCCTAAAATTTTTTTCCCATTTCCCAAAAGAGCGCTCATGAATAACTTTTCCCATCAAAATGTGTTCCCATTCGAAATCTTGCCTTATCGTGAATGGATTTTTCAGAGACATTTTTCCCATTTTTTGTGTCAATTTGTTCATTTTCTTTTCTTTGGGGAGCTAGAAAAAAAATGCAAGTAGTTGCTACATATTAATAGATATATAAATTAGCTGAAAACTATTTTTAGCTCTAAATCAAAAAATATGAGGTATAATGTGTCACTAGTACTGGTGTCTAGTACTGGTAAAGTAAATCACTAGAGTTTTTCTACTGACATTTCCTTCATTGTATGGATATGTAGGTGTATTTAAGTATGTATGTACATGTGTGCATATAGATGTACGCTGAAGGAAATGTCATGAAAAAAACTCTAGTGATTTACTATTGACATGGTCACCAGTACTAGTGGCATATTATACTTCATACCAGGATTTTTTCTGTTGACATTCAACATGTGCTTGTCATTGCAAATCAACTACTGATGAAGGAACTAGTGACTAGGTGGTTCTCGTGCGACTATATGATGACCATGGTATTAGAGTTTCTCTATAGACATTGTCGATACGCTGAAAGAAATGTCAGTAGAGAAACTCAATTGAAAAATCAAAAAATTAAATTTGTCTATTCATTAACAATGTTTTCAACTCAATGTTTTCTTTCCAAATAAAAACGATTTTACAAATTTCAACAATCACATTACTGTTCATAAAACAAAAAACTATAGACGATCTGTTGACAATTTGATATAAAAAAAAGTCACCAATATAGGCGAAAAATGTAGCAACTTGGAGCCACTAAAGTCACCAGGTTTTCTTCAGGGTATTTATGTGAGCTTAATTATTAAGTATGTATGTAAGTATGTATGTATGTATGTATGTATGTATGTATGTATGTATGTATGTATGTATGTATGTATGTATGTATGTATGTATGTATGTATGTATGTATGTATGTATGTATGTATGTATGTATGTATGTATGTATGTATGTATGTATGTATGTATGTATGTATGTATGTATGTATGTATGTATGTATGTATGTATGTATGTATGTATGTATGTATGTATGTATGTATGTATGTATGTATGTATGTATGTATGTATGTATGTATGTATGTATGTATGTATGTATGTATGTATGTATGTATGTATGTGTGTATGTATGTATGTATGTATGTATGTATGTATGTATGTATGTATGTATGTATGTATGTATGTTTGTATGTATTTATGTATGTATGTATGTATGTATGTATGTATGTATGTATGTATGTATGTATGTATGTATGTATGTATGTATGTATGTATGTATGTATGTATGTATGTATGTATGTATGTATGTATGTATGTATGTATGTATGTATGTATGTATGTATGTATGTATGTATGTATGTATGTATGTATGTATGTATGTATGTATGTATGTATGTATGTATGTATGTATGTAATGTATGTATGTATGTATGTATGTATGTATGTATGTATGTATGTATGTATGTATGTATGTATGTATGTATGTATGTATGTATGTATGTATGTATGTATGTATGTATGTATGTATGTATGTATGTATGTATGCATGTATGCATGTATGTATGTATGTATGTATGTATGTATGTATGTATGTATGTATATGAGATGATACCCATTCAGGTACCGAAATATTAAACAAGCATTTAAAACAAGAGCTCTAATTATTAATTTAAAATATTATATAATTCTTTGTTAAGCTTTAAATACATTTTCATTATCAGTGTCCATAGTTTTGTTTCACATGACTTTCTACTGCTCTCACATTATTAATTATGAACAAACATTGTTAAATCGTAACTATTGTTTTATTGTTTTATTGTATTCTTTTTTTTATTCGCTTAAAATTTGCCAAAATAATTTTATGTATTTTGAATTCTAATATTGGCCAAAGAACATAATTATTACTAAGTTCAGCGTTTATAAAAAAAAATCAGCGGTGGAAATAATGAATTGGTCCCGACTCTGCAATTAGCATATAATTTATTGTGAATTAGTTCTTTTAGCAAAATGTTAAGCTTAACGAACTTGTTGGTGCTTTTACTGAATTTTTTTTTTTATTTAAAGTTAGTTATTCAGAAAGCTCGACACCAACAGGTTCCTTCAACTCCATTTTTGCTATAATAAAGATCATTGTATGTTACCAGTTTGAAAAGAATCTCCTCAAGCTGCTTTATTAATTTACGGAACATTGGTTAATCCGAGTAAGTCTCTCACTCCCAGCCCCAATATTTTACTATTTCCAAAAGGCGACTCGGTGATCTACCACCAGTAGCCTTAACTTTCATTTTTTTTTCAACTATTTGTTTCCCTTACATAAATAGTTGCAAAATTGTTCAAACATATTTTAAGTTATTAGCCAGGCTCAAGCTCAGGTTTATGAGCAATGGCTTATTATTTAAAATTAAATAAAGCTGGAAAAGTAAAATTTTATTTCATATGCAAACATAATTTTGCTTCTAAGCAATTTGATGTAATTATTGGCAAACTGCATGGAAAATGTATTGCTTTCCCAATGGCTTTTAAGACCACTGTAGTACTCAACGAACAAATCATAAAGGATTTCATTCTCTTTAAGCCTAATGCAACAGATTTTTTCTTACTCAGGTGCCACCTGTAGCCACTTTAAAGCACGCAAAAACTTTCAAGAGCAGAAAGGCAAATACATATTTTTGTGCCCCCATATATTTAGTACTACTACTCATATGATGTCTTATATTAAAGCTTCTTTCGCTTAAGCTTTCTTCTAAGCTTTCCTCGTTCATAACTGTTTTTCTGTTTAAATACAAGTTTCACATCTAAACAGTCTAGGGGAGACTCAAACGGATGGCTAGAATAGAAAACCAAAAACATTAATTGTTGTTTGGCTAATTGCATTCAAGGGTCTGGGTTAATTTAAGAACATAAAAAGAGCAAAGTTCGAGTAACAAAATGTTATAGGTAAATATGTATGTATGTTCCACAGAACACCACACACATTTGTTTTGCTTTGTAAATTAATAAAAAAAAAAAAATTGAATAAATAACGTTCAGCTACAAAACTACAAGAACTGATCAGCGTTTATTTGTCTTATGACTTTACAGTTCTGCAAACAGTATTAAAAAAAAAAGAATGACAAATGAGCTTTTGTTTTCCGAATTGACAGCTCAAAAGAATTTCTTACATAAATCTAATAAACAGCTTAAGTGATGACAGAAATTTTTATTGCACCTTAATAAAATGTTCATGACTACTAATTATATAAAATTTATAACGAAAAAGAAAATATTCTGTTTTCAGCAAAGTTCTTAATTAGAATTAATTAAATTATAGAGTCCGAAGCATATTTTATATGATTACGTTCTAAATAACATCCAATTAAGAAGTATCTTAATAATAGCTGTTTGTTATTCATGCTTAAAAAAGAATACCCTGAAATTTTGATAACAGAATAAATTATTAAATATAAAAAAGTCTTAAATCACCAAAAAGCAATTCTTTATGCAATACTCGTGTTTGCTTATTGAGTAAGAGAACACCAGAATTAAAATTAACAAAAAATATATAAATATATAAATTCAGTAACAGAAAGTATTTCAAAAATTTTTAGGTGCTCAACGTCATGCGCAATGAAACGTTTATATAAACTTTTAAGGCCATGTTCATAATAATTATTGCAAGTTTATTAAGCTCTTATTTAATGTATTTCTACGCAATATTTGTCAAATAAACGTGTAATAAACCTTCAATAGTTTTTATGAATATGAGTGTTAAATTTTTCCACAAACGGTTGGGTTGGCCCATATTGATGAAATTATTTGTAAGATAAAAAGGCCAATATTACGGAGAAAGTGTGGCAAAATCGAATCCAACATATGAACCATAAAATCATATCTAATACTTTGAATTGCATAAATAGTTTCAAATTTGTTATTATTTTTAATTTCATAACTGGCGTTGCGTTCTGGGGGGCAAATCACCGCATTCGAAATCGAGTCTTCTTTCGTGTGTACAAATATTTCGACGGCTGCAATTTTTTGGATCACAGTATTCGATCGCAATTAATATTGTCTACTACTATTTTTTACATCGCAGTACGCATATGACAATAAAGAAACAAAACGAAAAAGAAAACCAAAATATAAATAAATTGGTGAAAAACTTCAAGATAAATGAATCCAAATGTGTTTTTATGTTTCTCAACTTCGGAATCGGAGGATGATGAGTCCAATATTGTCATTATAAGTAGGAAAATTCGTGACAAAAGCAATCCTTTTTCATTGCCAGAAGCTGAGTAAGTTGTGAGTTTAAAGCAAAAGATTAGAACTAAATGTTTCATCATTTGTACGTAGATTCAAAAGACGTTTTCGGCTCTCTAAGGAAGCTTTTGAATACGTTTTATATCTCTGGTCAAATGTCGACGACCCGTATTGCAGTCTACTGCTACATTGTCCCTTTTGGCCAGTGGCAGCTTTTAGCACACGGCCGGGAATTATTTTTTAGTGGGGTTGGCACAAATAACTATGTGCAAAGGGGTGAAAAATGTAACAAATGAAATACATTACTTAGTGGGAAATCTTTTGCTTGGTATTCACTTTAACTAAAAACAATAAAATTTATAAATTATTTCTTTAATTTTTTGTCGCTTCTTTGCTATTTTATTTGTTTTGCTGCTAAAAGCTAAAGTTTATTTGTTTTCGATAGTGTAGTAACTATCGAGTACAACATCGGTTAGATGCGTTTCGATAACGAGTCCTGTGATCCACGTTAACAGCATTTCGATCATAAAGCACTCGGTTTCGAATGCGGCGATTTGCCCCCTGAATTGCAAAATAAAATCCTCACAAATTCCAAAATTATTTCTTCTTACAAATAGTGAGCAAATAGTTTTAATTTAATTGTTTAGTCAATTACAATGGCCATAATTTTTTAGTACTCAACGCAACGCCAGAGAAATTTACAAAAAAATTTCAAGTTGATCAATATATTAAAATTCAGAGAATCACTAATTAAGATCGAACGAATTAATAGTTGTAAATCAAATACTTCTACATTAAAGTTAAACTAATGCAAGAAAATTGTTGTTGCTTTGTACATAAGCTTTCCAATTTCCAACGCCAAGAAAATGAGGTGTTCACATCAATTAAGGCCACTTCACACTATTATACAAGTGTAAATACTTTTATCGAGTTTTGTGAGATGAAAGTATAATTCGATTTCTTGCGACTGTCAAAAAGTCTAATGTAAATTACATTTTACATTCACACCATCACACTTCAAATAAAATAAAAAATTTGAGTGGAAAAGAAAACAGCTGTTGCATATGTATGTACATACGTTAATCATACATACCTTTAATCACAGAATAAACGTGCCAACATAAAACTTTACACGGCGGCAGAAGAGCAATTTCATGTTGGTGGTGGACGTGCCGGCGCTAAAAAATATTCAGCAGCTAAAATAATAGTCATGTAAAACAGAACCAAATTGAATAACACAAAAATATTTTATCTTCTGAATACAGCTAGAGCAAAATACATTTGTATACGGTAACCAAATTCCAAATTTCGAACGAAGTCAAATACCACCATCAGTGACGGCACGCCATCGGCTGTGAAACAACTGACTAGCAAACTTTCAACAATCAACAGCTGATTGTGTTAAAAATAGCAACCCTGATCTCGAATGAAATGTATTCTCGTTTAGAAATTTTTCAAAAAACAGTGAAGTCTTATGGGATGTCAATTTTTTATCGTATTATTTCTCGTTTTCATAACACATTGCATTCACACCATCACGCTTGCACGTATTATTTGAATTTTTGCCAGGTATTAATACACAGTATAATAGTCTGGATTGCCCTTTAAAAGCATTTGCTTATACTTCAAAATTTGTCCGAAAGCGTATGCGCATTAATATTTTCTTATATTAATGCACATACGTCTGCGTGAGCACGCAAATTATAACTCACTCTCACACACACACACGCACACTCACCACCAGACATGTTCGATTTTCTTGGCTTCGTAGAGTGCTACCGGAAATTTAGTTTTGTAAGGAAAATTTATCTATATGTACAAAATAAACTGGTTTTTTTTTTAATGACTTCGTCAATCACAAATCGATTTATAGTATTCTGTTTGATTTGTGAATAGAGTTTTCAACACAACTTTTGAAAACTTACACAACATTTTGAAATTGTTTTCAAAAAAAATTATGTATTTATTGCATATCTAAATCAGCTTCATATAAATATGTCCTGTAGATCTGCGGTCTATTTTTTTACTTACGCCTTTTAATACCTGTACTGGAATTGATATTTTTGTCATTCTCTATTTAAAATTTCGTTTCCTAAATTCGGTGAGAAATTTCTTTGTGAACAAAATTTGAAAAAAATTATAAAAAAAAACAAATTTAGTGCTGCTTTTAATATTTAACTTAATTATTTATTTGCTTTAAGCGCCAATTGAAATGTATTAATTCAGGTCCAAAAATTAACTTTTTCAAAAAGTTTACTTTATTTAACAGCTGTAACTTCAATTGGCTCTTAAAGCAAATAAATAATTAAGTTCATATTTGAACTTAGTTAGTTATAACGCTTCAAAAAGCGTTTACTTTTTAATACTTTCAAAAATACAAATCGTAGTAACCAATGGTGACTCGGTTCTTTGCAAAGAGCAAAGAGTAAGAGTCGCAAAAACGAAAAGAAATGTTTGCTGTGTTAAAGGTTTGTTTGAACATTTCTGATTCTCATGGGAATTATGGAATATGTATGTAGTTAAGTTTCAAACAAACTTTTAAGAATTTTTCAAGTCTACTGATGAGTTGATTACCACCCACGAAATGTCGTCGGCATATAGACAGCTGAAAAATACAGTAAATTTTTTGAAAAGGTTCATTTTTGGACCTGAATTAATACATTTAATGTTCAATTTATAAACTTGTTATAAACAGCATAATAAGCTATAAGTCGTTTATGAATAAACTTTTCTGGATTTTTGCTTATAAGTTGATTATAACACTCTTATAATGTGTTTATGAATTAGGCTGTTAATATTTAACTTTTGTAAGCCGTGCACATTCTTGGCCATGAATGAAAGTTGTGCACATGCGAGAAGATTAATTTAGCAATCTCTGTTACGCGACCGATGTTTCGATAGCTTTTGAAGAAAAACGATTTAGCTTCAGCAAATTAAACAAGGTGACTTGTTACCAGGTAGCCTTAAAAGACCAGCTGACTACTGCTTTTAACTTGAAAAACTATCAAAATACACAACACAAACATGAGCAAAGAGTATTTCTACCAACAAAGCATATGAGGCGTTTATTTTAGTCAGGCGTTGATCCAGGGGGGGAAGGGATGTTATCCCCTGATACATGATAAATGTATTTATTTCGCTAATAAGCGCTTTACCAATACATAATAAGACTTTATTTCATGCCATACAAAATTTCCCTCCCCCCCCAAAGCTTTAGCTGGATCCGCGCCTGGTTGTATTTGTGCGACTACCTGGCATTGAGATAACATGTTATTAAACATTTTTCACTCGTTTGAATTAAAATTTTTTTGTACTTTTGTATGGGAGGCTTCCTAATTCGGCGTGGTACGAGATTGGTGAGTTTAATACAAAAAATTGGATAGAAAAAATATTTGGATATTGACTGCTCCCTGGGCACCCTGTTGCTGACTAGTGTGACTAGAAAAGGCAAAGTTTGAAGAGTTATGTTCCACCACCTAAATAATGGAAGCTACAGGTTACAATGTCTGCCAGATGTTATTTTTGCTATTTGCCACATTTCAAGAAAATCTTCTACGAAGATCTAGGAAGGATGAACTGTCGCTCTTTCCACCCTATTTGATACCCTCTAGCAATACCAAAGTTACCGAGCGACTTATTTTCATACCTTTTTATTCAGTTAAGGAAAATCTATTGCCTTTCTTGTACTATTTCATGCCACAAACAATAACACAAAGATGTTTTCTTTTGGCCAAAAATTTCAAGAGAATTTAATTTTTCAGAATTCTTCAGAATTCAAATGCAAAAAGAGCTTTTATCCATTTTTCTCCCAGTTTACTGCCTCTAGCGATATAAAATATTTCTTTCAACCTATTTTTATACCTAAGAAATACATTAATAAAATTTAAAAAAAAAATCGATCGAGCCACTGCGAAGACGTTCACTTACAAGCGCCGTGCAATATTATGTATAAAATGCAATTTCCTGATAATTTTTCCAACTAATTTCTATTTCAATGTGTTATTTTTTCAAAAAATCACTACATGGTTGATTGTGCTGAAATGTCGCATTAAAAGAGGAAGTCTCCTAATGCCTTAAATGGGTTTCTTGTGTTTCTTTAGGAGATGAGTAGCTCAATCAGTTCAAAGAAAATAATATATTTTGAGGAATGTTTATTTGGCACTTGTGATGTTTGTTGGCCATAAAAAATTTTCGATTACATAATTTCAATAATAAAATAAGAAATTTTACAATTGTTCTTCCTAAAGTGCAAGGAGGCCAGGTGAAATGCAGAGACATATTTAAACAAACACTTAATGTTGAAAAATAAACCAAGACCCAGTTTAGACGTAGAAAACAAATTTTACTTGGACTATGCAAGATTCAGTTAAAAAAAAAATAAGCATGCCTGTTTTTCTATTTTTTTTGCCGTTCTAATGCAGCAAATAACACTTAAACTTGACTATAAAATCTGTTTCTAAATCTTTTTATCAGCGACAAAATTTAAAAAAAAATTTTAAGCATTTAAAGCAAAACAACTTATTCATTTGTAAGCAAACAAAAACATTCTAATTAAAAAAAAAATGATAACACAATACAAAATTTAATACATAATTTTTTTTTTTGGAAAACTGAAAAAAAAAACAATTTGCATATGCATGTACTTTAGGGTGATTTGATTTAGCAATCGATATTGTACCATCGATTTTTCAATAGATTTTGGCATTAGAGAAAAAGCAATTCCACTACAGCATTTAACAAAATAAAAAATCGTTTACGGTCGTTCGATGTTCAACTATAGTTTTTTGTATTTTTGTTAGCAGCCTCACTTAGGAGGAATGGTGAGAAATCGGTATGTTCGAAAGAAAAATTGGGGAGACAAATTGATCAGGGTTTGGTCATACATACAACTACGGGTAACACTGTGACTGATTAGTGTTAAAACCCCGTATTTGGGCTTGTGAGTGCAATTTTCACGCCCATCACATGAACTTGCCCGAGTGTATTCGTAAAGAAATCAAGGAGTCAAAGTTCCCAATAATTTTCTCTCTACGTTTTTTTCCAACACAACGACACTGTTCCAGGCCTCCTTGGGGGGGGAGCTCCCATACAAAAACAACAAAAATGGAAAATCGGGTGCCTTGAAAATGATTTTTGTTAAATTTTGTTTTAGTACAAATCGACCCAGTTTGATGAATTTGAGGATAATATTGCCTTTTTGTTTTTTTCTTATTCAAAGAGTTTTATTTTCTTTTTCTTTTTTTTTAGTGCAAATTAAAAAAGATTAAAACTTGCGAAGAATTTTTTTGTGTAATATATTTTTTTATTTAACTATTTATTTATTCATATCTTTATTTATTTATTTATTTATTCAGTTATTTATTTGTTCATTTATTTATTTATTTATTTAATTATTTAATTATTTATTTATTTATTTATTTTTTAGTTAATTAATTTTTATTATTCGAACTTTTTCTTATATAATTATTTCTGTATTAAGTTTATCAGGCTCAAGTTCTTTCTATATTATTTTTTTGATTGATATTAATTAAATAAGACAAAGAAGACATCAAAGACATTTAGCAGGGTGGACAACTAGTTGTTTCGAAGCCGCCACACTTTCTCGTCAGCAAATAAATATTTATTTATTTTTTATTTATTTATTTACTTATTTATTTATTTATATTTCATTTATATATTTATTTATTTTTTATTAATGCAGGTCCAAAAATGAACCTTTTTCAAAAAATATTTGCTGTATCTTTCAGCTGTCTGTATGCCGACGCCATTTCGTTGGTGCTAATCAACTCATCAGTAGACTTGAAAAATTTTTAAATTTTTTTTTAAAATCAACTACTTATTCCATAATTCTCATGAACAGAATGAGAATCAGAAATATTCAAACAAACCTTTAATACAGCAAACATTTCTTTTTTCGTTTTTGCAACACTTCTTCTTTTCTTTGCAACCTTCTATACAACGAGTATCCATTGGTTACTACGATTTGTATTTTTGAAAGTATCAAAAAGTAAAAGTTTTTGAATATTCAAATATAAACAGCAAATATTTTTTGAAAAAGGTTCATTTTTGGACCTGCATTAATACATTTCAATTGGCTCTTAAAGCAAATAAATAAATAAGTTCATATTTATTTATTATTTATTTATTTATTTATTTATTTATTTATTTATTTACTTATTTACTTGTTTTGTGACATTCTTCCATACTTTTAATCCCCTTCAGAATTTCAAAAAACAACTCACATACTATTTATTTAAATTTTTGCTCACTTACATTTTATTTACAATGATTTATCAATCTTTTTTTTTAATTAGAACTTTAATTAATTTTTGGGTCGCATAGAGCGTCTTCACTTTACAGTTGATAATAAACGTCTGATACTCTTCCCCATCTGTCTGGCTTTTTTATTCACCGGTTTCGCAATTACTGTTGGTTGCGTCACTAATTAAGACCACAACACTAAATAATCTAAAAATATTGGTTTGAGACTGAAGACAATAATATTAGAAGTGATAAGGTGACTGTGAACGAATATGTTCAGCCACGCAATAAGAATAAATAATTAGTTCCAAAAAAAAATAACAATTAACAATTTAACAAATAACACACATTTTGATGCAAAATCCCTGCAATATAAAAAAATATGGAAACGCAATTCAAATGAATACATTGGAAATTGAAGCTTTTGGTAACGATTTATGTACCCCGTATCTAATGGTCAGAAGCGTTTATTGTGCAGGGCATGTAAGATTCGGCGCAGGCGAATATATTTCTCAAATAACCTGGAACAAAAGACAACACGTTACAGCTGGTGAAAGAAAACTCTGATCATGTCAATTTTTTTCAATAAATCAATACCTTTGTTGGATGTAGAAATAAAATATACAGTGAAAAAACTGTTCCATCAATTTGTATTTAAATCAATCTCAAGCGGAGTCAGCAGTTCGATAAGTACGGATTTTCTTAAATCAAGTACGTTGTGCATAATTCAAGTACGGATTAGTCAAGCACTAAATACTTAATATTAGCCATTTTTAATCCCAGTTTCGAGTCAATTTTAGCCATATTAAATCCTGATTTCGAATTGAATATAGATATAATATTTACTAAAGGTGGGATCATACGATTGCCGCAATGCACCAATTTTTGTTACATTTTGTGTGGCAATCGTGTGATAGCACAGTTTATTGGCTCATGCGGCAACCAAAACGAATGTTGTTCCTATTTGTCCCAATCGAATACAACCCTGATGCGACAACCGTGTGAACACATGACATACAACTAATCACCAATAAAAATTCTAAAAATGCACCAATATTTATTGTGTTCTCATGCGGCAACCAAAGAAGACAATACGCGCTAATAATATGCATATGTATACATGTATTTAGTTTCAAAACTGTTTAAACGCGTCTTCCAAACATGATTTCTGCTTTTCAATCAGTAAAATTCAATTGTTGTTACTATTCATTTTTTGCTTTTTTCAGCCCGCACAACATTATAATAATACCTGAAGCAATTTTCTTTCTTTTTAATGAACAAACCATATTTTTAACATTTAATTCATTTTTTTTTTTTTTTTTTTTGGGGGGGGGGAAAACAAAGTTTGTCATCAGCTACAACAGCTGTTTCCCAGAGTTGCTATATAATATAACAATCGTGTGACTACAATGCGGCAATTATTGGTACTAAATTGTTTTGCGGCAATTTGCGACAATAAAATTTCAGTAAAATGTCACAATCATGTGATTGCAGAGAATTTTATTGGGACAAATTTTTTATTACGCTCCAATTCAGCCCAATCAATATTGTGTAAAATTGGTGCATTGCGGCAATCGTGTGATCCCACCTTTACCAGCAAGCATGTGATACTTTATTAAAGAATATTCGTACTTACCACTCGTTTGTCAGTGATGAGAATTGATTTAAATACGGAAGGACTGAATTTTTCTTGATTGTGATGATTATGCACCTGATTCGATGTTTCTAAAGCCTATCTGACTTCAAATTCGTACATTAAACTATTCCCTCTAGTTGCTTCATTCAATACCAATTTATAAATTATTCATTCGCTTTGCCGAAAAATTTGCAAAAGTTGCGTTGCGTTATTTGTGAATAGCCCCTCATCAATTTTTATCAATCACTCGTTTTAGTTCATCATGACATGAAGAAGGACCTTAATGCATACTCATCTTTGGTCAAAACCAAGTTAAAGCTTTTCTGTGTAAAGGTGACGATGCGCATTTGGCATGACTCTCTACACGCAGAAAAAATATGTATTCGAAGAGAAACATATTCACCCCTATCGTGAGTAAAATGTGAAATTTTTATTCCCATAACATTTTCTTTTCCCAAGTAGGGAAATTTGCTATCATGAATATTATGGGAACGTTTGGGAGGAAGAAAATATAATATAGAAAATATAGTGATGTAAAAAGTAATTAAATTTATGTTTTATAACGAATAAACAGAAATTTGTAGTTTTAAAGGTAAAAAAGGGTGAATAAATCGGAGTTTTCATGCCTGTTGAATATTTTGATAGATTCTCTGGCGGGAACAAAAATGGGCATCGTAAATCTAAGCGCATGCTTACGTTTTCTTTTTGCAGAGGGTGGATACCAAAAAAAATTTTGGAAGAGATTACAAAGTAGGAATGGCGTAAACCACTTTTTGCGAAGTGCTCTCTAAAGTGTTGTATGCTTTAGAAAAGTCTTTGCACAGAATGGATAAAATATCCATGGATAAAATTCCATTCATGAAATTTTGTAATAGGAAGGCCAGCACTTTTTAGTTCTTCTGTAAGTGAATACCAAAATTCGGCCACCACATCTTTAGAAACCTTCACAAAACCACATGTGATGGGTCAGTGCACCCTATTGAGAAGCATGTCATGTTTCACATTATTTAATTACTTAGACCTAAAAATAGTTTTCAGCTTATTTATATATCCATTAAAATGTAGCAACTACTTGCATTTTTTTTTCTAGTTCCCCAAAGAAAATAAAATAAACAAAATATCACAAACAATTGGAAAAATGTCTTGGAAAAATCTATTAAGGGGAAATCCGATAAGGGGAAATTTCGAATGGAAACACATTTTGATGGGAAAAGTTATTCATGATCGCACTCTTGGGAAAAGGGAAAACATTTTAGGGGAAAAATTATTCATGATATAGGTGATTATGGTTGAATATATATTGGTTGTAGACAACAAACAATCGAGTTATGTGCTTACAATCATATTATATGGTTGCTGTTATCAGGCTATATGTTTGCCTTAACCATATAATATGATTATAACCATGGTATTGCTGTACAGAATACAACATTGTTACCGCAACCGCAATTAACAGGATTTTCTTTGCATGTACAGCTTCCCTCTTCCAGCAACGAACCATTGTATTAGTATTAAGATTAATTCAGCAGATAACTAGATTTCCATACCCGCATGAAAGACCTAGAAAATAATATGAGATTGAAGGAGCTGGTCTGCTTTCTCGTAAAAGTGCCCCAAATGCTTTTGCAATGGGAGCCAGAATATAGCAACAATATTCACAGTTAAAAAACTAACGCTTTTGATTCAATTTCTTCTTCACCTGCACTGCATTACAAGGACGTGGTTTCATATTTTCTTGAGTAAAGGTGCCTTAATAAAAAAAATCTAAATAAGCTTGAACACATTAAAAGGATTTAGAATTAGCTGATGCCCTGAAGATGGAATATCACTGAAAGATGCTGGCAACTGTACAACGTATTGCAGCTCTCGGAGTGACATCGGCATACCGCACAGTATCGGAGCCCGCAGTCCTTGTCATTAGTGGGACAATCCCAATTGACCTCCTAGCCGAGGAATGCAAAAAAATGTGGGACGGACAAAGGCGGAACGAGAGAGTTACCAGAGGGAGAAAAAGGCTCGAACGGGCGCATACCATGCAGAAATGGCAGGATAGGTGGAATAATGAAACACGCTGTAGATGGACAGCTAGACTGATCCCGGAGCTTGACAAGTGAGTAAATAGGAAGCACGATGAGATGAACTACTATTCAACACAGATGTTGTCTGGCCATGGGTATTTCCTGAAATACCTCCATCAGATGGGAAAGGTGCACACAAATTTTTGCATGTATGGGGACGACTATGAGGATGACGCAGAACATACATTTTTCGGAACGCCATACGCTGGAACAGAGCGTTGGCGAAGTAACTCCTGAAAATATAGCGCAAATTATGCTGGAGAGTAAATCCAAATGGAGACATTTAGCGGTTTTCATTGAAACGTTGAGAAACAAGACGTTGAATGCAAGACCTAGACGTAGGCATAACAGCAGCGGTTTGATGAGAAAAAAAGGGGAACCCCACCCTGAAGCAATGGAAGAGCGGTCCCAGGCTCAAATGAAAAGGGAGGGGTTTTAGTGGATGCAAGCTCCACATATCTGAATGCGGTAGGCATTTTCCCTTCCTTCCAGAAAAAAAATTGAATGTTTGTCGGAATTTCGTGTGCGTAAGGCCTTATGCCAAACAAAAAAAAACTAATTGATAAATTTCAACCAGCTGGTGTGATATTTCCAGAAATGTTCATGTGTATATTTTAGCATAATTATATACTTACGTCTGTATGTTCTGAAAGAAAATTCGATGGGCTGAAAATAACGTGACATGAATGACAAAATATTTCTTTTTAGATTTTATGACAATAAGTTGATTTTAATTACAGCTTATACACCTGAATTTAAAACGCAACTGAATAATAAAGTAATTTTTTTTTTTTTTACCCCTAATAAAGTTGCCGCACTACCGCGACTACCAAATAAATATTAAAAGTTTTTGACAAACTATGGCTAAAAAATTTAGTTCTGAAATAAACAAAAATAAAAGCAAATGTAAATTTCATTGCGTGTTAATTATAGTTTTAATTGTTTGACTGGTTCACCGTTCTACTCATGGGTTTGACACTTTAAAAAGTTGTTTAATTGATAAAACGCGTTGAATATAATTTACAGTGTTTGAGTTGTTGCGAGCAGTTTGTTTGTTGACAAACAAATAAACAATAACTTGGTGTGTTTTTGGCTGTGTGATGTCAACCATAAGATATGATGTTTACACTATAAAGTCAAATTCTTTGTCCAACTTAAGTTGACATTCCTTCGCCACATTCGTCTATGGAGAGGTAAAGAATTGAGTAGCGCTTTAATATTGTTGAAACCCTTGACGGAAATGGACTATTCAAATCAAAATGCTTTACGGGTTTTTTGGCCATCATAGTTGTTAATCCGTCAGCGGAACTGCTGCCTTGAGGAAATGAGTGATTGTTGACAACCCGTCACATCCACAAAGACTGACACCGTTATTCATAAAAAATAGTTCAGGTTTATAAGGCTCTTATCTGACATATTTGTATGGAAAATTTGTCAAACAAGACTTTAATAAACCTAAAATATTTATTATGAATAAGACCCTGACTGTTTTTTTTTTTATTATTGAATTCAGATAGAAATTGAAAATGAATAAAACCCTGACTGTTTTTTTTTTTCTTATTGAATTCAGATAGAAATCACAAAAGCTGACATGGCCGAAAAGATAGCAAAGTTTTTGTATAAACTTATGAAAGCTAAATGACTTATAAAACTGAAACTACGCCATTTTTCATTTAAATTGAGGAAAATCAAAATGATATGGAGAAAATTGTAAATGAAAATGGCAATTTATATTTGAAATTAAGAAAATTTTCAATCATAGCTCTGTTTCTTTACTTTTTGGCCAAAGTTCGGTAAAATGAGAGTGAACTATAATTTCTCTCAATAAGACACAAAAATGCACAAAAGTACGGAAACGAATAAAAATAAATATTTTACCGCAAAAGAAAATGTCAGCGTTCTGACTGCTCAATTTATAAAAAAAATCTATGTATTTTATTTAATTTGTATTAAACAAGTTTTCTCCAAAGAATTAAAAGGAATGAAATGCATAAAACTTTTTAAAAATACAGCAGAGCTCATAAATTCATATACATATGAATTCGTAAATATAAATACATATGTATTAAACAATCAGTAATTTTTTAGAGAATAAACAATTTTTTAGAGAATGCTTAAAATATTTTTTCACACTTATTTCCAATTTTTCTTTTAGTTTCCGCAAAACATTTATTTTTGCTTTGTTATTGTTTATTCTTTGAAACAACTGACAGCTGCACTACTTGCCCATACTAGTGCGTAGAAAAAGTACGGGCTGTTTCGTGCAAGAAGAAGAAGCATAATGTTCTCTCACAAATACTCTCCTCATTTGCCCAATTTTAAAGTACGGCAACGCTTTTCGTGCAAATTGGCATCCCACGGGATCCCAAAGTAGAGTAAAGAAACAGAGCTAATGAAAACAAAAATTTCAATTTAAAATTCAAAAAGTTCTAAATGAAATTAAGAAATTTCGATTTAGAGTTGAGAAAATTCAAATCAAACTAAAAAAAAATTCAGATACATAACTTATAGCGAAATAATTTTGCCTACAAATTGTTGTATGGATTCCCCAAAAAAATATTTCACACACGTGTATTGTAAAAATTTTTTTTTTACTTTAAAAAAATATGCAAACACGAATGAGTTGATGAATAAATAAATGGAAAAAAACCCCAAAACAATGAAATATTTTACAGTGAGATAACAATTTTGGCAAACGTCCTGTATACCACATCTACATACATACGTGTCTGTTTGATAGGGGTTTCAGATATTTACTACTGCCCGCAAAGAAAACATCTTAAATGCTTTGCTTCTTGTGATGATAAATGGCAGCAACAGCAACCCTAAATAATACAATTTTCCTGCAGGAAAATATAAAAACTTGAAATTCCGATGCTTCATATCTCATGCCAAAATCTATCGAAAAATCGATGGCACAATATCGAAAATTTTTTGTTCGTACAAGCCGACCCACCCTAATACACATGTTTGTAAGTGATTTAATATAAACAAAACGTATCGTACACACGTGTTTAAATATGTATATATGTATGTACATAATTTTTTTTGAATTCAAATGTATCAGCATTTGCCTTTAAAAGTTCGCTCACGTACGATGACTGTGCGCAAATTTCTTACAAAAATATTGTGCGTAAATTCATTTGACAGACAGTCTTATGAAGTTTGTGAAGTATTGGTGAAATTTATTTAAAATAACAATTAATTGTTTTGTGTTTACGTTTCTTGCTTACTCGTATTTGGTCTAGTGGAGAGGTAGAAAGTCGTAAATATGTCTATTGTAAACAACATACCGTTTTGTTTGCTGATAAAAGCCCAAGCCAGAGTTGGTTTGTTTGCACCTATCTGTGAGGCTACTTTAGCGTTTACTTAATTCTTAATTAATTTTCTTAATTATACGAGTAATTGTAAGTTGTAGGTGTCCATAAGCTGGTAATCCAGCATATAGGAAAAATAACATATTCTTATTTTTCATGCACATTCAAGTTGAAATAATTAAAATTTTGTGATTTTAATTACATTACTACAACAAATAACTCTATTTTGATGTTTATCGACGAATTTGGCAGCAAAAAAAAATCACATTTTATTTAATTTGCGCAAATTTGAAAAACACCAACAAACTGCATCCCAAATAGTTTCAAAACTGATTGCATGCGAATAACAACTTGTCGTTTGGCAAATATTTAATTACAATACACAAATGGAAAATCAAAAGTGCACAAAAACAAAGCGTTTAGTTTTATTTGGAGTTTTAAGTATTTTGATTACTTTAATTGGTTGGCATATTTATGGTCGGTATACAAATTTGACGGAACACTTCTCAAACTGCTTGCCGATAACGTAATTTATTTTTAGCCCATTTTTTGTACAAGGATGCACTAAGGGTTCAGTATTTAAATAAAATTAAGTATGAATTTTATGACTTCACTACACGGCTGTATGATTTGGAATTGCAAGCAAAGTTGAGCGGGGTGAAAGTGATGTTCCAGGTTAAAACGGAGGCAAATGCAAGTGATGATTTGGCATCAGGCAGGTAAGTGATTGCTTGTATAGAAAGAGCAGTAGAATAAACAGAGCATTTTTATTGTTTGGCTTTCTTGCATAGTTATATTTCTGACAGAGACTTGATTTATTTATTAGTAGATCAAACTGAAGAACAGCACAATTTACTGTCTGACTGACTGCTCATTAAATACTCAACAATATATTAGTGTTTGTTTTGAAGTGCAAATCGATTTCCGCCTGTTTAAAGGTTTTGTACAAGTTATTCACTTAGGTTTCAAGCAGACTGTTATACTGTGTCAAAATACTTGTCAAAATTTCTAATAATACGTGCAAGTCCTATAGTGTAAACGTAGTCCGTCGTACATACGAAAAGTAATACGATAAACATTTGACATCCCATACGAATTTGTTGCTTTTTGAAATTTTTCAAAACGATAATACTTTTCTTCTATATTAAGGCCCCGATTATAGTTCACAACATTTGTTCATTTAATGTTGTATTTTTTGAAAAGTGATTATGGTTTACCACTCTTGTATCAAGTGTTGTCAAAAACTTACAACACATAATAAGATGTTGTCAAAATCTTACAACACCTAATTGAGTATTGTCCTGTTGATATTACAAGTTTAATTATGAAAAAATGATAAAATTTGTGTAAGTCTGCATATGAAATAGGTTGCAAAAATATAAAAAAATAATTAGTTATTAAAATTTATTAACAAAATATAAATAAAAATGCATCTGTACACATAATTATTTTGATAACAAAAGAAGAGTTTTATTTTGTATTTTGTAGTTGCAATGGATTTAAGCTGCAATGTACAATTTTTTGGTCCTTTCATTGTTATAACCAAATTAAACATCAACATTTACATAAATTTATATGGCTTTGTTTGTATTTTTCTAAGAAAAACGTTTTTCATTCTTTTCATTTCTACCAATGCTTTTCTACGCGGTAGCTGCACTGTTATATGAAATACAACACCAAAAAAAAAATCTCCATGTCTTTTGGTTGTAAAACTTGACAATGAAATGTCAAAATTTATTGTTTTTCGCTTGTGTTTGTGTAATGAAAGCAACATACGCGTGCATTTTTCTGGAAGTGTGGCTTTACTTGGTAGTTTTTTGTATGCAGGCATGTATTTTTGCGGAAAGTTGCTCTACAAATGAAAAACAACTCTGTGACGACATACACAACACCTAGATGTTGTGAACCATAATCACAGAAAGTGTTGTAAGTTATGTTGTAAATCTTACAACACAACATTTAGATGTTGTTAACCATAATCGGGGGGTAAATTACTGTTTCAGTCTCAAGTTCAACCATATTTTTTATCAATATAAATTAAATAAAGAAAAGTAAAATTTTGTAGATAGGTGTGCAAGCGACTGTTTCATCTTCATCAGCCCCCTATGAACTTTGGACTTGTCAAATTTCACAATTTAGACACAGCCGCTTTAACAACTCGGCAAAACCGAAGCTCACGCAATTTTACTTTCCACTTATATACTTAAATAACTAACATTAACCAAGGCAATTATCTTTTTTGAAGTCTATTTTACGGATGATTTCTTGTCATCTCAGAAGACTGTTAATTGCTATTTTTATGACAGCTGTTTTCATACATGTTCTGGTTTTCCGCCTTGATATCTAAAGGCTCATTTTATTGATACAACTTAATGCTAGAAACACAACTGGGACGAACGACGAATTTCGGCCAACACATCGAATACGCCAGTTAAAATTGGCTGTGTAAATTCGGCGTATGAAGCACTATAACGATGAAAAACAAAACCATCTGTTAGAATTGATGAAGTTGTTTATTGTTTGTTCAAAGGTAAAAAAAAAAAATTTAATGATTTTTTATAAAGCCAACCCTGCAAGAAATAGCTGATGGAAACTAACACATTAACAATTTAATTACTCATACATGCAAAGCAATTTTATAGGTTTCAGCGTTGCCATTATAATTATTGTTTTAGTATTTTGATTTTCCCTTAATTATTTGGTTAAATCATTTGGAAGTACGTTTGTGCATTAATGTTTTTATAGGTTCATTTGTTCATTTTTTTTTTAAATATAGTTTATTATATTCTCTTTGAATTGATTTTTGAAAATTTTCGAAAAATTCTTTTTTTATTTATCAACAAAGAAATTAATAGCATTGCATGTAAATTTGTGTTCATTTAAAAAAAAAGATTTCGAATGATCGCTTTGCTGAGGTGGTAACGCTGGTTAAAAAAATAGCTCACACGTACACGAATGTTTACATCATTTTTTTTCATTTTGCCCTTAAGAAAATGATAGAAACCCTTATGTATGATCCATCATATGACCGACACTGTTCTTGCAGGGAATTTTCTCCTATATTTCCGTTTTTTCTGGACATTTTTGTATCCTTTTGATGCCAGATTATATAAACATTCATGAAGTTTAACATTTTCAATTATAATTTCACTTGTATTCATTTGCTCATTTTTTTTTAATTTTACCTTATTATAGTTGAACAGCTGATGGGGTGACCATATTAAAAAAATTTGTTGCATTACCAAAAACAAAAAATTACACACTACAAACATGTTTTATAATCTAATATGTTGGCTTTTTATTTTAAAAGCAAAAAGCTCAGCATTTAAAATGAAAACTATTAAAGTAAAAATTAACTGTTTTTAATAAAACACTTGAAAACTAAAACTAAAATGGCCACATAATACTGATTTGTTCGTCGTTCGCCGGCGTAAGAAATAGAAATAAATCTATTTCGAGTTGGCCGCGTACAACGAATTTCGGTCCACGCTGTGACTGTGTGCATTTTCATATACACGGAAACGGTTTTCCAAATGCATATCCACATGTATCTCTGTTACACAGATTTTTGTGAATTTTAGTAGTAAACAGATGATACGATATTGTGACATGTATTCTGCCTGCAGACAAACACCGCTCAATTGCCTTTTTTTTTAACAATAATGATCCAGAATATACCTTTTCTATGGACTCGGAAATTGAAGTTAGCGAAACTTCAAATGAAAACACTAACTTAATACTTGTTGTGTATACAGAAAAATCGCTAAATAAGCACCACTTTCCCACTATTCTGGCTCTCTCTTGGCTGCTTATTTAGTTATGCCATATTTATTTGAAACCAACAATTGCTCTCCAGAGATCTAAAATCAACAAACTCCAAAGAAATATGAGCAGGTTGTTGTTTTCTCATTTGGTATCTCCCCGTATAACAGTTTTAGCAACAGATGTACAACAACAACAACAACAACACAAGTGTTTGGTCTCAGCACACCTCACATTTGGCTGGAGTTTTGTGTAAACAAGAACAACGTTGAGACAACAAATAAAAACACACACACACACACACAAAATAATAAAATGATCTCTAAACAAACCACGGAATTTTTTAAACAAAACATCAACATATTAAAACAAGTTGTCGAATATATTCCAAACAGTTCGTTAAGAAAAAGCTAAAAATTGGCAGCGCACAACAGAAAGAATTTTTAAGATTAAATAAAGTAAAACAAGTAAATTTTTTTTACAAAACAAAATTTATAACGTGGAGCAAGAAAAAAAAATGTAGATACGTAAATTTATTGTATTTAAAGGTTATTCGCTTACAAATTCTTTGTTGGTTAGAAAATAAAAAAAAAAACGTGGGTAATTAATTTACAAACATTGTGAACGAATACCAAAAATCCCCCATCTAGAAGATGACAAACGTCACACAAACGCACACACACAACAACAGCAGCAGCACCGTGAATTCTACAAGTCCAGAAGATGAAAAATGTGCCAAAACCAAACGCTTCATTTTATTTGGGGTCTTAGTTTCTTTGGCCATTATTGGCTGGCATTTATATGGTAAAATATTCCATGCCACCCACCCCAGTGAACATTTTTCTTTTAAGACTCACTTATTTTCCAGAACATTTCATCTATGAACCCTCCAAGACAGATCACACCTCCCCCACGGAGCATGAATTACACGAATTCACACAAAATCTTTACGACTTAGAGTCAAAACACAATCCATACTTGGCAAAAGTAAACTTTCAGGGTAAAACCAAGGCCTCATACCGCGATGACAGAGCACCGCTACCGTAAGTTTTTCTGTACTGTATTTTTTTTTTTTTTAGTTTTTGTTACGGATTCTCATTAAAGTGAGCAGCTAATTAATGCAATTGTATTAAGCTGCTATTAACGGTTGTCTGTTGAAAGTCACTGACATGCACACATACATATGGATACTTTATAAGCAATTTTACTTCTGGTATAGAGTATCCAGTATGAAGAAATTATACATTTTCAGTTGGCGAGTTGAAAGCTCAAAAAATATATTTTTTTTTTTTTTTTTGATAATTGTACATCAATATTTTATTATATATTTTCCAAGAGAAGAACTCTTGAGCTGCAGTTAGAAAACAAGCTTTCTTACCTTTCTACGCTGTTGGCCAAAATATTAAGTGCAATTTAGATTTCAAAATAATTAATGGAATTATCCAGGATTGCTTTTCGTTTAATAGTATTACACATTACGGCCAGTTTGTAGGACACGACAAAGCTCAGCTGTTCTACTAAATAAATTTATTTATTTTAATATTGTCTAAAAATTTGTTTAGCATGCTATCGAGCGTAGATGTGAGAAAGCGCATCAATTTGTGAGGACAAAAGTTTGTCAATATTGTGGAATCGACTTTTTCATATATTCTGTTATAGAAAACAAAAACACTACGTCAAATCCAAAAAAATAATTTTTGAGGCGACCAAATTGAAAGTGTTCGTATTTTTTTTTTATGCGAATGCCTATGAGAGGAGGTGTTGTACTTGATCGTTGCAAAACATGTTGCGAGTTGCTAATTCACTTGACTTCTCCACGGACACCCTAAAACTGATTAGGCCCACAGACTGGACTTGAGAGCATCGAAAATGAAATTTCGCTCCCATGCCACTAACTTGCCTAACAAAAAAGATTAAAATCAAACGCTTCGAATATGATTTTTTGGATATTGTTGTTTTGACAGGGGAGTTTTTGCGCCCTCCAACTCAAAGGCTATTGGAAAATTGTTGGCACAATATTGATTTCGAAATCTGCCCACCCGAATAAGCCTTCATATGTACATAATTCTGTGTACAGATATGCTGCTTTAATGGGGGGCTTCGACGTTACGGGCTGTATTAAAAAAAAAAAATAATTGAGCAGCATTTGAAACACATTTTACACTGCAGTTACACGACCAAGTTTTTTTCACATACTGCTTGTCAAAATTCAATAAAATTGATAGCTGTGACGTAGACTGCACTTAATATCATAACAATTCGTTTTCAAGATGCCGTCAAAAAGAAAATTAAAAATACCTTCTTGCATAATCTGCTAAAAAAATTAAAGCAAAACTTTCCCTTCTATATTTTACATTAAACCCGGAAACTAATTCAGATTCTAAATCAATATTTTTTTTTTTTTTATTTAAATATAATCATAATATACAAATATCTGTTTTTAAAATTAATAAATTTAATGGCAATCAATGTAAAAATAAAAGTAAAAAATTTGTTGGTTTTGCAAGTAAACATTTTTATTTTTAAGCTTGAATCTATTTAATTCTTATCACTTTGAATTGCAACTTTCAAACAAAACAAAACAAGATTTGAAGACAGAACGAAAAAAAAAATTGTTGTCAGCTGTTTTGTTGATTGTGACTTGATGCTCTCTATGGAATGCAAAAATTGCCATCAAGTTTGCATCAATTTTCAAAATTGTCAGTGTATTAGTAAAAAAGTGTGAATGCATTAAAACTTGAAAGGCAAAACCCTGATCGTGTAACCCCCAAGTTAGAGAATTTTTGACAAAATTGCATTCATAAAGGAATTTTAAGCCAAAATGTTAATTTTAACATCTTTTTAAATTGCTTGCAATTTTAAAATGACGTCTGTTTACATTTTCTATTGTAAACAAATTGATGAGCTCCTTCAGCAGCATCTATTGTTTTCAGAAATTTAATATTTTCAGGCACATTATAATTCTCGGATGTTTAAATGCATACATATCATATCTTCTTCATTCCAGTTTTCGGAAAGTTGGCGTTTTGCACTTTCCTTGTTTTACATTTCGAAATATATTAGCGGAACTCACCCTTCATTGCAAATTACCCTTGCAGATATTGCAACCGTAGCATATGTGCCATAGTCTGCAACACTACAAAAACAAAATGTATGAAACCGAGATTTGCATCACTTAAGCAAATACGCATAACTAAAAACCATTGCAGATCCGTATTTGCAAATGTTGCTAAAACAGCTGTTTATTTCTCTACATTTCAACTCCTGCGCTCAAAAAACTATATGACGGCAAGGCCGCCACAAAACATGCCTGTGCTGGAATTAAATTAATGCTAACGTTGCTCAAAGATGCATTTACAAAATAGTAAAAAGTGAATATTATACCTATTATTATGCATCATTTTTATTAAATTTTATAAAATAAGCAAAAAATCGGGCGGTTGCTTCAGGTGCAAATTTTATCGACGGCGTTGCTTTTCAAATATTGGCTGCGGCTTAGCTTATCTCATGCGGCAAACTCGCTTTATTAAATTTTGTAAACAAATAAATAAAACAGGGAAGAAAATTAATACAGAAGAGAGTAAAAATAAAATTAAGGCAATTAAACAAAAAGTCAACAATAAAAGACGGCCAACGAAAAGATGAATAATGAAATTTTGGCAATTTGTTTTCTAAACTTCCTTCTCAATTTGCAAAACAAAAATATTTATATTTTCCGTTACTCTAAAATCAGCTGATATAATTATTTTATTTATTTATTTATTTATTTATTTATTTCATCTACAGAAGTGTTTCTTACAGATTACTTAAATAATTTGTACTTAATTGAAATAATTGAATAACATTAGTTTAAAATTTTTCCGATCTAAATTAAAATTTAACGGTGGATCGAAGCTATTACATATGTGTAAGCATCTTGCAATTGGCTCGTTTTCCGCATAGTTTGTTCTATGAACGACCTCTGTAAAGCATCTATTTCTTCTCAAATGCCTAATAGGATTATTTAAAGCAAATGAGTTTATAAGCTCCGGACAATCGATTTCATAAGATAAAACATTATAAGCGAGCATAACCGAAAAATATGTTCTGCGATCTTCAAGAGATTGTAATCCTAAACACTTGAAAAAGACACTCACGCTTTGTAGCAAAAAATCATGCTATATCTGCTAAAATTGCAGATGTGCAACTACGGGTGATTTCCGCTATTGAATGTTCAAAATTTCACTTTCTTAAACATTTTTGTAGCAAAATTCAATAGTGATGTAAAAACAAATCAAAACAAATAAACTAAAACTCGTTATTCGACTAATTTTTTTTTATCTCATAAGAATTGTTTGAACAATTTACTTCCATTTAACTTTTAATAGGTTTTATTTTTTTTTATTAAGTCGCAGGTTTTAATAAATTCTTTAAATCATTTAAGACATATTAATTCTTTAAATGTAACATAAGGTGCTGTTCACAAATTACGTAACGCGTAATAAAAAATAATAAAAAATTTTATTAAAAAAAATATAAAAATAATAATGTAATTCATTTTATGTACATGTGTATGTGTAAATATGACTCAAGAAATTAAATTCATGTATTTAACTTGTAATTTAAAAGAAAACTCTATTGATAAAAATTAGGGATTAAGAATTGGCACATTTCAATTATCGGTCCATGAAAAGGTAAAATATTCATCCATTGATAAAACATGCATTTTATTTCCTGCAGTCTACAATCTTTTCACAATTTTTTTAATCAATGTTCTCATCATAAATCCATACAACATCTTCACAGCCTTCTTCCAGAGAAATGATGGCCATTAGCTAGCTCATTTTGTTTCTGGGCTGCAATACGTAGCGTTCTTGTTTTCCAAAAAATAATATTTTTTTGCTACGTAACATTTGCGTATTCGATTATTGTTAAAAAAAAAAAAAATTTGATATTGTGTCGCATCATTAACATTAAAATGACAAATGAAAATAATAGTGTGGCCGTATCATACTGGATAAATTCGATAAAATAGTTTTTAGTTAAAGTTTTTGAAAAACTACTTTTTAAGAAATAAATTACCACTGGCTAGCGGGCAAAAGGGTAACATGATCTTTCTAAGCGCCCTCAAACATATGCATACATACATTTTCTTGGTCTTGTCTATTATAATGAATATTTGGAATCCTGTCTGTTTTCTTCATGCTGTTATAATTATATTAATTTCTTTTGTATATTTTGAAATCTCAAAAAAAAATTTAATTAACTTTCAGTTTTCTTCAAATCAACGATGATCTGTTGGCATTACAAGATGCCAGGACAATATCGTTAATGCGTCGTTTGTTCGATAATTATGAACTGGACACACACTCTGCTGAGCATGTGACACCGGAAGAGGAACAAGAACAACTGGAGTTCCTCAAAGCAGTTCTCGAAACACCCATTATGAAAAAGACTATGAAATTTTTAGAATTTAAAGGTGAGATATGAATACAAATGCAGTTTTTTACTAGTTGCAAGAATTCACGGATAAAGAGTGAGAAATACACTTAACCAATCTCGGTTCAATGCGGTAGTCAAGCATTGAAAAGATCTTGGTTATAGGCGTTACTGGGCACCTAGCAGATTTCATTTCTGAACGAAACCTAATGACGACTTATTAATATGTAATACATAAGTTTAATTGCTAACTCCAATGCAAAAATACACACACACATACACAAAGGGACAGACAAAGAAGTATGTATGTTGTTTTGAATCACGTAGCACTTGTTAATATTGAGTCTCATGCATAAAACGTGAGCTTTAAGGTGAAGTTACATGGTCCGCTTTAGACGCGTCCACGCTTTTCATGCTTTTTATACGTTTTACGCGTTCTATGCGTTTCATACTACACGTTACATACAACGCTTCATACGCGCCATATTTTGTTTGTTGTTTTGATCAGCTGTTGTGCAAATATTTTTAGCATACAAAACAAATATTAACAAAATGGAAAGTGAAATTGAAATTTTAAAAGAATTAATGGACTTTAGACGAGTTCATAAACATTGTTATTTGTGCGATAAGAGCTTACGAAAAGCTCCAAAATTGTACATATGTATGTATATACATACCTGGTAAATTAAGCTCCATACTTATTGCACTCCATGCAGCTGCTCTTTTATTTTTGTTCCGATAGAGCAGCAAGGTTTTATTATATAAAAGCTAGTGGTTTTTAACTGCACTTATTAGCTTCTCTTCCATATCGCTTGTTTTAATAAATTGAAAATATTTGTAAACATAACAGTGATGATAATCAGTACGCAAACGCAATCGATAAATCGAATCCAAATTTCGTTAATGAAAAAAGTGTTGTAAAAAACAATTACAATTTGTTTTATTCGTGAAAATGTTTATAAAGTTTGTAACAAAACTTTTCTTTTTTACTAAAAATGTTTTTTTTTTATAATTTTATATTTTATAAATTATTTTACGATATAAAAGGTATATATCGATAACGTTGAGAGTAGGCACATCATTGGTGTTTATAATACAGCTGACATTTTCTCATGACGCTTGCGAGGCAAATAAAAGTAGAAAGTAGGTCTACTTTATGCGTTCTATGCGTCTTCGCGTTCTATGCTTTGTGCTCTGTAACTTGTCACATACAAATGCACTAATCCTACTTTTTTGACAACCGCGTGAAAAGCGTCGACGCGTAGAAAGCGTAGAAAGCGTACTGTGTAACTTCAGCTTTAGCTCGGGCTCGATTTTTTGAGTAAAAGGTGCTTGTTGTATGCAAAATAAAGTTTGATGTATTCGCTTTTACTCACTGCTCACGTTTGATCTCGTGTTGCTCAGCTTGAGCTAAGTTAGATGAGCTTGTGCTCATGTTCATATGCATAAAAACAAGCTTTTGCTTTCTTTTGTGAGCTCTTGCTCAAATTTTGTTGAGCATGCCTTACAGTTGACTCGCGTACACTAGAAAAGAATCATGGCTGAATATTTTGTGCCACAAAGAAATACAAAAATTTATCAACAGCGTAAGACAAATTTAGCAAGTGAGGATGAAAAATTATGCAGGTTTGTATTCTTAACTAGTAATTTTTTTTATATACCTAATAATAAGAAGATAAATACATCATAGGTTTGATTATAGTAGCATCTGGGAGTATATGTATTTATAGATGCTTTACAACAACATATGCTAAAGACAACAACAAGTTGAAATCTACCAGGTGTCCCTATACAACCTGAACTAACAATTAGCCGTAGCTGCTAAACTGTAAAATACAGAGAGCTGAAATTCGCACAATATATGTATTTACATATGCGCTACAACAGCAAATACTAAAAACAACAACATGTCGAAAACTACCAGGTGTCCCCATACAACGTAAAGTAACAACTAGCCGTTACTCTCGAACCGTGAGAGACAGAGGGATGAAATTTGCACAATATGTGTGTTCACATATGCTCCACAACAACACTTGCTAAAAACAACAACAACTGTAAAACTACCAGGTGTCCCTTTACAACGTAGCTATTACTATAACTCTCGAACCGTAAGAGATAGAGAGCCGAAATTCGCACAGTGTATATATTCCCAGATGCCTTACAACAGCAAATTACAACAACAACAAGTCTAAAGTTACTAGGTGTCCACATACAACATAAAGTAGCTGTATAAACAGAAGATGAAATTTATAAAATATACATACATTACACATACTTAGTGCGCGAGCCAGCCTCGTACTTGACTTAATTTATTGTAGTATGTTTTCATAGTTTTTATGCGTTGTGTGATGGTTAAGCGGTCCATTTTCGTCAATATCAGTCAGACTTTCAGCTGGGAAGGAAAAAAAATTGGTTTAACAACCTGGTTTGACAGATGACGAATTCCAGTCCTATACTTTTTAAACCACTAAATGGATAACCCGGTATTAAAATTTTTCTTCGCTGTAATTACTTTTTGTCTACTCCGCTGAAAATTGTTAGTCAGCTTCGTCTTCTACCGGCGCCCTTTATTTGTGTTTAATAAATTAATTTAGATCCAAAAATGAACCCTTTTAAAAAAGACAGCAAATAGTTTTTAAAAGTGTTCATTTTTGGACCTAAATTAATACATTTCAATTGGCTCTTAAAGCAAATAAATAATTAAGTTCATAGTTGTTTAATATATTTATTTATTTTCACTGAGCATTTTTGTACACTTCTATTTGCTTAAGGTTTTTTTGTTTTAGTACAAATGAGAAAAAATGATGCAAAGTAAAAATACACAATTTTGTTTTTGTTGCGGGGAAAAAAAAGCAGAGCACTTTTGCTGACATTTGCTTTCTTTGCACTGCCCATGGTGAAAACCCTTATTGTTTTATCAAAGTAATAAATTGAAAATTCTTGAATTTAAGGAGTGGTCACAGACAACTACGATACGCAGTTGCAGCTTTTAAAAGACACCTGGTTCATTCAGTATTCACGCGGCCAGGGGTTTGTGGGCAGTTCAGGCTTTGAGCATGTTTTTATGGCCGAAATACGTGATCACCATGTGCTGGGTCTACACAATTGGGTGTATTTTCATGAACAAGAGAAATTGGGCAATTTGAACTACAAAGGTTATATAAATAAAGTCGCCTTGGAAGAGGTAACTTCTGCAGCAAAATAGTTAATTAAAAATTTTTAAATTTCTTTTTCTTTAAGGAATCCCAGTACTTAACGGCCGTACGCTTTCATTTTCACCACATAAACAAACCGTATAACACTCTTTTGGTGGGCACGTCGCCCGAACTGGAACTGAGTCTATATACCATGTGCTTTTTATTGAGCGTGGGCAAACCCTGTCCCGTGCAATTGGGGCATGTGAAATTTACGATTATTACCCATGCCTGGGATTGGCATGGCAAGAAAACCTTGGCTACCGCTTATCCGGCCATAGAAAACTGAAATGCAGTCTCTGTTAAAACGTTTTAATGAGGCTTGTTTTTCGTTTACAGTGCACCCTAAATTGGAGCGCAAGACGCAACGTAATTTAGCGCCTTGCTTTTACGCTTTATTGAGTAACCTAAAAACGACTTCAACGTTGTGCCAGAAACAGTAGAAACAGTAGTGTTTACTTAACTTTTTTAACAAAACCCCTAAATAGGAATAATAAATAAAAATAAAATCGCTAAATTGACTGGAAATCAGCTGTATTGGTGTTACTTGAAAAACAATAACAAACACAATAAAGAAAATTTTTTTTTTAACTTTTTTGCAGCCTACTTCCCTTTTTACGGTCTGTCAAAATCAAATTTTTTAATCACAAAACGTTGACGCGGCGTTTTTTTGGTTTGCAGCCAACTTCACTTTTTACGCCCTGTCAAAATCAATTTTTTCAATTACAAAACGTTGACGCCGCGTTTTTTTTCGGTTCGCAGCCAACTTTACTTTTTACGCTCTGTCAAAATAAAATGTTTCAATTAAAAAACGTTGACGCCGCGTTTTTTCGGTTTGCAGCCAACTTCACTTTTACGCTCTGTCAAAATCAAATTTCTCAACTACAGAACGTTGACGCAGCGTTTTTTTCGGTTTGATTCACAGATAAAAAGCATCTTAAGCTCTAATTTAGGGTGCACTGTTAAGTATTTTTTTTTTAATTTTACAGCTTTTGTTATTATATATTATTGTTTATTCTTTTATTTATTACTTATTGCTACAAAATATATACAATTATATTTATTAGTTTATGTATTAAATTAAATGAAAATAAAAACAGATTTTTTAATCTTTTGCCAAATAAGATTTTCGTTTACATAAATTCTTTTGCCCGGACTTCAGGTGACATTTTCCATACAGCAGTTTGAGCCGGTGAAAGAGTTTTGTCTGTCAACGAATCGTTACTTTGTTCATCTACATCCTGACCATCGATTTCGGTGCAAGTGTCAGAGTCAAAGGAACGCATTAAACTTGGACTACTTATGCTAAATTCCAAATCAAAGGGATCGAACAAATCATTGCTGAGATCTGTTGTTAGATCGAGTTGAGGATCACAACTACTTTTTGGCTGCGGACGGGGAAGACTGTTGTGGCAAATTCGATCTTGTGCTGGAGACTGATCCAGCAGAATTTGATGGCCCCACAGGGCCACTGCCCGCTCGCGATTGGCTTGGGCCTTCTGTTGAGCCATTTCCATTAGAGCTTGCAACTGTTGCTCCTGCTGCTGCTGCTGCTGATGGTGGCTGTGGTGGTGCAGATGATGCTGATAACTTTGTGTTTGAGGTTGTTGGTGCTGGGGTAGAGTTGGCTGGTGTTGCTGCATTTGGTGGTGGTGCAAGTTCGTCTGCCGGTAATGTTGCTCCTGCTGTGCTGTCGTATTGATATGCAGAGGCATCATAGTCTGCGGCACTGTAGTCATAGTTTGTGGTATCGTAGCCCTGTCCTGTGTTATCGTATGGTGAAGCGTCTGCTGCATACTGGCTTGGGTCGTAGGTTGGATCATACGCTGCGGCATCATATTGTTGCTGATCGTATCCCTCGTAGCCGCTATAATCGGTGGCTGCATAATCACCGGTGTTTGGCATTTCTCCTGGGACCGTGCCGTAGTCTCCTGCTGTGTCATTTGCGTTTGTATTGCTATTTCCAACATTTGGGTTTCTCGTTTGCTGCTGCTTTTTCTCTCCTTCGCCAATGTTGTCTTTGAGATTTTCGTCCTCGTTGTCATTGACTGCTGCTTTGTTGTAATCGTATGATCCTTGACTTGACTCGTATTTGGGCTTGTAGTCCGTTTCGTAGGCGGCTGTTGTGGAGATGGGCAAGGCTGTGGTATTGGTTGTGTCACCGCCTGTTGTTTTTCCCAGCATGGAATCGTAACTGTAGGGATTCGATTTACTGCTGCTGATGTAGTCATCTGTAACTGATCGTAGTTTGTCGTTGTTGGTTGTGCCAAATGAGGTCGGCTTGTAGTCGAAAGGGGCTGCAGGCGAAAAGATGTATTCAATATTATAAAGTTAGGTAACCAGATTTTTTAAGTGGAGTTTTGACTCAAAACTCTACTTAAAAGTTTCTGCTCGAAAAAATAATAATCAAAAATAACTTTTATTTCTGCTCGAAAAAATAATAATCAAAAATAACTGTTATTTTTGCTCAAAAATATAAAAGTCAAAAAATAACTTTTATTTTTGCTTAAAAAAATAAAAGTCAAAAATAACTTTTATTTTTTATCGAAAAAATAAAAATCAAAAATTAACTTTTATAACTGCTCGAAAAAATAAAAGTCGAAAAATAACTTTTTTTTTCTGACTTTTACGATAAAAGTTATAACAGTTACGGTCCCTGGTTTTGAGCCCTTAGCGCGAAAATAATGTAACCCACTTAAAGCAAATTTGCTATGAACAATTGTATGCATATTCTTTATTTCCTTAGAAAAAAAAAAATAGTTTGTATGGGAGCCCACTTAATGAATAGAGATACTGGTTTGCTATGTTTGCAACAAAGTACTGGAGGCAACAAGTTAATGGGGTTCGATCTCACATTTTATCTTACTTAAGATGTTTTCAAAATCAGAAAGATTTTCTATTTTTTTTTTTTAGCATTTTCCTTTGGCTTGTGGTGGTTTTTCTAATGCAATCAGCGTAAAATTAAAGAACATTTTTAGGTGGAGGGGATTCAAACTGTGCGAATAGAATTTTCTCATATAAATAAAACGCCCTTGAATTTACATATGTATTTATGTAGGCATGTGCATTAGAGGTGGTCAAGTTGAGTGGCTGTCAAAATCATAATATGTGACTGAATTCGAAGAATCTTTTTATTTCATATATTTTGAAATAAAAAGATTCTTCGAAGTGTTTATAAATCGTCCCTTAATTGATCATTGTTGATCTTCCAATTGAAAAGTAATGAAATCTTCTATGTTGATACTCTTATTGCAGTTACGCAATAAAAGTATATTTGTCAAACTAGAAGAATTCAACACCCGCCACGCATGTGTCACAATCTCGTTGACGCTAAATAAAATGAATAGCAAATTGTTTTCTTCCAGTGTTATTTTGTCACTCTCACCGATACTACTAAATTGGGCATCTATGATTTAAGGTCCAAACCATCGTAGGACAAACCATGTTAAAATTAGTCGCAGCTAGCAATTTTCACAATGGTTTTGATGATTTTTTTTTTTTTTTACATACGAAATCAACCCACTCCAATGTATATATACATAAACACTTATGTACACAATAAATACCGAAATAAAACATATGTATATGTGTCATGTGAATGGTGTGTTTCACAATCATCTGACAGCTGCAGAGAGCAACACCAGCGTTGCGAGAATGGGCTATTGTGTTATACATTTAGGTGGTATACTTATGAATGATTTGCCCCATTTAATAGAAAAATAATAATTTTGAAGAAAAATATAAATCATTTACATTTTACCGCATAGAAAAAATAAACTGTCACATGTTTATATATTGTAGAAATTCTCTCTGCTGTGTTTGACAGTTTGCTCTATATAAGATTGGTGTTATAATTTTATTTTTACCTTTTCCTGTTGATGGTGGTAAACTATTGTATGACGAAGGAGTAGTGTCTAATTTACCCAGACGATCGCTATTTAGCATGCGATTGGTTAAATATTCAACATTCGATTGTAATGAAGATATTTCCGTTCTTCAAAAGCAAATTTTTGTAGACGTAAAGAGAAAATTAAGCAAGCAAATCAGATAAGGAGAGAGAGAGAGAGAGTGAAAGATGGAGCAAGAGAGATAGTAAGAGAAAGAAAGAGAAAGAAAAAGAAGAAAATATTCTCAATTATTTTTAAGTTCTTTAATACAAACCTTTTGTTTTTCTTGTTCTTGGTGTTTGAGTAATGCAATGTATTGTGTATTATTATGCTCTTCTCGATCAGTTTCAGGATCACTTTCATTTGGTGATCGTGCAAGATATTCAAAACTATTGCTCTTTTGTAACTTAATGTTCAGTTCCTTGTAACTGGACCAAATGTGTTTTAAACGATCCATTAGTTTTGAGTTCATATCACGTAAATTTTGTTTTTCATCACTAATTTAAGAAAATAAAAAATTTAAACAAATTAAAGAAAAATTATAAACTTTACATTAATATAAAAGAAAAAAAAGGTAGTGTTGCTGCTGAGGAAGTCTGAGGAAGTAAAATCGGGCCAAAAATCTAATAAAGTAATTTATACAAGTAAAAACCATAAGACCTGGATTATATTTTATATTCACACAAAATACACAGCCAAAATTAAAATATAGTCAACCCAATGAATTATTTTGTCCACCAAACTATTTGGCAACTAGTGTTATTTCTGGATATTATGAGCTAAGTTCGTAGTAATTTGGGTGCTGATGATTGTTGGGGCAGAAATGAAATAGAGATGGTATGGGATGTCATGTTTACCCTCCACTGAAGGTTACTAGATACTACTAGAATCATAAGGCCATATTCATAATAATTATTGTAAGTTTGTTAAGCTCTTATTTGACGTATTTCTACGGAATATTTGTCAAATAAGCGTGTAATAAACCTTCAATAGCTTTTATGAATATGGGTGATGATCTTTATGGATAAATCTTTAGGGTTGATCTTGCTTGGTCTAATAAGCCTGGCTTGGCTGAAACGTATTGATTCGGGTTAATGCAAACATATTCTTGAAATCTTATAAATATTTATTTAAGAAAACTGTAGCCTTGCAACAGATTTTGTGTTCCCATGAATGATGCTTGTCGGGAGTCATTGGGTCTGATCAAAAGCCTGGCAGCTCAGGCTACCAAAGTGTGCAAGGACTTCCTCGCAATGTGTAGAACTATGATTTATAAAATTTCGATAAGAAAATCTTTTGAGCAGGAGATTGTAGTACTGTCTAAGATATAATATCACCCTGACAGCTGGGCTTCGGAGCACTTTGAGGTTAAACGAAAAATGAATGAAAATTAGTTTTTGTATTTTTGCATTGAAAATTTGTGCTTAAATCAATCCCAATCGATTTAAGAACATTGGGTACTTATCATACTTTTGACACTGACTTAATACGGAACGACCGAATTTATTTGAGTGTGATGATTTATTATGTAACGCGGGCCGCCGGTCATGAAACCTGAGCACTTGGGTCCTGGAAAGGTCCCGTTGTGATAGATGATTGATTATGCCCTTGGTTCGATGTTTCTGAAGTCTATTCAATGGCAATTCCATACCTAAAATATTCCACTCCACTTTCTCAATTTAATAACAATTTATAAATTATTTTGACTTGAACCTGAAACCCAACTACTGCCAGTGGAGACACTCTACCAATTCAGCCATCGTAGCAATTAAAAAATTTTAATAAAATTCAATATTAATTAATTTCTATTATTGGAACTTTTTCTTATATAATTATTTCCGCATTAAGTTTATCAGGCTCAAGTTCTTTTTATATTATTCTTGTGATTGATATTAATTAAATTAGACAAAGAGAACATCGAAGACATTTAGCAGGGTGGACAACTAGTTGTTTCGAAGCCGCCACACATTCTCGTCAATATTTATACAAGTGCACACAAGTTCTGATTACAAATACATCTAAGAATTTTATACTCATTTTAAGCCTTAACAGGATTGATTCTCTATTATAATCCCTATTCGTCTTGTTTTAAGTACATTTGTATGTTATTTGCACTTGAATTTTCAAGCAAGTTTCGTACTAAAATCAAGTAAATACAAAAAAACCTGAATTTTATAACCAGCTTTTTATTTCTGTGTGAAACGTGCGATTTGTTTATAAAGGAAATTTATAAGGAAATTGTAGAGAAGAAACCAGTCTTTAAAAATATAAAAATTTGAACCACCCTGCTGCAACACAAAGTGACTTACAGGAAGATATCGGGAATGAAAAACGTGATTTTGCAAATAGTATCTTATTTAAACAAATTTGCTTTTGTTATAAAGCTCATTAAGATACTGAACATTTTATTTTATTCTTTTGAGAAATATTTGAATTTGAATTTTTAATTTCATGGTTTTGACTTTGCTTTCGTTCTTAATTTCATAAATGTCTCCGGCGAAAGAATAGCCAGCCATAATTTTAAACTACTTAATATACAATTCGCAACATATACATATTTTAAAAATCTCAGTATTATGTTTGATATCAACGTGAGTACTCATACAAAATAATTGAAGTCCAGTTTTTGAAACCAGAGTTAACAATTTATAATTTATATTTGATTTTATAAATTACAAATTGCACGTTTCAAAAATATGGATTTATTACACTGTGCTTTCAATACGTGGGCAAATTTGGCTCCAGATTGAGCCATCACGGCAGGTATATGTAGCGTAAGGCTAGGTATAGACGATTGTAAGTTCTTACAATATTGTCAGAAAATGTATAGAATATTTTTCACCAATCGTGAGAACTTACAATTTCTTCCTAACAATTTTATGAAAGCAAAAGCATTGACAGACCACCTACCTAACAATTAGTTGTCAGTTAACTGTCAATCGTCTGAACACTTTGGTATCATCATTGTTAGTACATTGTCAGGCATTGACATATTGTAAGATGCATAAATTCTCAATACATTACAATGGCGTCATTGTCAGAGTATGTGTGAAAAATGTGAGTACGAGGGATAAAATATTGCAGAAAAGAGATTAAAAAAATTAAAACCATGGTTATTGAGCGAGAAAAATAAAGAATGAGTAATTGAATATGTGTGTATTTTGATAATGACAATTGGCTGACAATTTTTGATACATAGAAAATCTTACATCCGTGTAAGCTGACAATTTTTGTTGTTAGCTAAATTTATTGTCAGGCAATTGTCTGGCAATGAAATTATAAGATTTTCTTGTAATTGTCTGAACTGATAATTTTCTTAATGCTGACAATTTTGTATTTCCAGTAGATTGCCAGCACGTTGTTAGGTCTTACAATATTATAAGATCTGACAATCGTCTGTACGAAGCTTAACGTTAACTGACATTCTGTATCTGCAATGTAAAAATATCTAAGTAATAAAATATTTTGTCACATTTTTCACAGGCAACACAATTCAAGATTTTGAAGCCTCTTCAGAAAAATGTAATTTTTCAGCAGATTGGGGCGATTTTTACTTCGTACTTTTTAAAGTGACAACTGCAGCCTTTACTTTAAACTGAATTAAATACGTTCCGGCTGATCACTTGGAAGAGTTGAACACGAGCCTCACCAGACAATGCTACGAGAAATAGACCAGGCTGAAAAGATCAATTTTAGCTTCCGATATCTGGCTTAAGTGTGATCGGGAAAAAAAATGTTAGTTTTGGTTACTTTTTCTTCTTCGAAAACAGCATAAAACCATATAATAAAAACCCAAATATTTAACATAAATAAACTGAAAAAAAAAAAATTATGTTTGAGAGCATGGTGTGGTGAAAAGATGATTTTTTTGTGTATTAAGTTTACACTAGAATGGTTGAACCAGCCACCGTCTAGGGTTAAAGATTAGTAGAAGATGCCCCAATTTTTTTGACACTCCCTTTGAGGTCGCGTTTTTAGCTTTTTGTGAACTGTGTCGCCATGAAATTTTGCATGCTGTTGTTTAGGGCTTTTTAGCACGCCCATGTATGTCTGTAAGCATTTTCGACTCTGGCATCACATTGAAGTTGCGATTTTGCCATCTTTTTGAAACTGTTCTCAACCGTAAGTAAAGTGGTTTTAATTTCATAGATTTCACCAAAATATTCGTTTTTAAACTTAAAACTTTTTTAAAACTTAAAACGCTTTTTAAAAAAAGTTCAATTTTAAGAACCGATGATGAATGGAAACCACATTCAAACGTCAGGCTCTTTTCTGGATTTTATTTAATATTTCTCAATTTCTTACAAATTCAATTTGAGCCATGAAAAGATATACAACTGCGTAAGGCGTTAAAGTTATTCAGGTGTATTATGCTTATCGTACACTTCGAAAGTATGTCGGTCAATTTAATCGTCCAAATGCACTTGCAGTTGAATAAATTGTGCAAAATTTCGAGCAAGCTGGGACTATTGGAGATGTGAAAACATCAGTTCTTCATGCTCGTACTGTAGCAAATATTGCTGCTGCTGGCGATAGTGCTGCTGAGGAGCCGTCCACCTCAATTTGTGATCGTGCCTTACAATTGCAACTCTCTCACTCATCGTTGATGAGCATCATGCATAAAGACTTGCACTCACATGTTTCGAAGCTGCAATTGACTCAACAACTAAAGTGTCGTCAATGGTCAAAATAGTGGCAAGAAATGGGCACAGTGGATGATTAGTTTTCGAAGAAAATCATCTTCAGTGATGCGGTATATTTTCAATAAGCAGAATTGCTGCATTTTGGCTAATGATTGTCCAAGAACCAATGCACTCAAAAAGAGTGACTTTTTGGTGCGGTTTGTGGGCTGGCCGATTTTTTTTTTTCTAAAATGAGGCTGGTCAGGCAATTACTGTGAATGGTAAGATGATAACGAACTTTCTATGAACCGATTTGGAAGATATGGATATGGACGATATGTGGTGTCAACAGCAGGATGTCACCTGCCACACAGCTAACCAAACAATGGTTCTTTTGCGTAATAAGTTCAATAGCCGTGTTATCTCACATGGTGGCGATGTCAATTGGCCGCCAAGATCATGAGATTTGACACCGTTGGACTTCTTTCTTTGGAGTTATTGAAAAGAAAATGATGTACGCTGATAAGTCGCCAACAATTCAAGAGCTAAAGTATGAGATAATTCGGCACATTAACGGCATAGAGCCTCAATTATGCCTCAGCATTATCGAAAATTTGGACCTTCGAATGGAGGTTTGGCGCTGAGGTCACAGCGGCTTGTTCCATACATAATTCAACCATATCAACATTATCATAATAAAAAAAACTACACAATTTCCTAAGCAAATTATGTTTTATGTAAAATCAACATCGGCCCTTAAAATTGAATCACCCCTTACAAAGTCAACGAAAGACTTCCATTTACTTATCTCCTTAAGCTCAAATTATATATGGATTGTAAGTTATACACAAATCCATTTATTTTCTTGAGCTGAAGGCCTTTTTTATTATGAGTGCATTAGTTTTGTGGATATTTCGCTCTCCTTCAGATAGCTTCTTCAGGACAATAGTATTGAAAAATATACAGACATAATAAATAAATTCAGTCAAGTACGAAGCGGCCTCGCACACTTAGGGTTCCGTACGTATGTATTTATAATGTATGTATGGAATGGCATATGTGAATACATATATTGTATAAATTGTATCTCTATGTCTCTTACAGCTTGAGAGTTACGGCTAATTGTTACTTTACGTTGTTAAGGGACACCTGATAATTTTACAGTTGTTGTTGCCTTTAGCATTTGTTGTTGTAGATCATCTATAAATACATACACTGTGCCAGTTTCAGCTTTCTATCTTTTATGGCTCGAGAGTTATAGCTGATTGTATAGTGGGGACACCTGGTAGTTTTCGCTTTGTTGTTGTTTTTAGTATTTGCTGTTGTAGCGGCGAGGTACCAAAACATCTTGTGAAAATTTCAGCTCTTTAGCTCTTACCGTTTCGGAGAATGGACGCTGTGACGGACGGACGTAGGTAGTTGTCTCGGCAATAGGGTTCCGTTTCACTCTGATGGGTACGGAACCCTAAAAAGACCTTCAGCTCAAGAAAATAATTACATTCATATAAAAAGGGGTCGAAAAAAACCAGATGTTAAATTTATACACATATATTTTCTAAACAAAAGTATTGTGAAAATAAATCAGTTTTCCTTTCTGTTGGCAAATATTTGGCCAGGGGTGAAAAAGTCACAACTTATATATGATGCTTAAATTAAAAAATAACTACAGCCAGTGTAGAGAAAATCCCTAAATAACGTATACCACACTTAATAATGCAGTGCACAAGAACTAAGTGCCAGTCCCACGAAGTCACTCGATATCGTTCTCTTGCACTAAAGCACTGAAAACAAGAACAACATTTTTAGTTGTGTTATTGTTCTGCAGGTATCTAATAGGCCTTTTACACTTACTCACATCTTACATCTTTCATCATTTTGGCAAGATTTTAATATCTTCCTATACAAATTCTATAGGAAGCAAACTCAACATCTCTCAACTTCTTTACAAGATGTTCATTTCTCATTTTGCTGTATTCAACATCTTTCGATTATTTTAATGTCATCACTAAAAAGAAGTTAAAAAAATAATAAACAAAAATCATACCATCACTAGAAAATATACAAGTGTTAAAAATGTTTACATGTTGCGCATAAAGCAAGATTTCATCCTCATCGTCGCTGTCACTGTCGTCTTGCATAATTTCTAATAATTCCGCAAATTGAATTTGTAATTGGTTTGGGTCTCTAAGGGCAATAATTAATTCGAGAATTGCACGATTTTTAAATTCCATTTTGTTTAATGTTTTTCAGTTTGCTCAAACACGTGAAATAATATTTGACAGATGAAAGATGTTGAAAATGTAATGTAAACAGCTTTTTTCAATTTTCAACATCTTCAACACACATCTCAAAGATGTGAGTAAATGTAAATCTGCTATAAGCGAGCGATCGATGTCGAGTGGCATCGTGAGACTGGCGGTAAGAAACGTACATCAAAGGGTGTGGCAAAACAAAAAATTTTTTATTTTTTTTGTAATCATCCTCAACTAATCTCTGAGCTTAGAAGGCGACTGGGTTAAATGTCTCTGCGAACCATTATAGTACATATGTATATAATTGAGAGGAGAAAATTAAGTATTAACCCCTAGAAATTTTAAAATTCTGTTGTTGTTTCTTGGTTTTCTAGATCAAGAATTTCCACTACAGTGAGCGGCTCTACATCCATTGCATCTTTTTGCGTAATTTCTTCTGCAGAATTGCCTTTCTCTGTGGGCTCTGATTTTGTGGTCATCCTTTCACGTTGCGTTGACTTTGGCACTAGTCTCACATTAATGTCGACTTTGACGGGCTTCTTTTTGCTTATCTTCTCCGCCTTGGCTTCTTCGTCGGTATTGGTGCATTTATCTCGCTCGCTTTTAGCCGTTGTGGGTTTTTCGTCTTCTTTCCTACAGCATGGTTTGTTGTAACAACAGGCTCTTGTTAAATGCTGAGCCTGGCAACAAGTCGTTGTGTTTGGAAAGGAATAATTTATGGGGTCGTAGGACACAGTGGGTCTTAAGGGACATTTGTGGCATGTTTTAATGGTTTGTTTCAAAACTAGATGCTGTTGCAACCAAGTCAACGGCTCTGTTTTGCCATGATCCATTAAACGGTCATGCGAATAACTTCTCGTTGGTGCAGGGCAATCGAAACGAGGTGATTTTCTATATTTTGATCTACTGAAGCAACGCTCATAAGTGCTGGTGGGAGTTGTTGCACAGTTGTGGCAACTGCCAGTGTCATTGCAGGTGGTGCTAGTGTTTGTGGTTTCTATTTTCTTTGTATTTACAAGTGTAATATTTGGACTATTTTCTTCTCGCTCTACAGTGTGTTTGAGATCAAAACTATTTTTAGATTTATGTTCACGATGAAACAGCTGGCAGTCGGCAAATGTGGCTTTTAAGGGTTGTGGTAGGGTGGTTCGCATGGTGTTGGTTAATTTTTTTTTGTTAAAATGTTTGTCATATTTAATTAAGTTACAACTACTGTGAGAGCCTTTTGAGAGGTTTTTACATTTGCACTTTTCAATTAACAAGGGTTGCTTCGTGTCGTATTTTGTATAAAGGTGACAGTGACAATTAGTCCTGCTACGTGGTGTGCTGGTTGATAAATTGGGCAGGGGCAGCATTTTGGACCACTCTAGATCCAAACGTTCGGTACTACGATTGATATTCGCCCAAATGTGCTCGTCATCAAAACGAGAAGTGTACACGCTTGCGTTTTCTGGCAAATCCTGTTGAATTGTTAACACTTCTTTTATCGGTTTCACTTCCTCCATTGGCAGAGGGGTGGGGGTTTGCGGGTGTGCTGCCAGTGTCTGTGCTAAAGCCATTGCAGCATCGTTGTCTTTTGAGGCTTTGGGAAAGTCGTTGGCTTGCGGCTTGACTGCAGCTTCTTGATGCTGTGTTTGCAGGGGCATCTGGTTGGCTTCTTTTCGTTTCACCGGACAAAATGGGCAGCACAAAATATTCACAATGACAGCATGTTAAACCAAAAATTGGACTTTTTTTGTTTTTGTTGTAATTTGTAATTGTGTGTACACATAAATTATGTTGTTAGCTTAAAACACCAATTGATACAACATTTATAGCATAATTAGTTTAAATGAATATGAAACCAAAACAGGTGAATGAATATAAAACTGCGAACAAAATTATTGAGAGACTGAGCAAACATGTTTGATGACTGCTTGTGGAGAAGTGTGTAACCTGTGTTGCTGTTGGTTTATTTTCAAATGTAATAAATTTTTCTTTAAGAAAACTACTTTAGAAAGTTCTCTTGTTAAGAGAGAGAGAGAGATAAAAACCAAGCATGAAAAGTAATTAACTGCCAGTTTTCCATAGCAAACTTGTTCATTCGTTTGTTCGCTGGAGATCATTTAAAACAAAGTCTACTAAATAAAGCATACGCCAGCCAACAGCTGATTGAGTTTTTGTTCGTCTGGTTTCCAACGCTGTATTTTTTTTTCAAAATTTATTTTTGTGTTCAGCAATTTTTTGTGAGCTGAGCCAGTTTTCCCATGTAGATGCACATTTATTAAATAAACTTTGTCGTACAACAAAAATAAAATTGCGAATGCGAAGGCATGTATATGGCCAGGCCTGCGGTGTCACTCGACTTCGTTCGTTTTTTTTTTTTTTAACACTAAACAAAAAAAAGTTCTAAAGTTTTTTATTGTGTTGCATTGCAACATCGCTTATGCTCGCTTATGTTGAGTGACATTGTGGGCCTGGCAGTAAAATTTTACTTTTTTTTTTTAATTTTCTTTTGCTTCATCTTGGTTTTTAGTTCCTTATCAAAAGTACTTTTTCTCTCTAACCTTAAAATAGTTTTCATATTTTCATATTTACTTGTGTTTTATGGTTGTATCTTCAAGTTTGTTGGTTAAAATTTTACATTCGTTAGATAATTTATCCATGAGTTGCTTTTGACTTTGTATCATTTCTTCTAGTTCATTTACTGTCTCAGCTAGAATTGTACAATATAAAACATAATAAAGCAGAACATTAATAATTGATTTCAGCAAACTTTTAGATGCATGTTGTATACTAAATCTACTGTAACTCATGGATAAACTATTGATTCTTTTACACATTCAACTCTAAGACTTTTCCCTAGAACCAATTGAGAAAACAAAATTTTAGTTTCCACTATGACATAAAATTAATTTTGACACTGGTATTTATTTAAATTGGCAACACAGGGGCACAAATCAATAGCTTACACAGAGTTTATTCAATTGAAAAGCTTAAAGTTGTACAAATAAAAAGTGCAAAATTATATAAAGAAAATTTTAATTTCTACAAGTGAAAAGTGCAAAGTGCTTAAGTGGACAAACTAGTTAATAGCAACGTTTTGTTAACAAAATATTTTTGTTTAAGTGGGAATTGCCGTAATATTTATTAAACACTACTTTTATTTTAATCTTTTATTGTTTTAACTGGCCAAAAAAAAATTTTTTTTTTAAAGTCAAGCACAAAAACTGGGCTTTCGTCCATTTAACTAGCTTCTTTAGCCCAACAAAAATCGCTCGTAAACAAATCGAAATTTGTTTACGACTTGGATATTTTAGAAGCATATTCCACAACTGAAAGTTTTCCAGTTGTGGCATGTGAATTTTTCAATTCAAAACCGGGATGGTAGTGATTATACATGTTATGAAAACACTTATTAAATATTCGCTTCTCTGGCATTTAAATAAAAAGAACTCATCGCAAATAGATCAGACTACACTCTTCAAAAACGCCCCAAACTCGTTTCGTTTGAAAAAACTTAGGCTTTTATTGCGTCCGATCACAGAAAAATTTGTTTAAGTATATATTTTGTTTTAATGAAAACGTGATTGATTGTGACAAATTTGTTTGCCTTTCGTGCGGGAAATCGCTAGATCAGAGAAGGTTCATACATGAAAATGAGTGATTGAAAAATTTTGCTCATGAGCGTGCATGACGTGAGGCCCAGGAAAATTGCCGTTCATGAAGGTATAAGGAAAATTAATCTGATCATGACGTGAGCGAAAAAACACTCACGCACACATCTCTACAACATAATATACCATTGATACCGTTCTAGAAAACGTATCACTTTAGGCCTAAAGCTAGAAATTATCCAAGGCAGATAAAAACAGGTAAAATCAGTAAAACAGCTGCTCTTTGTTTATTATCTGTTTAGTGTTAAAAGTTTGTTTACAAATCGTTTAACGTGCTCTAATTTCTAAGAAATATGCAAGTGATTCTGTAGCTATTGAAGAAGAAATAAAAAAAGCCAGTGATTTTGCTGTTTTAATTCAATAAAAAGGTAAACTAATAATTTTTGAGTGTTTTAAATAAATTTATTTTATGAAATTTATGTAATTACTTTTTTTCTTTTTTTTTTTGCATACACTCACAAACCAGTTTAACAAAACAAATGAGAGAAGAATTTGACAATCGACAGATATTTTTCTACCAACAACTCTCGTGTATTTTTTTATGTTCTGCTAGTGCTTCTACCTATTAAATCTGCCTTGACCTTATCCAAATTTTTTCTGTCTATTTCAGTCGTCTTTATGCCGCCGGCATTTGGTTAATGCTGCTCAACACGTCAGTAGCCTTGAAATAAACTTAAAGATATGTTTCAAACTTTACTACCTATCCTAATACAAATAATCAAAGAAATACAAAGAAGCACACATGTTCAAAGAAGTTTTAATATTTTTTTTCGGTTCCTTTTTTATTTGATATTAAAGGGTCCATCAAAAAACTTTTTTTTCTGAAAAGGGCGCAAAACATCGAATGTAGCCTCGACTGTGTGGCACCTAGCACAGTTCTGTTAAAACCAAATGTTGTCAATATCCTCTTCTTTCATTTTTAGGGAACAAAAATTCGTTCAACATGGCTCGATAACGATCGCCATTGATATTGTCCCGATAACGGCGACTCCTTGCTCATTTTTTTTTTGGCAAAATCGGCATCTTCCCTAAGTCGATCGCAGGCCCACTTAACGATGCGTATACACATTTACATTCGTTCGACGGAAGGATAAAACTAATTATCTGTCCAATCAGATATGAGCTAAGTGTTAGCATTCCCGAAATAAGCACTAGTTGAAAACAAAAACGTAAGAGGGTGGACTCTATACTATTTTCTTGAGCTGAAGGTCTTTTTAATATATTTTTGACAAAAATATTCGAATATTTCGAATAATATTAAAGTTCAAAGAAGCCTTTAATACAGATTACCAATCTGTATTCATTGTACGAAAGTTTTGAAGAAAAGTAAAAGTGTTGCAAAACGATAAGGCAGTTTTCTGTATAATAGGTCTGTTACATCAATAAATGTCAAAAATGACTCTTGTCCGACGATATTTCTATCAGTAGAGAGTCGGTCACTTGTTATATCTACTAGTAAAAAAATTTTTGTTTGTATTAATTTTTGGCCAGGTACATTTTGCGGGGTACACAGGTGCAGTTCTCTTTGCGTGAATAATAATGGTGCCTAGTGCGAGTGCTTAAGTTAGGCAAGAAAAGGGAGTAAATGATCTTACCATGCTTTTCCTGCATATCTGAAATGCGTTTATCTAAATCCTTTTTGGTGGGACGTATTTCGTTTTTCAATTCACCATAAGCCAACTGAAATTGATTTTGAATTTATTAGTATTTCGTTTTCCCTTTCATTTGCGTTGCAAAAATTTCTAAAACGCATGCGCACCTCTTTTTCTAGGCTGGCGATTTCGTCATTCAAACGCAAAACCTCTCTCTTGGAGTGCAACAAATCTGCGTCCGCTCTATCCAAACGTTGTCGCAAAGAATTTATTTCGGCATTCAGGCGAGCGGCTTCAGTTTTGTTTTCCCGCGAAGCACGATCCAGCTGCAGACGTAACGCAGTGATTTCCTGTTCCAAGGACTGCTTTTCAGCATTTACCTGGGCCATATCAGCCAAAAAGGTAGTACGATTGGATTTCAGTTCCATTTTAAGCTCTTCTATTTGTGAATTTCGATTGGCCAGATCCCGCTTTAAATCACTTTCGTAGCGTTTTTGTCTCTCCAAATCCAACTGCAGCTTGGCCACTTGTTCCCATTGCGAACTCAAATCACCACCCAACTGATCAACTTGATTGTTGTAACGTCTTTCGGCATTGGCCCGTTCATCAGCCAAACGCCTTGCCATTTCATGCTGCAGCTCTCTGACGCGTTCGTGTTGGCGATCCAACTCGTCTCTGAGATGACGTACCTCCAGCTCGGCTTGAGATCTTTCCATTTGCACTAGATCGTTAATATAACGTTTCGATGACTGTGAGTACTGTTGTGATTTGGCTTCATCTAAGGATTTATGCAGCTGGCGTATTGTTTCCTCCAGCGCACTCTTGTCTTTTTGCAGCAGCTCAATTTGCTTGCGATGGGCGTCACAATTTATTGCAGAAGTAGCGGTGTAAGATGTTGCTTCACAACGATCCAATTTCTTTCTCAGGTCATCATTTTCAGTCTTAACACGTTTGAGATCGATATTGGCTTGCATGAGTTCCGCTTCTAGTTCACTTATACGAGCTTCGTAAACGATGTTGGGAGCCGAGGCATAGCGGGGACTTTTAACCTCCTTCTTACGGGGCGTGGACGATTTTTTACTAGCATATAAAATATCGTCACTGTCCGAAGAGGGGCTGGTGACAATCTTTTCACCTTTGCTCAGATTATTGAACTCACTGCGTGCATGCTCCGTTAGTTGTTCATTCTCGTTGATGACATCCTTTACTTTGCCCAGCAGATTAGATAATTCATTGCGACAATATTTCGATTCCTTCTCCAACTGCTCGATATAGTCTTCCTGTTTCTCAATAAAATTGAAAATTTCGACTGGAGCCTGGACACTGTCTGCAAGAGGTGCTGCAACTTTGGGTGGCGCCGCATAATAATCCACAGCTGCTGCACTACTGGCTGCAGCAGTGGGCAGAGATGTCGCTGGATAAGCAGCGGGCACGGAAGAGGCTAAATTTTCCTTAGAGTTGGAAAAACCACTTAAAGATTTCTTGGGCCGATAACTGCCGCCAGCGAGTCGTGATTTTTGACTGGGTGATAGATATTTAGAAATATCCGCAAATACCGGGCGATCTATTACCTGCAAATAAAACACAACGCGACCTGTAAATTCGTTTTAAGCAAAACGCTCTCACTGAACTTACCGACATGTTGTCCGAATAGTTGTCCGCTGAATCATCATTGAAATTTCTCAAATACATGGAATTGGTGGCAGCCTTGGGTGCTGTATACGAATCGGCCAACATCATTTTAAGCCGGCCCACCGCCTCATTGTAGGCATAATTGGTATAATCCATGGTTTTCAATTTCTTTTGTACACCTCCTCTGCTGGGTCTCATACAAAAATTTCTGTTACATCAAAATACATTTCAACATTTTCATTTTATTTGCTGCAAAATATTTCATTTCTAATACACTGCCTAATTCTTACTAAACTAATTTGTCCACACTGCAAGTGATTTGTGTAGTTGGTTGGTTGGTCAAGTTGCGTTTCTTTGGCAACCAGAAAATTGGTCATACAAAAACAAAATAAACCAAAAACTAATAAGTATTTTTTGTTTTTTTTTTTGTTTTTTTCTTATAAGCCACCACTTTTCGAACGGCTGTATTTGGGCAAGTGTTACAGTGTCGGTCTGTGTTCGTTTGACGTAAATTAAAACTCTTTGATTGTTTGAGCAGGGGTTAGAAAAGAGCGTATTTTAGTTGAGCAGAAGAGAGGAAATTTTTCTCGTTATGGAATTTTATTGTAAACAAGAATTTTTTTTTTTACCAATCAACCCCAAAATTTGTTTAAATAGTGTTTTTTTCTGTTTTTGGTGAATTACATTTTATTGTGGACATTTGTTTTCTAAAACTATTATTGTATTCTGATCGTTTTCTTTCAAAAGACAAAACATTACAAATTTAGTTAGTTTTCTAAAAATCCAGCTTTCCAGAAAAAATTTTTTATATCAATTTGACATATTGTGGCGTCTAATTATATAGTTCAATGACTTTATCAGCTTAAGGTCAAAGTGCACTATTCATCGCAACGCGAGATGATGCGACGAAAGGTTATTTGAATTATTTGTAAAAGGTCCACCTGTTCAAAATACAAAATATTTTTAACAAACCTTCTGATATCCATGAATTTCACAAGGGAACAAAATTGAACTTTTTGAGTCTTGTTTGGAATTCTATAGCAATTTTTTTACTAATTTGAGGTCGCTGATTTTAAATCTAAACTCCATTTTTCTCCATCAGCTCGACATTTTGCGATATACCGTTATGTTTAAAATTAAGGCGCTTTCAGTACAAATATTTCAATAACTTGAAAACGGTTCACCATACTCAGTTAAAAACAAAAACTGAAACTCGTCAACAAATTTATCTTTAATCCGTGCCTACATTGTTTTTAATTTGAACGAGTAGTTTCAGAGATATCGTTGTAGTTTTGAGAAAAAATTACAATTTTATATATAAAAAAAAAAAAAATTCCTATTTAAAAATTCATAAGAAAAAATAATGCAACTAAAGTCACAATGTTGGTCTTAAAGCATTTATCTTAATATATTTTGAATCAAATGAGCTTTATTTCATTGAAATCGGTGCACAACTTTTGATTTTATCTACGATTTACTAAGATAACTAAATTGACAAAAATCGCGATTTCCATACAGAAATAACATTTATTAATATGTGTGTTTGTGTGTGTGCTGTTCTATTTATTTGATAAATAAGTGTGGGCATGGATTAAAGATAATTTTGTTGACGAGTTTCAGTTTTTGTTTTTAACTGAATATAGTGAACCGTTTTTAAGTTATTAAAATATTTGTACTGGAAGCGCCTTAATTTTAGACATAACGGTATATCTCAAAAAGTAGAGCTGATACAAAAAAAACCAAGTGCAGATTTGGATTCAGCGTCCCAAAGTACCTTTAAAACAATATTCAGTTCTTAAACAACAAATACGTTGTTCCCTGGTGTTTTCAACCTTTAACGTTAAGTACTTTTTTTCATATTAGACATCTTGAATATACACTCTACATATTTGAATTTATTTATGTATTTTAAAAAATGTACATGTTACCAGTCAATTTAAACTTAAAATAATTTTTACCATTCTGTAATTGAATTATTGTGAATTATGCTTTTCGTTGACAGTTGGAATATGTAGTCACTTAGAATCTCCAAAATGGAAGAATATGTCATGTAATAAGATTTTTTTAAAAAGGCGTCAGAGACACTATCAATTCAACTGGCCAATGGTGAACATCTCCTATTTATAATAAATTTGTTATATTTTATAAATTTATTTGAGCTTAAGGTCTTTTTGGAATTTGAATATTTATTTTTGTCAATATTTCGCTCTCCTTCGGATAGCTTCTTCAGGACAATAAAAAAGCTATCCGAAGGAGAGCGAAATATTGACAAAAATAAATATTCAAATTCCAAAAAGACCTTAAGCTCAAATAAATATATAAAATATAAGAAAGAAAAGGGGTCAAAATAACTAAATATTAAATCTATAATAAACTTGTATACCAATCTTTTAAATTCTTCTCATTTCATTAACCCCTATTTATAACTTCACGTACCATTGAGGATTTATAAACATACACGCAGCACGACTAACAAAAAGGTAGTTCTTTACCTTTCAAATTCCGCATACAGTCCATCCAATCCCGCTAATCAGGGTACTACCACAGGTTACAACGTGTTCACCACCAAATAACATTTTTTTTGAAAACAGCGCAAAATATCGAGTGTAGCTTCGGCTGTGTGGCATGTAGCGCCATCCTGTTGAAGCCAAATGTTGCCAATATCTATCCTCCTTTTTAATTTTTGTGAACAAAAATTCATTCAACATGACGCAATAACGATCGCCATTGATATTGGCTCGATAATGGCCACTTCTTGCTAATTTTCGAAAAATTTTCCTCGGGACCGAAATCCGCACCAAACAATGACTCCTTTTGGGTGCGTCGGCTTTTCAATATATGCGTGCGGCTCTTCTGCGCCCCAAATGAGACAATTTTGCTTGCTTACATACCCGTTAAGATCAAAATGAGCGTCATTTGAAAAGTTGAATTTTTTTTTACAAAATCAGCATCTTTTGTAAGTCGATCGCAGGTCCACTATACAACCATATTTGTTCAGCGCAAGCATAAAACTAATTATCTGTCAAATCAGACATGAGCTAAGTGTTACCATTCATGAAATAAGCACTAGTTGAAAAAAAATGTTAGACGGCGGACCCTGTAGTTCACTATAAAATTATCTTAATTCTTAGAAACATTTTTGTTTTTGTATTAATGCAGGTCCAAAAATTAACCTTTTTCAAAAAATATTTGCTGTATTTTTCAGCTGTCTATATGCCGACGACATTTCGTTGGTGCTAATGAACTCATCAGTAGACTTGAAAAATTCATTAGCACCAACGAATTGTCGTCGGCATATAAATACTGAAAAATACAGCAAATATTTTTTGAAAAAGGTTCATTTTTGGACCTGCATTGATACATTTCAGTTGGCTCTTAAAGCAAATAAATAATTAAGTTCATATTTTTGTTTTTATGAAAATTTTCAAATTTATTATTTTAGGTCTCACAATACTTCTTTAATTGTTATTTATTTGGGCTTTTAATCATGTAAATATCGCGTGCATTTCGTTGATGCCACCCGACTCGTCAGAGGACTCAAAGACCCTTGAAACAAAATTTTCCCCAAATAGGTAGTTAAAGATAACTTTTTTAGAATTGAAATAATAAATTGTTCTTGCAATTTTTAGCAAATATTAAATTATGTTGTGAACATTTGTAGACCCTAAACAACACAAGTAATGAAAGTTTGTGTTTGTGTGGCAACCAACAGCAGTACCCTGCCGGCAACTCAGTTAACTAGTAATGAATTATAAGCTAACTTTTATTTTTAATGGAGATGACTGACTATTTTAACATTACGATGTCCTAGGAGGTAGTCAATTGTCCGACTGTGCATTACTTTTCAACCAACTTAAAGTTAGCTACTTAAAAGTCAGTACCCACTGAAAAAAATTTACAAATCAAGGCTAATTTTACATTTTTCGGTGGTAATATTTTATTTTATTAAATTAAATTTCATCCTACCTTCTTGGTTTTTTTTTTGTTAGCCTTTGGTGGGAATCGAACCACTAAGCCTCAAGACTGGCGAGCAGCCAACATACTCACTCAGCCATCGCAACATTTAAAACGAATGAGACAATAGGCAATTTAATTAAAGAGTTATTTACCGTGTATGTGTATGTTAGTATTTGTATGTTAGTATTTGAATTTTGGGTTAACTCTACACTACGTTTCAGCTGGCTTATATAGCCAGTACACAAAAAGTGAATTACAAATCGATTGTGTTGTAGCTAATTTGAAGCTAGGTCATAAAATTTAACGTAAAGTTAATTATTTTAGTAGTCGACTACTCAATGTCCGACAGGGATGAACTATAAGTCGATTTTATTTGTAGTCGACTACCAATTTGCTGGCAGGGTACTGTCAAATTTGCTAGTACCCTGCAATCAGAATGGAGCCAAGTGCCTCTGTGTCTCTATGAGTAGTTGTCTAGAGGTTTTCTTCTATGTGTCGATATAAACAAGTGCGGAACACAAGACAAAGTGTATTTCTAATAGAAAAATGCTTTCTTTTGTAGCCTTTAGTTATAGATATATACTAGTAAACTTTTACATATATGTATAGTTTGGCTATTCTAATAAAAACCAAGCAGTCAATATCTACTCGCTTGTTTTAATGTGTCTAAGAGAATTTCAATGACCAGAACTTACTAAATGTCTATGGACCAAAACATTTTATGGAGGATAAGCGCACTACTACCACTGACACCCTACAAGCTTTCTATCGGAATTCACTTCACTTTAGTTTTCATTTACATTCAAACGTTGCCTTGTGAATAGGGTTTGGGGTTCGGGAATTCCTGGGAAAACGGGAAATGTTTGAATTGGATTTTATAACAGTAATATTTTATTTCTCCACATTTTTATTTTTTTTAAATTAATTATTTCATGTAATAAAAATAACTTTTGACAATGAACTTAATTATTTATTTGCTATAAGAGTCAATTGAAATTTATTACTTTAGGTCTAAAAATATACCTTAATGCTTTCTGTCTTTTTTTAGCCGTCTCTATATGCCGCCGCCATTTCGTTGCTGCTAAACAACTCATCAGTAGACTTGAAAAATCCAAAACGAATGTTTGAAGTCCAACTACTTATTCCGAAATTCTCATGAACAAAATGAGAATCAGAAATGCTCAAACAAAACTTTTGTTAAATTAATTTCAAAAATAACTGAATTTCATTCTAAAAATACGCTTAGTCGCCGAGACTCTAACCTCTTAGTAGCTAATGCTACATATAATCAATACTCTTTTTGCACAGCTTATCTTAATAAAAACATAATTTTTTCAAAACACAGCTGAGTCAATTCTAGATAAAGTTGGCCAAAGAGGTAATGAAAAAATGATAGCATTACTGAATTATTAAAAAATTCTTTAAAATTATATGCGGAACCGCTATATAAACGGCTGTTTGATCAATCACTTTCTGAATTGTCCAGCAACGATTCTGATATCTCTGACAACGAAATTAAATAATGTTTTAAAATTAAATTGGAAAATGCAAGGGCTAATCCAAAAATGCCCAAACTTCCTTAGACTAATTTTCTAAGAAAAGAATTTGCTTTATATGAAGCGAGCAATATTCGAACTAAAAACTCAGATCATTTCTTTAATGCTTTACTAACAATAAAACCAACATGGGTGGAGAGCGAACGGGTTTTCTCCGTTGCTGGGAATTTTGCCACAAAAGTACGAAACCGAACATCAAGCGAAATACTTAATGCTATACACCCATATTCATAAAAACTATTGAAGGCTTATTACACGTTTATTTGACAAATATTTCGTAGAAATACGTCAAATAAAAGCTTAATAAACTTACAATAATTATTATGAATATGGCCCTTAAAATTTATTTTTTATCGAAATGATGGTATGAATTATTTTTTTTTTTTTTTTTTTTTTTTTTGGAACGAAGTTCCTTAACGCGGCTTGCTGTTAGTGCAAATTAGTAGAAATCGTCGCGAAAGCGTGTGAGCTGTTTTTATGTATTGGTGTACAAACAATTGTGTATGATGGGTGGTGTCTCCGCTGACAGCAGCCGACACACCTACCAATAAATATTAATTAGTTGTGAAAACGGACACTATCAGCTGCTAGATGTCGCTAAAGTAAAGTATGTCACAACAAAAACCAGCAATATTAAAAAATTGGCCAACAGTTGCTTTTCTTCGTTTTGTAGAAGATTGACAAAAAAAAAATACTGCATTTGTCAAAAGTAAAAAATAAAACGTTCCAAAAATTTAAAGAATCATAAAATTTGAAAATTTCAAAAACAACACAGAAAAAAACGTACAGATTTCACCTTGCATTACATTCAAAGATGAAAAAAAACGTAAGGAACTTCGTTCCTAACGGGGGGACCCATTTCCTTTTTATTATTTAAACATGATCTCAATATCATGATCTTATAGTTATTTGTCTCTTTTTATTACACAAATTGAATTAACATGTGCTATTTAATTAAATTAATTTTTGGTTTAAATGTATATATGTATGTATATGCACTTTATTATATAATTTTAAATAAAAACACTTAAAAAAAAATTATTACTAAAAATTACTTGTTTGTAGTAGAAGAAAATTTCCTGGGATTCCCGGGAATTTCCGGAAAATTTATAAAAGAGAAAAAGTCCGGGATTTCCCAGAACCTAGTCATGGTATAACGACGGAGATGGGAGGGTTATTATATGGTATATTTTTACCGGGTTTTTTGATTTTGCATTCTTCGAATATCGAATAAACCTGGGTTTTTTAATAGTAGTGTAAACTATTTTCCGCTTTTTCTTTTTAAACCCGCTACGGAAGTCTTTCACAGTTGGAAAATAAAAATTATCTCTACACGTTAAAATAATTGTGCAGATTTATGTGGAGAAGAGAAAAAGTCCGGCAATTCCCAAACCCTCAATTTAAAATGTATCTCAAGAAGATATTTTATGTGTTGCACGTCACTGTTGCACTGCTATTATGTAACATAATTTATTTCACTAAATATTTGTTTTTTAATCTTGCCTGGCTCTTATCCTTTTTGAACGTACTGTACTGGCACTGCAAATACTTTCTTTATCCGAATTTCCAAATGAATTATTTTCCAATAATTTCTGCTTCCACTGGTCACCGTTGAAAACCAAATTATTATCCTTAGATATTTTCCGTAAATCCGCCAAGTTTGTCTGCCGTTGAGTTTGTGCTTGCGAGTGATGTGGAGTATGCAATTGGCTTAAAATACCCGACAAATATTGTTCAGTTTTCATTGTACACGCTAAACCACAAACAACTCAATGAACAAAATTAAAATCAAATAAGACACAATTACGCAGAGTTGAGTACAACCACGCTGCGGTTAAAAGTTAACTTTAATAGAGTTAGTTGCTGCTTGCAATTTCAATTGCAAAACTCAGCAATTAGTAGTTTTCTAAGCTCCAGAGCTTAAAAGCAACAACAACAAAAGAAAAGGTGGAAATGAAGAGGGAAGTTTTACAGTAAACGGAAACAGCCTATTACAGTTTGAAAACTTCCTTCCGTTATTATGCTGGTTATTGACTGTTGTTGTTGTTGTTGTTCTTGTTTGTTTTTAGTTGTAACTGTTTGAACATGGAAATGCTTTGGCATTTTATATAAAATTGTGTGCCATTATTTCATAAAATCTTTCACAAGTTTTCAATGGAAAACAAAACGTATATACATATTTTTTTTTTTTTTTTTTTTTGATTTTTAGATTTCACTTGGTCTTTTTCTTTTCACCATTGAGACCGTTTAAAACACTTTTCTTAACCTCTACATGAGAGTTTTCTTCAGATGTATTTGTGTTGGTTAACCGAATTCGAGCAGTTTTCTTCACTTTTGACGTTCAACTGAAATGTTGTCAAGTTTGTGTCAAGGCTTTTATAGACTTGTGGGTATGCTTGTATGTAAGTGTCTGTTGCAGGTTGTTGTTTGTGTTGTTATAGTACTTATTTGGTAGGTTTTGTTTTTAGAAAACTGTTGAAACGCTATGTGTGTTTATATGTTGTTGTTTTTTAAGAACTGAATACTCACAGCTAAACAAATATCGTGGAGTTCTGGGTGGCTTGTGTTTGTTACTGTTGTATATTTTAATGGTTCTTGTACCATGCTGTACTATTAGCATGTGTGCTAAGAAGTAAGAGGATTCCGTAGCATAATTTTTATTGTAAGGGCTTCTTAAGGGGGGGTGGTTCAAATACACGGTAATGTTTGGAAGTGAAAAAGCTAATGAGAAGTAGAAACAATCCGAATTGTTAAGAAGGAAATTGCAATGAAAGCAGGTATGGCAAGTGACATATCGTTGAGAATACAAAAAGGTCTTTAACTAAAAATAATAAATACGATTGATCTACCCGATTGACGAACTGGTAGAGTGTCCTACTAAGATTCCCCAAAGTTACTTGTTCGATTCCTGCAAGAGGCTTTGGTTGTTTCTGCAGGCAAGCAAGAAAGCTTCGCAACTATCTGTCTGTTCCTTTAAAACAATATGAGCTATGCACTATTTAAAATAGGAAATGCAACAAAGCACCAAAAACAAAAAACTCTTTCCTGCAACCAATATACCAAGCAAATCGTTGCTTTTTAATACTATACACCCAAGTCACTGTACCATGGATCTATGCATTAAGTATTGCTGTTGTCCTGGCTAATAGCTTGTAATATCCATGACATATCCTGGCGAATTGAGGAATAATTGAGAAATGAATGGAAAAGGTACAGAAACTTGAAGTATAATTTCCATACAATTACACTGTGGAGCAAATTCAAGTGCGAAGCAAAAATCAGGTCGATTCTGAGAGTGAGGGGTAAAAATAGAGACTAAATTAGAAGACCCGTATCGCGACGTTTGTTTATGTTAGTTCGAATTTATTTTTTAATCGACCTTCGAACTTTGCCGATTTTTAGCATATTGTTTATATGATTTTTGTGTTCTAATTCGTCGACTAATTAATATTTTTTTCAACCTGTAAAAGCCAAATTATTGCTAGAGACTTGTGCAACAATCAGCAATCATAATCATGAAATTATCTTAAGGCCCAGGATAAGCGACATTAGTTACATATAAATTTATCGTATGATAAAACCCAATATTGTACTACATTGTGCACAGCTTCGAATCGAGTACCAACGAAATTTTTTTCTACAAAAAGTTTCCTTAAATAAACTATCAGCCAAATCATGAATATTCTCAAGGAATTTTATTTTTAAAGAAAATACGTTTCTCGAGAAAAAATTGCTCCAATCATAAATTACCTGAGAAACAAAAAAATAAAAGTTGGTAATATCGAAATTTTTTATACAAATATGAACTTAATTATTTATTTGCTTTTAGAGCCAATTGAAATGTATTAATTCAGGTCCAAAAATGAACCTTTTCAAAAAATATTTGCTGTATTTTGAAAAGGTTCATTTTTGGACCTGAATTAAGAAATTTTTTATAGGAAAAAACAAAAAAATCTTTGTTTTTAAAATACCTATTTTTGCCTCCGCCGACTATTTTCCCCCTTCAATGTGGCTAAAACAGGGAAGGTTAAAAAAAATGTCCTAAGGAATTTATCAACATAATAAGAGGAATGGGAAAAGAGGAAAAAAATTCTTTAAAGAAAATTTTCCCCCTTCGATGTGGCTAAAACAGGGAAGGTTAAAAAAAATGTCCTAAGGAATTTATCAACATAATAAGAGGAATGGGAAAAGAGAGAAAACTCTCACGGAATTATCATTCATGATTGGGCTGAGCAGCTTTAGTTTGAAATTTTTTGGGTACTGCTTTGCAATACTCGTATGTATAGAAAAAAATCTCCTTGGACGAGAAAGCCTATTCTTATAAATGTTACTTGCAATAACTTCTTCTGCAAAATAAAAACCAAAAAAGTAAACGAAGACTCAACCTAACATATAATAACATTGCCAGATATGTATTCGGCATTAAAAGGTACAGGAGGGAGCATCTCACATTATGCGAAAGAAATTTGTAATGTTACTTTCGACAACTTACCGATTTGTCGCACTCTATTATTTTTGCATAAAACTTTCTCTAATAAAACACCTTCTTACCTCTGTGGTAAAATAATATTCTCCAGATCGAACAGAGGTATTAAAGTAAATAACATTAAATTTTAATAAGGCTATCTCTAAACAACACTTTTTCATAAACGCTATACGCCTCTGGAGCCAGCTTCCTCTTCGACTACTAATTAATAATAATGCAAGCAAAATCAAGTCTGCCATATAATATTCTTAAAATTAAAAAATCTAAAAATTAAAACTTTTTAACAATATTTTTTGTATTCTTTGATTGTTTTCTTGTTTATATTTTTTTATTATAGAGTTTATTTAATTTCTCAATCTCTATGAGATTGGGAAATACCTAATACCAGGCTTTACCAAGGGATTAGGCTCTGATGCACAGACAAACCAGATATCCCAAAAATGACTTTCGTAAAATGGCCATATCATTTGTTTGGGGACCAGCCAGAAGTGAGAAGTGAGCAGTGCAGAAAATCGTGGCAACATGAGTGTGTGAGAACAACTAGTGTATACAAAAACAAACATAAACAATGAAAAAAATTTGTTGTAAAGTGTTTGGAAAAATATTGGCTTTGTTGTAATTTTTACGAAAAAAGTAGAAAACATAAATGAAAAGCTTTGAAAAGTACGTTTTGAATATATTCTATGTATTGCTAGTGATGTACTCAATGCAACTAAAATACTAAATACAAATAATTATTACTTGTGTGCTTGTAAAGCTGTTTTGTTTGCATTCGATTTGCACTGAATTTTTCTAACCAAAAATCAAATGTAAACAAATGCAGAGGCTACCAACAGAGAAAGCTATATAAATATTTTCATGTTTGCTGTCCTTCACTAGACTCACCAGTACCGCAAATTGGTCATTTTTGTAGTCTGGTGGAGCTGGTGACCCTTCTGGTAGTATTCTGTGCTCTGATGTGCACATATTATTTATAATCACAGCGCCAATCTTGATTTTGCCATTGTTTTTTTTTATTATTATGTTATTTTTTTATGTTCCCCTAAACTTCCTGACGATGCGTGTAGTTGCCATCACCACTGCCTTCTGCATTATTTGCCACAGATGTACTGGCGTTTGTAGCTCTCTCAGCCCATCGTGTAGTATTTTCGGAATCAATCCGCTGCTTGAGATTACTATTGGGATTGTTCTCACGATGTCTATGTTCCACTGCCTTTTAATAGAATCTATGAGAGTGCCATATTTTTGTTATTTTTTCATAGTTTTTTGCACGAAGGTTGTTGTTGTTGGGTATTGCGACATCAATTAGCCCTACCATGCGCCATTGTTTATCCATTAGCATTATATCTGGCCTGTTTGCTGATACGCTCCGATCTGTCAGAATTGTTCTATTCCAATATAGCCGAAATCCTGCATTTTCTAGCACAGATTCAGGTTGGTACTTATAGTATGTCACGCTTTGTGTTGATGCCATTAGTGAGTACTTCAGCGCGAGTTGTTGATGTAGAATTTTAACAACAAAGTTATGGCGGTCGATATACTCCGTTCCAGCTAAACACGTACACCCCGATGTTATATGTTGTATGCTTACAGTTGCGTTGCACCCGTACCTGCAGGAATCTGATGTTACAGATGTATCCTTAATTATTATTTTTTTATTATTAATATATTTTTATACCCTTCACATAAATGTGTAAGGGTATATATAAGTTTGTGATTCCGTTTGTAACGCATTGAAATATCCATCTAAGACCCCATAAAGTATATATATTCTGGATCAGCATCAATAGCGATTACGATTGAGCGATGTCCGTCTGTCCGTCTGTCCGTCTGTCCGTCTGTCCGTCGGTCCGTCTGTCCGTCTGTCCGTCTGTCCGTCTGTCCGTCTGTCCGTCTGTAGTCGTTGAAATACCGTTTCTGAGAAAACGGTTTGAGATAGAAACCTCATTCTTTCGCTAAAACGTGTGAAACCCCGGTAGTGGGTCTGCTATTGAAATTCAGTAAGATAGGTCCACGTATAGCCGAGATATATTCAAAAAACCGGGTTTTGAGGGATATTTTGTGTAATTTTTGTATTCAGATTTTTGAAAAAAATTTTTTCTTAAAAACTAAACCATATCATTTTTTGTGCTCATTAAATCCTAGAAATGAAGGAATTTTTGAAATCGGCCCATATATATCCGAGATATAGCGTCTCCCGATTTTTAAAGAAATCGGCTTTATTAGCCAAATAAGACAACTTTTGGCACCGAAGATCAATCAAGATGGTATATATAGGCTATTTAGAGGCAAAAGTGGAAAATTTTTCCACATCGGCCCATATACACTCGAGATATAGCGCCTCCCGTTTTCTCAAGAAGTTGGCTCTAAAAGCCAAATAAAACAACTTTTGGTATCAAAAATCGATTAGAATGGAACATATAAGGTGTTTAAAAACAAAATTGGAAAATTTTTGAAATCGGTCCATATATATCTGAGATATAGCGACTCCAGATTTTTCAAGAAATCCGCTCTTTAAGCCAAATAAAGCAATTTTTGGCACTAAAAATCAATCAGAATGGTACATATAGACTATTTAGAGGCAAACGTGGAAAATTTTGGACATCGGCCCATATACACTCGAGATATAGCGCCTCAAGTTTTCTCAAGAAGTCGGCTCTAAAAGCCAAATAAAACAACTTTTGGTACCAAAAATCGATCAGAATGGTACATATAAGGTGTTTAAAAGCAAAATTTGAAAATGTCTGCAATCGGTCTATATATACCTGAGATATAGCGTCTCCCGATTTTTCAAGAAATCGGCTCTATAAGCTAAATAAAACAACTTTTGGCACCAAAAATCAATCAGAATGATACATATAGGTTAGTCAGAAGCAAAACTGGAAATCTTTTTGTCATCGGCCCATATATGTTCGAGAAATAGCGCCTACCGATATCTCAAGAAGTCGGGCCTGGAAGCTAAACGAAACAGTTTTTTGCACTAAAAATTTGTCGGAATGGTACATACAGGCTGTTTAGGGGCAAAATTAGAAAATTTTTGGACATCGGCCCATATGCACCCAACTCTTGGTACCAAAAATCAATCATAATGGTACATACATATGTATATAATATTATATACATATGTATATAATATTTGCGATCATGTATGAATGTATGTATGTATGTATGTATGTATGTATGTATGTATGTATGTATGTATGTATGTATGTATGTATGTATGTATGTATGTATGTATGTATGTATGTATGTATGTATGTATGTATGTATGTATGTATGTATGTATGTATGTATGTATGTATGTATGTATGTATGTATGTATGTATGTATGTATGTATGTATGTATGTATGTATGTAGATACGTTTGTATGTATGTAGGTATGTATGTATCTACATATGTATGTATGCATGCAAGTATGTTAGCATAAACAATTTTTTTGCTTTGGTGTAAAAATGTGTATGTATGTACATACATATGTATACACGAGCTTGAAAATGAAAGTGATATAAAGAATTGTTGAAAAAAGGGTACGCAATGAAATTCTTTTAAACAATTGCGTCTTCAAATTCATTCACACAAAAAATCATTTTGGGTTTCCCTACGTACTTACATATGTACATACACACACACATGTGTATGATGATACGCAATAGATCATCAACAACGTGCACAAGAAAAAAATAATTTTGTAAAAGCAAGCAATGTAAATATGTATGTATGTATATATGTATGTATATAATCATTGTTTTATGGAACACACTGAAAATATTCAATAACAAAAAATTTATTTTAGAGTTTTCTATTATAGGTATGTACATACATACATACGTATGCATGTACCCACATACGTAAGTAAATTGAAAAGCAAATCACACTTAATGGCAATGTTTAACATTATAATTCAAAAATAATGCAATTATATGCAATTTTTTGTTAAATAAATTTTACTATAAAGTTAACTGATAAATAATTAAGAAATACATTTTGCTTTTCTTTATTTCATTGATATTAAAAAGAATTGGTGTCACCCAGTGGTTGAACTTGAGCATATTAGGAATTATTTAAATAAAAGTTTTGCAGCCTGTGTTAAATCCCGGTAGTGGATCTGATATTGAAATTCAGAAAAAATCGGTCCATTTAAAAGCCAAATAAAACAACTTATCGCACCAAAAACCAATCAGAATGTATGTACCATTGTGAAGGGTATTTAAGATTCGGCCCAGCCGAATATAGCACTCTTACTTGTTATTATTATTATTATTATTATTAATTGTAATATTAATTGTAATTTAAAAAAATATCTGCCAACTCACTACCCAATACTGTAATATAAGACATGCTCTTGTTGTTTAATATAATAAACAAATAAATAAATAAAAATAAATAAAATAAATAAATATTAAATTGAAATTTTAGAAAAAATTTTAAGTAGTTTCTTTGTACTTTGCACTTCTTCCCCCTTCTGCTTCTTTTTTTTATTAGTTCTTGTGCTTTTTTTTTGGTTCGCAGTGAAATAGTAATTCTTAAGCAACAATTGAGCGCTTCAATTGTTTGATCGATACATTTATTGCAATAGAGTTCTTCGACTTTTGTCACTATTTAGCCAACATTTAAAGAGACAACCCAAAGCAGAAGTAAAAAAAAACTCTTCAAATGGCATATTTAAAAGAGCATAGAGAAAAGTATGCCTGAGCTAAATAAATTTCTGAACAAGAAGCTTGTTAAAAGTAGCTTAATGATGTTAGAAAAATGAGGCCATCGTACAATATTATTTTAATATAATAACTTTTGTTACCATAGTCATGGTGTATTGCTATTTTTTGCAAAACTAAATAGCAATACAATATTAACATGTCTACACAGTAGGAAATCGCTTGAAATTTTGGCAATTTTAAAAATAAAATTCAAAAATTATCATGAAGAAACACATTAATTATTTAATTTATTAAACATTTTTTTCTTAGTTTATTAGGCTCGAATGCTTAAGGTCCTCTCTATTTAACTATTTGCCGATATTGGGCTGTCCTGCGGATAATTTCTTGAAGACTCTAAAAAAGCTGATTAAATGATGATTAAAGAAAAACGAAAGCATCTTCAGTGTTTTATTCATATGGGCATACAAAAGTAAAATAACAGCACTTTGGCTTAAAGAAATCTAATCGCAGCACTCTTTTACGATTAAGCACACATTTAAATTAATTTTTATTTTCAAATAAGCGGTGCATACTTTAAGGCTTCTATTTTTTACGCAGTAACGGCCATATTCATAAAAATTAATATATTTTTTTTTAAATTAAGTTTAAACATCAGTTTTTTTTTTTAAATTTACACACATATACTTACATATATGCTTTCTGAAATTTATAGATATAACGTAATGTGGAAACCTACTTTTACTTTCAACTGGAAATGTGCGCGTGAGTATTTGTTGGCTCACGATCAGAATAATTTTCCTCACGCACCAAAATTTGTTTTACCTCTCACATCACGCACGCTTTTTTCAATCACGTATTTCCACGCACGAACTTTTTTAGTCACGTAATTTCATGCACGAACAACTAAAAGATTCTCACGTTTATTGAATTAAAATATAAACTGTGGTCGGAATCGATAAAAGTCTCACACCGGTATTCATAAAAAATAAAACATTGTTGAAATACGTTTTAGAACAAATTTTTCATATCAAATGTGTTCTAAAATGTATTTGAGCAACATTTTATTTTTTATGAATATCGGTGTCAGTGTTAAGATATTGTTTCGAGAAATCTGTGTTTTCGATATGGAACAATTTCTTAGAAAAGATGAAAAGGGACAATTTAGCTTTTTGATAAATCAGAAGGTTGCAAAGAAAAGTAAAAGAGTTGCAAAACGGAAAAAAATGTTAACTGTGTTAAAGGTTTGCTTGAACATTTCTGATTCTCATTTTGTTCATGGGAATTATGGAATTAAGGGCCATTTCAATTGGCTCTTAAAGCAAATAAATAATTAAGTTCAGATTTGATAAATCAAATACTATAAAAGAATTTATATTAAAGAAGAAAAGAAATATTATTAAAGAATTTATACATGATTTAATAAAACCATGTATTCTAGGGCCTATTGGCTCTTATTGCAAATTTTATAGGACATTTATCAATTCTGTTTCGCTTGTATCTTTTCAACAAACTTCGTTAGAGACGTGGGAATTTCACATCAATACGAAGTTGTGTTAGTAGAATATTGTAGCGCATATAACTCGCCTTAAGTCGACTTAGATTGTTATCACTTGTGAACACGGGAGCTACGCAAACAACAGACAGCTACGCGGCTTTTGATTTCCTTTTAATATCTGCTTACTGCTCCAAAAATAGATTATTACTCTCAGATCGCCATCACTTCAAAATAATATAGCTGTTACTAATTTTTACATTTAATTGTAGTGCAATGTAATTTTTAATACTGCAATTTTTCGAACTGTTTTCTTTTGAAATAATAATAACAATACTCAAACAATATCCAAAGTCTTTCATTGTTTGATCATGCAGAACTGGAGAGTTACAACAAAATTATACAACTTGAACATTTATGTCCTGCCATTTTTTAAACATTTTATTGAAATTTTCCTTACATTGAACTATGATGTAGTGTAACAAGTACAAAATTAATAGTGAGCCGATGAAGGGTGTTTGCCGGTTGTCCATCTAGCTATAAATTTTACTTAATTGATATCAATAAAAAAATCATCTACCAGGGATTGAACTGGAGCCAGTTAAGAGTCGTATAATATAAATAAATGTATTACATTATAGTAAAACGTAATCAAGATTTCAGTAAAAGGATATATATTTTTGTAATGTCGTTATCAGTATTAGCACACGTGATTACTTAGGCTTATCTAGCAGGCATTGAAGAGAGAGAGAGAGAGGGCGAAAAAATGGGTGTTTCTTTATTCTCCATCCCACGTTAAGAAAGTAGTAATTTATTAATTCAGGTCCAAAAATGAACCTTTTCAAAAAATATTTACTGTATTTTTCAGCTGTCTATGTGCCGACGACATTTCGTTGGTGCTAATCAACTCATCAGTAGACTTGAAAAATTCTTAAAAGTTTGTTTGAAACTCAAATACTTATTCCATAATTCCCATGAACAGAATGAGAATCAGAAATGTTCAAATAAACCTTTAACACAGCAAACATTTCTTTTTAAGTTTTGCAACACTTCTACTTTTCTTTGCAACCTTCTATACAACGAGTCACCCTTTCTGATTCTCATTCTGTTCATGGGAATTATGGAATAAGAAGTTAAGTTTCAAACAAACTTTTAAGAATTTTTCAAGTGCACTGATGAGTTGATTAGCACCAACGAAATGTCGTCGGCATATAGACAGCTGAAAAATACAGCAAATTTTTTTTTAAAAAGGTTCATTTTTGAACCTGAATTAAAACATTTCAAATGGCTCTTAAAGCAAATAAATAATTAAGTTCATATTTGAAAGTAGTAATTGGATATAGAAAAAAATATGGAAAGCATATTTTTTCCAATTGATATATATTTGCTGTATGCTTATGCTAGGAACACACCTGGGATGAACGACGAATTTTTCGCCGCGAATATTCGCCGTCAAAAATAAACCACATTGATGTACATATATGAAAATGCACACAGTCACAGCGTCCCTCGAAATTCGTTGTACGCAGCGATTTTGAAATAGATTTATTTCTATTTCTTACGCCGGCGAACAAAGAACAAATCATTACCGTACAGTTACTGCAAAAATATTCTGAGTATAGCAGGTAAATTATTTTTTAAAAATTTGTGCTGCTAAAGGTGATAATGCAACAAATTATAAAATTTCATTTAATTACATTTTTTCTTGATTCTTGGTATGTATTGAAAAAGTGTGACAATCAAGCCCGCCGTCAGCCCTTATCATAGTAGACAAACATTGACGGGATGAACAAAATGTTTCAAAAAAATAGTTTTCGATTCTTCCGACTTAAAAGAAAATTTTTAATATGCGAGCCCCTAATGAGACATGGTACGGAACCAGTTTATTCGAAGTAAATGCTGAGGAGAAAAAATTATTAGGTTATACATTTAACTCCCCTGAGGGCACCCTGAGGCAAGTGAGTATAATAGGGTGAAAATAGAGGGTACCAAATATGCGACGTAGCGTTTATGATGCGATGTATGCATGAACAAAATTTCTGTGAAATATATTTATTTCATACACATATTCATCGATATTAAGGTTGAAATAAAATTGTTTGACAATAAAGTCGTAAAAATGTTTAACTAAGAAGAAACTCGCCACATTATTGATTGACACTGCAACCTGATTTCAAACAATTCATATTGGAATTTTCCGATCAATGCTAAAATTATATGTACTTTCCCGTCAAGTGAGATTTTCCAAATCTTGTGCATGTTATTCAAAATCACAATACAGCTGTATTTTGCCCATTAAAATAATAATACATAAACATATGATAATAAGTGAAACAAAAGCATGTAGAAATCACTACTGTAATATATATAGGGACAAACTTGTTTTCTCTAGCCTATAAACACAAACAAATATATATGTAGAAAAACTTGGCTGTAAAGAACGATGTAGATTTTTTTATATTAAATAAGGTTATATAAATATTACAGCCTTATTATGGATTCCGAATGAACATCACTCGTAATGGAAAATCTCCGTCACGAGTTCGTACAAAAAGGTATTAGGAATTCCGACGGATTTGAAGTTAGTGTTGCAAACCTCTTGAGCTAAGTACGAATTAGTACAACCAACTTTTTAAATGAAAAACAGATGTGTTTTGTTTACATTCTAAGGATTTTAAAAAATATTTTTCAAAAAATTAAAAGGAAATACAACGAATTCGATTGCTGCAGCCGTTTCAGTGACGGAAGAGAAACAAAGCCTGTTAGCGAATAGGGCGCAAAGTCTTGAGGAATGTTCAGAATTCCCTTGTTCCATTTGTTGTTAAAACAAATCACAAATTATAAAGATATGCACATACATACATATGTATGTATGTATGTATGTGTTTTCCAATTTTTCATTTAGTTTTATTAAAAACTTCCGGCTGAACAAATCTGTACAATTCGATTTCTAATCGAATCTGCCTGGTGTTGCAAAAGATGTAGATGCTGCAAAGGCTTTTTCGTACCACTTTTTATACACACATTTACTTCTATACATAAAAGGCGGTTTTTTGTTTGTTTATATGGTTAATTATTTTTCAAATAATCTATCACATGTTTCAATGGTGTATATGAAGCGATTTTTTCAACACATAAAATCAGCAGTTAGTTTGTGTTACTTTTTTATTTCAAATCAGGACAAACCCAATAAGTATTTTAAAATATACCAATTAATTATTAAAGAAATATAATTTTATAACTACTTAAGTATTGTTTTTATTCAATTTAGGATCTTCTTTTCAGTTTGTTATTATTTTTAACTATTTTTGTATTCTCCCGACAGTAAGAAGAGTTCGTACAAATTTTTGATAAAAAAAAACGCTAAAAGTACGTTTCATTCGGAATTCATAATATCAATCTCCCGAATTTCGAAAATTTCGTAGCTACGTCGGAATTCATGATAGCATTTTTACGACGGAATTCCGTCGGAGCCTCCGACGGAATTCATAATAAGCATGTTAGTTTTTCCCAAAAATTAAAATTATATAAACCAGTTTAAACATGCTTACACAATTCAAATCAGTAAAATACAAAAACAACAATTTTCTTTTCTCTTCAAAATACATTTGTTTATATTTTCTTTTCCCAACTGTTTAAATCAATACATTTTTCTACTCTGCTCTTACTGATGTTTTTCTTTAAGTCAGAAAGAAAAAAAAAAGTTCATGAACAAACTCTAATTTCCACCAACAGTCAGACAGTCAGACAAAGGTCCCTTTACTCATGGTTTATTACACATTTTTGGCCTTAAACTCATATTTCATACACGACACTTGCATTTCGTGTCCATCATAAAAAACACGCACCAACATGCAAAAACCAAAGAAATGTAAAAACCAAAAACATCAAGAAAATATTTCAGTTGTGAAGAAACATTTATGCAACAGCAACAAAAAACGCTACCTTTTTAAAATATCTGTTTGCAAATTCCCCCGACCTGAAAAACTACATACATACATATGTGTGTATGTATGTATGTATATATTATATGAAATATATTGAAAGAAAAACACATGTATGAAAAGTCAATGAAGAAGGCAGTTTGCTGATGATGAGGACAAAGACAGCGGAAAGCAGACCAACAGTGAATTCATGAATCGTACGTAAACTGTGTTGTATTTGGTTCGTGCACTCGTTCAATGTTGCCATTGAGCCCTCAGGGCGCTCTCAACAATTTTTGCTGCCGTTGATCATCACCAGCGCCTCATCCTTCTCCGCCTCCTCCTGTGCTCTTCTGTCTGACTTTATGGTTAAATGTACGTATGTCTGTACGTCCGTCAGTCTGTCCGATTTAGGAAGTGTCGTTCGTTTGATGCTTTACCATCATTCTTAAAACCATCATCATTTAAAATTTACGTACGAGTTTGATGCGGTCTCTTTTTCTTTTGCCAGGACTACTTATGAGTATTGTTTTATTACAAATATGTATGTGATCCAAAAAAAAAAAAAAAAAAACAAGTAAGAGTGCTATATTCGGCTGGGCCGAATCTTAAATACCCTTCACAATGGTACATACATTCTGATTGGTTTTTGGTGCGATAAGTTGTTTTATTTGGCTTTTAAATGGACCGATTTTTTCTGAATTTCAATATCAGATCCACTACCGGGATTTAACACAGGCTGCAAAACTTTTATTTAAATAATTCCTAATATGCTCAAGTTCAACCACTGGGTGACACCAATTCTTTTTAATATCAATGAAATAAAGAAAAGCAAAATGTATTTCTTAATTATTTATCAGTTAACTTTATAGTAAAATTTATTTAACAAAAAATTGCATATAATTGCATTATTTTTGAATTATAATGTTAAACATTGCCATTAAGTGTGATTTGCTTTTCAATTTACTTACGTATGTGGGTACATGCATACGTATGTATGTATGTACATACCTATAATAGAAAACTCTAAAATAAATTTTTTGTTATTGAATATTTTCAGTGTGTTCCATAAAACAATGATTATATACATACATATATACATACATACATATTTACATTGCTTGCTTTTACAAAATTATTTTTTTCTTGTGCACGTTGTTGATGATCTATTGCGTATCATCATACACATGTGTGTGTGTATGTACATATGTAAGTACGTAGGGAAACCCAAAATGATTTTTTGTGTGAATGAATTTGAAGACGCAATTGTTTAAAAGAATTTCATTGCGTACCCTTTTTTCAACAATTCTTTATATCACTTTCATTTTCAAGCTCGTGTATACATATGTATGTACATACATACACATTTTTACACCAAAGCAAAAAAATTGTTTATGCTAACATACTTGCATGCATACATACATATGTAGATACATACATACCTACATACATACAAACGTATCTACATACATACATACATACATACATACATACATACATACATACATACATACATACATACATACATACATACATACATACATACATACATACATACATACATACATACATACATACATACATACATACATACATACATACATACATACATACATACATACATACATACATACATACATACATACATACATTCATACATGATCGCAAATATTATATACATATGTATATAATATTATATACATATGTATGTACCATTATGATTGATTTTTGGTACCAAGAGTTGGGTGCATATGGGCCGATGTCCAAAAATTTTCTAATTTTGCCCCTAAACAGCCTGTATGTACCATTCCGACAAATTTTTAGTGCAAAAAACTGTTTCGTTTAGCTTCCAGGCCCGACTTCTTGAGATATCGGTAGGCGCTATTTCTCGAACATATATGGGCCGATGACAAAAAGATTTCCAGTTTTGCTTCTGACTAACCTATATGTATCATTCTGATTGATTTTTGGTGCCAAAAGTTGTTTTATTTAGCTTATAGAGCCGATTTCTTGAAAAATCGGGAGACGCTATATCTCAGGTATATATAGACCGATTGCAGACATTTTCAAATTTTGCTTTTAAACACCTTATATGTACCATTCTGATCGATTTTTGGTACCAAAAGTTGTTTTATTTGGCTTTTAGAGCCGACTTCTTGAGAAAACTTGAGGCGCTATATCTCGAGTGTATATGGGCCGATGTCCAAAATTTTCCACGTTTGCCTCTAAATAGTCTATATGTACCATTCTGATTGATTTTTAGTGCCAAAAATTGCTTTATTTGGCTTAAAGAGCGGATTTCTTGAAAAATCTGGAGTCGCTATATCTCAGATATATATGGACCGATTTCAAAAATTTTCCAATTTTGTTTTTAAACACCTTATATGTTCCATTCTAATCGATTTTTGATACCAAAAGTTGTTTTATTTGGCTTTTAGAGCCAACTTCTTGAGAAAACGGGAGGCGCTATATCTCGAGTGTATATGGGCCGATGTGGAAAAATTTTCCACTTTTGCCTCTAAATAGCCTATATATACCATCTTGATTGATCTTCGGTGCCAAAAGTTGTCTTATTTGGCTAATAAAGCCGATTTCTTTAAAAATCGGGAGACGCTATATCTCGGATATATATGGGCCGATTTCAAAAATTCCTTCATTTCTAGGATTTAATGAGCACAAAAAATGATATGGTTTAGTTTTTAAGAAAAAATTTTTTTCAAAAATCTGAATACAAAAATTACACAAAATATCCCTCAAAACCCGGTTTTTTGAATATATCTCGGCTATACGTGGACCTATCTTACTGAATTTCAATAGCAGACCCACTACCGGGGTTTCACACGTTTTAGCGAAAGAATGAGGTTTCTATCTCAAACCGTTTTCTCAGAAACGGTATTTCAACGACTACAGACGGACAGACGGACAGACGGACAGACGGACAGACGGACAGACGGACCGACGGACAGACGGACAGACGGACAGACGGACAGACGGACATCGCTCAATCGTAATCGCTATTGATGCTGATCCAGAATATATATACTTTATGGGGTCTTAGATGGATATTTCAATGCGTTACAAACGGAATCACAAACTTATATATACCCTTACACATTTATGTGAAGGGTATAAAAACAAAACACATACAAGACATTTACTTTCTTACATGCTCAAAAAAAGAAAACAATATAAGCATGCATACAACATGCGATCACTAGTCTGTGGCGCAATACTAAAAGAATCAATTCGTAAAAATGCATTTGAAGTCGGCCAGAGGAGAGTTCCGTTACATGGCGGCATTGATAGATTTTGTAGCGAATTATCTGACGATCCGCAATATGCCACAATCGACTTTTCGTGTTTTACAGCTTAACCACATGAAGAAAAATGTATTTAAATGGTAATGGTCTAAAAGCAACACATCAGTATACTTCCATACTTCTGTAGCTATTAATTGTTAGATTTATTATATTTTGCTAATGACACGTTTCACCATAACTTTATAAATAGTGCTACGGACGATTATACGCTTCATAAAACTTGTCTGTTAGTTAAGTGGCTACTGCCAAAGTGTAAATAGCTCTTGGATGAGCAGTAGGACAACTTTGAAAGAGCAAGCTGTACCCCAGCTAAACTTTTATTAATTAATATTATTCTAGATACTCGTTCTTCGACCTTTTTTATACCCTTCACATAAATGTGTAAGGGTATATATAAGTTTGTGATTCCGTTTGTAACGCATTGAAATATCCATCTAAGACCCCATAAAGTATATATATTCTGGATCAGCATCAATAGCGATTACGATTGAGCGATGTCCGTCTGTCCGTCTGTCCGTCTGTCCGTCTGTCCGTCTGTAGTCGTTGAAATACCGTTTCTGAGAAAACGGTTTGAGATAGAAACCTCATTCTTTCGCTAAAACGTGTGAAACCCCGGTAGTGGGTCTGCTATTGAAATTCAGTAAGATAGGTCCGCGGATAGCCGAGATATATTCAAAAAACCGGGGTTTGAGGGATATTTTGTGTAATTTTTGTATTCAGATTTTTGAAATAAATTTTTTCCTTAAAAACTAAATCATATCATTTTTAGTGCTCATTAAATCCTAGAAATGAAGGAATTTTTGAAATCGGCCCATATATATCCGAGATATAGCGTCTCCCGGTTTTTAAAGAAATCGGCTTTATTAGCCAAATAAGACAACTTTTGGCACCGAAGATCAATCAAGATGGTATATATAGGCTATTTAGAGGCAAAAGTGGAAAATTTTTCCACATCGGCCCATATACACTCGAGATATAGCGCCTCCCGTTTTCTCAAGAAGTCGGCTCTAAAAGCCAAATAAAACAACTTTTGGTATCAAAAATCGATTAGAATGGAACATATAAGGTGTTTAAAAGCAAAATTGGAAAATTTTTAAAATCGGTCCATATATATCTGAGATATAGCGACTCCTGATTTTTCAAGAAATCCGCTCTTTAAGCCAAATAAAGCAATTTTTGGCACTAAAAATCAATCAGAATGGTACATATAGACTACTTAGAGGCAAACGTGGAAAATTTTGGACATCGGCCCATATACACTCGAGATATAGCGCCTCAAGTTTTCTCAAGAAGTCGGCTCTAAAAGCCAAATAAAACAACTTTTGGTACCAAAAATCGATCAGAATGGTACATATAAGGTGTTTAAAAGCAAAATTTGAAAATGTCTGCAATCGGTCTATATATACCTGAGATATAGCATCTCCCGATTTTTCAAGAAATCGGCTCTATAAGCTAAATAAAACAACTTTTGGCACCAAAAATCAATCAGAATGATACATATAGGCTAGTCAGAAGCAAAACTGGAAATCTTTTTGTCATCGGCCCATATATGTTCGAGATATAGCGCCTCCCGATATCTCAAGAAGTCGGGCCTGGAAGCTAAACGAAATAGTTTTTTGCACTAAATATTTGTCGGAATGGTACATACAGGCTGTTTAGGGGCAAAATTAGAAAATTTTTGGACATCGGCCCATATGCACCCAACTTTTGGTACCAAAAATCAATCATAATGGTACATACATATATATATAATATTATATACATATGTATATAATATTTGCGATCATGTATGAATGTATGTACATATGTATGTATGTATGTATGTATGTATGTATGTATGTATGTATGTATGTATGTATGTATGTATGTATGTATGTATGTATGTATGTATGTATGTATGTATGTATGTATGTATGTATGTATGTATGTATGTATGTATGTATGTATGTATGTACGTATGTACGTATGTATGTATGTATGTATGTATGTATGTATGTATGTATGTATGTATGTATGTATGTATGTATGTATGTATGTATGTATGTATGCATGTATGTATGTATGTATGTATGTATGCATGTATGTATGTATGTATGTATGTATGTAGATACGTTTGTATGTATGTAGGTATGTATGTATCTACATATGTATGTATGCATGCAAGTATGTTAGCATAAACAATTTTTTTGCTTTGGTGTAAAAATGTGTATGTATGTACATACATATGTATACACGAGCTTGAAAATGAAAGTGATATAAAGAATTGTTGAAAAAAGGGTACGCAATGAAATTCTTTTAAACAATTGCGTCTTCAAATTCATTCACACAAAAAATCATTTTGGGTTTCCCTACGTACTTACATATGTACATACACACACACATGTGTATGATGATACGCAACAGATCATCAAAAACGTGCACAAGAAAAAAATCATTTTGTGAAAAAAAGCAAGCAATGTAAATATGTATGCATGTATATATGTATGTATATAATCATTGTTTTATGGAACACACTGAAAATATTCAATAATAAAGAATTTATTTTAGCGTTTTCAATTATAGGTACATATGTAGATACACACACACATGTGTATGATGATACGCAATAGATCATCAACAACGTGCACAAGAAAAAAATAATTTTGTAAAAGCAAGCAATGTGAATGTATGTATGTATGTATGTATGTATGTATGTATGTATGTATGTATGTATGTATGTATGTATGTATGTATGTATGTATGTATGTATGTATGTATGTATGTATGTATGTATGTATGTATGTATGTATGTATGTATGTATGTATGTATGTATGTATGTATGTATGTATGCATGTATGTATGTATGTATGTATGTATGTAGATACGTTTGTATGTATGTAGGTATGTATGTATCTACATATGTATGTATGCATGCAAGTATGTTAGCATAAACAATTTTTTTGCTTTGGTGTAAAAATGTGTATGTATGTACATACATATGTATACACGAGCTTGAAAATGAAAGTGATATAAAGAATTGTTGAAAAAAGGGTACGCAATGAAATTCTTTTAAACAATTGCGTCTTCAAATTCATTCACACAAAAAATCATTTTGGGTTTCCCTACGTACTTACATATGTACATACACACATACATGTGTATGATGATACGCAATAGATCATCAACAACGTGCACAAGAAAAAAATAATTTTGTAAAAGCAAGCAATGTAAATATGTATGTATGTATATATGTATGTATATATATAATCATTGTTTTATGGAACACACTGAAAATATTCAATAATAAAGAATTTATTTTAGAGTTTTCTATTATAGATACATACATACGTATGCATGTACCCACATACGTAAGTAAATTGAAAAGCAAATCACACTTAATGGCAATGTTATATGCAATTTTTTGTTAAATAAATTTTACTATAAAGTTAACTGATAAATAATTAAGAAATACATTTTGCTTTTCTTTATTTCATTGATATTAAAAAGAATTGGTGTCACCCAGTGGTTGAACTTGAGCATATTAGGAATTATTTAAATAAAAGTTTTGCAGCCTGTGTTAAATCCCGGTAGTGGAACTGATATTGAAATTCAGAAAAAATCGGCCCATTTAAAAGCCAAATAAAACAACTTTTCGCACCAAAAATCAATCGGAATGTATGTACGATTGTGAAGGGTATTTAAGATTCGGCCCAGCCGAATATAGCACTCTTACTTGTTTTTATTTAACTTTATTTGGTTCAATAAATGAGCTCCAGGTCACTTTATTGTCAATAAATATATTTTCTATTTATTGATAAATTATTCGATATTTCGAATAAAAATGTGTTTCCTGAAGAAGATACACAAAGGAGTTTCGAAATATCGAATAACTTATCAATAAATAGAAAACATATTTATTGAGAATAAAGAGAAATTGAGCTCAGTTATTAAACCAAATAAAATTAGTATTATTAATATTAATTTAAAAAAATGATAAAATCTTTAATTAATATTATTTAGTTAATATTATTTATTATTTATATGTTACGTTTAACTTGATCCCGAATTGATATATCGCCGAAGAGACTGAAAACAGAAAACTTTTGCGGGCTCTTTATTAACTTCGACGCCAATTCTAATGTTACTTAATCCCCAATATCGCTTGTCCCATGCAAAAGGGTCTGACTCGTATTTTTTCCGATCTTGAATATTTTGTATATTTTAATATAAGATCCTTAAACTAAGAAAAAAAATGCAAAAAATCTAAAACTCAAAAAGTGCGAACTGCATGTTTTTTGTATGAGACCAATGATACAATGTTGTATTCTGCAGATATGTAGACTTAATGGACTCATGCTAAACGACTGTATTCCAGGCATTGATACGTAAATGACTTCTATGGAAGTTGTCACGATGTCGATAAAGGAAATACAATTTTTCTTCTCCGCATTGAAGGACCATCATCATTGAGTTTTGCACAGAAATCAGCCTTAAAAAATTTTACATGTAGGCTAGTTTTATTTATTTATTGAAAGTATTTTACAAAAATAAATTTATAAAATACGATACTAGAAATAATGTGGACCACTTGGTCATTTATTTTTTTGTAAGCAGCGGTAGGTGAGTTAGCTAGTGCTCTATTCTTTCCTACCGCACTACGGCTGATTACTAAAACTTTGATTATTGAGTAGTACAGACAGTGACGACAAAAGTATTGCTGGTGTAATTTCTAGGAATAACAACAACAATCATCAAAGTAAATTTTACATGTTCTTTAATACATACACACAGCTTTCAAAGCCAACATTTCGTAGGCATTTATGTATGCACTTATCGACACAACCAATTATATGAGTATGTACCTAAAACAATATATTGAACTCAAGCTAAAGTTTAATGTTAAAAAAATCTTTCATTTCCAAAATGAAGCAAGCGAATCACAGATAAGCGAAAAAAACCAACGTAAGATGGCTTAAACATTATATTCTCTAACATAATTTTTTCCTTCTCTACTTTCAAATGGTGTTAAGCTTAACTGTACCAACTTTTCCACACCTGGATATGGGAAACGGAACTATAATAATAAAAAAGAGTTGAATCTTGCGCAAACAAAAAAAAAACCAACATCAATAACAATTTATGGTTACTATATATCAGTCATTTTAAAACCGATTTTGCCCATTTTCAATATCGTGCAACAACAGATGGTCAAAAAACCAAGTAATTTAAAATTAAGGGCAATAAATTGTCTAATGGCTTCGAAAGTGATGTTGTTGATATTTTTCGAGAGACAATATTCTCTTTCAGTAAACGATAAACAAATCATACATTTAATAAGATACAATTTTATTTTTAAATTACGTTTCCCTCCATCGTATGCATTTTGGTCTAATTTTAGGTGAATCCCTGTTTTAAGATTGCACCATTTAAATAATCTGCTTGGTAAAAATTTGAAAATGCTTACAAACATACACGCGTGTACTCAAATGTTTGCATATAAAAAGAAATCGCATGTGCTATAAGCCAAAGAAATGCCAAAGCGAGAAGTTAAAATTACACACTCACAAAAAAGAAGCAGAACAAAACGAAATAACCAAAACAGAAATAATGACAACAACAACAGCAGCAGCAGCAGCAGCTATAATAACAACAAAACCCAAGATGAAAAAAATACGTATTATAAGTATGCTTCTTATACTGGCGGCTTACATTCTTAAACATTCCTTAAGTCAAATGTGAACTTCTATGCAAGCAAGCAACCATCCATCCATCCATCCATCCTTCCGTCCAGCCATGCATTGAGTCAATCCATCAGTTCGCTAAAGCTGCGTTTTTTTTGCATTTGGCTTTCTTTACAATAGTTTTCATACCAAAAGAAAAAAAAAAGAAACGGCAATAAAAACATTCAACTGAGCACGAAACAAACTTGTTTTTTGCCAAGGAATTTTTATGAGAAACTACAATCTCTTTAGTTGGATGCAAAAAAAAACTCTATATTAAACTCAACTCTGTTCAAGACAAACTATTTCAAACAGAGTCTTGTTAAAATCTTTGCAATTTTTTTCATTGAAATAACTCTCTTAGACACAGATCTTCAACCCACCACTTTCTCCGGCTGAAATGAGAGCATACTCTCTTTGTCTGCTGTGTAACAAGAGTTGCAGAAACCTTCAGTGAGCAGCCAGTAACTCCGAGTTTTGTGGTATTTGTTATCTAATCAATAATGTATGGGTTTCGCCTCTGGTTATGATTACAGGTTTTTCTCAGCTTAATGAGGTGAAATTTTGTACAGCTTCAAAAAAACATTTTTAATTTAATGTCATAAACATGGTTTAGTATTAAAAAAGAGTGCAGAGTGGATACACATTACAGGAGTTCTCTTCTACCAGTTTATGCGAAAGAAAAAAAAATATTTATTTTATGTTACAGAACAGGTTGTAATACAAAAATAAGGCTTAAAACAATTAGAATATTTTTTGTTTGTACCGTGACCAGAGACATGGTGCCATAACACTTTGGAGGATATATGAGAAATATACATACATATATAGCTTATGGTGGAATGGTTGCAATGGCGTAAAAAATGAATATTCAATAAAGTGGCGTTCGAATGAAGCTCTTAAAATCATGGAAAATAAAATGGTTTTGCCTGTGGAGTTTTGGGCTTTAGGTTAGTACTGCTGATGTTGAAAAATATTGAACAACTAACTGTTTCGAGACTACAACACTTCTCATCGCTCATAAACTAGTTTTTACCTTCTCTCTCTATTTAATTAAAACTGATACGCTAGCTCTTAGTTTTTGTTATGAATCGCTTTTTTTTCCATCTCATTTGTATAAGTAAAATTTATAAAGTGGTTATTAGCAGGCAACTTTGATGACGAATTGATGAACGCTGCTTAAAAAATATTTGTATTACAAACTGACCGCAAAATAAGGACGACATTAACTTTTACGAAATCTGTTGCTTTTGTTGTGCAGAGTTTTGTAAGTATAGATCGTTATATAAGAAAAGAGAATACTGTTGTTGATATTTGTACAGAATGGTTTCCAGATTTCACTCAGTACACAAAAAGTGCACCTTGTAAGAAGGGCACATTTGGATTTTTCTTAATATTTCTTACTATAGCAGCCAGGCAAGAAGATATAAAGAGAAAATTTCGTGTCCGATTCTATTACAGTTCAAGAACTGCAGCTACTTACTAAACCCAAGAGCAGCCCATGCACTTTGTTATTTATGGTTATATGTTCACATTAATCCGTTTTATTTCTTTTTTCTTTTTTATCTGTCTTCGAAGTATAAAGACAACTATATCTATCGCCAGCAGTATCGTTTATTGTCACTGCCTGCTTATAGTGTCGTTATACATTATTTATGGGGCCATACTCGTTGTTTGCATGTACACAAGTAAAGCTGGAGTTACATAACACGTTTTCTATGCGTCTACTCTATTCATGCTTTTTACAGTTCAATTTAAATACGACTTAAGAGGCCAGGTAACTAGAACTATTGCACAAATTTCAAAATCCTATCTCTTATTGTTTGAAAGTTACCATAATTTTCAAACTAAAAGACATCACAATGTTTTGAGGACTAAGTAAATTTTATTTTTAGTGCATTCTAAAGTGATCAGACAACTTGATATACTGAGCAAATTTCAAGCTTCTGTTTCTTATGGCTCGAAAGTTGCACCTACTTTTTTAACAAAAGTTACTAATATATATAGTTACATTAGGCAAAATTTACATTATTTTATTATTATTTTTTTTTCACCTACTCAGTCAGTCACTACATATCATAAGAAAATTTCCAACTTCCATCTCTACCGGTTCAAATTTTACCACCCATTTTCAAACTAAAGGGTGTATTATTAAAAACCATTTCAATTAAAATTTTTTTGTTTTTTTTGCTATTTATTGGCCATTACAAGTACTTTGCAAATACTTAGCCTCTGTCGCTTGGGGTTACAGCTTTTTTTCAAACAAAAGGCTGCCTTCACAATATAATCAAAATATTAATGGTGCTTTAATATTTCGATTATTTGTCTGTCTGGCCATTTGTTATCATCAAGGCAAATCAACTTCTTATCCTATGAAAAATTTCAAGTCTCTACATCTCGCAACTTAGTAGTTACAGTAAATTTTCAGTTTCTTGTATTGAGACATATAACAAATTTTACTTTTTTTTATTTAATCAATATTGATTGAAAAGTGACAAACCAAAGGCTGACCTTGAGCCTGAAAAAGTAATTTAATATAAATAAGAAACCTTTTAGTTTTTAAATTTTCATTATTTTCAGTACTTGGAGTCAAAAAATCTACATATCTTTTTGAAATTTCAGGTCTCTATCTCTTATACTGACACATTTTTAGCTGATTTTTATATCTTGTTGCTTGGAGACTCCCTTTAGTTTTAGTTTTTTATTTGGTTTCAGTATTTACAATTGAGGCGGCAGGTTGACTAAGTATCCTTGGAAAATGTCTGCTCTCTAGCTCTGTCTGTTGGAGGGAATAGATACTGTAACGGATGGCCAGCGTGGTCTCAGTAATGGGACCCCCTTTTAACTGTATGAGTACGGAACCCTAAAAATAAAAGAGGAAAATAACTTAATCATTGATTGAAGCTCCCGTTTAAATTTTTATTTAAAACTGATTTTATTTTTTGGGTATTCGTTAAAAATAATATGATATTGAAATAATATGATATTGAAAAAAAAAACATTTGATATAAAATTAGGTAATATTTTGTTTTTTATGAATGTAGCTGTTAGCTGTAATAACAAAAATTAAATTTTTTAACACTCAAAACCTACCATTTCTATTTTATATTTATATATATATATATTTTTCTTCTTAATATTTGCATTCAATTTAAACTAATCGAAATTAATAAATGAAACTGTTCCCACTTTTTATTATAATAATCATCAGGCCATACATTAATTGCATTAGCAACAATGTAGACAACAAGCTCTCAGTAAAGATTGTTGGGGCACATGTTTTACTGCTTGTTTCTCTCAGCAAGTTTGTTTCCAAAGTCTTTTGTTCTGCTGCACTTACTTTCCTTAAGAAAATATTATTTAACACAGTCTCACTGTAATTCATCTCTAAATTGTGTTGGCATGCAACACAGTAAAAACCCACCATCGAAATGATTTTCTATTGACAAACTGATAAATTTATAAAAGAGAATTTCTCGCTCTCTTCAATTGCTGCTGCTTGAGTGAAAACGTTTACAAAATTTAAACAACAGTTTAGTGTTACCTCTTGTCGTGTTATGAAGACGTGTCGGATTGAATTCAACAAACGATTTGAAAACAACTACAGAAAACGAGTGCTTAAAAATAATAACAAAAGAAAATAGGCAAAAAAATATAAGATAAAGAATATATGTAAGTGTGAATAAATGGCAATCATATAAGAAGAGTATGGAAAATAATTGGCTTAAAAGAAAAAATATCAAAATAAAAAATGTAACAGAAAAAGCAAAGAAATTTGACATGCAATAAAGTTTTAAAATAAATTGTTAAAAACAAAAAAAAAAAGCAAATATTTGTGAAAAAGAAAACTAAGGATTCAAAAAACAACTTCAAAGCTGCCCCAAAGGATTACTTAGCATTATTAAAGGTGTCAAAGAAAACGTAAGATGGAATGCGATAAAATTTTATATATTCATTCCTTTTCCTTCTACTGTTGGAAAAGAGTAACAAATGAGCACAAATTTGTTTTCAAACCAAACATGTTTTTGCCAGTTCATTATAAAATGCATTTTATTCTGAAGTGTGCTTTAAGTATATTTCTAATTTAGTTAGGTTTTCTTTTACTTTTCACAGCTTATGTTCAGTGTTCTTGAAATGTGTAGCTGTAGTTTGAACATTAGATACTTTTGACAATGCTACACATTCATTGTGATTATTATGTTTATTATTAAATTAAAATCTTTTGTTGTAAAGATTTCTTCTGCTTTTGTTGAAAAGTGTGTTAAAAAAATATAATTGTGCTTTACATTTTTTTGCTTTTGAAAACTTGTTAAAGGTTTTTCTTTCTTTAATTTTTATCTTGTTTGTGTTGTTTTGTATGGTTTCTTCTATTCACTTTGCTCACCATTAAATTTATATTGAGGCAGCATTTATTATTTGTTTTTTGTTGTTGCTGCTTTTATTCGTTTCGTACTCTGTTGTATGCATGTGTATTTATTCCACTGATCTGTACCAATACAAACAGGTTTGAAATTTTATTTTTTTTTTTTTCCCCCCCCCAACTTGGTAAAGTTGAGTTGTTGCTGTTTTTCTCTCAGTGCCAGTTTTCCATTTTTTATTGAAAATATTCATGCATTTTTGCAGCAAATCTGTTTTTGATTTGTTATTTTGTGTGTTTTTTTTTTTTTTTTGTTCATTTCTATTAAACACAATTACGGAATTTGTTTTTATTTGCCTTAGTTTTGTTAAATGTGATGTTGTTCAAACTTTGATTTTTAATTTACAAATGCCAAAATCTTGTGAAAAACCAGGCATGTATATCATGCTTTTAATAGGCTACAGAAATATGCATCGATATTTTTTTCAATGTACGCTTTCAACATTTTCTTGTTTACTGAACGTTTTTCTAGTTTTTCCTTTTTTTTCGTCTTTTTGTCAATGACTTTATCTTTCCAAATAAAGTTGTTGGCTTGATAAAACAAACTACTTAAGATTATTTTAAGTGTAACGGGAAAAGACACACTTAAAATATTAAAAAAAAAAAAGTGTTAATTAATAATCAGCTTAAATGAGCAAAGAAATAACTTTTGTTGCACATTTTAAAATTTGATTTAAAAAACTAAATAAACGATTTGCTGGGTGTCGAACAATTTTTAATATCTAGTTCCAAGGCAAAAATTAGGTGAAGCAATAGATTTGAAAGGAGCAGTTTAATGTATTTATTTCTTTGCCAACATTTGCGAAATGTATCATTACCACACTAGAGCAGCACCCTTATGAAGAGTTTCATAACGAAGAGGAATCTAAATAAAGCAGCTTTTGCCGATCCAATTACATTATTTTTACCTCTATATTTTTTAAATTATTTTACTTAATATAATTTTACCTCATCCAACATATGGCTTAAATTTCGAAGACAAAAAAACAAGTCAAAAAATATAAAAAAAAAAAAAATAAGTATTTATTCAGCCTTATTTTTATAACTTTCATATGGGTAAATATCTGCTTTTGCGTCCATCTATACTTCAATTTTCGATAATATAACACTCTACAATTACGGTGTATCTCCATTAAGAAGGCTCTCGTGGATTCCTCTGATGCAAATGATGACAATGCTTGCAGTTCTTCCAATTAAAACACTTAACACTTCCCAACTTTATTTGCTATTCACCATTGTTCAAAAAAACATTTTTCGATATAGTTGTTATCGCTGACACAACAGCAACAAACACAAAAATCAATCGAATGCCAATGGATGTTGGTGAGATAATGTAAAATATATTCCAAACAACAGAAAAACGCAGCGATAAAATGAAGAAGATCAAATAAAGACAGTCAGTGGTAGGATGGCTATCCGCTGCTGCTTAAAAACAGTATATCATTAGCCATGACCTGGGTTCGAAACAAATTTCGAAGCTAGTGGGGCAAGTGGTGGTCTTTATATAGCAATGGTATATACCCCAGCCAGAAAATCGTTAACTTTACTTTTCTGGTCTTCTTTAAAAATGCTGATCACTACAGTTCTATCATAGAAAAATTCTCTCTGAACTTTGAGGAAATAAAAGTCGAACTCAAGCCCGATGAAATAATTAACAATTGCAAATCATAAATTGTAGTTCGACTAAAAAAGTTCAATTTATGTTTTATTTTAGAGATAAATGCAGATTTCACAGTTTTCGCTGTTCGTTCGTCCGTGCGTTACAGCACTCATTATCCAAAATGTAGTTGCCCAGTTGCTTCCACAAATAACAAAATGTTGAAAACTAAAATAGTGTCCCAGTACAAGCAAATGTGCAAGTTGACTGTAACCTTTGAAATGAGCTGGACTCGAAATTTTCACATAATATGCACTTGGATAAGAGCTACAAAAAAAAAACAAAATTGAGTTAAAAACTAAAGAATGTCCCTTTTTTCAACTTGATTACAGACATTATAAAACTTTCTTTTGATATTTTAATTGTTCGAGCCTTAAGGTCACTTTTATTTTTTTATAAATATTTATTAAATTCGATATTTCGATATCACAATGGATATCTTCTTCAGGAATGTTTTGAGGTTTTTTCAAAAAATTTTCTTTAACAATTTTAAAAACAAAAAAAATTTATTCTGACAAATGTTTGAAAATTACATACACTTTAACAAAATATTTTAACATACATATATACATACATAATAATTAAGTTTACATAACATAACGTACACACACATATCCACATACGTACTTACATACACCTACACATCCACATGCATCCACCTCCACACACATGTATACATGAACCTGCACACATACATCGATACATACATATGTATATACATATGTATGTGAACATAACATAACATAACATATTTTTTTTTTTTTTTGTTATTTTTTAGTTTTATATAAAAAATGAAAAATATTTTTAAATAATTTTAAACATCCTTCTCGTGTATTCTATTCTCTACTGTGTTTCCTATATACCAAATGTCTATAGTTCTGAGCTAATCCGTCTGTATGTGATTTCAAATTGATTCTATTTCCTAATGGTACTTTGATAATATGTATTTTATAATATTTATAATTGCACTCTGTGCCCAAAATTGAAGTGCCCTCGAAATCAGGCTAGTGATCCAAATCACGACAGTGTTTTGATAATGCTGTCCTCTTTGACAAATTATAATTTCTATATTTCTGGTCAGATTAATGACCCGCTAATCTAGTAATCAGCTTATTACCTGTTGTGCCTACATAAACCTTATCAAACTGCTCATTATCATTACCCTTGCAAGGCATTTTATAAACTAAATTGAACCTTTCTAACTTATCAAATCTATCCTTAGTTTTACTAAAATGTGTTCCTACTGTATTCTATACTTTATGTGCTATGTTTTTACGTATCATAAGGCTTTGCATTGCTGACAATAGGTATTTTCAGTATGATAATAAAATATTTTTACAACAGAAGGGGCTTCCAATGGGCTCTCCTGCATCTCCGATTATAGCAGATATTGTAATAGAGATATTATTAGATACATGTTTATTCAATGAACTTATTTATTTGCTTTAAGGGTCAATTGAATGAAATGTATTATTTTAGGTCTATAAATAGTCGTCTATAGGCCACCGATATTACTCTGATGTTAATCAACTCAAAAAATCTTAAAAAAATTTTTGAAACGGCTGAAAAAGGCAGAAAACATTATGGTATATTTATAGACCTAAAATAATAAATTTTCTTTTGATCTTAATCTCACTAAAATTTTAAAACTCGCATTTTAGGTACAGAAATGTATAAACTAAATGCATACTTTTGTTAGAAAGAAAATGCCATACGTTAAAAATCAAAGTGCCTCCACACAAAAAAACCCCACTTCACATACATATTGTTACGTTTTTACCTTTTAAAAACGTTTTTCGTAGATTCTTTAATTGTAATGAAGTTAAAACACTCACGTCTTCAGTTTACAGTACTCAACAGTTCAATACTTTATTTACTTAAACACACTGTACTTGCAAACACTTTACTAAGAACACTTTACTAAAAGAATAACACTTTCACTTATTCACTTTTTATTACTGCGCTAACGTGTAAAGTGTCTTATTACACTTTAGCGCAGCTAAAAATCGACTGACTTACTCAGCGTTAAGCTCAGCTGCTTTTATACCTGTCAATGATCATTACTCGAACATTCTAGACGCTTACAGAAGCTAATCACGCCACATCTTTAGTGCGATGTGCGATGACTAATAATGAACAAAAGATATACACACACCGACATACATACACGCGGCAGTGAAACTTAAGCTCTAAACACATAGACGACAGCAGACAGCAAGCAGCAATATGTCAAAAATAAAATGCATGTGTTTAAATGAAAACGATTATTTTGACGGCAGCAGGGCAGCACGACTGCACAACAGCATTTGCTGCTGCTGCCAACTTAGGCCATTTTCTATTTTGACGGGCAGCAAATAAGCAAATATAGTGTTGCCATTATCTATATAAATTGGACACACTAGAACAAAAACTTTTTTTTAATATTAAACACAAAAGAACATTGCAAAAATACAATAAATAAATAAATGTTTGTGTTTTTATAGTTTTTTCGTGATATTATTACATTTTTCATCAATATTTTCAATTTTATTCATTATGAAATAAGAAATACGGCATCCCTGAAATTAGCATTGCTAAAATACACAGCTGTTCATTTTCAATATCAAAACAATTTTTTTCGTTTCAGCTAATTTTTTGTGATATTTTATTTAATTTTCATGCTGGTTGCTTTGAAAAAGTGTTCTTCATCTTTTTCCTTGAGCTGTTGTACACATGTTTTGCAAATGCCCTCCTCATCACGGGTTATACTTACTGGGCGAACCCACCATCTTCGGTTTCTTGTACTATTCGTCTTATGGGCTTTATACACTTCAGCTGTAGTCTGAGCTATTTTAACAATTGTTGTGATAAAATTCGATAAATTTTCTTCGCTCATTTTTTATATTTTTAAACATTGAATTTGTAATATTTACAAAAAATCCGAAATTGATTTACACACCAGCTGATTATTATGTTGTTGCTGTCTTCAAAATAATTATGAAGCCGACTTCAGAGCAGCATTTGAAGTTGGCTGCACTTGAAGTTGGCAGCATTTGCAGCCTGCTGTCGTCTATGTGCTTAGAGCTTTAAGCATCTGAGCCGCGCACATACAGGCACACACGAATATTGTATCGTGCGGTGGTGGTTTCTTTTATTTCGCTGTTGTGCCTATTTATCTACACATGTGTGTCAGTATGTGCACACTCGCTGTGCTGTCGTTTGGTTTATCAAGAAGTTTCTATGTATCCATGTGTGTATATACCTCCTGTGTTCATTTACAAATAATAACAAGACAATATAAGCACATATAAAATAACGATGATTCAGTACGTTCTAGAACAATCACAATCGGTCCGTTCACGACCAAATTTGTAACAATATGTTTAAGAATATATTATTTTGAGCAATAGTGAACAGTTCTCTCTATTTTCTACGAGCTCCATTACAAAAACAAACGCTGAAAGACATCCGCATACTGGGGTGCTGGCTTCTATCAGAAACTCTTAACAACTAAAATTGTTTAAACGAATTTCGAATACAGACAGATATAGGTTGGACTGTGGACAAAAAAAAAATAAATTGTAACTTTCGTCACAATTATGACCAGAACTAAAACAGTGGCAATTTATATCTTACCTGAAATAAACAACTGATTTTTATGAAATTTCAAATGCGAACAGTTCTTTGTCTGCAATAAAAGTAGGCTGTGCTTATAACACGGCAATACAGAATCCCTGCTATGCAAGGCTGGCCAAGTGTACCTTTTTTTTTCAAATCAAAATACTTATTTTTTTCATATCTATTCCTTGCGCGTTCATTCTTCTCTCACGTTTAACACTATGGAAGTACCCATATGCTAGTGGTTTCTTTTTCCATCCATTACAAGACAAGCATTTGGTTTGCGCTTGAATTCACAATACGTAAAAAGTCTCATGCTTCATTGAGATTGTTTTTAATTAATAAAAAATAATAAACATATTATTAGCTAAGTCTTGTTATCTAATTAAATATCTTGTTTATGTACTAAAAAATTTATAAAGAAAAATACGAGCGCCACGTAAACGACTACTTGCCAATGTAACAGGTTATCCATTTCGTGGTTTCAAATGTGTAGGACAGGAATTCGACATCGCTCAAACTAAGTTGTTAAAACAATTTTTTTCTTCTCAGTTGAAAGTCTAACTGACATTGATGAAAATGGATCGTTTAACCATCACACTACGCATAAAAGTTATGAAAACATACTACAAAAATGGTGATTCTGCCACGGCCACTTATCGTGGCTTATGAGGAGATTATGGTCGAAATAATCGTCCAACTATGCAAGCAATAGGCAAAGTTGTGAAGAAATTGGAAGAGACTGGAACGGGTTGAAATATTGTAAGGCCTGTACATCATCGTTTCGCTCGTTCCACTGAAAATATCGCTGCTGTAAGTGAAAGTGTTGCTGAAGACCCGAATGTGCGATTCCTTGTCGTTCTCAGGAATTAGGATTGTCTTACCGCGGCGTATTTTGCATTGAGATCTACACCTATATCCATATAAAGTCCAGCTCACACAACAACTGAAGCCAGCTGACCTTTGATTCACAACGTCGTACATACGTGGAATGGGTGCTTGAACAACAGGCGGTAGACGGCGATTTTTCGAACAAAATTTCCTTCAGCGATCACGCATATTTCTCACTCGGTGGGTATGTTAATAAATAAAATTGTTGTATTTGGGCTTCTGAGAATCCTCAAGTAATTGAAGAGAGGCCATTACATCCAGAAAAAGTCACCGTTTGCTGCACTCTTTGGTCCGAAGGTGTGATTGGACCTTACTTATTCGAAAACAACGATGCAACCACTGTCATCGTCACCTTGGAGCGATATGATACCGGAATTGTTTGGGTCCGCTATTGAAGAATACGACCTGAAGAATATGTGGTTTCAACAAGATGGTGCCACATGCCACACAACTCGAACGAATATGGCTTTATTGCAAGAGACATTTCCTGGCCGCGTAATCACTCGTCGTGGCGATATCAACTGGCCACCAAAATCATGCGATTTGACACCCTTACCGCCGGTTTTTGACTTGGGATTTAAATACAAAATTTGTAAATTTTCCTTAAAATTTAAGTTGGATTTAAAATAGCTTTCTGTTTTACAGTCTAAAATTATTTTTGGTAATTAATTGTAATAAAAGTACGTCAGCACAATGTAAGTGTCAAAAAACTATCGGTAACTCAAAAAAAACACCTGTTTAAACAAATTTGGAAACAAGTGAAATCGTGAAAAGTTTAGAAAATAAAAAAATTGTTTTGTAAAAATTATTAAAATGAGTAGCAAAAGTGATAAAAGGACTCCCCAATTTCACTGCCGCAGAAGTTGATTACCTTCTGGAAATAATAAAAAATCAAATTATGAAACAAAATAAAACATGTGCAATTTTCTTAATTTGCAGAACAAAACCAAACTGTCAAAATCATATGGCAGTACGAAAAACTTAAATCGACTTTAAATGGGCACGGAAGGCCGTTTTAGTTTGATTTAAATAGCAACTGTTTGACTCAATTTTGTATTTAAATCAAATTTAAATTGAAATGGCATTTAAAATCCAAGTCAAAAATTGGGGGTTAGACTTTTTTTGTGGGGCTACGCGAAAGACCGTGCTTATGCAGATAAACCTTTAACTCTTGAGCACTTAAAAACCAACATTTGTCACGTTAAGGCGGAGATACCGCCCAATATGTGTCAAAAAGTGATCGAAAATTACCTCGAAAGAATGAATGCTGGCAAACACTTAGCGTGGTGGTCATTTAAATGATGCAGTGTTTAACACTTAATGTCAACGTTCAAACCCTATAAAATAAAAACGAAATATCATGAAAAAGATATATGTTCTATTTACGTTTGCTTTTGAAACCGTAAAATGGACAAGGGTGTTTTTTTTTTAGGTATATTAACATTTAGGATGATAATATGAGGCATTTCTAAACAGCTTTTAAGGCAAATTCGTACTGCGTAAACTGGTATTTCATCATATTCGACGATTTATATGCTGTTGCCATTTGACGATTTATATCCACATTTGAGAGATTTTTAAGAACTCACAGTCTAACCTAAATTAGCGCGTCAAGCGTATTATTGCCGTCTAAGCCACCCATTTCGTATGAAAAAGGGTAGTTTAGACAGCAAAAACACGCTTGACGCTCTAATTTAGGTTGGCCTGTCAAGCAGATAACATTTTTCTTGAACTTAAAGTTTGAAATAAAATAAGTAATTGCCAACAGTTGCTTTTTCGATTATTAATAGCCAGGAGTGAAAATGATAAATCTGTCATACTTTGTTATACGTTTGCATGGGTAATATTTTTACTTTGGGCAATTTTAATCATTTTTAACAGTACATCAATTACCCCCAATTTTTGACTTGGATTTAAAATGCCATTTCAATTTAAATATGATTTAATTACAAAATTGGGTCAAACAGTTGCTATTTAAATCAAACTTAAGCGGCCTGCCTTGCGGATTTAAAATCGATTTAAGTTTTTCGTACTACCATATGATTTTGACAGTTTTGGTTTTGTTGTGCAAATGAAGAAAATTTCACATGTTTTTTGTTTGTTTCATAATTTGATTTTTTATTATTTCCGGAAGGTAATCAACTTCTGTGACAGTGAAGTTGGAACTCCTTTTATCACTTTTGCTACTCAATTTAATAATTTTTACAAAACAATTCATTATTTGCTGAGCTCTTCACAATTTCACTTGCTTCCAAATTTGTTTAAACAGCTGTTTTTTATTGAGTTATCGATAATTTTTTGACACTTACATTGTGCTGCCGTACTTTTATTACAATTAATTACCACAAATAATTTTAGACTGTAAAACAGAAAGCTATTTTAAGTCCAATTTAAATTTTTAGGAAAATTTACTAATTTTGTTTTTAAATCGCAAGTAAAAAATCGGGGGTTAAGTTATCAAATTACGAAGGGGAAATCATGTTTTGAAGTGCGTTGAAAGATATTCGGAGTTGGCTTTAGTATAATGCTACCAACAGCGGTAAAATGAAAAAGTGTGATGCCAGACTTTGCACTCGGAGACGGAGTTGGTTGTACAATGGAGGCCGGTTGTCACTTTTTTTTTCGTTCTGTCTGCAAATATTTTTTTGTTGCAATTAAAAGTGATAAAAATTAATATAGAAATAGAAATGAAATGAAATAAAAATAGAAATAAAAATGTTTACGTGCAAAACCAACAAATATAATGATGTGCTGCGATTTATAGAGCTATACAGAAGCCAGGAAGTTCTGTGGAATATGAATGTGGCTCCTTTTTGCCCCCTGGTTTCTTCTTCTTTTATTTTCTTTATTTCTGATATGACTTTTAATGAAGCAGCTATTTTTAATTTTCTTCTTGACGGCATCTTAAAAAAGAATTGTTATGAAATTAAGTGCAGCCTACGTCACAGCTATCAATTTGATTGAATTTTGACAAGCAGTATGTGAAAAAAACTTGATAGCAAAACTTGGTCGTGTAACTTCAGTGTTAGTGATTTCCACAACTTCAGCATCAAATTAGCAAAAAGTCAGCCTCTGGCAGACTTCGACTTCAGTTATGGGGGGTCTTCGACCCCCTCTAATATCCCTAGGAGTTTTATATCTCTATAGCTTGGAGCAGGTTATCAGGTGGTATTTTGCGTCGCCTGCCCCAAGAGGGAGCTGTAGTTCAAAGCAATATTTTTCAAAAGTAAGCTAATTAGTATCTCCTTCCTCTAATGAATTTCCTCGCGACCGACACCATATAGAAATCAAAATATCATAGCCAAAAAAAAAAATAACTTTTACTTCTTACATCATTTATGGCACTTGTGTAGATGTTAAATTAAAATTTCTAAAAGAGCACATCTAAAAAAATTACCCTTTGTAAATAAATTCAATAAACACACATGCCAATAACTCCACTGCCGACATTATCCAATATTTATTCTTAGTTATTTATGAAGTGTGTGGTTCGTCGCTCTGTGTAACACCTCAGACCACAATGGTGCTATGAAAAAAAAATTGCTAAAAAAATATACATACATACATATATTTTTTAATTAAAATGCTTTGATTTTTCTATCTTTAAATTTTTTAACTATTAATTCGATTTGCAATCGGCGCGTGTTCTTTGATGTGGATATTTCTGGTAGAGTCTACGATTCAATTGAGGGCAGGCAGCACAAAAAACGAAGTAATAATCCTAAAAATGTTGTCTAATAAGCCAGAAACTGTTATGAATTTTAAAATTTTATTTATACATTTGGTTTTTGCAAAAAATTGTATTTCTTTGCTGACATTTAAACAAAAAATTTTCAGGCGAAAATGAAAGTTTGCTTTTAAACTTCTTTTTATGAATAATAAATCAAATATTCAATATATTAAAACCGCTGAAAGTAAAATTTTGTGGTGTATTTATGCAATAAATATTACTGTAAATAAATGCATAAACATGTTGAAAGAAAAGATGACTGCCTCTTATGGTATTTAACATAAATTCACTGTCGACGTTTTTTTTAATGGATATTAAAGCATATTAAAGGTGTATATTTTTTTAATTCAGAAGCTCAGTCGTATATGATGTGTCTTGAAGAAGACAGTTTTAGTTTATGTGCTTTTAAATCGGTAAATTTATGGCTTTATCATTTTATCACATTTTGATATGTCAAATATCAGGTATGGGAGTTTTGATCCTAAGTAATAATAAGTTTTTCATGGCTGATAGTTTTATTTAGAGTAGTTTAAAAATTTCATACAAGCGAACTAAATATATTACTAAGAATTATCGTTTGCTAAGGAAATATTTGTGAATTTGTCTTTTAAGCGGACCACTTCCTGAACTGGTCTCAATACAACATTTTTCAAAGTATCCAAAGCTTAGTCCTATGATAAGAAAACAGTTTTGTATAAAAACGATAAAAAAGTTGTTAGCCAGATGAAAACTATTGATATCGACAACTGTGCTTACATTTCTATTCACCAACGAATAAAATGACAAGTCATCATATTCGTTTAATGCTGTCCTGCAAAAATACGTTTCACATGAATAAACAATATGTTCACGCCTTAAAAAACTGCCTCACTGGAGCAACTCCCTGGTTGCTAATCGTGGAAAGTATATATTCCCTTAAAATCAAACTTATTTCACCAAGCTACATGAGGCATCCTTCTACGCTTACGATCATGCAACTGTTTCAGCGATTGAGCTCTTTTTTTTTCAAAAAACAAATTTATGTATTAACACTGCATTTAGACGGGAAAGTACTTTCATTAAATTTTTGTATACGTATTATGAATAAAAATTTCAATGAAATCTGTGGCTTTCATGAAAATTTCTTGCTCACTTTCAAAGGAACGTGAAAGTTCATTTTAAAAATGTCGTCAAAGCGGAGAGTTGCAAGTATTATAGTTTTGTTTACTACTGAAATAGAATTGCCAAGACTACTACAAACATAAATTTATAGGGCAACCTTCGAAAATAATTTTTATTGCTAAATTTTTATTAATTGGAACGAAGTTCCTCAACGCGGCTTGCTGGTAGTGGAAATTAGTAGAAATCGTCACGAAAGCGTGTGAGCTGTTTATATGTATTGGTGTACTGTCGAAAAGCAATTGTGTATGATTGGCGGTGTCTCCACTGACAGCAGCGGAGACACCTACCAATAAATATTAATTAGTTGGAAAACGTTCCAAAAATTTCATAAAATTTCAAAAACAACACAAAATAAAACATACAGATTTCACCTTGTATAACATTCAAAGATGAAAAAAAAAACGTAAGGAACTTTGTTCCTAACGGGGGTCCCCCGACCGCATTTCTTTTAATTTAATAATTATCACTATAAATATACTTCATTTGTGTTTTTTTTTTTTTTTTTTTTTTTTACAACTTTAGATAATACATTAATGTATGTTCTAAAAGGAAATGTAGCTATAGCAAAGAAGCCTTAAGCTAACTTATAATTAAACTAATTTTATAGTGTGATTATAATTAAATGTCATTATACAAATTAGTAGCTCTTAAATATTGTGTTATGGTCTTAATTGAGGAGAAGGACGGAGAGATCAACAAGGACATAGGATTGGTTTCTGCAAAAATTTGTTTTCTCTGGTTCACATATTTAGTGCACTCTACAAGCAGGTGATGAATATTTATCTGAGTACTATTATCACATTCGCATATTGGAGGATTTTCATTTGCTATAATATGACTATGCGTAATTTTTGTATGTCCCAATCTTAGCCTCAGAAACTTAATCAAGTCTCTACGGCTTATTTTATAAGCATCACTGTTCCATGAAAAAATACTGGTTCTGTTTAAATTCATTGTTTTATACCAGTTGCTTGTCTTATCCCAATTATTTAAATTATTATCATAATTTTCTATATTAATTGCCTTTCTTATGTCTGAGAAATTTAAATTATTTGTCATAACTAAGGGTGATTTGTCTGCGATCCTAGCTGAGGAATCCGCATATTCATTCCCTTCTATAAGAGAGTGTCCTGGTATCCAAATTAAAATAATGTTAGGAAAATTAACTAATAATGTTTCCCTGATACTTGATGCATAATAGTTATTGTTAGAAATATTTTTAATGGCATAAATTGCAGAAAGGGAGTCAGTACATATAGCAAATTTACCTTTCCCTTGACAGTATTTAATGGCAAGTTCTATTGCTATTATTTCTGCGGAAAATACTGAGCTAAAGTCAGGTAGTAGAGATGTTTTAATGACTGCATCGGTAGTGGTTACAGCTAACGATACTATGCCATTACATTTAGAACCATCCGTATAGATAAACTTTCTTTCGCTATATTTATTTTTTATTTCATGGAATAGCAACAAGTATTGGGAAGTTGAAGTATATTCCTTCTTATAACTAGCCAATGATAAATCTACAGCATCATCACTTAACAGCCAGGGAGGAATCGCATATGCAGGTGGTTTCTGTATTTTTCCGACAAGGTTGAACTCTTGACCTATATGTATTGCCCTAGATAAAGAAGAATTTACTCTCTTATTTCTCTTTATTTTCGAGAAGTTGCTTATAATTTTCGCTAAAGGAGTTTCGTGACTATATATTATCGATTTTGTAAGCTTTTTCTTCTCTGCTTCGTATAAAAGCTCCAGTGTTAGGCAATTCGATTCAATATACATGTTACTTATCGGCGTTGTCCTCAGTGCACCAAAAACAGTACGAATTGCTGCATTTATCACTACTTTAACTCTATTTAGATATGTTTTTGACGAATTCCCGTATAGGAATAACCCATATCTTATTTTAGATAATAACAATGATTTTATTACACTAATAAGTGTGGTTGTACATGAATTGAATTTTGGGCTAGCAAGACATTTAATTAATTTAATACGGTTAGATAGGGAACTGATTAGCGTATCTATATGTGTATTCCACTTTAAAGTACTATTAAAGGTTACTCCAAGTAATTTTAGTTCATTCGCTTTAGATAATTGTATATTACCCGCTGACATTGAACAAGTGCAGCTATGTTTTCTGCATATATGCATATACTTACACTTTGTCCGTGACAATACAGCACCTGACTCCTCGCCCCATTCCTGTGTGTCACTAATTATATTGTCTATCCTAATATCAGGATTTTTTGATTTGCTAGATTTTATTATTAAGTTATAATCATCAGCATACGCGCAAAAACTTATATTTTTGTGTAAGGACAGTATATTACTCAACTTATTGTATGCTATAAGAAAGAGTACCACGGAAATTGGCGATCCTTGGGGTATTCCATTATATAAATCAAACGTTTTGGAGTACGTTTTCCCTATTCTTACTACAAATTTCCTATTAGTGAGAAAGTTTATAATGTAGTTAATGATATTGGGTCCTAAATTCCAAGCGATTAGTTGTTCAACTACTGTGTGAATCCCTATCTTATCATATGCTTTCTCAAAATCTAGGGAAACTATAGTAACATGACTCCTACTGGCTATACTGCTCGCTGCTAAATGTTCAATATATAAAAGAGCATCTGCCGTTGATTTGTTCTTTTTAAATCCTAGTTGGTTATTATTGAGTAACTTGCTGGTTGAAATGAACCACCAAAGTCTGTTGGCAATGATTTTGTCTAACACTTTTGCAATACATGAGTTCAAGGAAATTGGTCTATATGACTGGATTTTGGTTTTATTGCTGTTCTGTTTTAAAATGGGAATTATTACACTATTTTTATATTGTTGTGGGATATTATTTTGCAGTATATTGTTAAATAAGTTAAGGATTCTGTCTTTAATAATTTTGGGAGAATTTTTTATCATAGTGTACGGTATATTATCCAGTCCTGGTGCCTTCCCCTTTAGTTTTTGTAAGGTTGAAAGAAATTCTAAATTTGTAATACTTTTTTCTATAAATTTTGCTTTCTGATTTGGTCTAATGTTGATTAGATTTTGCCTAAAAGATGATTTTGTATCTTGAAATTTTTTTGGAAAGTATAGGTCGGAAGAGTTTTCGGACCAATACTTGGCAAATTCATTAGCCATACTGAATTCTTCAGTTAAGTTTTCATGCGGGGGCTCATTACTTTGAATACAATGTATATTATGCGAATTATTATAACCACAAAAAGTTCTAATGTTATTCCAAATTTTCTTAGGTGGTGAACTTGGGTTGATTTCCGAAGTAAAATCATGAAGGCATTGGCGTTTGGAGCTTTTTATTTCTTTTTTGAGAAGTGCATTGGCCTTCTTATATTTAACCATATTTTCAGTATTTATATTTCTCCTAAATATATACCATAACTTACATTTCTCTTTTCTGAGATTTTCAATGTGTTGGCTCCACCAAGGAACTCGACTACTTTTAATGATTGTATTTGATTTTGGTATTGATTCATTTGCTGCTTGTATTATTATTTTCTTTAAGTTGGCCGCTTCCCTATTTACATCGACATTTGGTTGTCTATTTTTTCCATATGATATACACTTGGATCTGAAGAGTTCCCAGTTAGAATTGCACATTTTAAAATGAGGCCTACATGATTGTCTATTTAAACCACTATTTTCAAATAGTCTCAAAATTATCGGGAAGTGATCACTACCGCTTAGATCTGGTTCGACTGACCAGTTAGCATGCATACTAATCTGTGGAGAGCAGAAAGATAGATCTATGTGTGTTAATGAGTTTTGAGTTGAGAAATGAGTGGGAGTTTTATCATTTAGAAGTATAAAATTCGAGTTTAGAATGAAACTTGCAATGATATTACCCCTTCTGTTATTTACACTGGATCCCCACGTGCTATGCCACCCATTTAAATCACCTGTGACTAAGGTTGGGACCGCATAGCCTCCAAATACATTTTGAATATTTTCATAGTTACAGTTTACAGACGGTGAAATATATGCCGAAATAATATTGAATTTAATTTTTGAATGTATTTCCATGCATATTGCTTCAAAATCGTTATTAATCATTACCTGCTTATGTTGAATTGAGTTGTGAATCAAAATAGATACTCCACCGTATGAGTTGGAATTATTGTAATTGTATATACAAAAATTATTAGGTATGGAAATTGTTTTGTTGTTAGTAATATGTGATTCTTGGATAGATACTATTTTTATGTTGTAATTTTTAATAAGCACTTGTAGCTCATTGTAGTTATTAATATAGCCCCTTATATTCCATTGTAAAATATTGAGTGGTGACATTAATATAAAATAAGTAAGGGTTTAAGATATACAATCAGCAAATTAAGTATAAGCTACATACAACTGTTGTTCCTAACAACTTAACTTACACTATGGTATGGGTAGTGGTACCCCACTAAGGACAACACCCACAAGAATCAAAACGCAAAAAACCCACGTAACGATTCCTACAGGCGTCTCCCCCCGGAAGGCGCCACCACCCAGACCGCGTGCTTCATTGAAACTTATAATTTACTCCTCATTATCTAAAGACATTGACTCAGATGTTTCATTATCTTCTATGCTGTTTCTAGTTCTTACTTGTTTCTTTTTGCTTGTCTTGGTATTCTTTTCATTTTTCCTCTTCATTACTTGTATACTTCTGTTTGAGGTATTTCTGGGAAGTATATTGATTGTTTTAGTTGTAAGAGAAGGTTGATTTATTATGTTTTTTGAAGAAGTTGGTGTTTCCATTTCGTGGTTCTTTATAATTTCTCTAATTTCATTGGTGGCAGGTTTATTTTTATTTTCAACTGGGACTACATTGAATGTTGGTATTCTTGTAATCGATGAATACGTTGCTTGATCCGTTTGGTGACGTTGTTTATAAGCTTCTACAGCTTTCTTCCTTTCCATCTTTTCTAAAGATACTATTGATTGTATTTCTTTTTCTCTTACAAAGATTGGACACGCTTTATCGAGGGCGCTGTGTTTATTATTTTCGATTTTATTCATAGTACAATTACTACATATCCTCGGGTTTTTGCATATATCATCATCATTTTCATTATGGGCATCAAGTGCACAGTGGGGGCAAATTTTTTTGTTAACGCATGTCGTAGTTGGGTGTCCATAACGTAAGCAATTACGGCATCTCATGGGAAATGGAACATAAGGACGGATTTTTACTCTTTCATACCCAATAAATAAGTCCTCAGGTATTTCAAGTGATGCAATTGTTACGATAATTAGACCAGTTTCTTTCATTTCGTTATTAACTTTTTTAAGAATTTTTTTAACCTCAGTTACTTCTTGATTTTTTAATTCCTGTAAAATTTCATCTTCATCTATTCCCCTTAAGTCGTTTGAATATATAACACCTTTTGAATAGTTAAGATATGAATGCTCCGTAACTTCTACTTGAATCTCTGGTGAGAAAGAAGTTAGAGTTATTAGTTTTGTTGCTTGCACCTTATTTTTCGTTTTGATAAGAATATTTCCGTTCCGAATTTTTTTACATATTTCAACTTCGCTTCCGCAGATACAATCAATTACTTTCTTAATAAGAAACGGGGAGACATTTGTGAGCGTATCCTTGCTATCGATTCTCGTTACTAATAAATACTTAGGACCATTTGAATGAATTTTCAACATTTTTTTCCTGTCCATAGTGAATGTTGGTTGATTATTCATAATCAACCGATCCGGAGGATCCGGCATCTTGCTGAACTACTTATTCCGATATGATTTTTTATCTTTTTTTAAATCACTAATTGGGCAATATACGGAAGATATGTATATTTGTAGATTTAAGAGTTTTTGAGGTATGAACGAGGAACTTTCCACTGATAAATTATTTTTGAGTTTATTTTATTTTATAAATTTTATTAAATTTATTTCCAAAAAATAATTTTCCTTTTGACAAAAAAGGCACAACCGCTCTCTACAAAATTTGTACTGAGAATTCCATTTGTGTTCTTCATTCATATTTGCTGTAAAAATGTTTTAAATATTTTCTAATGTACAAAATAATTTAAAATTCACAATTATTATTCTACTGCAATCCTGAAAATTTCTATGTGCCGTGGTGTGGGCAACCGTGTTTACTACCTTGTCACTTTACTTTCAGTAAATGTCAAAAAATTACTTTCAGGAAAATTTTGCTGAAAGCTGAGTTGAAAGTTAAAATACTGTAGGTGTGTTAGTAAAAAAGTGTGAGTGTATTGCAACTTTCAGGCATTTACTTTCCCGTCTAAATGACGGGTAACTCTCGTAAAAAAATTGCTCTCTGAAACTTTCGCGTCCTCGTAAGCGAGAGAGGATGCTTTAAAGTAAGTATGGCATAGTAAACATATGATGTTTATGCTTCAAACAGAGCACCACACAGTCACTTTGTACGGATGTAATGGCTCCTCGGTGCACCACTTGTAGATATTCAGTGCCCCAGAAGTGATCGTTTTGGCCGCTGAGGTGGAAATGAGCCTCTTCACCCCTTACAGTTTTGTTCGAAAAATCGTCCACTTCGTCAGAGACACAATTATTCCGCATTCTCGGGGAATGTATCCCTCCATGGTTCGTTCACTGGTATTCTAAAGCTGTCCAGTTCACAGATGTAAAAACGGGTTGGACATTGGCCGTCATTTGCAAAAATAAGAGCAACTTCCCAATAGGGTGATTTCTTCACCTTTTACCTTCTGATTAACTAAAACGTTTTGTTGAATTTATTCCTTAATTTGAAATACCAGCTTGCTATTTAGGTATCGATTATATAAGTCTCATAATTTTAAAATCTTTTCAATTCCCGCATTTATTCATTTATGTATAACAGAATTTCGTTAAAAAAAAGCAACCAAAAGTTATTTGAACTTTCTTAAATATTAAATTGTTTAGCTATTTCTTCTATGACTAAAATATTGCAACAAAAAAAAAAACATATTTTCCACTTTGAAAATGGTGCTGGTTTTGGTTGCAGTTTATAAGCAAAAAGAAATATTTTACTGGTGGCATTTTTTCAAACAAATACTTCTAAAAACAAGCACACACACACACACACACACATACATGTGCACTGTATGCACTACGTTTGTGAAATTGTTGTTGTAGTGGTAGAGCAATGCAGTTTGACTTTTTTAATACTCTGGCAATGGACAATCATATTTTAGACAACAACTAAAACAACATCGTCAATAAATGCTATAACAACAACAACAGCAACAACAACAACAAAACAGCAACAGCTTGAAAATGTATTGTAAGTAGTAGGCCAACAACATGTAATAACAGCAGTGACAACTTTTAGCACACAAAAACATGAGCAAGAAAAAAGCCACCAACAAGAGCAACAACAAAAACAATAGCACACAACATCAGCAATAACAACAATAACAGCATTGAGAATTGGTTGTTGCTTTTGCTGAACTGCTTTTTTATTTTGTTGGCTTCGGATTTAATGTATTTTGTGTTTTTTTTTTTTAGAGAAGTTGGCCGTAGAGAAAACAAAGAGCGCAAGAAAAAAAAAAGAGAAAATTATCGGCAGGAGCAAACAAAAAGATAAATTTCTTTACATAAATATTACAATGTACTCTTGCTAAAACAGAAGTGCAATTCAAAAAAAAAAAAAAAAATAAAAAAATTGTAGCAATAAATATACATACATACATAATGAATTATTCAAATATGAACTTAATTATTTATTTGCTTTAAGAGCCAATTGAAATGTATTAATTTTTTTGAAAAGATTCATTTTTGGACCTGAATTAATATAATTAATTATGAAAAATTTATTATTTTAGGTCTAAAAATAGACCCTTTTCAAGTTTTCTGCCTTTTTCAGCGGTCTATACGCCGATGACATTTCGTTCATGCCACTCCTACTCATCAGTAGCATCAGTAGACTCGAAAAATCTTAAAGACGTCTACTGATGAGTAGATTAGCATTAATGAAATGTCGGCCGCATATACACGGCTGGAAAACACAGAAAAAATTAATAAGATCTATTTTTAGACCTGAAATAATATATTGGCTTTTAAAGCAAATAAATGTTCAATTCAAGTTTAGTCTGAATAAAAATAAATTTCAAATAAACAGTGGAAAACAGAAAGCAAAACAAATCAACTTCTCTTGTTAGAGTTCCGTACTTATGGAATGAAAACGCAACCCTATTATTGACAATTTCCTGCTCATAAGAGGTAGAAGACTGAAGTTTAAACAGTATATGAAGATGCCTGTTCGATGCAGCAGCAAATGCTGAAACAACAAAGCAATAACAATTAAATGGTAACAAGAATCTGTAAAAATTAGCTGTAACTTTCAAACTTTTAGAGATTGAATGTAGAATGTAGAGCATGTGGGAAGGAAAGCGAGACATTAGAGCACTATTTATGGCAGTGCCCCACCATCTCGTAAATGTGGCCCTGATATCTTGGGATAGACACCTTACCAGACAGAATCCGATTGCGGGGCATATGTTGGAGGAAAATAAGGAGCCTTGTCAATGACATGGTGTTCCTATAGACCTACGGTTCAAACTGTTCATGTTTAAATTCACGGAGCACGCAATAAGCCTCTGCTGGCTTTAGTGTTTGTCACAAGGCATGGGCAAACGAGCCCCTCCAATCAACCTAACCCCACCTAGGTAAGAGGCAATTTGGGCGTTGTTAATTGATTTCCAGGGTAGGCATGAAACAGTCAATATGCTTCGCAATCAATAAGTCTTCAGCTTTACTTATCTTGTCTTCTTTAAAGATATTGATCAGAAAGCAGTTTAACTAAAAAAAACTTTATCAATTACGAGAAAGTGAAAATCGCACTAAAGACCAATAAAATAATTAAGATTTCTAAATCATAAATCTCGACTCTAAATTTAAATTAATGTAAAATAGTTTGATGCAACAGGAAATAAAGGGTGTTTTTTCGATGTATAGAACTTTAAGTTGGCACTACTGTTCAAGATGGCAACTGATTTAACAGCTGTCAAGTGAATTATTCTCAGTTTGGTTTGGTAATTCATCATAAATAGACTCACGACTGAACAAGTAAGATGTAGATTCGTCGAATGGGCCCAAAACGAGATGGCCGTTCTTCCCGATTTTCATAAGCGAAATTTGTTTAGCGATGAAGCGCACTTCTGCTTGAATGTATATGTACGTCAACAAACAAAGCAGCCGCATTTGGAGTGAAGCTAATCCTAAAGTGCATGTCGAAACACCATTACATTCAGAAAAACTGACTGTTTGGGGCGCTTTATGGTGGAATCATTGGTCTGTAATTCTTCAAAAACGATGATGGCCAGAACGTTACAGTCAATAGTAATCGGTATAGAGCCATGATTACTTACTGTTTCATTCCTGAATTGAATAACCATGACGTCCAGGAGATGTGGTTGCAACAAGACGGCTTAACATGTCACACAGCTCGTGCCACAATCAATTTATTGAAAGACACGTTTGGTGACCGCCTAATTTCACGTTTTGGACCTGTGAATTGGCCTCCAAGATCTTGCGATTTGACACCGCTAGACTAATTCCTGTGGGGCTATGCAAAGTCATTGGTCTATGCGGATAAGCCACAAACGCTTGACCATTTGGAAGACAACATGCGCCGTGTTATTGCCGATATACGGCCACAAAGGTTGGAAAAAGTCATCGAAAATTGGACGTCCAGATTGGACTACATCCGCTTCAGCCATGGCGGTCATAAGCCACAAAATCATATTTAAAATGTAATGCCACAAGTAATAGAAAATTAGACGTCCAAATTGGACTACATACGCTTCAGCCATGGCGGGCATATGCCACAAAATCATATTTTAAATGTAATTTTGATAAATAAAATTGACGTCAATCGAATAATCCATCGTTGTTTTATTGCAACTTAAAGCTCTATACATCGAACAAAATTACCCTTTACATATTAAAGGTATCCCTTTTTTATTTAATCAATTTCAATTTTTGTATCAATTTCTCTACTGCATTCCTTGCAAGTGTCCCTCGCATTTTTACTCAACATTTTTCCATGTTGATTCAAGGCTGGACGTTGTAGTTTCAACACTCGTTAATTCAAATATCTATTTGCTACAAAAAAAAATTGCCACACTTTTGAGTGTTACCTTAAAGTTAGCCAGTTGATTTAACCTTAAACATATTAAAGCAAAAAAAAAACGAAAAATGTTTGCAAAAGTCACACCAAAATTATGCAGCAACTAAAATGTTTGTTACACTCAAACACTACCAAAAGACACGCAATTTGTTGTTGCAGCTTTTAACGCTGCAAACTCAAAGTAAACAGAACCGCATTGCAATTTAAAGAGAATAATGAATAAATGAAAAAAGTATTAAATGAAAATAAGAAGAAAAGCCATTACAAAATGCCTTAATACTGGAAAAAAAAGAACACAGCAACATGTTGGAATGTTGTTGCAACAACTAAAGGAATGATTAAAAGGAATCAGTCGTTTTTTTATTTTTCCAATAGGAATCATTAAGTTCTTCATATTTTTATTTGCAAATAAAAAACAAATTCTTTTTAAACATTTTTTTTTTAAGTTGTTAGTTATTAATTAAAAATCCAAAGCATTCTTGCTCCAAACTGAATTTACATGAAGGAGTATAAATTAATGATATGATTTGTTATCATTTTCTTTTTAAGCTTCAAAAACACAGCAGGCTTGAAGACTTTTTTGTTCTTCTTATATTTCTTTATGTCTGTTCAAAATTTAAAACACAATGACAATCATATTTTTTGCTAAGCAGAAATAAAAGTCAGTTAAATAATTGTAATATTTTACATATGGAATTGAGCTGCGTGAATGTCACAGGCAGAAAAAAAATTGTTTAAGGAAAGATTTAAAAAAGCCCACGAAAGAACAAGGCAAATGAAAAAAAAACCAAAATATTTTTTCGCTCTAGTGCAGTGCAATGAAGTTGTTAATTTAAAACATCGAAAGAGGGATTTTTACCTAATTGATTTTCTTGTCAAAAGTAGCAACCAAAACAGACTAAAGGAATTGTAGTTCTTAATTTTTTTTAATTTATTTCAGGACTAGTGGTTCTCGAGTTATGACAAACAAAAGAGCCTGAAACATGACAAACTCCCCTACACGATACTTACTAATTTCAAATTAATTTTTAAATTATTATTTGATTTACCAACCCCAAACGAATGATGCAGAAGTTCTTCTTTTTGGGGCTACTTTCCTAAACAATTATCAGAATTGAGTCCCGAAATCATGTGTTGTACAGTGCTATTGAACGACTTAAGTCTGGGGAAAGAGTAAATGCATAAAAAATTTAATGTTCTCAAAGGAGCCATTCAACCATTTAAATAATAATTCAAGCTATTGATCTTTGGTTTTTTTTATAAAAATAATGTTAAACAATTATTTATTTATTTTCAATATTTCGCCAACAATTTGTTGGCATCTTCAGGAAAATAATTATAAAATTCAAAAATAATAATCTTATTTCTAAGATTATATGTATTCATTAGAATTTAGTAATACTTTATTAGGTATTTATTATTCTTTACCTTTAAGCATATCGCGGAACTTTAGAAGTCTGGATAATGTCTTGACAGGTTGAATTCAAAATTCTAATTTTTGCATTTAAATAATAAAATGTGGTAAATGTAAAAGCAAAAACTATTTTTAAATGACAGTTTTGACCATCTTCCCGATAACTCATCGCTCACTTGTAGGTGAAAAGAAATAATATAAAATGGCTTATCTGGCCGATAAAAGCCTACCTGTAGCCACCGCGAAAACGGAGCTTAATGATGATAAAAAAAAAGTCTATTACAAAATGAAATATTTGCCAGATGTTTAGCCCCTGATGCTGTAGCTGGCATTTGTGGCATAATTTTATCCCATGATCCATATTTTCAATCACTCTGAGACACAATTAAGATTCAATGTCATCAATGGGCCGAATTATTTCATCTTTTACCTGTTGAAGTAATTTTTTCGTATTGATGTAGACTTCTTATTTCAAATACTACCAATTAAAGAAGTCCAACGATGTTGAATCACATGATCACAAAGAGCAAATTACTTGGCCACTAGTGACACTACATGGGTGGGTAGATGTGTGGGAGTGCCAGTTAAATAGGGTGGTGTGTAGGGCTGTTTATCTACTGTCGCTTCAGGTAGCACAACGGGATTTTCTAGGACCCCAAGTGGGCGCCGCGGTCTTACGACTGGCAGCGCCTGAAATATAACATTCTTTAAGTACCATGAATATTAATTGGTACCCCCCAAAAAAGTACCAAAACTAGCAGCATCCCTCTCAACTGTTGTCCCTTATTCAACATCGAAAAAGTTGCGTGCCACAAATTTATATATTACATTTTGAAAGAAAGAAGAATTAAAAAGAGAAAAAAAAACGTGCTACATACTCATGCTGTTGCTTAAAGTATCTTTGAGTTTTCTCAATACCGTGGCAAAACGCCACACAATCATCGAACACACATTAATAAGGCTAAAAAACAAAACGTGCAGTTTCAGTTGGTACGAGTAGAACGAAGTTGCCTGCTTTGCAAAGCGATTTTTATTTCTCTTCTCTGGTTTTTTTTTTTTTCTTATTTGCCTGGTCGTTAGTTTTTGTTGCAGTTGATTCTTGTTGCAACAAAAAGGCCTGTGGAATGTGGTAAGAGTGGTTATTGTTGTTGCAGTTGTCTGCATTTTAGTTATACGTTTACAACAAAAGAGTTTTTGTTGTAATGTTTTTTTTTGTTGCTTTTCCTTTTTTGCTGTATGAAATTTTTGTTTACAAAAGCATGCCAAAGAATTAAAGCAGGCAAAATAAGCAGATGAAGAGGAAGAGGAAAAAATGCAACAACTTAAACAAATAAAAACCAGTTAATAAAATAAATGAAAAGTCTACATTCACAGAGAGAAAAAAATGAAACAAACAACAAAATATTAAATTTAAGAAAGAAAACGCTCTTGTTAAAGTTATCAAAATAAATACAAAACAAACAAAAAAAAACCAATAAAACTACAACTGCTACAATAACAAATTTCAGTTTTTGTTTTTATAACAACAACCACTTAAAAAAATATGGAAACAAAATTCAACTTAAAACAATTCTGTATGCAGTTGCTGCAAAACAAACAAACAAACAAACGAAATGAAATTTATGAAAAGCAAAAAGCCAAAGCACATTAATTTTTATGTAAGAGTTATTATTGTAATAAATTAATAATTTAAAAAAATACAAAAAGTTTTATAGCATTTAATATCGCTTTATTGTACGCTTTTAATGTTCATTTCAATGTTTCAAAATGATTGCTAAATTATTTCTTGTCTTGTTTCTTTGCAGATATTGTGTGAAAGTTCGCTTAACATAATTAAGTTGAAGTGAAAAATATCTGTTCTTTTTTTTTTTTTTTTTTTTTTGTTCCATAACACTGAAGAAAGGGGAAAAAATTAATTTACATTGCCTTAGTGAAAACAAACTAATTTGTTAAGTGAAGCAGTTGGCCTAAATGGATGTACCATGTGAATGTAAGTTTTAATATGAATTATAATATTTTTATTATGTTACTGTTTCTTATTGATAATAATTAATAGCACCTCTTTGTAGGGCCAATACTTCGCTCTCTTTTGGATTATTGACCTGAAGAATAAATACAAAAAATATCTATACTAAGATGATCTTCAGCTCAAGAAAATAATGTTAAATTGTGTTTAATACTCTATAGTTTGTAGCAGACTAAAGGAAATTATTATCAGCCCAATCATAAATGATAATTCCGTGAGGTTTTTTTCCCTTTCCCATTTATTTCTTTTATGTTAATAAATTCCTTGGGAAATTTTTTTTAACCTTCCCTGTTTTAGCCACATCGAAGGGAAAAAATAGTCGGCGGAGGCAAAAATAGGTATTTTAGAAACATATGTTTTTTGTTTTTTCCTGTAAAAAATTTCGATGTTACCAACTTTTATTTTTTGTTTCTCAGGTAATTTATGATTGGAGGAATTTTTTTCTCGAGAAACGTATTTTCCTTAGGAATAAAATTCCTTGAGAATATTCATGATTGGGTTGTATATTTCTTATTTAGTTCTCTACAAACCCTCAAAATTGTCGACAACCGTAATAAGCATTACAATATCTGTCTTGTAGTATTATTTCAAATTCTCAGGATCTTCGAAACCTGCATGCACTTACTTGTTCGTCTACTCTTTAATACGAGTAACATATAAGCTGTGTTGGGTATGACTTAGCTGCGGGTCACATAGAACCCGGGCAACAGGGCTGGGCAGTATTTGAAATCCATGTATTTGAAATACGTATTTAAAATACAAATACGTATTTTGTAGTTGTATTTTAAATATGTCTCACGAATGTATTTGTATTTTGTATTTTAAATACTAACCGCTTGAGTATTTTGTAATTCAAATACTTGTGCTCCCAAAATACATTTTTCAAAGTACATTTTCAATTTATGATAGAAAATATGCACTAAAAATTATTCCATTCATAAATCGACTAAAAGCGCAAAACTTTATTACGGTTTTATTTCTAAAAAATGGCAACACTACAATTTAATTACCAAACGCAAAGTACATGTGTAAAGTAAACGCAACTGAATGCATACACATTGAGAAAGTCGCTAAGCTTTCAGAAAGTTAAATAATGAACAAATAAAATATGAGGAAAAAACAGCTTTTGACATTTTGATCTAAAACAAGAAGAGAAAAAAAATGTCAATCAGATGTTGACTTGGATAGTCTATATATATATAGCCTTTGGTCAAACGTTTTTTCATTGTCACTTCATTCTTAATTCCGTTATTTCTCTTTCAATAAAATATCGGTTTTTAATAATAGATCATTAGGTTTTTTCGATAGCTGGTTTTAGTCATTCGCCCTCAAGAGGACGTTTGTCTGATATCATATTTGAAAAGCTGGTGTTTATGAATGGAAATAAAAAAATTTTTTGCTTAAAAGTATTTGGTATTTTGTATTTTAAATACATATTTTTGTTACACTGTATTTTGTATTTTGTATTTTAAATACCCAGCGTTCATGTATTTTATATTTTAAATACACCAAGGAATGTATTTTGCCCAGCACTGCCCGTCAATCTTTAGCCATTGGTATTTTCAGCTGAGTTTTGGCAGTTGAGTTAAAATGCATGTTATCCCATACAGTACGACCTTTCCGTCAACGCAAATTACGCAAATTGGGCAGCTTATAATTTTTGATGAACATCGTGAATTTTAACAGATGTTTTGCTTAAGATTGTTGCACTATGCAACAACGCAAATGAGCCAAAAATGCTTAATAACAGTAAAATAATCATCCATAAAATATACTACAAAAAGATCACTGCTTTGCTTAATGTAAGTTAAGTACATAAATATAAAGCATAGATGCCCAGTAGTGGCTGATATCAGCAAATTAAACTCACACGTATTATTACGCTCTTTTGTTTGATCGTCAATCAACCAATAGGAAATCACCATGTTGAGTGGGAGAGACAAACTACACTTGCAGAAATTCTGTCTCTTATTATTGCGATATATTAATGATGTCAGCAGAAAAGTATTTTATGTTGCAAAATGCTTTTGATGGTATGCAATGTCTTATTTGTCATAAGACATTTAAAAAAATAAGAAATATAATTTAAAAAAAAAAAAACATTTTGAAAATGTTCACAAAGACATGAATAAAATGAATAGCAAATTGTTTTCTTCCAGTGTTATTTCGTCACTCTCACCAATACTACTACCATGGGCATCTATGATATAAAGTAAAATTGCGTGAACTTTCGTTGCCGAGTGGTTAAATCGGCGGTGTTAAGATTGTGAAATTTCACACGTCCAAAGTTCATAGGGTGCTGATGAAGGGTGTTTGCTACCCAGACAAAGCCGGTTGCCCACCTAGCTATAAAATTGTTGTTTTAACGGGTTTAAGGGTATATGGGTTAGGAGTAGCAGGATTTCTTCCAATAAATAAAAATGCTGGATTGCCCAACACGTTATAAAAGTTATATTTTTATTACGAAAAGGGTTTTGATAAGCGGGCAATAAATCAATATTTATACATAATTCATCTAAAGTTATTTTATAACTATATAATTATAAATTGAAATTAATAATGAATTTCACTGTTAAAATACTTGAACTGCTAAGTCTCTTGATCTGTTGAATTCACTTTCTATTCTGTTTTATACTCCAGCAGGATTACTAAAAAATGTCAAAGCAGTTGGGGCATTAACTAAATAACACAGGGATGGAAAATGCTACGCATTGTTTACCCAGGTGAACAATTGTACTTTTCTTTACTTAATTGATATTGCTAAAAAAAAAAAAAAAAGTGAAAAAGTGACACACCAAGGGTTGAACTTGAGCCAGTTAAAAACTCATTGAATATAAATGTAGTAAAATAATTATTTATTACTTAAATGTTAATTGATAGATTGTAAAGAAATCCTACTTTAGCTTTCTTAACATTCCTCTGTTGCTACATTAACTCGACACATGTTCTTTAACGATTTCTTTTTTGTTCTTCAATGCTGATTTTCTGCATTCATTCTAAAAATAGTAAAGAAATATTAGAATGATGTTTTCATCTCTGTTAGATTTCTCTGTTTTGCATAATATTTCCATAAAAGTTTTGCAGCGCACACAAACAAGATAATAAATAAATAAAAGCATAAAATATGAGATAATTTTTAATAAACAAATACAGCTAGATGACAATTAAAATATACATATACAAAAATATTTCCATTTGATCCATACATCATGCCACAAAGATTGATGTAAAAATTAACTTTGAAATATGAGCCAAACTTAAGGTTAGCAAGTTATGATTTATGACAGCAAAAATGCAATCACTTCGAAACAACAATAATAAAAAAATGTAGAACAAAACAGTAGCCAACCCACACAGCCGACTCACAGAAAAGCTGGCAAATAAAAAAAATAAAAATAACACGAAATATCTCTGATTATCTAATGTTAGAAAAAAATCTCATAAGAAAATTCGAGTTACACGAGCAGAAAAACATTGACTAGGTTTTGTTAAATAAAAATTGAAAGTAATTTGTTTTCCTTTTGTTTCGTTTATTTTAAACTTTAACTTTTATGCTTGATTGAAATGTTGACAATGACTGTTGCTGTTGCTGGTGTCCTGCTTCTTAGTGATTTTTTTGTAGTTATTTTGTTTCCCTGCTAACCAAATTGTTAAAACTTAAATTTCCATTGAAATCATGTTTGCTCAAAATCAAAAGCACGTCACACACGCCCACAGAGATAATTTTGCAATTAGCTAACGCCAGATGACGCCAATGTTAAAAAAAGGCAGCCTTTAATGAAGGCTTTAGTTTTTCAAGCCATATTTTTTTATTATTTTTTTTTCTTTACATTAATTTTTTATAAGAGCTGTTAATTTAGCTAAAGAGAATAGACAACAGCAAAAAAAAGAAACTGAAATCATTTGAGAAAAAAATCAAACGGGCGCTAAATGAAATTGACACTTCTTTTTACAAAGTAAAAATCATTAAAAGCCGCTCAACTTTACATTGAAAACTCATACACAGATGAACAATTATTTTGCAATACAAAAACAAGTACAAATTTAACCCTTTACAATATACCGTACCATATACGGCTCACACCTTATTTTCAACATAGTCCGAAAAATTAATTTCAGATATGCTAGAGTCAAACGATGGTGCACTACATACAGATGTTGTTGCTGATTAATTATACAGTCAAAGCTCGGTATAGCGATTGCACTAAAGCCCCGACTTGCGTCGTTCCGATTTGCGTCGCTTCAATTTGCGTCGCTTCTTAAAACTGGAAAAATTCGATTTGAGTCGTAGCGATTTCGAGTTGCGTCGGTTTGAGTAGCGTCGTTTTGACCTCGATTTGCGTCGATTCGATTTGCGTCGCTAAACACTGTTACATTTTTTACTGCATCATTGTGGATTACAATTTTTAGCATTTGTAGTGTAGTATGTGTTTAGCATCTTGAATTCATTAGTTTTTACAACTTCTGGCAACAACGATAGTCACCTGTACATTAAGAAATTTTCAGATTGCGTGAAAAAAGGGGAATCCCCTTTTCTTTTTTTATATAAGTGGTGCTACGAGCAGCTGTCTGCTTATGGTAACAATTTAGTGTGTGATTCACCAGAATATGCCTTAAAGACGTAAAACATGAGTCATTTTGATGTTTTTTCTTTCTTAATTTATGGTTTTATTATTTCTTCATAATATACGTATGTATATAAAAATTTGTTGAAGTAAATTGAATAAATAAAAACGTACTCGTACTAGTATTTTTTTTTATCAAAAATACAACATTTTTTGCTTTGTTTTAAATATTTTCCCCAAGAAATTAAATTTCAGCGCATTTATATAGAAAAAAGTGATTCGATTTGCGTCGTTTCGATTTGCGTCGCGCTTCTCCGGTCCCCATTAACGACGCAAGTCGGGGCTCTAGTGTACTCAGTTTAACGAATATCCGATATAACGAATGGTGAAATGTTTACATTATATAGCGAATGGCAAAAAAGAAGAATCTCGATTTAACGCATGACAAAGCAAAACACATTCAAAAATCGTTACAGAATCGTAAGATTGTGGGTGTTTTTGCCTGCTTCGCTTTGTATTGAAAGAACGCGTGTGATGCGTTGCTTTTTTCCTCAAAAATTTCAGCAGTTTTGTTTGGTTCAGTGTAAAAACGAGATGTCGATTTTTTAAGAAATTAATAATATGAATGAAATGTAATAATAAACCCAATATGAGTAAATATGTATATGCCTCTATGTACATTTATGGTTTTCAATGAATTTACATATTAGAAATAAAAACAATTCTTAAATAAACGTTTAAATATCAATTAAAGTTTTATTTCTACACTAAGTCAGCAATACAATTAAGTTTTGATGTTTTTGAAACTGCGGACCACCGTCTTTTATAAAATTTTAAAATAAAAAATTAATGTTCGATCTAACGAATATCTCAGTATAATGAAAGCTCTGAACCGGGCTTTGACTGTATTTGCTTTTAGTTTTCATGATTTTTCCACAATATTTCAAATGTGAATTTATATTCGAAAAAAAAAATCATTCGAAAATTAATTAAAACATTTTTTCCATCTTACCGCGGATTCATTCAGGGCTATGGAACACATTGCGATAGCATATGAAAAGTTGATTTCTAACAACAGGTGTCCAAGGAAGCTAATATTCGATTGGTGGTTAGGGGCCACCAGTGTTATTTAAAATTAAAGCTACTTTCTCACTCTAGATGTTGACCTTAAACGAGGTTCAGCAAATGGATTGTGAAACACTTATTAAGATGACCCTCTTGTTAAAATAATTATAAGGATTCTTTATCGAATTTTCTGCTCATTAACATATGTATATCGCCCAACTGCTATATACGGCCTATTTATTGAATGAATCAAATTCATTAGACATGTTTTACAACTGTTGATTACTTTTTCGTCCTTTTATTTCGATCTTACTTCTTTAGAACTGACTGAGCAAGATTATTTTGTGATAAAAAGTAAAGTTAAAGGCAGGTTCATACTCATCAAACTTTCCCAAACAATTCGATGTTTTAATTTTAATAAAAATTATCCAATTACTATAACTTCTTGTAATTTTTCTATTCAGCCTTTTTGTTAATCAATTAAATAGATTGAGTAAAATTATGTCTATTTAATTGACTATTCAATTACTTAAGAACAATTTATGAGAAAAATCTGACTCGTTCTACACCTGATTAAAACATACATAGATACAAGAGCAACAACAATGGGTGATCCAAAAATTTCCTTTTGCTATATAGCGGGTTATCCATTTCGTGGCTTCAAAAGTATAGGACTGGAATTCGACATCTGTCAAACCAAGTTGTTAAACCAGTTTTTTTCTTCTCGGTTGAAAGTCTGCCATTGACGAAAATGGATCGCTTAACTATCATACGACGCATGAAAATGATGAAAACATACTACAAAAATTGTGATTCTGCCACAGCCACATATCGTGCCTTAAGAGGAGATTATGGTCTACATAATCATCCAACTATGCAAGCAATTGGCAAAATTGTGAAGAGACTGGAGCGCTTACAAATATTGTTAGGCCTGTGCATCATCGTTTTGCTCGTTGCACTGAAAATATCGCTGCTGTAACTGAAAGTGTTGCCGAAGACCCGAATATGTCTTGGAATGGAATTAGGACTGTCTTACGGCACACTATTACGTATTCTGCATTAAGATCTACATCTACATCCATATAAAGTCCAGCTCACACAACAACTGAAGCCAGCTGACCATTCACAACACACGTAGATACGTGGAATGGGTGCTTAAACAACAGGTGGTGGACAGTGACTTTTCGAATAAAATTTTCTTCAGCGATGAGGCACATTTCTCACTCGGTGGTTATATTAATAAACAAAATAGACGTATTGGGGTTCAGAAAATCCTCAAGTAATTGAATTCAGGCCATTACATCCAGGAAAAGTCACCGTTTGCTGCGCTCTTTGGTTCGAGGGTGTGACTTCTTCGAAAACGACGATGGAGAACGACTGTCACCATCAAGTCGGACCGTTATGGTCATATGATAACCGACTTTTCTTTTGCCTGCTCTTAAAGAATATGACTTGGAGAATATGTGGTTTCAAACAGAAAAACAGAGCCGTATGCCACACAACTCCAGCGAGCTTTATTGGCTTTATTGTAAGAGACATTTCTTGGCCGCGTAATTTCTTGTCGTGGCGATATCAACTGGAACCACCAAGATCATGTGATTCGACACCATTAGGTGTTTATGCAGATAAACCTTTAACTCTTGAGCACTTAGAAACTGACATTCGTCAAGTTATGGCAGAGACACCACTTAATATGTGTCAAAAAGTGGCCGAAAATTACCGCAAAAAAATCAATGCTTGCAACACTTCGCGTGGTGATCACTTAAATGATGTAGTGTCATGGTGCAAACTTTATAATAAAAACGAAATGTTATGAAAAAAAAGTGGATGTGTGTTTTATTTATGTGTACTTTTGAAACTGCAAAATGGATAGCCCTTTACCTTGGTATAGGGTATATAAGATTCGACACGGCCGAACCCCTTGTCTTAATGCAAGTATTTTTAGTTTTTTTTTTCAATAATGTTATAAATTAGTTTACTAATTTTTAACATCGATGTTTACTTACTCAAAACTGAGATAGATTTTGTTGTGGTAGTATTCTGATAATTGTAAAATGAGTTGAAGAGTTATTGGCTGGGGAACACACCATCGCTTTTTCACTTCCACCACAACTTTGCTTGTCTTCTTTAAAAATGTTAATCAATGCAAATTTACCACTAAAAAGTCCTCCTTTAGTTCTGAGGAATTAAAAATCAAATAAAAGCCTGATAAGGTAATTAGCAATTGTAAATCGTTCAATTCGAGTGTAAAGTTAAAATAATTTTTTTTTATTTTCTTGCAAATAGATTGGCCATTGATTTTCATGTTTCTGGAGCATCAATTACAGAAATTAAAAAAAACAGAACATTTTTATGCGGCAGTGTAAAATATATATGAAAAAATTAATTGTAAAACTTTACATGAGGCAGAATATGTGGATTTGGAGAGGAGACCGTTCCTAGACCAACGTGAAAGGAACTGTCCATGTGGTCCAATTTGAAAAGCTAAGGCTAAAGAACTTTTACAACAAGTCTATCCAGATAAAATTATAAATGACTTTAGAACAAGTCAAGGCTGGGTTTTGAAATTCAAGCGTCGGTATGGAATACGCATTCTTAAGGTCTGTGGAGAAATTTTATCTAGCGACATGTCAGCAATTATTACTATTAACGGTAATGTTGATTTATTTTCAATTTTGTTGGACAATTACTCAATATACTTACTTTTTTTTTGTTTCCTTCCATTTGAAAATTATCAAAAAAAAACTAAAAATCAGACGATTATTAAGCAATTCACTCTTTAAAGGTTTAAGCGAATACCAGCTCCTCACTAAATCAAAAGTTGCCAAAGCTACTGTCACTGTCACTGTAGCTGCTCAAATGTTGTAGTTGGTGGCATTCTTTTTATTGCTGCTGCCGCAGTTGTTGCGGATTTTTCTTATTTTCATATGCCATTCTTATTGTATAGACATGCAAACACATTATTTTATTTTGGTTTTGTTTCTTTCGTTTAGTTTTTTTCTTTTCTTCTTTTCTTATTTATTTTGCCAAAGTATGCAGACAACAGTCACCAACAACAACCCACATATGTCAGGTTAAGAGTTGAAATTAAGCATTTGTTAGGTTGTTGGTTATTTTTGTTGTATTTCAGTTTCATTTAAAGACTGTTTCTGTTGCCTTTTTCTCTTATTGCAGCAGTGGTTGCATTTTGCAAACAGTAGCAGTTTGTTATTGTAATACAAATGCAGCCAATATACATACATATTTAAACAATCACACAGAAAAGTCGGGGCTTACATACCTTAAGGTTGTTTTATTTTGTGTTTTAAATGACAGTAGTAGTTTTCATGCAAATATGCATAGAAATTGCTTAAGTATTGTGAGTTTATTTAATTATTATTATTTAATACAGCAAAATACTTCAAACGTAACCTTTATTTAGCACTTGGGTGCAAGTATTCTATTTTTTACTCATTTTCATTATTATTCCATTCCATGTGGTTTTGCCATATATATTTTTAAAGTGTTGAATAGAATGTGGCGCCAGCAGATAAATATTTTACTGCAATTTTATCTTTCTCGAATACAAATAAGCATTTGAATGCAATAAAAGAACTTGTTAAAAAAAATATATTAATGTTAAGAAAATCCTTTGATCATTTGCGCGAATCGAAGGATAAACTATAAATTTAATTTAAATGTAAATGTAAATATAAATAAAAGATAATATAAAACTTCTGCAGAGCATTGAAAACAATGTGATAGTATTAATTAAACGCAAAGAAAGAAAAGTTTGAAAAGTTTGTCATCAAAATATGATATTTTTTTTTACTAAAATGAAGTATTCCGATTTCCTTTTAGAATATATTCAGCACATGAAAAAGATAAGAAACGAACATAGTTTTTGTTTTGTTTCTTGAACAACAAATATTATTTTATCAGACAGTAATTGTCTACATTTCAAATCATCGATCCCATAGTGCATTGCCTTTAGAATTGAAATGTTTAATTAAAAACATGCTGGAAATTCATTTGAGCACCAGATTTAAAGATTTATTTTCTTAAATTTCGTCATTCGAAGAAACAAACAAATAAAAGTCATAATAACGACCCTGACCAACAGTTATTCAGTGAATTATTTTTTGCTTGACTTAAGCTCATGCTCGTTTAGTTCTTTTTATATTTATTGCTTTCGTGTTAATTGAAAAGCTAGCATTTGATTACACATCTTAAGTACTCGTACTTGTCAACAGTACTAAACAATTAATGGCAAATGTTAACCCACTTACCCTTCTCGCAATGAATAACTAAAACACCAAACATTTTGAAACACACACAAACACACACACACACAAATTTGCCCTAATGACCAAGCTATAGTGGTCATGAAATCATTGTTAACGATTTGTTTACGATATGTATTAGTATTTCTGGAAGACAGTTTTGACGTCGTGGACGCTATAATGCTGGATATTGTGTAGTGTTTTGTCATCAAAAAAAGAGTTTGTAATCTAAAACATGACCGACACAATCTAGCAAAGTGTCCTCTATGAACCGACTTGTACCACTACTTGAGCGATATTATTGTGTAAACTTTCCTGTATCAAAGTCTACCCATGTGTATGAACGGTGCTGTAGTGTAAGCTATCCTGTAGGCAAGATAGCACAGCGATTGTTCTCTATCAACAGATATGTATGACTACCTGAGCGACATTCTTGTGTAAGCTTTCCTGTTCCAAAGTTACGTCAACATAATCGGCATTGCCTTGTAGGGTGTCCTCTAATTATGCATATAAAAGACATTGTCGTGTAAGATGCCCTGTTTGCGTACAGTATCCACAAAAACATAAGTCACACGGTCTTGTAATCGTTCTTTGTGTGTGCGACATGTTGAGAGACATTGTGTTTTGTTTACAGTTTTTTTGAAAATGTCGTTGACACGATTTCCACCAGCTGTCCCCTACTTACGTATCGTGCAAAATTCAAGATTGTCAATCAACAATGATGCGTGCACGACATGGTCAACTGGGTTGAAGCACCTAAATATGTTCGCTTGTATTTATAAATGACTGCAAGTTGATATGCAAAATGTTGAAACATGTCTTGTAAATCTGTTCGTTTAACATGTGAACTCCAACTTTAAAATAAAAATCTTGTTAAATTCTAATGTTTATTAAAGTTTATTTAGCTTGGGTTTTTTTCATCATAGATAAATTTCAGTTAGTTAAGAATTTATGTGAGTTTTGTAATTCACTTACTTTTATTTCTTGTTTATTTATTTTCATTGCTTTAAAATAAGCAATTAAACAGGGTTTATTATACTTTTTGAATAAAACGTTTTGAATAAAAAAAGTAAATTTAAGCTTGTAATTAGTTAATTTAAATAATATAAAAACTCCTATTATGACATTTTTCTTTGTAGCTGCAGTTTTTCAAAGATGTTGTAGGTGGTGTTGTTTATTTGTTTTAACAAAACTGGGAGTGTCACAAATCAAATGTTATTCGGGAGAATGTCATTAGTGAATATGTTATGAGTTTCTCTTTTTTTCACAAGCTGTGTGTGATATTATAAAATACGAAAATAAATCATTTGGGATGGAATATATTTAAACTCTGTTTTGAATATATTAGCAGAATTTCATCATCCAATATGTTTAATACAATTCAACCAAGCATCATAAATTTATTACACACAATTAAACCAGTCATTGAGAAAAGGGTATGAGTCATACTTCTTGTCAAATTTCACTTTTTGATGTGATGCCAGAAATTGAATGGTTTAATAATATTCACTGTAAAAATAAACATTTTTTTTGTGACCAGGGGCCAGTTTGCAGCTATTGAAATTTCAAGTACGAATAGAGCACAAACTCTGAATTAATTTAATATCTACTTTCAAAATGTGGCAGAGTGAAGTAGATAAAACCTTTGCCACACCACATTCAAAAAGATCCAGGAGCAGGCTGAGTAATGCATAAGAAGCGGTTATACCTTTTAAATTTATTGATAATACTTACTTACTACAGTATAAAGTGAAAATTCTAAGTCTGTTCGTTCTTTGTACCCTTACAAAAGATCATAAGAGTTTTATAGGACCACATGAAATTAACAAGTTTTTATTGTTCCAACTTTTTCTTATATAGTTTCTATTTTCTGCTACGCAATGACATTTAAATGAAGATTCTACACTTGAACTAACTAAAAAGTCAACCAACGAAAGCAAAGTAGCAGGGCGTACAATCTGAAACCTATTCCAATTCTTACACTGACCAGATCATCAAGATGATACATTTACTTTGATCCGTTCATTTGCCACCGGCATAGTTTAACACCCATATTCATAAAAACTATTGAAGGTTTATTACAAATACGTAGAAATACGTCAAATAAGAGCTTAATAAACTAGCAATAATTATTATGAATATGGCCTTAAAACGTTAGCTAAAGTCTCGTCAGTTGGCTCGAAAAGATATAGTCACATATTATTATATTTGATTGTGTAGATTTTTAAGCTTATTCTGTATTACAAGCTTATTCTGTAAACAACTTTATCTAGGAGATAATCAGCTGATTCGAAGCCTCCACACTTCTCGTCAGAGCCCATCTTTGAATTCAGAGACTCATAGTTTTGAGTATCACACTACTGCTACTCAGCCACCCCAGTATTTCTATAAAAATATCGCCTCAAAACACCTGCCGCCAGCTAAAGGTTTTTATGTTTTTTTTTCTGCCTTAGAGCTGCAAACCAATGGATGGTACTATCTATAGTATCGATTGTTTTATTTTTATTGAACTATCGATATAAATAATTTTCTCGACAGTGATACTGTCGCCAAAAGGGGTTTAACAAAGAAAATAAAACCAAAGTCATTGAAAAAGAGCTGGCATCAAGATCGATATTTAAAAGTGATATTTAAACTGCTTCGCTAATAAACTATTGTAATTCTCAAACATTAATCCTTACTTTAACGTATAGTTTATTTTATCTATTCTGTTTTAATAATAAATTAAATTTTAAAGCTTAAGATCTTTTTTATAAAAAATGTTTGCAACAAATCACAAATATTCATTTATTTCAATATTTCGCGCACAATTTGTTGGCTTCTTCAGGAATATTACTTCCTATAATATTATTTAAAAAAAACAATAGCAATGAAAAAATGAAAAAATTTTAGTTATAAAAATTCAGAAATTTTTAAACTCAAAGAAAAATTTTTTAAAAAACATTTACACCTTAATGAAAAACTCATATACATACATATATTCAAACCAACAAATAGTAATCCTACGACTAACATTTGCTTTGTTAATATCTCAAACATGTTGTGTCTTAACTTAAATTTTAAAGAACAAATGTTACTCATATTTTTGCTAGAAATTATTTAAAGTATATTCTCCATATTTTTTTGAAACCCAATTAATGCTCCTTACTAATTAAGAAAATAAATTAATATACAGAAATTTTATTTTAATATTTCAAACAAATATATTCCCCAATTTATGAATACTTAAATTATCCGAACTTATGTCTTTGCTTTCTTCTTTATGTTAATAAGGTTTTATTCAATTTTATTGTTTAAAAATAATTTAATGACATTTACATACATATATTAAGTTACACCAAACTTTATTTGCTACTTGATTATCAACAAGTTTTATAGTTTTTCGTTGGCTAACTTGTTTCATATTTTTTTTTGTTTTAAATAATTAATTCAGCTTAATGTGTGAAAAATTCCATATTTCAATATTCCATACCCAGAGATTTGCAAAATCCAGTTTTATACAGTATCTGGCAAACAAAAGACTTAAGAAGAGAACATTATCATGATTATCGTATAGAGTTTCTTTTTACTTCCTGGGAATATGGGATTTATTTGGCGATTTGCTAGGAATGAGTTATACATTAATTAACATTATCATGATTATCGTATAGAGTTTTTTTTACTTCCTGGGAATATGGGATTTATTTGGCGATTTGCTAGGAATGAGTTATACAGTATTAAGAACAAAAAATAATTATAAAAATCGTTACATGTTAGAAATGTTAGAGATTATTAACACACCGGCAGCACACGGAATAAATTTTAAAGTAGATACTGACAATTTAGCTCAGAGTTATAGATATTTAGTTAAGAAAAGATTAGCAACTTAATATTGTTTAAGTTTAAGATATCTTAAAGGAAATATTTATAAACATTATGTTAGTCTACGAGCAACATTTGAAATGTTAACTTATTATTTTTTAGTATTAAACATGTTGTATACGTTAACATGGAAAATGTTGGTCGTAGAACTTGTATGTTAATTTGTATTTTGTTTTTATATTTATGTTGTTCATGAATGTTGTTAATACATTTTAAGGCGGGAAAAATATTTTTGAATGTTTATTAATCAAATTTTTTCAATAATTTGTTTTTGTTTTTGAATTTTATAATTATTTTCCTGAAGATGCCAACAAATTGTTGGCGAAATATTGAAAATAAATAAATAGTTGTTTAATATTATTTTTTATAAAAAACCAAATATCAATAGCTTGAATAATTAATATATATATTTTTTTTGTGGGGTGGGGAGGGGAAATGCTTTTACACATGCCTGCTAGGTCGCCACTCTTCGCAACAGGCGATGTTGGACTCCTCGCAAGACTACCAACTATAACCACCCCCCCATTTACATGGGAATTAGCCACACCGGAACTACTCTCGCATTACTTCAGTGTGGCTCCCTTCTCTATGGCCATATTTGCCGCTTTCCAATTTCTAGTTCCCCGTCGGGCCCACTTTGCTCTCTTTAGCTTATTCTATTTTCATGTGCATCCATGTCCGTCTTTTTTCTGCGAAGGATGCTTTCTACAAAATCCGCTATTCGTTTCCAGCTCTCCTCACTTCTCAGCATGGTCCCAACAACGCTTTGTGCCGTCAGTGGGCCGTAGCTCATCTCAATGTGGGCTCTCTCCTGGTTCCACTTGCAGCACTCGAAGAAGGTATGCTCTGCGTCATCAAGATCCGCGTCTCCGTATATGCAATGTGGGCTACCACATTTATCCATCCGATGCAGGTATTTTCGGAAATACCCATGTCCCGACAGGAGCTGCGTTAGATAGTAGTTAACTTCGCCGAATGTTCCTTCTGCCCATTGAGTGATATCTGGGGTGAGTTTCGCCGTCCACCTTCCCCTTTGCTCCTCGTTCCATCTTTGCTGCCACTGCTGGAGAGTTCGCCTTTTTTCCTCGTTTGTTCTTATTCTTTGGTTGTAGACTCTGCCAGCCTCCCATCTCCTTTTTCGCTCATTTGCCTGCAAATCAATTGGTATTACCCCACTTATCACTAGAACTGCTGCCTCGGAAACAGTCTTGTAAGCTGATGCGACTCTAAGAGCAGAATAATTAATATATTAATTAAAATAAATATAAAACAATTCAGTCGTGAAGCAGATCTGCTCTGAAGGAGAGACGTCCTTGAGTCATCATAGCTGTTTCTTAAATGTGAATGATTCTTTTGAAAAATTTCGTGGAAATGTAGAAAATTGCAAATAAATTATTTTAAATTTAAAATACCTTTAAACCAATTGTTTTCTGTCCAGCTTTTCAACCATCTGTATGCCACCGATATTTCGTTGATGTTGCACAACTTGTCAGCAGACTCAGAAAACTTCAAAGGTTGTTTAAACTATCCATAATTATTTTCACAGAAATAATGTTACTAGATTGATCGAACTTTTTAACAAGTAACTGTGCTATATTTGGCTGTGTCGAATCTTATATTCTCTTTACCAAAGTGTAATTAAAAGGTTTTCTATATAAATATGTAATATCAGGTTATATATGGACTATGATATATTCTAGTTGTATTGAAACACAGGCACTTGCTTTTTTTCAATCCTAAAGCAGAAGGGACATTTGTAAATCGATTAAAGTAAAATTTAGATCAATAAACTGTCTGGTGGTTTCACAATCGGTGCTCTAAAACAGGTGTTTTAGTCGAATAGAATTTGTATACACTTTTGGTAAAAGGTAAGGTATAAAAACTCGGTTTACTGGTATATTTTTTTTTTTTTTGGAGGAAACTTAATTAAAACTGCATAGTGGGTGCTCATAAAATTGTTGAAATTAAAACAAGTGAACAATATTGTGAAGCTTCTGTAACAAAACAGAAGAACTTATCAACTATACTATAAACCCTCAAGAATTTTCTGCTTGTCGACAGCTTTTAATTTTTTCATTCTGTTGAAATAAGTAGACATTTTTGCAGAAAGCAGCTGAATTGTGCAATCAATTCAGCTTTCGATACTTCGATATTAGAAAATTTAATTAAACATAATGAATGCAAAAACAAACACAAAAAGTTTCTTCCTGCATCACCTTCTATTTCAACAGCACGACTTCTGATAACAACATTGTTTGCCCTTTAGCTAAACAACAAACATGAGCATGTGCTGATGGGGATGCAATTGATTTCATTATTGTTTTCACGTCTCCTTCAAACCTGAGTGTTTGAGTATTGTTCAGTTTGGAGTATTGACAGCAGGTTTGTCTGTCCGCCTGTTCTACTATACTTGGAAGGCATATGACAAACATATGTTTTATATGACTAATATTTTTAATAAACTAACAATTGAAATATTTTTAGGAAAAAAACCAACAAAAAATTAACGTCCAGCTGAAAATGTTATGAGTAACAGCCCAAAAATGTGTTCAACATTAGATGCAATTTTATATGAATTTCATGCCATTTATGGCCAAGTTGAAAATACGTTTTCATAAACAAAATAATATCTTTAAAATGTTTTAAGTATTTATGATTTTATTACGACCATTACAATTTTCAAATTGTTGCCATGAGTCTGTTCATATTTGTTGCCACCCTGCAGCGAAAATGTTGATACATATGTTGAAGTAAGTCATAAAATTTGTGTTATATTATAACAACTCCACAATAACCTCTTGGTGAATATTCTTGCAGCCATAAATTTGAGAATAAATCGGCAATTATTTTTTAAACAATTTCAATTAGTTTTATATATTATAAAATCTTTTATGTTTTCCGTTTTGTTAGAATAAAATATAGAACCCTGTTGAGTTTGTTTGCTTGCAGCAATTATTTCATTGACAAATTTGACATTTTCACAGAATATACAGATAAAAAGACATGTAAACGTGCCATCTAAATTTATGTACTTCAGAAGTATTTAGCTGAAGAAAGTTTCACAAACTTAAGTAAAGATTTATTTGCTAGTGAAAAACTTCCCACAGATTACTCACTAACTTTAAATGATATAATACCCTCGACAGACGACAGCGTTAATGCCCATTAGTGGCCATTTTGCGCATTTAGTCGGCCATTATCTACATTCGAAAGTGAATTTAGCTCTGGCATAAATGCACAAAATCAAACTACATTTATACTAAATTTAGTTACATAATATGGCAGCACCGTCGAAATCCGTCAGCTGTTGATATTTTGTTTACTATTGTGAATAGATAAAGTGGAATCACAGACAAAAAAGCAAGCTGTTTTAACTGTTACAACAAATTTAAATTTGTGATTGCTAGTGCACGCCCAATTTTTGTATTATGGAGCAGTTTCATGAAAAGAAATTTTAACTTTCTTGAAAATAAATGTTCATTTCCCATCAACAGCATGCCTGCAAATTTTACTCTCTGTTTTTTATCCATTTTGTGGTAAAAGTAAACTCTAACCCCCTAATTCATAAAAATTATTACAGGCTTATAAGACTGTTATTTGACATATTTGTATGGAAAATTTGTCAAATAAGAGCTTTATAAACCTGTTATAATTTGTATGAATTAGACGGTAAGTAAATATTTTCAATGCCAAAACAAAAAATCAATAGCAAACAACAGCTGTTTTTTAAATGCAGCTGTTTACTAAATGCAGAAACCGTCGTCTGTCACCGTAAAATTTTAATTCAAATTAGTGAGCTCTTAATGCAAATTAACTCTGCTGTCTGTCTAGGCTATAATCAATATTAATAATTTATGACTTTAATAATATATGACTATATCTTTTCGAGCCAACTGACGATACTTTAGCTAAAATTTTAAGGCCATATTCATAATAATTATTGCTAGTTTATTAAGCTCTTATTTGACGTATTTCTACGTATTTGTAATAAACCTTCAATAGTTTTTATGAATATGGGTGTTAAACTGTGACGGTGGCACAGTTTAACACCCAAAGTAGCCCTGCTACTTTGCTTTCGCTGGTTGAGTTTTTAGTTAGTTCAAGTGTAGAATCTTCATTTAAATGTCATTGCAGTCATTTGATTTTTTTTTTAATTTCTACATTTAATGGTTAAAAAAATACACAGCATCATCTGCGCGTATTTATTTAAGCGTTGCGCTTTGTAGTTATTAATTTAGCTTGCGTTCGGTGTGAAATAATGCTTGATTAGTTTCTATTTCAACATTAACAACAATTAAAGCCAAGTTATAATATGCATAATCGAAATTGTGCATATGTGCCAATACATATAATCAAAGGTACACAACCATAGTCCACTCAACCACCCAAAAGTCTTCGAAATTCAAAAATGTATTATATACCGACAACTCTAAATATTCCGGAGGAAATAAATGAATTCTCTTTTTCCAAAAACACAATCCTCTTATTCTTAACAATTTGGGAGAAGAGTATTATGGAAGAGGGTGTTCAAAGACAGCTGTTTTCTGTTGATGGAAAAATTGTAAATCAAACTTGAAAGAACATTTAAAATGTAAATATGTAATTTTAGATTAAATAATTATATTCATTCAGGTCCAAAAATTAACCTTTTGGACCTGAATTAATACATTTCAATTTGTCATGTGCAGGTTTTGTCCAGAGATGAATGGCCGGCAAGAACTCCCCCCACCCGACGAGTTTAGCCGGAGCGAAACGCGGGCATACCAGCGAAGCCGGCAATCTGGCAGCACCAACGAATATTTATTTTTGTTTTTTTTTTTTTAGCAACTACCATCACTACAAATTGGCTCTTATAAATAAATAATTAAGTTCATATTTGAAAATTCAAAAACTTTTGCTTTTTGATACTTTTAAAAATACAAATCGTAGTAACCAATGGTGACTCGTTGTATAGAAGGTTGCAAAGAAAGGTAGAAGTGTTGCAAAATGAAAAAAGATATATTTGCTGTGTTAAAGGTGTGTTTGAACATTTCTGATTCTCATTCTGTTCATGGGAGTTATGGAATAAGTAGTTAAGTTTCAAACAAACTTTTAAGAATTTTTCAAATCTACTGATGAGTTGATTAGCACCAACAAAATGTCGTCGGCATATAGACAGCTGAAAAATACAACAAACATTTTTTGAAAAGGTTTATTTTTGGACCTGAATTAATACATTTCAATTGGCTCTTAAAGCAAATAAATAATTAACTTCATATTTAAATAATTATATCTAAAATTTGCCAACAATGTTGAGCTTAGCCATTGTATTGGTAGCTGAAGAAGAAATTGCTGAAAAACATCACTCATTAAGGTGGGATCATACGATTGCCGCAATGCACCAATTTTTGTTACATTTTGCATGCCAATCGTGTGATAGGACAATTTATTGATAGATAATTTATTGGATAGGACGAATGTTGTTCTTATTTGTCCCAATCAAATGCAACCCTGATGCGACAACCGTGTCAACACTTGACATACAACTAATCACCAATAAAAATTCTAAAAATGCACCAATATTTATTGTGTTCTCATGCGGCAACCAAAGAAGACAATGCCCGCCAATAATCTACATACATACATATGTATACATTTATTTAGTTTCAAAATTGTTTAAACGCGTCTGCCAAACATGATTTCTGCTTTTCAATCAGTAAAATTCAATTGTTGTTACTAGTAATTTTTTTCTTTTTCAGCCCGCATAACATTTTAATAATAGCCGAAGCAATTTTCTCTCTTTTTAATGAACAAACCATATTTTTAACATTTAATTGTTTTTTTTTTTTTTTTTTTTTTTTTTTGGGAAAACAAAGTTTGTCATCAGCTACAACAGCTGTTTCTCAGAGTTGCCGTATAATATAACAATCGTGTGACTGTAATGCGGCAATTATTGGTACTAAATTGTTTTGCGGCAATTTGCGACAATAAAATTTCAGTAAAATGTCACAATCATGTGATTGCAGAGAATTTGATTGGGACAAATTTTTTATTATGCTCCAATTCAGCCCAATAAAAATTGTGTAAAATTGGTGCATTGCGGCAATCGTGTGATCCCACCTTTAGACACCAGTATTTCACTTGAATTATTAAACAGTTTTTAAGTAAACACGACAGTTATAAATATTTATCTGCATTTCACACTAGATTGTAACCGAACTGTTGAAAAAGATAGTACAAAATAGTGAAAATGTAGATATAAAAAAACTTTCTTGTTTTGAGTATTCTCCTCCTCTTTGTTTTTGTGCTGCCGTGACAAATGAAAAACGAACTTATTAATTTCAGTGCAGAAAAGTTTTTAATATTGAAATAGAATAACGATATTGATTTTAATCTCAAACTGAAATGTTTTTTTCAGAAATAATTTTATAGCATGAAAATGCTATCAAAGCAGCATATTTATTTTTTTAATAAACTAAAATATTTGCGCTTTTATTAAAACTCTTTTACAATTTAATTGGCGTAATTATTTCCAATAGAAAGTTATAGCCGTCTTCTTTTTATTTACATTGAGAATACCTATTTTTTCCAGGTATAAATATTCCATTTTCGAAAATTGCTTAGAATAAGGGAAAAGAGAAAAGAGAGCAATTTCTCGGAGAAAATTTATTTCGTATAGGAGAGTTGAGAGTGGAAACGAAAATTCCCAGAGAGTTATTATTTAGAACCATAGCTGCTAAGTAATGATTAGTAATCATAATCATTACTAATTAGATTGTCGTAGCTCAATAAAATTAAATTTCAGTAGAAAAAAAATTTTTTCTTAAGAGTAAAATAATTGATTACAATATGATTACGTTAGGAATAATCTGGGCTACTTTATATTATTTAACAAAATCCAGAAGAGTCAAAAGTAGTCCAACTATATTAAAGGATTATTCTTGATTATTTTCCATTATTTTTCACATATCTTCATTTCAGTACAAATTTAGTTCATTTTATTTGCCATAAATATCAGGCAAAGTGTAAAGTAAGTTTTTGTTGCGAAACCAGCTTTTTCAGTAACGAAGCCGCAGAAATAAATGAAGTTTTTTTTTTATTGAAAACAATTGGAAAGCATCTGCTATTAGAATTTATAGCCATCACTATAAGGCAACATGTTGCTTTAGCGGTATTGAGTAAAGGTTTTGCTAAACTCTCACTCAATTATGTATGTATTCATATTAAAACATAAATTTTGATGTATATATGCTTCAAACTTATCATCAAAGATTTAAACAGTCGAAAACAACGAAAATTCGCACAAAAAATTCACAACACAAAAAAACATATTTCGAATGGCTTAGAAAAGATTTAGACAGCTACAAGCAACGCAAGTAGACCAGGAACGTAAAAATTAAAAAAAAAAAGATTTTCATATTCGAAAATTTTTATTTAAAATCGGATTGCCGCATGTATGAATGCGCCTGAATATATTTCTTGTATTGTGCAAATTTTTTTTTTGCGAATTTTTGTATTTTTGGTCCAGTTGTCTTGTTTTCAAATAAATAAATCGTTTCTAAAGCATTTTGAATATATATTTTTTGTGTTGCGTACATTTTTTTTACGAACTTTCACGTTGTTGTTCCAGCTGTGTTGTTTGCAATCATTGAAATCCCTTTTAAACTATTGTGAATATATGTTGCTTGTATTATGCAAACGTTTCATTTATTTTCTCGTTTGTGTTTAAGGCAAATATTTGTATCTGTAACAGGACATTTATTAGGCATTCGAGCAAAAAAAAAACTGTTCAATACAATATAAGTTTTTGTGTAACTTTTTTTCAATTTCAAGTTCTGTTTGTTTTTATGTCGTAGAATCATTGCATTGCTTTTGATTATCTCTGATTATTATTTTATTAATCAAAAGTAATCCCGTTTATAATAAGATTCTTTGCCTTGATAATCAATTACTAGTCAGAAATTGCATAAGGAAGAATAAGGTTATCACTATGATTCTTTTTAAATAATAATGTAATTGACTAGTAATCGTAATCGAAATTAAACAGCTCTGCTTAGAATTGGAGTGATAGGCAGCTAAAATTATGTGATTGTTATTATGTGATGTGATTGAGGAGATATGCAGCAATCGTGGCATCGAAGACTTGTCATAACTTTTATCAATATATTAAAATTCCTTTTATCACTCATTAGCTCCTTTGCACTTTCGCTTTTTAATTTATTAAAATTTGTATATCAGTGGAATAATTGTCTAATAATCATATACATATAAATAAGAGATAATTTTTATAAAAAAGTTTTCAAAATTCCAATACCTCCTGAATTTATTGGATATATTGTCTAGTTAAATTAAAAATGCATATGCACACATATTAAAGTAAAAAATAAATTTGTTTGAATATTTTTCTTTCCAAAATAAAAATCTAACTTCTTGTTACTATTAAAATATTTCAATTGAATTTTCGTCAAATAAAATCTGAAGTTTTAAAGTTTTCTACTAAATGTTTAACATATTTAAATGAAGCAAAAACGGGTTTTAACTAAGCACTGATAAAGTTCATTAGAAAGATTTATTAATCTAATTATGTGTAGGTCAGCCCTAAATATATCCTAATTTAGGGTTCTTAAAACAAAAACAAACTTGTTCGGTGCCAATAAAAAAGCCAATAACGTTTTGTTAATGGATTTCCCATAAATAATCAGTTCAACTTAATTTAAATATGTTTTTTATATTTTAAAATCTAATGATATTTAAACATGGTTGCTAATTTAGCCGATGATGGTGATCTCTTTATTCTATTGAGCTTGGATCAAACATTTTTTATGCATCAGTATCAGAAAGCACCACTGAAAGCATTAACATTGGTTTATTACTTCTCATTGGAATGTAGTTAAATCGTGGTCAGTGTGATTTATCTATTCTTTTTTCTGAGAATTGTAAAGAGACCAGTGCACAGTGTTTGGATCCCATATAAAAATGGAATAGAAATGGAGGGAATTGTGGCAGACACTTGAACTACGATGAACTGTTGTAATTCTATAAGGTGGGCCAAAAGAATTCACCCTATAGAAAGAGGCTCTTATGTTTGCAAAATGGCGGCCAATATCAAATCTGTTTTTGCATTTGTAAACTAGACAGCTGTTAAATTCAAGTGAACAGGCCATGGAGCGATGCGAACAAGAACGCGGAATAATCGTGTCTATGACGAAGTGGATGATTTTTCGACCAGAATCATAATGAGCGGTCAGTCTCATTTTTACCTCGGCGGCTACGTGAACAAGCAAATTTATCGCTTCTAGGGCACCGAAATCTAGGAGTAATCCACGAGGAGTCATAACACCCACTCAAAGTGACTAAATGGTGCACTGTTCAGACTGGAGGCATAGTCGAGGCATTTTTTTTCGAGGGTCACATTGATCAAGCTTTTTATATCGCATTTGAACGAACTAGGTCTGAAGGACATGTGGTTCCATCAGGACAGAACAATGACACACACTGCGTGAGCCACAACCGATATTCTGAAAGCCAAACAACATTGGATGACTTCTTTTGGCCCAACTGTTATTAAGCAAAATGCTGGTTTGAGCTAACTTTGGCCAATAAGCCGATAACCGTGATTATATTGTATATATGACAAAAGCTAAATTTCCATTGCTTTTAATGCCACTTCCCACAAAGCCGGATAGTGTGCAAATTCTAAATACATAAAAAATTTAGTTTTAAGTATTTGCGAAATATTACAGCTGGTTATTCCACCTTCATGGTTGCAAAATGATGAAAACAGCAGCGATAGTAAGCCAGGCAACACTTCGTTTCTTGACGATACTTGAAAATGCACATGAATTTGTATAAAATTGAGGCGCAACAGAAAATATGACAATTGCCATTAATGTTTAGTTATATATAAGATTTATGGAAAGTTTTCTAAAAGTAGACATTTTTAAAATGTTTTTGTATCACACAAAGTTAAATTCGTTTTTTTTTTTTTGTTTGCAAAAACTTTTCATATCGTCATCTAAAATACATTATAAGGTATTACCAAAAATTCAAAACTGACTTATTCAATTAATTACAATTCCCTACATCAAATTACACAGGTGTACCAGTCCTCTCTATTTCTCGTTTCCGCACTTCATTACGTCTTTTCACCTTCTTATTTGTCTAGTTACAGTGAATGCATACTTAGGGGTCATTCCCTGAGTACTGGTCCAAGAAAAAAATAGTATTTTAGGACATACATACGTTTCTTCAATGTAATCATAAAGCATATTTTTCCTATTTTTTAATAATATTTCTGTATTCATATGCATATGTATATGTGCATTTTGGCCTTTGGGTGTTTACACTTGCTCAATTTTAAAGACAACAAGAAAGTAGTGGTCACCCTTTTTCCTTTAAATTTTTGCTTAGTGCTAAACATACCTCTAAAATCTAATCTTTGTATGCACATACACAAACATAGCAAAAATTTAACTCTTAGGCTTATCTTGAACGGGGAAAAAAAAGAATAACTAATTTTCTATTTCACCTCTTCGAATTGTTTATCAAAAGCTGTATAATAATGATGTGGACAAAGCCATAAAACGAAACAATCGTGAATTAGTATTGTCAGTAAAGAAATTCCTTTTAATGTTTTCTTTATTTTATTATGAAAGTCAAATTCTTATCAAAATCAAGTCGAACTGATTTAAATTCGAATGTATGCAAAAATTTACCACACCACCATAAAACAGCGTAGGTTTGTTGAGTGTTAATGATTCTTTAAGTTCGTTGTTAATTTTTTCAAAACATTAAGCTTGAAATTCGCCTGATTGCGTATTTCGTATAAAAGATTAAATGATAAAATTGTATTTCCGTGTACATTAAAAAAGTTTGTGTTATTTTTTGATTAAAAATAAATATCCATCATCAGTAGAGGGCGTTTTGAAGTAGTGTTTATCAATTTCTTTGAACACAAAACTTATTTTTGGCCTCGAAATTTACTTGAGAATGTTATGAACTTTTCAATATTAATAAATGATGGATAATAAACAGCACTGACAGACAATATTTAGTACACACATGTATTTTCTTTTGGAGTGTTGTATTTAAAGTGAACATACAGATCTGTGATAAAGTGTGCGTAATTTTAGCAGTTTTTTCATCCAATCTAATGACTTTAAAATTGCAACTAGCATTTTTCGATAAAAAAAAGTATAAAAATAAATTATTGGCCACTTTCAAATTAGTTGCTTTAAATTAGCTTTAAATTAGTTGCTTATTAGCTTTTGGAAAATACAAATAATAAACTGCCAGTTAATTCTTGGTATCTACCATAAACAAAATCTGAAGTAATTATAAATAATATATGTATAGTAAATAATATTATAGTAAACCCTTATATGGCCAATACGTTAAAGAAATTTTTCAAATAAAAGCTTAATATGAATGATTCTGAAATTCTAGTAAATAAAAAAAAACTGAAACATAAATTTGTAGTTACCTGAATTTCAATTGAAAATTGGGTCAGCGAAATTTTTGTATTGCATATGCTTAAGAATTTGTGTACACAAATGTTTTTATTGTTCTCACTCTTTTCGTTTGTTATTTTATACAGTAACACTCATTTCTTTCAATTTTAAAGCTTACATTTTGAAGCTTTTTTATTTCTGGTTAGTCTGTCATTTGAAGAACTTCGACAAAAATTTCGATTAAAATGCATACCAACACTCAGACACCATATGTTATAAAATATAATTTACATTATAAAAGACTTTAAACCTGAAGACTGGAAATGAAACAAAAATCTTTAAGACAATAAAAATACTTTCAATAAATAAGTATTTTATCTGAAAAAAATTCATGATGAAAAACTCACAGTTTGGACGTTAAATAATTTTGAGAGAGACAATAAATGAAAGTATAAAATGCAAATTTTTAAATCATGTACAGTTTATTTTTAGTTTACATGTATCAAAGAAATATTTGTGTCTAGTTAGGAATTTTTGTAAATATTAGAAACCACATTGAGCTAATGAACTCTTCTAAAATATAGAAACTGATTTTCGGAATACCACAAACGGTTAAAAAGTAAAAAAAAGTGAAACAACCAAAGAGAGAAACCTGCAAATGGCATACCAAATGCAAAAAAAAAGCCGGTTGCCAACCGGATAAAATGTAGCCTGTACTAGTGGCTGGTTCTGTGGCTGGTTCAATGGGGGAACTTTTTTTTTATATACATAAATACGTTTCAAAAGACTTAAGAGCCAAACTTGATTTATTAATGTTGGCATAATTCAAGTATGTGTCTTAAATCTTTTTATTATCTACATATGTATAAATAATACAGATAGTCGCATTCGATAACGAATGAACTAATAAGTACAAATATTGTAGACAAAATCAAAATAAGCAACAAATACACAACATAAGTGATGGAGTTCGTTCGATATCGAATGCAAGGAGTTCGCCCCTGGATTTTTAACACAGGGATTATGTTATCGAAAGCACTCTGTTGAACAAAACTATGTTAAGCAGTACAAGAAAGTTGAGGACATCGTAATTACTTCGTATTAGATATGGAATTGGAAATGAGTTCCATACTGCTCAGAGAATATAAAATATATTCCAAGTACAAACCAGAAAGCATTTTTCTAAAGTCGGCTAAAATTGAAAGAGCTTTGATTGTCCTTTTATAAGGCATGATTTTAATTTGAAATCAGCTACTCACTTTGCCTTATTTAATTGCTTCTCTTATACAATAAAGTAATTAGAACGTTTGGCCGCAATGTGTTTTTTAACTGCAAGCAAGTTTAAGTACTTCTGTCATGCCTTTATAATAAATCTACCGAAGTTTTACTGCCACATCTGTCAGTTATCAACCACATATTCTCCATGTTGTATTCTTCAATAGCAGGTAAAAAAAAGTCGGTTATCATCTGATCATAACGCTCCGAATCGAAGGTGACAGGCGTTCCACCATCCTTTTCGAAGAAGTGAGGTCCAATCACACCTTCGGACCAAAGAGCGCACCAAACAGTGACTTTGTTGAATGTAATGGCCTCTCTTCAATTACTTGAGGACTCTCAGAAACACAAATACAACAGTTTTGTTTACTAGCATACCCACCGAGTGAGAAATGTGTTTTATCGCTGAAGAAAAAAATCGCTGTCCCCCGCCTGTTGTTCAAGCACCCATTCCACGTATCTATGTGTGTTGTGAATGGTCAGTTGGCTTCAATTGTTGAGTGAACTGGAAGTTATATGGATGTCGATGTAGATCCAAATGCACAATGTGCCATAATAAGCCGTATGACAGTCCTAATTCCTGAGAACGACGAGGAATCGACACGTTTATGTCTACGACAACACTTTGACTTACAGCAGCGATTTCTTCAGCGGAACGAGCAAAACGATGATGCACGATGATGCCTTACAATATTTGTAACCACAACAGTCTCTTCAAATTTGTTCACAATTTTGCCAATTGCTTGCGTAGTTGGAGGATTATATAAACCATAATCTCCTCTTAAAGCACGATGTGTGGTTGTTCATCAATGTCAGACTTACAACTGAGAAGAAAAAAATCGGCTTAAGATCTTAGTTTGACAGATGTCGATTTCCAATCCTAAAATTTTGAAATCACGAAATGCATAACCCCTTATTGGTACCGGTATTAATCCGGACTGTCCAATCTGAGTTTACAACCCAAGTCGGACTGCCATTTTAATTGGAACCATATCATAATTGTTAAATAAGCTTCAGCCGAAAAACAGCATTCCAAGAAACAGAATTGATCAATAACCTAAAACGCATAGTGTTCAGTATAATTGTACAAACTTTCGTAGCCCTGCTCATTGTGGCTAGATAATCTAAATAAACAACATGTTTAAACGCACAACATCATCAAACTCAGCAAGAACAAAAAACTGGCTGGGTATATGGAGTACAATCTGTATACCGATTGATTCGTTTTTTTTTTGTCTCAAGATATTTTAAACTTTTTTTCTTATAAAGAATAAATCTGCAAAGCTTTAGTGGCCTTTTTTTCTTGTTATTATCTCGATGGTTGATCTTGAGCCTGATTTTGCCTGCCTTCAATCCGAAAAAGAAAGCTAAAAAATGATCAATTCCAAATGTAGGCCAATAAATTGTCTAATGGCTCTACTATGGACATTCCAAAATATTTTTTTACGAGACTAGTCCATATTTAGGAATTTTTAATCTGATATTACAAGACATGTGGGCGACAAATTGTTGAATAAAAATTTGAGTTGACTTTTGCTTTGCCTATAGTTGCTTGACCCCCTTCAAAGAAGTCGACTCTAATTTTCATGTCACGTAAAGGAGTAAGTAAAAGGAGGGAAAATAGTTTGAAACTCTTCTTTAGCAAATCAGGGTTCCATTTGTTATTCATGCTTTTCCAAATAATGGCTGGCAACAAAGCCACAAAAGTCAATTAGCACAGGTATTTGCAGTGCAAGTACAAATGACTTTCAAGTACTTTTTCTGAATGAAATCCTTCTCTCAGTGCTGCCTTATACTAATTTTCACTTCAAGATCCCTATTATTAAGAGAAATATGCTTTGTTTTAAGCAAAATTTGTTAATTACATTTCGTCCCCATATTAACAGATCATTAAAAGACCAATTAGACTTTTTGATTGAAAAAAAAATCCCAAGTCAGCAGCAAAACAAAACTATTTTTAAATTAGTTTTAATTACTACCCAGAAAAAAAGAAGAGAAATACAAGACAGAAAATCTTGAACATAAAAATTATTTTAAATAAAATATTTCAAACAATGTTCCCAATAAGATGACTTTCTTTGCCATCTAAATACATTTCGTTGCGTATGTACTTTGTTTTTATAAAACGCTTAAAGCTTTTAAAGTGCTCGAAATTTTTTGACAATTAAAAAAGCATAAAAACATGAAGCGTATAAAATGTATTTGATGTTAAAACCATTTATGTTTTAACTTTATCTGTTTTGGAGTTTTCCATGTTTTTTTTCCACCCAAAGTTTGGTATGCCTCTTTAAATAGTTGTCTGAGTTGCTTAATAAAATTCAGTTTCTGCTGTCTTTGACACACGGTTGCGCAAAAACATTTGTCATTTTGACCACTTTGCATTCCTTTAGGACTTTTTGGCGTTAAAGCAGCCTGTATTGACATTTTATATACATTTTATTTATATTTTTTAATTTACTTTATTTCATAGCCACCGTGAAATATTTTTATCGATCTTTTATGGAACTTTTGGTTTGATTTTTTTCACAATAAAATGGGAATTTGAAGAGATATTTCATTTATGCTGTATTAAAACATTTTTCACTAAAAGCCAAATTACTTGAGCTTTAAATTCAAAACGACTTATGAGATGACGTTACTCAACAAAAATTTACCAAACGTAACTTGTGATTTAATGACTTATCAATTTCTCAAGCATAAAATCATGCGCGTACATAGAATTCGAATAAAGAAAATATATATTTCATTGATTATGTTTACGTTTCTAATTAAAAATAACAAAAACTGTAGCACTTGTAGAAAGCTTTTAAAATACTTGACCTCTTAAGAAATTTATTTCTTCAATTGATTTCTTTAAATCTTTAAAATAAATAAAACTATGTATAATTTTAAAAACAAACATCAAGCAGTAAAACTGTAAAACTGACTATCATTCTCCAACTGCAGTGCAACTACTCATGTATATGCTTATCACATTCTTTGGCAGAAGTGTTAGATACCACCACAACAATTCGCTTCGCTTGTGGTACTGAGCAGAAAAATTTGTCTTTTCTATAAATTCTTGCAAAAAAAAACTATATAGTTTATGTTTGGTTGGCTTTTAACGCTGCGAATGATACTTGAGTTTTTATACGATTTCCTTAAAACAAACAAACACTTGAGGCTGAACAAAACCATACAATGTATGCAGATCTAAAACTAAGGTGCGATGGTTTTGCCTCGCCCATTCCCAAGACATTAAATTTTTCGGTAGACTTCACCCAAACTCACACATATATGTTGCATGTATGTATGTGTGCTGAATATTGCTGATGACTTCTTTAAAGACGTTTAGGAAATGAGGTAATTGGTAAGTTAAAGAAATACTTGCAGTCTCAAACAAAAATATACAAAAGAAATTTAAGCAATTTTGGTAAAAAAAAAAGTTATTTAAATGACAACTTTCAGTCAAACTATTCCTACAACTTCCGTTCATTAATTTAACTTGTACTTTTTTAAAGCTTATGTCGCAAAGAAAACAATTTAGTCACATTCAATCTTCTGCTGTAAATGAAAGTGTTGAATTCTGAGTTGAATTGAGACCAAAACTAAATACAAATTCCCAATTTTACTTTACTTTTTTCACTACAATTTTCCCACAAAAACTCTTCCTCAATTGAATGAATAAGTAAAATCGAACAATTTCACACCGATAAATTTACTAACAACTCTAAATCCTAAATTGCGGCTGTTTAAAAATCGCTAGGCCCGGCGCAAGACTGATACAATATCACTATATACAAAAATAAATTGGAAATGAATTCAATGTTGATGAATAATTTCTCAGCCAATATGTTCCAACTAATAGAAGAATACAGTGATAACATTGAAAGCTGACCATTAAATATAGACAGTCATCAGTAATGAACAGCTCAAGTAGAAGAATGGCTGAGCGCTTAGCAGCTTAAGAACAGTATGCAATCAGTAATGATCTAATTTCGAAGCCGTTTGGCTGCTGATTACACAGGCCAACACTCAATTTGCTTCTTTGAATTTATTTATCAACTGATTCTAGTTAATTTGGGTGCACTGAATTCAAATCTGTAATCAGTTTGTCTCTATCAGCTCTAGTTTTCATAATATAGCTTTTTTATACCCTCCACTAGTGACCTCCACACTCCACTTATGACCGTCTGCCCGTCTGTCAGTTTTTTCAAAATTTTTTTTCATCAAAATTTCTTATGTACAGTTTTTGGTAGTTACCAAAAAGATATTTTTTCCGGAAAAAAACTTTTTACCCAAAAATTTGTTTTACAAATTTTTTTTGTTTTAGAAATTTTTTTTTTTCATGAAAAAAAATTTTTGACAGACGGGCAGACAGACGGTCATAATTGGAGATCACTAGTAGAGGGTATAAAAAAGCTATATCATGAAAACTAGAGCTGACAAACTGATTACAGACTTGAATTCAGTGCACCCAAATTAACTAGAAACAATTGATGAATTCAAAGAAGCTAAAATCTTTTTTTAATTTTGTCGGGCTGTGTTATCGTTGTGATGGACATGAAACAGCCATGGTATGTTCCCCAGCCAAAATAATTTTCAGCTTAATATTTCCTGTACCTTTTACAATGGGCCGCTACAAATTTACGAAAAAAAAAGCTTTCTTAATTCTTAATTCAGGTCCAAAAATGAACCTTTTCAAAAAATATTTGCGGTATCTTTCAGTTGTCTATATGCCGACGACATTTCGTTGATTTTACTTAATTCTTATTAAGTAAAATCGAACAAAAGCAGTATTAAGTGATTAGCAATAGTAGATAGTTTTATAAAAGTGAAGTTTTGACTGCTATTTGCTTGAAGAAATGCAACTCATGATTTCTTGCTTAATTTTTACTCAAACTTGATTGACTTTAGGGACCTGTAAAGAAGTCTAAAAGACTTCTAATTTTATCAAACAAATCACAAAAGAGAATTTTGACATTTAAATTGTGTAAACATAATATGTGTGACATTCTAAAGGGTTACTGAACGCCATTTTTAATGTTCCTTCTTATTAGAAGTTGTTAAATTTATATGATGAAGTGAATAAAGGGTAACATATTTCATTTAATTAATTATTTATACATATATACTTGTGTCTATGGAAGATATTCCTTGTAGATATTTCAAGTTATTTAAGTACATTCATTTTCAAAAGTATAACAAATAAATTCAGTCCAGTACGTGGCTGGCTCGCACATTTATACCTTGTTCATACATGCATTTCTAATTGAGATAATATTCAGTTTATTGACATAATATTTTTTGCGTTCATACATACAAATATTGCGCTAACTCAATTAGTATTTGGCAGCTGGAAAAAAGTTATTGTTTTTGTTTTGGTAGTGAGAAAGAAAAAGTGAAAAATATTTTCAAATAAGAAAAATGGAAGAAAAACTGCCTTTTAGTAAAAAGATTTTAGTGTTGTACAATAAAAATATGGAACTTGTACAACTAGTGCGTTCATGTTATGACTGCAAAGCGGCAATAATAAAAAAAAGAAAGAGAAATAAAAATTTGGAAATGCTGCAATGTTTTTATTTTTATTGTATTTATTTTTATTTTTTATTATTTTCTTTTGTTTGTTTTTGTTGACATTTATCTCGTCATTCATTTCGCATTGTATACTTTTGCTTATTAAACACATCTTTTACAGTGTTGTGTTTCATCTTTTTCTCAATATTCAAAGCAATTTTGAGTTTATTAAGCAATAACTTTATTTAATTTTTGTATGGAATATTGAGCTCAATAATGGACTTTATTGCGATCATCTCAATAAAGGCGCATGTATGAACATGGTATTAAGGTTTCCGTACGTATGTATTTGTAATGTACGTATGGAATGGCATGTGTGAATACATACATATATTGTATAAATTTCACCTCTCTGTCTCTTACAGCTTGAGAGTTACGTTTAATTGTTACTTTACGTTGTATAGGGATACCTGATAGTTTTCGACTTGTTGTTGTTTTTAGCATTTGTTATTGTAGGGCATATGTGAGTACGTATGTATATTGTGTGAATGTCAGCTCTCTGTGTATTACAGTTAGGAGTTACGGCAAATGTTTACTTTACATTGTATAGGGACAACTAATAGTTTTCGACTAGTTGTTGCTTTTAGAATTTTTTTTTTTTTTTTTTTTTTAGACTGGGACCAGTACTCAGGAGATGATCCCTATTGATTGCATTGCATTCTTGAGATTCTTAACTAATAAATACATAAAAAAAATTTTTACAAAAATTAAATGTCAAAATTCTCAAATTTATGATTTGTTTGATCAAATACTAAGAAAAGCAATAATAACAACATTTTATTTTTACATTGAACCTGTATGGTGAAAAACACCAGAATTGGGTTACTTTCAAATTAACCATGAATGTTATTGTACAAAAATGAGAATCACGTTAACAAATTAAAGTGGTATGTGTACAGTTTTAAACTCATTATTATATCATGTGGCCAGACCATCAACCAAAGATAATCAATAAATTCTTAGAAAGACATTGAAACACATCCAACAAATTTTAATACAAAAACAATAGGAGCAACAGCAACAACTGATTATGAGCAACATGCAGTAAGAAGCTACTCAAGTGTGGGAGCGTCAAAAATGCGGTTGTACAACCGGAATGAATGTGATGTTGTGTATGTGTGTCTTGAAAGTGACAACTTAATCTGGAGACAATATCAAAATGTCTCTTTAAACTAAAAAAAAAAAAACAAAAAAAAGCTGTCACAAGAAAAATGGGTTTAAGGAGAATCAAAAACTCCACACCCACTTAAATAAGAAGTTGGAGGAACAAATGAAAAATTATGCTAAAAGTGATTATAATTAATATTTTCAAAATTTGTTTACGCACGTGTATTTTATTGATTGAGGAATACTATTAAACAAGCGACATTGGCTTAATGGCAAAGAAAAGAGGTTTTAAAGCATTTCTTATGAAGACCATTACCATTCCAAGCAGGGACCTTAGTAAATTCTGCTTAAAGCTAAATAAAAAGTTTTATTTTGAATTTAAAGATGACAAATAAAATGATACTTGATGGCAGTTGATAATTATGTGAATTATGCAGCTTAAAATGATTATTGCAATGCAAACAAATGTACATATTTTATGCGTTGGCATAAACTCTTGATGTTTGATTTTCTTTTTGTGCTTTCTAGTCATATCTATAATTTTTATATTATTAGCGGTACTCAGCGTTTGGTGCGTTTTCGGTTGCGATTATATTGCAACTGATATTGAGCACCCTTTTGTAACAACTTTGCAAATTTTATGGCACTCCAAACAACAGCTGATAAATTAATACACAATTTTTAATTTTTCACGTTTTATTTTTTTTTTTTTTTTTTTTTGGTAATTGCTGCTGGCTTCATCTCTAAAATTTTTTGTTTGCTTTGTTTTAAAATGTCAGCTGTTCGAGTGTCAGTGTTGCAAACGCAATACTCATGCGAAAAAGGCAACACGTAATTAGCGGTGCGTAAATGCAAAAATATTGCGAGTGCAACCTTGTATATTTTGTTGTTGGATTGCAAAGAAAAAGCAAGGATTTCTTGCATTCGCACTTACGCAAGACATTTGCACCAAATAATGAACTGCGCTATTATTAATATTGTTTGACAAAAATTACCTTTTTTCTTAGAACACATTTTTGAAGTTTTTTCACTTTACAATAGAACTCTGGCACTTAAAAATAATTTCATTTAAAATCAGTCAAATATTGTGAAAACTTATATCTACATCATTGAAGAGAGGGTTTAAAAATATTAAAATTGAGAATGAGGTTTCAAATGTGATTCTTCGGAAAAAAATTTGGTTTTCTTACATAGCAAAATATTCAGAAATACTACATATAAGGTGATCGATATACTTCACAAATGCGAAATTGCATCCAAACTCCCCAAAAATGGCAAAAAAAAAATTACATTGTGGATAGTCTTAAGCGGATTGAACCCAGAAACAACATGGTGAAAAAAGCCCATAAAATGCGCCATAGCTCCAGAGAGATCAAATATAAAACCGATCTACCTCACCTGAAAAAATTTGTTTAGGCATACATTAAGCTCTATATGAAAGAAAAACCCCAAACATGATTTCGTATAGACCCAGAAGTGACGTCAAGCTTAGACGTCCAGTTAATTCAATAATTAATTAACTCAATAGCTAACAATTGACTTTGAGTCTCCATTCTTTAGGGGAGCTTCCATACACATATACAATTTTAGGGAATTCTCTTCCCCAAGATGACTCTGGAGGCTACAAATGTATGACCGAACCCTAATGGGGTTTGTCCTGTTTGCAACTTCTTTGGCACAAAATAACTCTCTATCTCCGCTCTTTAGGGAGGTTTTCATACAAAATTAACTTTTATTGAATTTTTATCCCAACAAGCCACAGGAAGACTCTAAAGAATATAAATGTATCACCAACTTCCACTAGTTTTTCTTTTTGGACATTTCTCTAGAGCAAATTAACTCTCTTTTCTCCTTCGTAGATGGGCCATATAAAAAAGTGTTTCCATCGTCTAACTAGTCCCACAAGCTTGCTTGGCTTGGCCATACAAGGCCTCTGGAAGAGGCATATGTATTACCAAGCCATACCAGTTTTTACCCCTTAATATTGCTTCACAGCAACTCAATCCTTTATCGCCTTTCCCCACAAATGGAATGCACCTAAAAGTGGTTTTGAAAAAATTTCTAAATCCATTTTTGTATGGGAGCGTCCCTAAAAACCCTGCAAGAACAGTGTCGGTCCTTTGATGCATCATATGACCGACACTGCTGATAGCTTCATACATCAGGGTTTCTATCATTTTCTTAAGGGCAAAATGATAAAACTGATAAAAACATTCGTGTACGTGTGATTTCTTTTTTAAACCAGCGTTACCACCTTCTCAGCAAAGTGATCATTTCAAATATTTGTTTCAAAATGCCAACAAAATTACATATAATGTTATTAGTTTATTTATTCTTAAATAAAAATAATAATTTTTCGACAAATTTCAAAAAACAATTCCAAGAGAACAGAATAAACTGTTTAAGAGATACATTTAGATAAAATTAAATGAAAACAGTAGTCAGTAGCAGTTTTAACAATAGAAAACTTCTGCAGCACCATTTGTTTCAATGCAAAAAGGACAAATGAACCTATATAAACATTAACGCATAAAAGTAGTTCCAAATAAAATTACCAAATTAATACGGGAAAATCAAAATACCAGAAAAAAAAATCATTGTAATGGCAACACTGAAAGCTATAAAATTGCTTTGCATGTGTTAGTAATTAAATTATTAATGTGTTAGTTTCCATCAGCTATTTCTTGCAGGAAAGTGCTTCAAATTGTTCAAAAAATATATAAGGGGAACAAAACTAAGAAGTGCCGGTCATACATTTGACTCTTCTAGAGGAACTCTGGAAGTAGTTGAAACGATGTGGAACATTTCCTTTAAGCTTTTCCGTGGAAGGCTTTCGAAGGAGAGAAGATAGGTGATTAGTTAGTTGCAAAATGATGGGTGTGTGGATCGATCATGGATACGAAGCGCATCATCAATAAACCTTTACAGCCGAGTATACACCGAAAAATGTAACGTCAGGTAGCATACCGGAGACCCAACTAGAAGCCAATTGCGAAATATTGATCCTGACTTCCATTCCAGGTTGAGCGATCCTTTGAACAAGATCCCCATGGGGCTTCATTGTTGCACAGATGGATCAAGGACAAGTGGAAAAACCGGTCTTGGTATTTATATATTTTCTACATAAATACCACGGAACTGTTATTACGTCTGTCGTATATTTGTACAGTTTTGCAGGTAGAAATTCGGGCAATTACGAAGTGTATTAGGAAGCTCAATGAAATGGAAAAACTAGACCCTATGAATATATTCACGGATAGTCAAATGGCCATCAGAGCGATCTTAGTTGAGCGGATAAAATCACAAACTGTTTGGGCTTGCAAAAACACTATTAACAGCTACTTGAATCAGGGGTGCCAGGACATGCGGGAATAACTGGAAATGACAGAGCAAACTTACTTGCTTTAAGAGCAAAACAGTAGTATGCGTGAAATCATTCGATGCAGTTAAGTTTAAGCTAAAGAATTGGACACATAGAGCCTATTTAACTCTCTGGAATAACAAAACCGTGGGAATAAATGCAAGAATTCTATGGGAGGATCGAGACGAAGAAAAAACAAGATTTAGCAAACCCGAATTGAGTAGAATAATGGAAGTTATGACGGGTCATACTCAACTACTGGCGAATTTTGAGCCTCATCGGAATAGCTGGAGGAGGTAAATGTAGAACATGTGGGGAAAAGAGCAACTCCCCACATGCTCTACTTCTCACAAACAGGGCTCCAACATCTTTGGAGAGACACCTTACCACACATAAGGAATAAGGAATAAATAAGAAACAATAAGGAACTTTGTGAATGACACAGATTTCCTATGAACCTATGGGTCAAACTGTTCTTGGTTAAAACCATGGAGCACACATCAAGCCAATACCAGCTTAAGTGTATGTCGCAAAACGTGTGCAAAGAAACCCCTCAAATCCTTCTCACCTCACCTATCTGCAAGTATTAAAAACTAAAAACCAGCCGGTCATACATTTGGTTGCCGCTTAGGAATCATGTGGCCAGTTACGATGATATGAAGAAATTTCACTATAATTGAATTTTTGTGTTGGAGGAGCCCCCTTAATGAGTAATGACATACATACGTACCCTGTACTTTTAGAAAACCTGTGGGCGATAATTAATTAATAGCAGTCAATCTCATATTTTATTCCTCTAAAAATATCCACCTTAGCTGTGGGATATTTTGCAGACTTTTTTCCATTTCCCTTCAACTTGTGGGCAGATACGCCACATTTTTATAGGTTTCAATTTGGCGAAATCTTTTGCTATAATGGATATTTTTTTTGGGACAAGTTACGCTGCGACTTTTCATTTTTAAAACATAACACGATGTCTTTCGCTGCTGAACAGATCTAAGATACTAAGATAAAAATGTCTTAAATGTATCACCCTGTAGTAATATGAAACCTTTGTATTAGTCATTGTAGTTGTTTTCTCTTAATAGAAAAAAGACACTTTCATAAATATTATTTTTTGCATTCTGTAAAGTGTAGCCGAATTTCTCTTGTCACTTTATAAATTTATTACGCACAAAAAATACAAAACAATATTGTTTTTTTTTTTTTATCAATTAACATAAATTTGGAAATTTTCAATTCTTTTCTTCTTATACCACACATGGTGTCAGTAACTTCACACTTTAAAATGGCATCTTTAACATATAAAATTAACATAAATTTCTTACCAATAAAATTTATAATAACAACACACTTTTGAAACAGTCTATAAGCCAAAACATAAATAAGAAAAAAAATTGTACTTATAGAAGTCTTAATTTGAAATAGCTTTATTTCTTTGAATTTCTAAGAATTATTAATTTTTCTCTGTCTGGTTGCAGTCACACGTAGGCGGCTAAAAGCGTAATTTATCTCATTCTATTGGATTCATTTGCTTGAGAAATTATTTCAGAATTTAGTTAATGGTTTTTGTTTATATTAAAATTCATAAAATTTAAAAAGCAATTTACAATAAAAATTGAGTTATTTGATACATGCTTAATAATAATATTATTTACACCAAACGTTTTAGAGAGCCTAGTAAGGCTTTCTTATTCATAATTATTGTGTGATTGGAAGTTATTAGTCTTCGAGCAGCACACGCAAGGCGGCTCATTAAAACTTGTATTAAAATAAAAATGGTAAAAAATAAAAAAAAATAAAATAAATATATCTACTACATGCATATGTAGATAAAAATATGAAAAAAGCGCCAAAATAGCGTAAAAATCTTAGACCGTAAATATCACATAACAAGAGATACACACTAGACAGCCTTAAGGTGGGATCATACGATTGCCGCAATGCACCAATTTTTGTTACATTTTGTGTGCCAATCGTGTGATAGCACAATTTATTGGCTCATGCGGCAACCAAAACGAATGTTGTTCCTATTTGTCCCAATCAAATACAACCCTGATGCGACAACCATGTAAACACTTGACACACAACTAATCACCAATAAAAATTCTAAAAATGCACCAATATTTATTGTGTTCTCATGCGGCAACCAAAGAAGACAATACGCGCTAATAATATGCATATGTATACATGTATTTAGTTTCAAAACTGTTTAAACGCGTCTTCCAAACATGATTTCTGCTTTTCAATCAGTAAAATTCAATTGTTGTTACTATTCATTTTTTGCTTTTTTCAGCCCGCACAACATTATAATAATACCTGAAGCAATTTTCTTTCTTTTTAATGAACAAACCATATTTTTAACATTTAATTAATTTTTTTTTTTTTTTGGGGGGGGAAAACAAAGTTTGTCATCAGCTACAACAGCTGTTTCTCACAGTTGCCGTATAATATAACAATCGTGTGACTACAATGCGGCAATTATTGGTACTAAATTGTTTTGCGACAATAAAATTTCAGTAAAATGTCACAATCATGTGATTGCAGAGAATTTTATTGGGACAAATTTTTTATTATGCTCCAATTCAGCCCAATAAAAATTGTGTAAAATTGGTGCATTGCGGCAATCGTGTGATCCCACCTTTAGAATACAGCAGAGATTAAGTAAAACTTTAAACACTTTAAAGAAGACAAGGATCAAACGAAACTTCAATATTCAATTGCATTAAACCAAAAGTAACTAAACGTGAAATGTGTAGATTTATATTGCTATTGTATAGAATGTTTTTTATTTATTTATTATGCTAAAACTTGACAAATTTAACTTAAACTGTAAGTTGGAAGAAAAAAAGAAAGTTCATATTAAATCACTAGAAATAATTACAGAGATATGCATGTAGACATGTGCTTATTAAAAAATATTTCTTCAACAGTTTAAAATAAAAAATAAAAAACATCTCCAGAAGAAGTCGACAAACATTATCGACGAAACATTTAGAGAAACCCACGATGAAATAAAATTGTTTTATTTACATCTTGAGAATAAGGTATGACCATTATTGGCCCAAAAAGTCAATCTTTTTAATTTTAATCCTGCGTTTGGTCAAAAAATAAATGTTAAAAAAAATAGTTAAATGTTTTGTGTGTGTGTTAAAATGTTGCTTTGAGTGCTAAGCAGTTCTGAGCCTCAGCTAAGTCGAAGCATATTATAACTATATTTTGTATCCACTAAGGCAGCCGAATTCCTATTCCGGCATGCGAGTTCCTTCGTTTGAAACTATCGTATGTGTGAATTCGAGCATGATCCGCCCAACGAACAAGTGTAGGGCAGTTGAAAATTTTTCGAAAACACATTTGCTTGTGCTATTTATATACATAAACATACGATATATATAAAGGGTCCGCCAAATAACTTTTTATTTCGGCTGTGTGGCACGTAGCGCCGTAGCTCTGTTGAAACCAAATGTTGCCAATATCCTCCTCTTCAATTTTTGTGAAAAAAATTCCTTCAACATGGCCCGATAACGATTGCCATTGACTGTAATGGCCACTCCTTGCTCATATGCGAAGAAAAATGGACCAAAAGCCGCACCAGACAGTGACATGTATTTTACCCAGTACTGACTATATCAAACTGAAATGGTTAATGAATTGGAAAAATTACCCTATTGCAGAAAATTAATTTTCCATACATTTGCTCCTCCTCCACACTTGAACCTTTCAAGAATATTGAAAAAAATTAAGAAAAAAGTAATTATTCTTACCGACAAGTTGTAATAATGAAAATTGCTTAACGGCCAGTTTATCGTTCACTTCTATTAAAGATACCTTTAGCTAACACTAACTTTATCGGTTAGTGTAATATAAAGGCCCTAAGTGATCCGAAAAAAATCGATGGAATTGCTGATTGCATTAATTTTTATAGATTATTGAGCTGACCCAGCAATCTTCATCCTTTTTTTTTAGACTGGAACCAGTACTCAGATGACGGCCCCTATATTGCATATACTGCAGTGTATTCGAACTAGGAGAATAGAACAGAGGGATTGGTGGATGAAAAAAAGAAAATGCTCATATGAGAAGAAAAATGACCCAATTACGCCTCTGAACCAAAAGCCGCACCAAACAGTGACTCATTTTGGGTGCCTCGACTTTTTAATGTATGCTTGCGGGTTTTCTGTGCCCCAAATGCGACAATTTTGCTTGTTTACCTACCCGCCAATATCAAAATGAGCTGCAGATGATTTTTTTTTTTTTCAAAATCGGCATCTTCTGTAAGTCGATCGCAGGCCCACTTAGCGAAGCGTATACACAACTATATTCGTTCAGCGGAAGGATAATTATCTGTCAATTCACGAAATAAGCACTAGTTGAAGAAAACACGTTAGATGGCGGACCCGTTATATATTTTTTAGGAATTGAATATTTTTACGTCTAATGAATTTTCATTTCTTATTTCGAAAGCCTTAAGATGCGGTCACGTATGAAAAAATATTCGCCCATAAAATGTGATTACTACTTATTTGTTGACTTTTGTTTTGAAAAAATATGAATACGAACTAGGTCGGGTCGATTTTCATGGACACAAATTTACCCTTCGATTTTTCGACAGCTTTTCGCATGAAAATCATTTTCGAGGGCTCTAATTTCAGTTTATTTTTTTTTTTTTGTATTTTTGCATAGAAACCCTCATTAAGAGAAGTGGTTCAAGATCGGTATGTGGGCAAGATTTATTGGAAGAAAAATTATTTAGGGGTTGGCTATATATTCCACCCCTCTACTGGGTCCTGTTTGTATACACTCAGAAAACTTTGTCAGTAAATTTCACTAAACAATTTTTAAAATAAATGAAACTTCATTTAAAAGCCGTTCTACTTATTTTTAATTTTAATTGCTAATTATTTCATTTGAATAAAAATAATCACCCTCATGAAAAATTTTTTCCCTAAAATTTTTTCCCATTTCCCAAATAAGTATTCATAATTTACAATTTTAGGTGTTTAAAAATAAAACCTTTTGGTTATTCAAGAACCAGCCTCAAATTAAAATTTTCCAATTATAAATTTTTGTGGGAAAATGCGGTCAACAGGATGCTACCTTCAACTATCGGTAAATTGTAATAAGAGGCAAAAGCACAGACAGCTTCAACATTGAGGAACAGGCGGTAAGAAAAAATCTAATTCGAACGCCAAGGATATGTTTTTTTTTTTTTTTTTGATGTGTGTTGAACTGTTTTCTCCTCTTTACTAAGAGCTACCGACTGCAGAATTTTGACACATTTTTGTCCCTACAAATCGACCCATTCTATTGCTCATACTAAAATCCATGAATAAAGTGCAGCATTAGAAATTTGCATTTTTATAATATGTATTTCCCTGCAAAATATTTAGATCATAATTTAGTAAAATTCATTTAATGTCGTTGTTATGGATACTCTCCTCCTCTTATAGTTGATAGCATAACATGCTTATTAAATTGCATTGGACTTTTTTTTTTTCTTTTTGTATGAGAGGACTCATTTCCTTTGCTTTGTTTTTGGTTGTTATGTAGTTTATAATTCTCGGCGAAGTCTTGTGTACATCAGCAACATTTTCACGGCCATCGCCACCACCACCACCACCACCACCACCATCGTCTTCTGTTCTGTTTAGTATCAACTCCAGAGGCATTAAATGCCACAAATAGGCGTCTTTACTGCATTGGCAACGGCTTTCTGGCATTACTTGCACATGTCCATACATTTAAGCGTAAATGATGCATGATTGTGTATTCTCACAGTTGCTGGCTGCTTGCTGGTGGCTGGCTGGTGGTTTGGTTTGTTTATTTGTTTGGGCTGCAATTGTTGTTGGCGATGCTGATAAGCGCTTAAAGTATGGTTCAATACAAGCAACAACAACATTCTTTATGACTGTGATTATGATGAGCAACTTACAGCAAATATAATATGTACTGCAAAACGTATTCCTGCCACACTGCCAGTATGTAAATTTTTCAAAATTTTCTACGTTGATACGCAAATAAGATCTACATACTTACATATATATTTAAGCAGCAACCATCATCAGCTTAAAGAAAAAAAAATAAAATGTATTCCTTGTAGCTGCTGGTGCCGCTGCTGCTTCAATACCGTATGCACAGAACAGCAACATTAATTTAAAACGAAGTTTATTTGTTGCATGTGCAAGTACTTCCACAAAATATTTAAAAAAATATATATACATATGTATATAAAGTACATCGATGAGGGTAATGATGACGATGATTTTTTTGTCGACTATTGTCGATGGTCTTTTCGATAGATAGGGAAAATGGTGTATGAGCCATCGAACAACTGCTACACATTTACTTGTATTTTTAAAAAGCTGTGGCCTTTTATAAAAAAAAAAACAGTTTCCCTAAAGCTATGAAAATTCCTGCAAAGTTTTCAACAGTTTTTCGCTTTTATCACTGATGTCATACACGTTCATATACATGTGCTTATGTATATGAACGTGCAACATATACATACATATCTACACTCATGTACATTTTATGGAAAATTTTATTAAAACAGAATAAAATCAAATAGAGTTTACAAGTTGTGTTGTAAGTATGTAAAATTTGATTAGACTCAAAAATATTAGTTCTTCACCAAAAAAAAAAAAAACACATTATAATATTCTAAGGGCCATTATTACAACTAGCAGTTAGTTAAAAGTAAGATTTTATCAAGCAGATAAACAATTTTGCATTACAATACATTTATATTAAATTACTTTTTTAGGCTTAAGTTCAACCCTTGGTTTTGTCACTACTTTCAATTAATATCAATTCAGTAAAGAAAATATAGAAGTTCAATGAAATTAAAATTTACTGTAAAATATTTTGCATTACTACAACTTCCCTTTAACAAAAAGTCAGCGTTAACAATAATCCAACCGAAAAATTTACGGTAGATTAGCTTTTTCATTTACCACATTTGGTTATGTCTTTACTATATCCAGGGTTGGGCAGTATTTGAAATACATTTATTTGAAATACGTATTTAAAATACAAATACGTATTTTGTATTTGTATTTTAAATACGTCTTACGACTGTATTTGTATTATATATTTTATATACTAAGCGCTTGAGTATTTTGTATTTCAAATCTTGTGCTCTTTAAAAATACATTTTAAATGTATGTTAAACAAGATTTGCTGAAAAACAAGTAAGAGTGCTATATTCAGCTGGGCCGAATCTTAAATACCCTTCACAATGTTATATGTACCATTCTGATTGGTTTTTGGTGCCCAAAGTTGTTTTATTTGGCTTTTAGAGCCGACTTCTTGAGAAAACGGGAGGAGCGTTATCTGGGGTGCATATGGGCCGATGTCCAGAAATGTTCTAATTTTGCCTCTGAACAGCCAAGGTCAAGTTAAGGTCAAATCAATTTCAAGTCAAGGTCAAGTCAAGGTCATGTCAAGGTCAAGTCAAGGTCAAGTTAAGGTCATTTCAAGGTCAAGTCAAGGTCAGTTCAAGGTGAAGTCAAGGTCAAAAAATTGTTTCGGTTGGCTTCCAGGACCGACTTCTTGAGATACCGGGAGGTGCTATATCTCGAGTGTATATGGGCCGATGTTAACAAAATTTCCAGTTTTGCCTGTAAATAGCCTATATGTACCATTCTTATCGATTTTTGGTGCCATAAGTTGTTTTATTTGGCTTATAAAGCCGATTTCTTGATAAATCGGGAGACGCTATATCTCTGGTGTATATGGGCCGAGTTCAAAAATTCTTCGATTTTTGGGATGAAATGGGCATTAACAATGATATGGCTAACTTTTTAGGAAAAACATTTTTTTCAAAAATCTGACTTATTTTTTTTTTTTCAATTTATTTATTTATTTACGATCTTTTTACATTTGGTTTTAACTATAATTTACATAGTAAAGAGTTTTCTTTTTCAGCTTAATAATTATAAATTCTTGATTTGAATTACAAGGCGTAAGTTCTTAAGAAACAATCATTAAAATATGTACATACATATATTTTTTCCAATTTTCCGTTTAGTTTTATTTAAAACTTCCGGTTGAACAAATTTTTGCACTCAGCAGGGTGTTGGAAAAGATGTGGCTGCTGCAATGGCTTTCTATACCTAAAAGGCGGTTTTTTTTTCATTTTTGTTTATTTATATGGTTAATTATTTTCCAAGCAATCTATCAGATGTTGCAAATGGTGTATATGAAGCGATTTTTTCAACACCTAAAGCCAGCAGTCACTTTTTGCTACTGTTTTATGTTTTAAATCATGGTAAAACCAATAATTATTTTAAAATATACCAATTAATTATTAAAGAAATATAATTTTATAACTACTTGAAAATAGTTTTTATTCAATTTAGAAACTTATTTTTAATTTGTTCTTATTTTCAACTACTTTTCGTATTCTCTCGACAATAAGAAGAGTTCGTACAAATTTTTGGTTAAAAAAAAAACGTTAAATGTACGTTTCATTGGGAATTCATAATACCGATCTCCCGAATTTCGAAAATTTCGTAGCTACGTCGGAATTCATGATAGCATTTTTGCGACAGAATTCACAATAAGCATGAGCATATTTATTAAGATTCTATTTGGCAAATATCTATACATAATTTTTCAAATAAACGTTTAATAAACATGGAATATGTTTTTTTTAAATAAGCCAATAAAACAAAGCATGCGTTCACCTATTACGACTACACACCACAAAAATCACGTTCGCTCTGATCAAAAGTTCACAAACAACCCCAATTCTATATATTTCTGTTCTATTTTTATGGGAAATAAATTAAACTAAAATCTTATTACAAACACAAAAACAAAGAAAATCGCCAAAGAAAAAACACAGCAGAAATTATACATGTTTTTCACTTTTTCATAATTATTGCAATATTTTCTTTTAATCTCAGTCTCACTGAAATTTTATCTTAGGATAAACTATTTTTTGCACATAAACTATTTGTTTGATTATGCTTGTTGTATACATATGTATGTATATTTAATTCATTAAGCACGTGCAATTGAGTTTGTTGTTGTCTAAATAATTAATAACTACCACTGAGCAACTGACGTTTTCCTTTGGAATTTTATTACAATCTCTTTTTGAAAATTAACGACCAGCATTTAGCACTTCGAGTGATTTTGTTGTTATTGTTTGAATAATTTTCTGTTATTCTGTAGCTTTTCATCTTAAACACACATCTATCGCCGACTACACTGATGTTACTGATGGCTGTTGTCGATGTTGGTAGCTCAAAACTTTTATATAATATTTTTATTTTCGCTGATATTCGATGGGCATTTTTTAGCTAAACGACAAGTTTATTTTCCTTCAAAAAAAAGAAAGAAAAAAAACCAAAAATCAAAAGAAAAGAGCTGGAAAAAATATGGCAAAATAAAAGTGAAGCTTTAAATCTTTTGAAGAGGGTTTGTTGTGTCATAAGGCTCTTGTTTCATTTTGTAACTTTAATGTTTAAGGTGGTTTTGTAGTTATTAAGATAAAGATTTGTGTATAAATGAAAACCGGGAATGTCTTTCTGTTGTTTTGATTTTTTTTTTTTTTTCATTCCAATAACACACACATACGCATACAGGCAGCCGATTTTATTGATCATTTTGCAGGTATTTGTACGCACACATATAAAAGGAATGCAATTTCATTTGATTCATAATGGCAGATTAAGAGAAAAAGATAGAATTTACGATTCATGGAAGTGATTTAAAATCAGATAATTATCAAATCATTGACAATCTTTATTGCAAACACCATGAAGAAGAAGAAGAAGAAGAGGATGGAAAAAGGTTTGTGTGTTGAGAAAATGAAAGGAAATCGGAACATATTTGCTATCGGCAAAGTCCTTACAAAATGTTTAAACATCAGGTACAGTTTAATTGATTTTATCGCAATTAAATGGTTACATACGAATATCTATGTAGCTTTTGCATGCATCATATGCTCTGATTTTATAATGTAAGTAGGTTTGTTAGAGGAGGGTCGACTGGTGAGGACAAAAATTTGGGGAAAAAAATTATTAGTTGCACATCTGACTACTCTTTGGGCATCCTGGGACACCTATCACACTCCTCAGTCTTAGGGTTTTCGTAGAGAAACCAATGTATGGTTTACCAATTATTGCTCAAATAAATAGTGGCCAATATTCGGCGTTCTGGAGCAGTGTAGCGTAACATTGTTAATTAACGTGTATTTCGCATGTGTTTACTACACAATTGTCAAAACAGAACTGACAATCACGAAATTTAGAACATTTTCTGATCGGAGGATTACTTTTGCGCCACCTTGTATAATGTTGCAGCACAATTCAATTTTCGGAACAAAAATTAAATCAAAACAAACTTAAATTCTGCCAAACTAAGTTTACTCTCTTTCTTTCTCCCTTTCTCTCTCTCTATCTCTCTCTCTCTCAAAAAGACAAACGTCAAACTACATATAAATAAAAAAATTGGTTCGCAAACAAAATGTTGTTCCGAAACCAGGGTTAAATCCAGCCTTAATGCCCGCTTTCCACTAACAATTGTTACAAATTCGTAACACTTTTTAATTATTGAACAGAGTTATTCTTTACCATAAGTTTTGTTGTTGTTCTTTGATCAACAACATCCTTAAAATATATTCTTGTAAAATTTAATATTTTAGCTTTCTTGACCCCTTTTTCCTTTTGTTGGTGTTTTTTGATGCATCATCCATAAGCATGTGTATGCATTTTTGCTGTTTGTATCCGTGTGCTTGGCCAAAACAAGCAAACAAAGAGAGTAGTAGCGGTCCTGTTATTGGACGGCCAACACTTGATAGTCTGAACGTACCTTATACCTTGTTCATACATGCATTCCTAATTGAGATAATATTCAGTTTATTGACATAATATTTTTTGCGTTCATACATACAAATATTGCGCTAACTCAATTAGTATTTGACAGCTGAAAAAAGGTTGTTGTTTTTGTTTTGGTAGTGAGAAAAAAAAGTGAAAAATATTTTCCAACAAAAAAAATGGAAGAAAAACTGCCTTTTATTAAAAATATTTTAGTGTTGTACAATAAAAATATGGAACTTGTACAAGTAGTGCGTTCATGTTATGACTCCAAAGCGGCAATAATAAAAAAAAGAGAAATAAAAATTTGGAAATGCTGCAATGTTTTTATTTTTATTGTATTTATTTTTATTTTTTATTATTTTCTTTTGTTTGTTTTTGTTGACATTTATCTCGTCATTCATCTCGCATTGTATACTTTTGCTTATTAAACACATCTTTTACAGTGTTGTGTTTCATCTTTTTCTCAATATTCAAAGCAATTTTGAGTTTATTAAACAATAACTTTATTGACTTCTTGTATGGAATATTGAGCTCAATAATGGACTTTATTGCGATTAACTCAATAAAGGCGCATGTATGGACATAGTATTAAGCTATGACCTGAGTTCGAAGCAATTTGGGGGGCAGATGATCATCGTAGCTGACACGAAACAGCCATGTTATTATGTCCCCTAGCCCATAAACTTTCAAATTTACTTTTTTTCTTCTCTTCTTTAAAAATGCTGATCACCACAATTTTACCACAAAAAAAATCTTTTTCTCAATTCTGCCGAAGAAAAAGCACCCTAACGCACAATCAATTAATTAAAAATTGAAAATTTTTACATTTTAGTATATAAGAAATATTTAAAACAGTGCAGGATAAACATTTTAAGATCTGAAAACTTTTGTAGGCTCGAAAAATTCCGCTGTCCCAAGATTTTAAATTCTAAAATCCCAAACACGGGGACTCAAAGAGTTTGTTCCTTTCGGCATCCATAGCAGACACCACTAAAACATACATACATATATACATACATCTCGAATATTGTTTTGTGTGGAGCGAAGGCTTTCCATACTTCTTTTTCTATTGACCGTAGTGTGCAAAAGCAAAGAACGCACTTCCTATAAAAAAACAAATTCTTTTCACAATAGAAAATCAATGCGCTAAAGTCGTATTAATTCTTTTTGAGTTTTAAATTTAAGCACTTATGTATGTGTGTGTGCAGTGCGTATGAGGGTGTTAATATAACAAAATTCCAGAGGAGAGAACAAAAATCAAGTAGTATATGCAAAAGAAAGAAACTGCAACAAAAGCAAAGAATAAGGAAAGAATTTAAAATAAAATTGAAATCAATTTTGGTTTCAAAACATTTAACCATAAATTTTAAAACTATACGCTTTTAGCTTAAGTACATTCTTAATGTCTTTTCTCGGACTGTTTACAGACCGCTGCACACGTTAATCTTACAATCTGAAGTCATTTGTTGTGTGGACACCAGACTGACTTCTCAGCACAAACATGCACACATATGTACATATTTACACCAAACACTTCACATACGCTTGTACGTGTGTATGTATGTATGTATGTATGCATGTGCATATAAGAGAAAAGAGCCAGCACAAACATGCTTGGTTCCAGCAACTTAAGCCATCATCTACAGCTTGATGATTTTTATTTTTTTTTTTTTTCTCCAATACCACCGTCACAGGCACAAACACCTACGCCTACGCATCTACCATATTTTCTTAATGTACGTCCAATACGTTTAGACTTGTGTGACAATTTCAGAAATGTTCTTAGGCCGGGATGCAAAGCAAAGAAAAAAAAAATTTGTATATTTTATGCATATGCACACACACACACACATGTATGGGTAAGCATGTATTTAAGTACGTACGTACGCTCGTTTCGGGCTTGAAACTTTTAAACACGTTTATAAACAAACAAAAAATTTCACACTAGATCTATAAAACTAATGGCATATAAATTCTAATTTAAAGTGTAGCATTCACAATAGGAATGTCAACATACTGCAGCAGCATTAGCAGCAGTTCGTTCAATCTGTGGCAGCATTTGCCAGCCAGCCGACCAGCCACAAAGTCATCCAAATGCGAAAAGAAAAAAAAAACAAATATTGAATAGCAGTGTAGAGGGAAACGGAAATGCGTTCATTTTTCAAAACCTTACAAGTCTACAGGGCGCTGCAAAGAACAGCTTAAAATTGCCAAGTTAATAAAGCAATTTCTAAAGCCTGGCCCAAAACATCTCGCCACAAATGGTATGCATTTAAAAAAAGGCTTAACAATCTTCTTTTTTTTTACAAGTAATTTGAATTTTTGCTGTAAATATGCTGCAGTTTCACTGTGGGCTGATAACGAAAGCATAATAAATTAGGCGCAACTCTTTAAGGTGTTGTTAGTATCTGGTATTAAAATTTCAGTAGAAATTTTAACTCCCCATTTTCGTTTGTTCACCCAACAATCCCTCTTTGCTATTTTCCTAGTTCTAGTACAATGCTATGCATATATCGCAGTAGTCTCCTGAGTACTGGTCCCGTTCTAAAAAAAAACATTTTTAGCTTCCTAAACAAGTTTGAGCTCAATAGCTCTTCAGATTCATGAAAATACAGGGACCAAATCGTCAAATTCGTGATTGAACGAACTCCGTCACTTATGCGATGTGGTTGTTGTTTACTCTTTTTTTTTTTGTTGTTGGGATGTAATTTACACCAAAACAAAGGCTATTTGTCAAGATTTATTCTATTGTATTGTTGTATTGTGCTTATCGGACTCAAGTTTGAATTTTTGAACTACTTGTACTGTAATTTCTTAAATTTCTTTGACTGTCTTGATCGCTGAGTTTAGCGAGTGGCCGATCCACTGACAATCGCAAGGTTGTGGCTTCGAATCCATCACGAGGAAGCATTCTTTAAAAATCAGTAAGAATACCTAATAACCGTTATAAGTTTTCTTCTTGATTTTGTCCATAAAGTTTTCCTTGTTGAAATAGTAAGATTTTCTTCTATAGGGAAGAAAAGAAAAGAGATTTACCTTGTGTTAATTTATTAGTTATAAACAACTAAGGCACTATTTTCTTAGTCGCACAACCCCTTAGAAAAAATTTAATTTGTATTTTAGGCACACACTTTATCCACCTGATTTTCAAAAAGAAAAAGTTTATGGAACTTAGCTGCAAGTAATGCGTTTCAAAGAAAAAAAAAGAAACGCGGTCGGGGGACCGCCGTTAGGAACGAAGTTCCTGACGTTTTTTCTTCATCTTCGAATGTAATACAAGGTGACATCTGTATGTTTTATTTTGTATTGTTTTTGAAATTTTTAAATTTTATATGCTTCTTAAAATTTTTGGAACGTTTTATTTTTTTACTTTTGACACATGCAGTGTTTTCTTGTCAATTTCGCTACAAAACGAAGAAAATTTTTCAATATTGCTGTTGCTTTTGTTGTGATTTACTTTACTTTAGCGACATCTAGCTGCTGATAGTGTCCGTTTTCACAACTAATTAATATTTATTGGTAGGTGTCTCCGCTGACAGCAGTGGAGACACCTACACAATACATATGTATAAACAGCTCACACGCATTCGTGACGATTTCTACTAATTTGCACTACCAGCAAGCCGCGTTAAGGAACTTCATTCCAACAATTAAAATCGCTTTTCAAATTGCAGAGTAATACTGGAATACACAGAAAAGTATCACACGCTTTGGAAATCCTTTAAAAAGAAGTTTCAGAAGAACATCACCAATAGACAAAAGCTTCGTGTAGAAGGTTGTCAGATCTTACAATATTGTAAGACCTAGCAACGTGCTGGCAATCTACTGGAAATACAAAATTGTCAGCATTAGGAAAATTATCAGTTCAGACAATTACAAGAAAATCTTACAATTTCATTGCCAGACAATTGCCTGACAATAAATTTAGCTACCAACGAAAATTGTCAGCTAACACATATCAACATATCAAAAAAGTTTTTCTACATATCAAAAATTGTCAGCCAATTGTCATGATCAAAATACACACTCACACACACACACCCACACAGGCCATTATTCATTCTTTAGTTTACTCGCTCAATAACCATATTTAAAATTTTTTTTATTCTCTTTTCTGCAACTTTTTATCTCTTGTACTCACATCTTTACTATTCTCTTGTTTTTTCTCTCCTTCTTGTGCACACACTCTTACAATTTCATTGCCCGATAATTGACTGACAATAAATTTACCAACGAAAATTGTCAGCTTTCACGGATGTAAGATTTTCTGCGTATCAAAAATTGTCAGCCAATTGTCATGATCAAAATACACACTCACACAAACACACATGAAATTATTTATTCTTTAGTTTACTCGCTCAATAACCATATTTTTAATTTTTTTATTCTCTTTTCTGCAACTTTTTACCTCTTGTACTCACATTTTTACCATTCTCTTGTTTTTTCTCTCCCTTTTGTACACACACATTTTACTTTAATATTCTTTGTCATTACTCTGACAATGAAGCCATTGTAAGATGTTGAGAAATTATGCATCTTACAATATGCCAATGCCTGACAATATACTAGCAATGATGATGCCCAAGTGTTCAGACGATTGACAGTTAACTGACAATTAATTGTTAGGACAGTGGTAGTTCAATGCTTTTGCTTTCAAAAAATTGTCAGGAAGAAATTGTAAGTTCTCACGATTGGTGAAAAATATTCTATACATTTTCTGACAATATTGTAAGATCTTACAATCGTCTATACCTGGCTTAATAGTGTTATTTCGCTGAAACAAGGATCTCGAAAAAATCGGCTCATGCTTACGCTAACCTGCAATAAAATTGTGCAAAACTGCTATTCTCAAACCATAGTGCAGGCTAGAAAATCCGCCAACCGCCAGATTTGTTGCTCTTTTCATTTCATATATGTACATACATAGATACATATGTATGTATTTAAGCAGCAGCAATAAGAATCATCGTTGTCATTATCATCAGCTGCTGATGCTGCTGCTGCTGCTGTTGCTGCTGCAATTTTCCTACACTACCAACATAAAAATTCAAAATGAAAAAAATATCACTCTCATACAAATAAACACATGCGCATACATATGTCCACATGTATATACTATGTATGTATGTATGCATGTAGATGTTTATACCCGGCATAGGTTTCGGATCTTGTTTTTAGTAAGCTGTCGTTGGAAAGTGTCAAAAGTGATATCGATACAATATATTGTTTCCTTATTGCCTGATGCATTACTAGGAAGTGTGGTGTGCATATGCATAGACTTTTATATTTATGAGTTGGCATCTTAAGAAGACATTTCTGAAAAGCTCCAACACACACACACACACACACACACACACACGCACACCAACAGATTTAAATGATTTTCTTTATTTTCGTATTTATAAGAACTATAAAAAAAAAGACTGCTGCTTACGTTTGCTTGCCCATGAAGCCCAAGAACATGTGTGTGCTTGTGGCAAAAATACTGGCTGACGACTCCTAGAGGTTTTTGCATACTAAGCTTATTTTATGCGGCTTGTAATGAGTTTTTAATTTCGTTTCGTTTCTTAAGAAAGAAAAAAATAAATAAATAAATAAACAGCTTAACATGTGTAATACAATTTGTTAAACAAATTATTGAAATCACTGCCATCTTTTTTCAACTCTTTTGCATTTTTTATGACTTTATTTATAGTATTAATGGCGTAATCTTTTAAAACAACTTTAAGAATGTCTCATCAAACAGCCAGACGCGCTACAGCGCCAACAAGCTCAGAATGTCCATTGGCATCGTTGGGTCGCACTAGTAATGCGGTAATGGACTCTTTGAATGGCCTGCATCAGCCCACCTTTCATCATCCCTTGAGTTCAAGTCCACTCGATCCACAAGTCTATCAAATGTCACGCAAGTCTCCCGATTTAAGTATAGACACCGATACCGATATTATATACCACACTTCATCGGTATCGCAACAGGGTGATGCAGTCGATGGCCTGAGGGGCGACTTGGAAGATACACAACAAAGTGCCAAAAACAATACACAAGAGAGACAAGTGACGGCTCAGCTGTATGATCTGTCACGTTCGTCGTCACAAAGTTCTTTAGATGAGCCCCAGCCTATACAACATAAGGCGGCCACTTTCGAGTTGCGTGGCCGTCAGCATCCGTTAAATGGTACCACAGTTTTGCCAACATCTGCTTCGGTGGGCCGCACTACCCAACAACAACAAAGATCAAATTTGTGTGTGGGTGTGAGTGGCAATCAGCAGCAACAGCAACGTAATTTTTTAGCCCTCGAGCATTTAATACAATACGGCCGTCACGAACGAGGTCCAAGTGCATATGTACTGCACAGCAATAGTGCCGATACAGAGGATTCGAGTGATGCGGCACCCGGTACAACAACAACTCGTTTGACACGTCACCAAAATGGTCGTGGCACCGCACCGGCTGCAAATTCGAACAGTAACGGTCGTAACGTTCAATATTATTTGGAAAAGAAAATGGATGCTTTATATTTGGGTAGTGCCATACGAGGTTTGCCGTTGGGCTCAGAAGCTAGCAATTATCAAAGTGAGCGTTATTATCTGGAAGATGGTCTTAGAAGTATGTGCGACTTCAGTGATGGCAACGAGAGATTGCAAGGTGAGTTGCAACACCGTTTTTTTTTTTTTTTTTGTTCAAAATATTATATTTTTCATTTTTAGTTTTTGTGACCAATATACATATGTATGTATGCATAAATGCTATTTTAAATTGAGAGGATTTTGGACTATACATATGTATGTATATTACCACACGGGCTATTTTGGTCAGTTCCAGGTTTTATAATTTAAAACAAATTTATTTATTTCTCCTTTCTCCAAAAGTTGGCATCTTAAGAGTTTTTGTGAGCTTCTTCAGGGGTTTGATCTTTATTATTTCCACAGTGGAAATACAATACGGTTAATACTCTTCCCCGGACTGTGAGAACCGGTATAAATGGGAAATCGCATGGGCAGGAATTCAAAAAATTTCTCCGGGGCAGATGGTGGAAGACTGTAAAGCCAAATGGGTCAATATTAAAACTGCATTTCAAAATGTAAACAAAAAAATTAAAAACAAAGTCTGGGGGCAAATCACCGCATTCGAAATCGAGTGCTTTGTTGTACTCGATTGTTACTACACTATCGAAAACAAATAAACTTTAGCTTTTAGCAGCAAAACAAATAAAATAGCAAAGAAGCGACAAAAAATTAAAGAAATAATTTAAAAAATATAAATTGCATTATTTTTAGGGAAAGTGAATACCAAGAAAAAGATTTTCCACTAAGTAGTGTATTTCATTTGTTACATTTTTCACCGCTTTGCACATAGTGCTTTGTGCCAACCTCACTAAAAAATAATTCCCGGCCGTGTGCTGAAAGCTGCCACTGGCCAAAAGGGACAATGTAGCGGCAAACTGCAATACGGGTGGCACGCTCGTCGACATGTGACCACAGATATTTATTTCCGATAAAACGTATTCAACAGCTTCCTTAGAGAGCCGAAAACGTCTTTTGAATCTACGTACAAATGATGAAACATTTAGTTCTAATCTTTTGCTTCAAACTCACAACTTACTCAGCTTCTGGCAATGAAAAAGGATTGCTTTTGTCACCAATGTTCCTACTTATAATGGCAATATTGGACTCATCCTCCGATTCCGAAGTTGAGAAACATAAAAACACATTTGGATTCATTTATCTTGAAGTTTTTCACCAATTTATTTATATTTTGTTTTCCTTTTTCCGTTTTGTTTATTTATCGTCATATGCGTACTGCGATGTAAAAAATAGTAGTAGACAATATTAATTGCGATCGAATACCGTGATCCAAAAAATTGCAGCCGTCGAAATATTTGTACACACGAAAGAAGACTCGATTTCGAATGCGGCCAGCCCGCACAATATTATGATAACAGCCGAAGCAATTTTCTTTCTTTTTAAGGAAAAAAACATATTTTTAACTTTTAAATCCTTTTGTTGTATTTTTGCAAAACAAACGTTGTCATCAGCTACAACAGCTGTTTCTCAGAGTTGCCGTATAATATAACAATCGTTTGACTAGAATGCGGTAATTGCTGGTACCATGATACAACTAACAAGGTAGCCTTTTCGCTACAATAAGAACAACTTTAATAAAAATAACATGCATTTTGTTTTTGTACAACTTATGCAAACTGTCAAAAAGACGCCACTTCTACATTTACAGAAGAGAGATGCACTGAGCTTGCGCGGATTTGCTACCTAATTAAAATAATTTACTCTTGTTTAGCCTTTTAACTTTTTCTTTACAACTGCTTCCATTTTTTGGTAGTATTCTAAAACGTCCTTTCAAATATTTGCATCCTTAATTGTAGTTAATATTGCATCAAAACATCTACATATGTATACAATTTAAAAACAAACATGACAAAACTCTTTGAAATACATAAATGATTTAGTTTAGTTTAATCGTGGCTTTTTTTAATTTTAATACTGTTCTATTGTTGCAGCCGAAGATCTTCGTATATTATAATATAATAAGTTTCTTCTTACAGATCCTCATCTTTTACATCATCGCGCTTCGAGTCCAAGTGAGACAAGCGGCTCGGATCGGTATCTCTTAAATCGCACCAACTCACCTGCCAACGCGTTTAGCTCTTCAAATCATATAGACAATTTTTCCAGTTCAAATAACAACACCTCAACATCGAATTTGGCATTGGATCAACGATATCATCATAGCAAAGTGAAAAGTTTATCCGATGGTTTGTGCAATTTAGGCAGATTTTCACCTAGTCTAGATCAGGGCTATGCCACTTTGGTATCGCCCTCACCAACTGGCCATCATCCAAACACTATTACCACACACAGTATAGTTCATCATCCGCCACCGGCTGCCATGTCAGCGGCTGCAGCCATAGCGCGGCGTCATGTGGAAACCGGACCACCACCATGGTCGAAAAAGGGACCATTTCGATCGGGACCTTTTTTCGATCGCCTGCCCGATGAGGCAATTCTAAAAATTTTCCAATGGTTCGATAGTTGTGAGCTGTGCAGTTTGGCGAGAGTTTGTCGGCGTTTCGAACACCTCGCCTGGCGTCCCATATTATGGAAAGTCATTACCCTTAAAGGTGAGCACTTGAATGGTGACAAAGCTTTAAAGATGATTTTCCGCCAGCTGTGTGGTCAAACGAGAAATGGTTCGTGCCCAGAAGTGGAAAGAGTAATGTTGGCCGATGGCTGTCGCATATCCGACAAAGGACTGCAGCTGCTGACCAGGCGATGTCCGGAGTTGACCCATTTACAACTGCAAACGTGTATAAGTGTCTCAAATCAAGCCCTGATAGATGTTTTGACAAAATGCACCAACGTGCAGCATTTGGATGTAACGGGTGAGTGTGTGTGTGTGTGTGTGTGTGTGTGAAAAAGTAATTTGAAATAATCCTTGTTGTCTATTTGCATTTAAAGGATGCACTCAAATTAATACCATCACACCGAATCCGAATTTGGAACCTCCTAGAAGACTCTTGCTGCAGTATTTGGACCTAACCGACTGCACAGCGTTGGACGATGTGGGCCTAAAAATTGTTGTGAAAAATTGTCCTCAATTGGTTTATTTATATTTAAGACGCTGCATACAAATAACAGGTAAGAGAAAACAGGACACTATAAAAAATATAACAAAAACAAGTAAGAGTGCTATATTCGGCTGGGCCGAATCTTAAATACCCTTCACAATCGTACATACATTCCGATTGATTTTTGGTGCGAAAAGTTGTTTTATTTGGCTTTTAAATGGGCCGATTTTTTCTGAATTTCAATATCAGTTCCACTACCGGGATTTAACACAGGCTGCAAAACTTTTATTTAAATAATTCCTAATATGCTCAAGTTCAACCACTGGGTGACACCAATTCTTTTTAATATCAATGAAATAAAGAAAAGCAAAATGTATTTCTTAATTATTTATCAGTTAACTTTATAGTAAAATTTATTTAACAAAAAATTGCATATAATTGCATTATTTTTGAATTATAATGCTAAACATTGCCATTAAGTGTGATTTGCTTTTCAATTTACTTACGTATGTGGGTACATGCATACGTATGTATGTATCTATAATAGAAAACTCTAAAATAAATTCTTTATTATTGAATATTTTCAGTGTGTTCCATAAAACAATGATTATATACATACATATATACACATACATACATATTTACATTGCTTGCTTTTACAAAATTATTTTTTTCTTGTGCACGTTGTTGATGATCTATTGCGTATCATCATACACATGTGTGTGTGTATCTACATATGTACCTATAATTGAAAACGCTAAAATAAATTCTTTATTATTGAATATTTTCAGTGTGTTCCATAAAACAATGATTATATACATACATATATACATGCATACATATTTACATTGCTTGCTTTTTTTCACAAAATGATTTTTTTCTTGTGCACGTTTTTGATGATCTGTTGCGTATCATCATACACATGTGTGTGTGTATGTACATATGTAAGTACGTAGGAAACCCAAAATGATTTTTTGTGTGAATGAATTTGAAGACGCAATTGTTTAAAAGAATTTCATTGCGTACCCTTTTTTCAACAATTCTTTATATCACTTTCATTTTCAAGCTCGTGTATATATACATACACATTTTTACACCAAAGCAAAAAAATTGTTTATGCTAACATACTTGCATGCATACATACATATGTAGATACATACATACCTACATACATACAAACGTATCTACATACATACATACATACATGCATACATGCATACATACATACATACATACATACATACATACATACATACATACATACATACATACATACATACATACATACATACATACATACATACATACATACATACATACATACATACATACATACATACATACATACATACATACATACATTCATACATGATCGCAAATATTATATACATATGTATATAAAATTATATATATATGTATGTACCATTATGATTGATTTTTGGTACCAAAAGTTGGGTGCATATGGGCCGATGTCCAAAAATTTTCTAATTTTGCCCCTAAACAGCCTGTATGTACCATTCCGACAAATATTTAGTGCAAAAAACTGTTTCGTTTAGCTTCCAGGCCCGACTTCTTGAGATATCGGGAGGCGCTATATCTCGAACATATATGGGCCGATGACAAAAAGATTTCCAGTTTTGCTTCTGACTAACCTATATGTATCATTCTGATTGATTTTTGGTGCCAAAAGTTGTTTTATTTAGCTTATAGAGCCGATTTCTTGAAAAATCGGGAGACGCTATATCTCACGTATATATAGACCGATTGCAGACATTTTCAAATTTTGCTTTTAAACACCTTATATGTACCATTCTGATCGATTTTTGGTACCAAAAGTTGTTTTATTTGGCTTTTAGAGCCGACTTCTTGAGAAAACTTGAGGCGCTATATCTCGAGTGTATATGGGCCGATGTCCAAAATTTTCCACGTTTGCCTCTAAATAGTCTATATGTACCATTCTGATTGATTTTTAGTGCCACAAATTGCTTTATTTGGCTTAAAGAGCGGATTTCTTGAAAAATCAGGAGTCGCTATATCTCAGATATATATGGACCGATTTCAAAAATTTTCCAATTTTGCTTTTAAACACCTTATATGTTCCATTCTAATCGATTTTTGATACCAAAAGTTGTTTTATTTGGCTTTTAGAGCCGACTTCTTGAGAAAACGGGAGGCGCTATATCTCGAGTGTATATGGGCCGATGTGGAAAAATTTTCCACTTTTGCCTCTAAATAGCCTATATATACCATTTCGATTGATCTTCGGTGCCAAAAGTTGTCTTATTTGGCTAATAAAGCCGATTTCTTTAAAAATCGGGAGACGCTATATCTCGGATATATATGGGCCGATTTCAAAAATTCCTTCATTTCTAGGATTTAATGAGCACTAAAAATGATATGGTTTAGTTTTTAAGAAAAAATTTTTTTTCAAAAATCTGAATACAAAAATTACACAAAATATCCCTCAAAACCCGGTTTTTTGAATATATCTCGGCTATCCGCGGACCTATCTTACTGAATTTCAATAGCAGACCCACTACCGGGGTTTCACACGTTTTAGCGAAAGAATGAGGTTTCTATCTCAAACCGTTTTCTCAGAAACGGTATTTCAACGACTACAGACGGACAGACGGACAGACGGACAGACGGACCGACGGACAGACGGACAGACGGACAGACGGACAGACGGACATCGCTCAATCGTAATCGCTATTGATGCTGATCCAGAATATATATACTTTATGGGGTCTTTGATGGATATTTCAATGCGTTACAAACGGAATCACAAACTTATATATACCCTTACACATTTATGTGAAGGGTATAAAAAGGTTTGAATGTTTGCCCTCATGAAGGATTGAATAACCAGGATCGTAGAAAAAATTTATGTAGGGAAATTAAAGTAGTTATTTTCTTTCAAGTTGCTATTGCCCACACACTCATTTCACATTTTCGCAGTTGACAGTGAAAACTCCTTCTGTATACTTCTGTCTCACTCCGGGGGCACATGATGCATCTTGTTGATCTTGCCGCTGTGTTGCCGCAGTAGATGGGGTGCAGAATAACTCGGTTATCTTGGTAACCAGAAATCTTAGGCGTATGCTGAGGGACCTGCTGAAACCCCCCAGGTCAATTCGGCAGTACGAGAATCGATGCCCCAGGATGACTCTACCGAGTCTTCGTGCCCGATCACAGATTGAGGAGCCTTCCTTGGCTGAAATGTACTGGCTATCGTTGGTACCATAAATTCGTATGGAGGGGATTGTTAATAACCAAAATGGCCTTCGGCTCTATATTCGGAGGTCCAAATGGCCCCGTAGTGTTGTTTTTAAGCAACGGAAGAAGGCGGCAACTTGCAATTCAATGTTCATGTACCATGGCACCAAAACGAATTGTCTTAATTACTGGATGCCAGCAGTGTAGAGGACAATTCTTATCGATTTTGACAACTAATGCATATTATAGAGAAAATAACGAGTTACCCATTTCGTGGTTTCAAAAGTATAGGACTGGAATTCGACATCTGTCAAACTAAGTTGTTAAACCAACATTTTCCTTCTCAGCCACATTTTGTGGCTCATGAACGCATCAGAAAGGCTTTTTAGTGCTTTAAAAATGCACTAAAAGCAAAGCATAAAGCACCAAATCGACAACACTGTTCATTTATTTGTTTTCTGTCTTTCATCTGTTTTACTAAAAAGATGTGCTAAAAAAATATTTTAAGTTCATTTTTGCAAGTTGCAAATTTTTAGCAAGCTGACTCGCTTTTGCACCTTTGTACCCTTTGCAACTCTAGAACACATCACAAAGGTTTCTTAGTGCTTTAAAAAGCACTAAAAACAAAGCGTAAAGCACCAAATCGACAACACTGTTCATTTATTTATTTTCTCTCTTCTCTTTATTACATTTCAGATGCAGGCTTAAAATTTGTGCCAAGCTTTTGTATAGCCCTTAAGGAATTGAGCGTTTCGGATTGTCTTAGCATCACCGATTTCGGCCTTTACGAACTGGCAAAACTAGGCGCCGCTCTGCGTTACCTCTCAGTTGCCAAATGTGACCGGGTATCAGATGCGGGTCTGAAGGTTATAGCCAGACGTTGCTATAAGTTACGTTATCTGAATGCTCGGGGCTGTGAGGCAGTTAGTGATGATTCCATAACGGTACTGGCCCGTTCGTGTCCACGCTTAAGAGCTCTTGATATTGGTAAATGTGATGTAAGCGATGCCGGCTTAAGAGCTTTGGCCGAAAGCTGTCCCAACTTAAAGAAACTAAGTTTACGAAATTGTGATATGATTACCGATCGTGGTGTACAGTGCATTGCTTACTATTGTCGCGGTCTACAGCAATTGAATATACAAGATTGTCAAATATCTATTGAAGGATATAGGGCCGTCAAGAAATATTGTAAAAGATGTATTATAGAGCATACAAACCCTGGATTTTGCTAACTGAACAAGTTACACCATTCTTTCCGACTTCCTACTAAACTCTCGTTGTACATATGTACTTATTTCTTGTACTTTTCCTAAATTAAGAAATTTAAACAAAATTTTTTAAATCTCAATTTTTGTAGTATGAAATGTTTTTTTTTTATCTAAATTTTTTATTTTAGATCAACACACAAATTTTTAGTTGAAAATTTTTTGTAAATTATTTAAAGCATCCAAAAAAGAGTTAAATTAATTTAAATCAATTGTATTTAAAGAAAAAACTAAATTTTGGAAAATGCATTTATAATAAAAAACAATGAAGTATTTAATATTCATTATCGAAAATATTTAACGAATTTTTTCAAATGATTAGTTTAATGTAATTTTTATGTATTAGACCTGTCATTTGTTTTGTTTTCTTTATAAATAAATTATTATATTATATATATTAAATAAAACTGGCTTTATTACTACGAAAATTAGTGAGCACATAAGTGGACAGTAGGGGTTAGCATCAAGTGTATTTAAATTCGAATTTATTTGCTTTTTCAATTATACTCAGTTTAAGTTTAACTGACTGGTGCAACTCAATGTCGCAAGAAAATGTAAACGATCGAAATGTAGTCGCTCGATTTCGACTCAATTTGGCTTCCTCTATGTCGACAGCTCACGTTCGCATGGACTTACATCATTACGTCATATTTGCTATTTATTTCACAGGCATACCAGATCGCTAAATTAAAGTTTTGGTTGATTTTTTACAGCAGTAATAAAAGAAACTACTGAATTATTCTTGTGTAAATACAACCCTTCATAAAACTAGTCAGCTGTATCTGACAAGCCCAAGCAAATACCTAAATAAATAAATACAAAATAAAAAAGCAAACATCTTGAATATTGCGGAATTAATTTTTGTGGTGTTTGAAAATTTAAAAGTATGTTTTTTGCATAGACATTTTACAAATACTTTGACACCCATTGAGCACTGGTATTCTTGTGGCAAATTCAGGAACTGTTTAGGAAAACTACATACATACAGATTATAATTGCTTAATATATTTACTAATTCAAATAAAAATGAAAAATATGTGAGGTTTCTAGTTTTATTTCCCAGCTTTTTAACAAATAAATAGTATAAAATGTTGTCTAAAAACTCCCACTCGATAGAAAAAGAACAAGTGCCTGATCTGGACGTTTTGTGTTGAACACATGATCGATATTGAGGTATCAGATTTTGTATGAAAACACTTACGTCCTTTCGACTTGCCGATCGAGTCATCGTTTGAAAAAAGAACGCCATAGAAGAACCCAAAACAAATTTATTTCGCTTAGAAAGCGAACAATCGCACGACTTCGACATTGAGGAACAGGCAGTAAATAAAAAGAAAACAAGATACCTACATAAGTATGTTAAAGGTTTGTTTGAACATTTCTAATGCTCCTTTCGTTCATGCGAATTATGGAATAAATTAAGTTTGAAACATTCTCTTAAGAATTTTTCAAGCCTACTGATGAGTTGATTATCGTCAACGATATGTCGGCGGCATATAGACAGCTGAGAAAGACAGAAAACATTTGAAGGGTCTATTTTTACACCTAAAATAATGAATTCTTCAATATTATAACCTTTAACTTATCAAAAAAAAAAAAAAAAAAATCGTTTACATTGAAAATACAGCTTTCTGGAAACAATGTTTTAAGACTTTGGCTGTTATCGCTTCCGACCACAAGTGTATGTAGATTAGGGAATGGTAAAGTTAGAGAATGGTAAGAAACGGTAAGCCACAAGCATAACAAAATTACCTGTTGTAGAAGTTCGACAACAAAAACGTCTATTTCATTACATACTGCAAGCAAAAGAAGTTTCTGTTATTGCTATAGAAAGCTACCACCACTAAAGTTATTGAAGAGAAAACATAGCAAGTGTTTGGTTGTGAAAATTTGATCAACTTAAACGTGCAATTTATAATACAAAATGAGTGAATATTAAAAAAAAATGCCACCTAGCCACGTTTGGCACCATGTAAAAATTCAAGTAGTAGTGCGTTTATTTTATGCAAAATATATTAATCGACTCCAAAAAAAAAATCGATTTCGAGCTACGATTAATCGATTAAATAATCGGAATGAAAAATGGTTGGTCGAAAAATCGAAAATCGACTTTTACTTTCTGATGCCATTCTCTAATGTACATGTATAGTAGTAAACTTAAATTTTATTTTTTATGTTTACATGTTCTTTCAATGCAAATGTGATTGATTCTTTTTTGTGATTCGTGTGTGAAATCGCGTGATTGATAAAATGTTGCTCATGAGCGTGCACGAAGTCTGGCCCAAAAACAATTGTTGTGCCTGAAAGTGCACAAAGAAATTATTCTGATCGTGAGTGTACGTGAGTTACGCGAGGGAAAATACCCTCACGAGCACATCTCTAGTTTTAGTACTAAACACACAAAAATCTGTAGGAAAATCAAACCAATTTTATTGGTTAGAATTGCACCAACCAATGAAAAAAGTAAATCTCACCAACAAAAAGTTGTAAACGATAATAACCATAATACAATTTTTATGAATTAATTTTAACTTTATAATCGAACTATATGATTTAAAGTTATTAAAATTGACAATACTATTTTTTAAAGCTTTATATTTTTCATTCTTTATTATTCGATATTTAATAAGTATATGTTTTAAACAACATTCTTTTTGTTCAAAATTATCAAATTCACAATCATATAAATCCTATGGTGTAAAACTGTTTATATTAAGGTATTATGTGCAGTCTTGGATACTTGTAATATGGATGATAAATAAATTTAGCCAAAATGTTCACCAAAAAGGATTTGCTCTCTTGACCAGACAATAAACCGTGCTGACGCGATAGCTTTTAGCTCCGGCTTGAGCTCGCCGATGGGGGGTGGTTCTTGGTGAATTGCCTGGGTATACTATCACCACACAATAATAAAAACACGTCAGTCTTTACAAAAAATACGAGAGCTCTAAATAAATGAAACATATTGGAGCCCGAAAGTGGATGGATGCCAAAGCGTGAAAATGGAAGTAATCAAAGCGAATAATTTGGATAGCAAATAACACCACGCTCTACCGCCAGTTGCCCCTCTCACGCACCGAATTCCCTGGCAGATATTAAGCCAGGATCGGCAGCCCTCCCCGTTGGAATTCCGAGAACTCCACCATGATGCCTTGGAAGCCGATGAATTGCCAAGCCATCCCTAAGTCAAAATACTCACCCCTTTTCTCACCTTCCTACGACATTAGCAACTGTTTTAGGCTCGCATATCCATGAGATTCTCAATAATTTAAGTTTTCGAATTCACAAATATATTCTTTATTAAGCATAAAGAGAATTATCATAGATGAGGTTTTGATCTTGTAGGTAATTCAAAAAAAAAAAAAATTAGTTTACATATTCGATTAAAGCAGAAAAATAAACTTAAGTACAGATAGTCGGTTTCATGATCTGTTTTCAATTAACAAAAATAATCTCTAAATTTAATTTTTGATTTTGAAAATAGTGATACAAATTCAATTTACATTTCAGAATCAAATTAATTTACATATAATTTTATTGATTTCCTTTTTTTTTTTATTTGTTTTGTAATAATAGAAAGGGAAATAGTTCGTTTGCTGAAGAAATTAAAATTTGGATTTTAAAAGAAATTAGACAGAAGATCAATATCAACAAACAACTACATTTTTTTTATCCTGCCTGAATGGTAATATTTTGCCTTATGCGTCGCGAGTTACAGTATCAAATTTCGGTCTGACCGTGAGAATTGTATGAAACTCCGGTTGGCTAATTAAACGTATATATGTATATTTTTCTCGGAGGCACTCCGAAAGAAAGGCAAACAAATTTTATATGGGCAACTAACTCCCAAGCTACCTACGAATCTCCTAAAAGTGAGCTCAGTTTCAGGGACTTTTCTCGCCTAAAAATGGGGCGTGCAATAGACAAAATAAAATAATGCTTCCCTAACTTGAAAAATATAAATATATATATGTATATGTACAAAAATTTAAGTTTTGAATTTCGTCCAAGTCAAGTCAGTAAAAGTTCGGGTTTTGGCAAAATACCTGAGGACCTTTGTTAAAGCTGATGATGTGCAGGGCTGGATCTGATGACGTTAGAACTTCTCTTGGGGTCGATAATTGCATCCGGTGCCGGCTGTGGCTGAATTTCACAAAAAAGGCCCACTCTTCTCCTTCAACTCTTGTGCCTTCGGTTAGCTGAACAGGTAGGTGTGTCGGCACTCAACAAACTTCGTTTTACAAACCGCTTCTTATCCACATGGGCACAATGTCTGCGTCATTTAACTCCTTTTTCTAGGCTTTGTTGCTGTTTTTTTTTTGTTTCGTTTTTGTTTCGTCAAATTTTGTTTTAAAAAGGATTGTTTTTAGGATTTCGTATCGTATTCTAACTTTCACTCTGCCTCAAGTGTGTTTGCGTTTTCGACGTTTAATGTCTTCAGATTTCCTTTATACATACACTGATACTCAGCAGGTGTAGGGTGGTACACTTCATTGGCCAGATTTTGTGTGGGTTAAGAGTTTTGAGTCTTGAATCGCTTTATACGAATTAGGTTGTTAGTGAATTTTTTTTTCTTTCACCTTTTTCTTTTTCTGCTCAAGTCTAGATTTTCTTTAATTTTTCTTCCTCTTTTTTTCACACTACTTATGGTTTATGAAAGAAACTATGCACTTGTGACATCTTATTCCCTGTTAATCCTCCGCGCTGATAAAAGTAGCACTACAAATTCCATCCCTTTTAAGGATATGAGCATCACATGCATGAAAGTGGGTCATCTGGTGTTTGATTTGAAGTTCTTTATTTCGCACTGGGCAACATATATGTGTAATTACGTAAAAAAATCACTAACTTTCTTTCGTTTTTGTCTTTATCACTACTATTATTTTTCTTTTATTCGATTCCTTTTATCGGCAGTTTATAATCTTTTAATTCTTTTCTCTATATCTCAATAATTTTTAAAATGATTTGTTTTTTTTTTTTGCCTTATTTCCCACTTGGTTTTATTTATAACAAAATTTCCTTTTTAATTTGTCCAATGCCAATTCACTCCTTTTTTTTCTCTTCAACGATCAAAAACCTTCTGACACAACGCTTCTTTCTTGCATTTTTCCACCACCATTTACATATTGCCATTTTTAATTTTCAGCCAATCAAAATCCTAGAAACTCACGCGATTCGCGAACATTCCAACGATTTACCGTTATCCCCCGGGATCATTTCATCCCCTGGGATCTTTTTATCCCCGCAATCAACCCTGCATTATTGCTGCCAGATCAGCATCTGACTCACCCTGCTCGCACAACAGGGTGCACATGACAAAGGTTTTCAACCACAAATATTTTTTTCAATATCCTATATAAAACTATTTTCCAAGTCTTATACATATGTCAAAATATTTTTTTCCTTTTGTAAAATTTATGAATGTTTATGTGTATATTTATTTTCTTGAGCTAAAGGTATTTTTTTTAAAAATATTTAATTATTTTTGTCGATATTTCGCTCTCCTTCGGATAGCTTCTTCAGGACAATAATAATGAAAAAAAAAATAGTTTTTATTGGTTTTTTTTTCAAAAATCAATAATAATAACAAAACATATTCAGCCCAACCATGAATATTCTCAAGGAATTTTATTCCTAAGGAAAATACGTTTCTCGAGAAAATATTCCTCCAATCATAAATTACCTGAGAAACAAAAACATAAAAGTTCGTACTATCGACATTTTTTATAGAAAAAAACAAAAAAACATGTTTATAAAATACCTATTTTTGCCTCCGCCGACTATTTTTCCCTACGATGTGGCTAAAACAGGAAAGGTTTAAATAAAATTTCCTAACCCTGCAAGAACAGTGTCGGTCATATGATCCATCATATGACCGACACTGCTGATGGATTCATACATCAGGGTTTCTATTATTTTCTTAAGGGCAAAATGAAAAAACTGATGTAAACATTCGTGTACGTGTCAGCTATTTTTTTAACCAGCGTTACCACCTAAGCAAAGCGATCATTCGAAATCTTTTTTTCAAAATGCCCACAAATTTACATGCAATGCTATTTATTTCTTTATTACTAATTAAAAAAAGTTTTTTCGAATAATTAAAAAAAACTATACAAGGAGAACAAAATAAATTATTTTAGACACATTTAGATAAAATTAAGAGAAAAACAGTAGTCAATAGCAGTTTTAACAATAGAAAACTGAAGCATATGGAAAAGACATTCACAGCACTATGTTTTTTCAAAGAAAAAAACCAAATGAACCTATAAAAACATTAATGCATAAACGTAGTTCCAAATGAAATTACCAAACTAATACGGGAAAATCAAAATATTAAAAAAATCATTGTGACGGCAACGCTGAAAGCTATAAAATTGCTTTGCATGTGTTAGTAAATAAGCTGTTACTGTGTTAGTTTCCATCAGCCATTTCTTGCAGGGAAGGAATTTATCAACATAATAAGAGGAATGGGAAAAGAGAAAAAACTCTCACGGAATTATCATTCATGATTGGGCTGATTATGAATGTTTGTATATGTATCTGGAAACTATTTTTGAATTTTGTATATTGTTAGCGAAATATCGAATAATAAAGAAAGAAAAATATAAAGACCTAAAGCTTTAAAAAATAATGTTGTCAATTTTAACAATAAATGTCATAACTTATAAGTAAAATAATATACTATAAAAAATTTAAAATTATTAATAATTTTATAAGGTTGAGTCAGTTTTTTACTTCCTCAAAATGGAGAAAAAATATTTATGTTAAAACGGGAGCGAAACAGACATAGTATGTACCCCAGCCAGTAAGTCTGCTTTAAAAAGTGTTAATCACTCCAGATTTATCTTCCCTAATTTTCAGGAAGAAAAAATCGAACTTAAGCCTGAAGATGCCAAAAGCGATCGAAAGAATATCGACTGCTAAATCGAAAACTCTAAAATGACTCCGTCCGTTTTCCAAAAACATTAGCACCGGTATTCATAAAAAATAAAACATTGTTGAAACACATTTTACGACAAATTTTTCATATAACATTTTTTTTTAAATGTGTTTGAGCAACGTTTTATTTTTTATGAATACCGGTGTAGATCTGCTATTTTGTTAACAACAAAACGAAAACAAAAAGTCAAAGCTGCACAGGTAAATTTTTTTTCTAATTTTAATGGACGTAAACATATTCTAGGCATTAAACAGTAGGCAAAGCCTGTAAATAAAGTAATATCGCTGTCGACGATTAGTCTTTTAGCCTTAAACTGATTACATGAACTTAATATGCCTACGATGACGGCTCTTGATATGAGGGTGATTATTGATATGCACATGCAAATGATTGGAAGCATAAAACACTACGCATTGAATGCAATTTCTTTCAGTAACATAATTTATTGTTTGCTAATCACACGTTAAATCATTTTTTATCTTTACTTACATACATAATGGGTATTACATATGTACATATGTTGTTTTTTCACAAAGCATCCCTAGTTTGTCTTTTAGCAAAAACAAAAATATCTTCTTTCATTTATGTACGCTTCCAAAATCTCTGTTTTAGCTTATCTGTATATTATTAGAAACGTAACATTTAAATTTTGCAATCACATTGCAATAGGAAATTGAGTTTATAAAATTAAAAAAAGAAACTACTAGAACATTATAAAAGTAAAAACTAACAATCATCGTGGTTTTTCATCTGTCCCCGTTGATGAATCTTCACGTCTTTTTTGTTTAGCTTGTTGGGCCTTAAGAGCTTCCTTGAGCTCTTGATCGATGCGTTCTTTGGCACGAAAAACTTTAGATTGCAAATAAAAGGACCCACCTTTAGATTTGTCATTGACACCGAATAAGTGTTCGTAGTTTTTGCTAATCTCTTCGACATTATTCAAGTCGCTCAAGTTCAGTATTTGCTTAGCTTCTTCCAGAGTCATGCCTTAAATAAGCAGAAAGTTAATTACTGGCTTCACTCTTCATAATCGTTCATTTTTAACTTTACCTGATCTAGCATTAGCTTCTGATCTTTTCTCGCCTTGTCGTCCTCCACCACTACGACGGGCAGCTTCTTGAGAAGCAGCAATCTCTTGCTTAAGTGCTTTAGCAAACGCCCGTCCAATAGCTTGACCACCCAAAACAATAATCTGTGCCAGATACTTAGCCATAATTCAAATGTACAACTAAATTATATTAGATTTTTATTTATGTTTAAAACTTGCACCAATTCAGGAAATTTATTATTATTTAACCGTTTCTAACCTTAAATTATGCAGTCAAAGTGACACTTTACATCTGTTTCGTGAAAGTGCTGCCAAGTTTATTAAAATAATTGTGATTCATCTCAACACTGGTTCTCGGACGCGCTAGTGGTGAGTTCCCTTAAATTAAACAACCGTTACTCCAAATCGTTTTTAATTAAACAGCAGACAAAATTTAGCAGTAAAATGAATATATAGAACTTGATATTCACACTAATGGAGACTAGTTATAAAAAATTTACTCCAAAAAGAATGTATCATGTATGCATTAGTGGTATATTAAAGTATGTATTTGTAATATTATACATGTGATGCTGAGATGAAAACTTTTGTTTAAGGTCAAATTGAATTAATTGTGTCATTAAGTTATATAATAAATATCTTGCATACGGCAACTTTACCTAGCGCTTACACGTACAAGTGTAAGTCCGAAAAACTCAATACACACAAATTTTTTTACTATCCCAATCATATCATTTGGACATGCAGTCAACTTACACCTCAAACATTATTGCTGGCGTATAACAAACTTATCTTATTATAATGCTATATATGTATATACTGCTGTCTTAACTTTTCGAATGTATTTATAAAATAAAAATAAGAACTTAATTATTTATTTGCTATAAAAGCTAATTGAAATGTATTATACCAGGTCTAAAAATATACCTATTTGATGTTTTCTGTCTTTTTCAGCGGTCTATATGCCGCCGACAATTCGTTGACGATAATCAACTCATCAATAGGCTTGAAAAATTCTTAAAAGAATTTTCGCAACTTAACTACTTAATCCATAATTTCCATGAGCAAAACGAGAATCAAAAATGTTCGAACAAACCTCAATACCAAAACATTTTTCCTCTTGCAACTCTTTTCCTTTCCACACAACTTCTGCACAACGGGCTGCCATCGGTTACTACTTCCAAGAATATAAATTCTTAGAAATATAAAAAACCATAAAAATTTTTTAATATTCAAAAATGAATTTATTTTTTCATTTGCCATTTCAGCTAATTGAAATGATTTATTCTAATTTTAAAAATATATGAATGAATTTTAGAGATTTTTTTTATTAAAATAAAAATAAATATAAGTGTTCCTTTCTTGTATTGAAGAAAACACAATATTTAATTAATTATATTTAAATTATATTATTACTATTATTTTTCGATATTCATAATAACGATAGTTTCATATTATATATGTATTTTAAAAATTGAATTTTCTCCGCAATAAATACTAATTATAATTTATAATTAAACATTTTCAACGAAAATTTTGACAAAACGGCAAATGCAGATCGTTTTCTTATGTTTTTCTTTAAATATTTCTGTTTTCAGAAATATTGTAGAAAATGCAGGACAAATAAGTTGTGCATAACGAGCGATTTTTTAATGCAGTTTTACATTATGCTGGCTATTTTATATTTATAAATTCTTTATTTTGTGAAATATTGGTATGTTGCAAGATAATGTTGTATTTATCGTAAATAAAGAAAATTAAAACAAATTTTGCAATTCCACGTGACATTTTACTTGTGTGAATGGGCCTTAATTGTTTGCAGTAAGAAACTCACCACACCTAAAATATGTGTATAAATCAATAACAGCTGTTCAGAATGGTATTTTGGCAGTATGTGTTGTTATTCGCTTTCGTACGAATATGGTTGTACGCCAAGTGTCAACAATAAAAAGAGATATGTAAACAAGTGTCAAAAATTAATCCAGTTGGAAATTGGTAAACAATAAAAAGAAATAAAGTGAATAAAAGATTTTTTCAAAAATTATTTAATTTTGCAAAATACGTACATATGTGCAACGTCATACAAATTTGAAACTTAATTTGTTTTGCGGTGAAGTGGCTGAAAATCCGTTGTAAAAGTGAAAAAGCACATTTAGTTGCAAAAAATATATTCTTTTTGTTTAAAATTTTTCTACATCTATATAAATATATTTTATTGTTTTTTAGTTAATTGTTTGTTTTTGAAGAAAATTTCAAAGGAACTATTTTATTACGAATTTTAATAACACTTTTTGTATGATCTCTAACGTATAAAGACAACTTTCAGAGCTGGAAATATTGAAGTTATTTCAATCAGATCTTTTGCATTGTCGATTGGCGGCTGGTAGTGGCCAATCAAGCAATTTTACAAGTCAAAAGCCAAAATATTTCTTATTAAGCACAGGTGCAGCCAGTTTTTTACCTTGTACTTATCTGAAATTGCTAAAGATGCTAGTGTATAGAATCTCCAAGTTATGTCAAAGTTTTAATATGTATTTTGTATTCCTTTTAGATGGTTTCATGCTTCAAAGAAATTTCTTTAACAAAGCAGCTGTAAAAACGTATGATTTTGTTTTAGATCACCAAGAAACAACAAGCCTTCAAAATTGTGGTGAAAATGATCCCCCTTAGTACAAAATATTACTTGCATCAAATATTGTAGTCATTTGGGAAGTGCAACTGTTTTGAACAACTATTTCCTAATGGGCTTTTCATCTTATCTTTCGACAATCGAAAAACGTATGATTTAATGACCAAGAAGTAATCCTTCAAAATTGCAGCGAAAAAAATCCCACTCAGTATAAAATTTCTTTTTTTTCTTTTTTCTTTTTAATGTTTGTATCAAATAATATAGACATTTAAGTAGTGCAACTACTTTCAACAAATATTTCTTATCTTTCAATAATAAAAAAAAAAAAAACGATCATACTTTATGAATTTTTTAATTACATATCCCGGATTTCAAATTTACAGTACTGCTTGGCTTATGAGCGAGAAAACTATATTAAAACTTGTTTATATGCATCGGAAGTTCATGTAAAGAAATTGATTACACAAAATTTTATTTTCAAAACTTCTGTTAATGAAATGTACCTACAAACCGGTTGTATTCACATGCATTTCTAATTAAAAATAAATTTGTAATTTAACTCTATTTCGAAGCAAATTCTTTCCAGTCAGCCAATACATATGTACATAAGTCTAATTGTACTTTGTTTAAATCACACTGATGTAATGGCTGAACCGTTTGGAAGTTACAGATGTTATGAATGCATTATTCCTAAAAAATTCATAACTAAACTGGGAAACTGTGGCCTCATTTCCTCTTATGCGTGATGCCAATCATTGACTATTAAAAATAGCGCTGGCAAATATATATATAAACAGAGTAATTTTATTTGCAGACTGCGAGATAAAATTTCTAAGCCAGCAACTATAACTTTTTCTTCTATTTTGCTGAATACCTTTTCGCTCTTGTTCGCAGCAGTTTATTATTTTCAACTACTTAGTTGAACTTTGTGATTTACAATTGCTAATTACTTTATCGGGCTTATTAGTGCGATTTTACTTCCTCAAAATTGAGGAAAATTGTGGTCCAATAGCTGTGATTAACATTTTTCAAAGAGAAAGAAAGAAAAGAAAAAACAACCAACTGGGGAGCATGCCTTGGCTGTTTCTCGTTGGCCACAGTGATCATCAGCACACAAATTACTTCCAACTCAGGTCATAAGTAATCGCATGCGCTGTTTTTAAACAGCAGCGCTTAGCCTTCTACTTAGCCTGAGCTCTTTATTACTGACTGCCTACATATAGTCTATCGATCAACTTTCAATTTTATCAGTGCTTTTTATATTCTTTCACCAATTCTTCGATTAAATTTCTTATTTTCTTTCAAGAATTCTACTGGCAACACGAAATCGAAAATTCTTTTATGTTTCCCCCATCACTAGACAAAGTTTAAACTTTAGTCATTACAATTTAAAGATTATCACCGGTATTCATAAAAAATAAAACATTGTTAAAACACATTTTAGAACAAATTTTTCATATAAAATTTGTTCTAAAATGTATTTCAGCAACGTTTTATTTTTTATGAATACCGGTGTATTACTCTCACGAAATATCACAACGGTACCTTTTCTAGGACCCTAGTGAGCCGGTCTCATGACCTGGCAGCCCGCGTAACATAATATAATCTTACGAAAAAATTTCTATATTTTCAAAGTTTCCGTTAGAACAAAATTTTGTTTTAACGTGCACTTCCATTAGACATTTCTTTTCTCGCATAAGAGCGTATTTCTGTACAAAAAGTTTTAGAATAATTGTTAAAACATATGCATTATATTGCAATGGGAAAAAATTAATAACAATTTTTAAACATTTTTAATTGAAAAGAAAAAAAAATAATTAAATAAAAATATGTGCATGTAATAAAAAAAAAACAGTATCGTTTTGGATATTTTTGGTTTCTGAGTTTTTTTTTTCTTTTTCTACAATATTAGTTTTTCTGCTACATCAATTCCCATTGTTCTTTAACAGACTGTTTCAGCGTTATTGACCTGCGTAACAAACGTTGCACCTTGTACAGTACTACGAAATCGATATATGTACATACATATGTGTATATACATTCCAGTGGGTGATTTCCTTGGTAGGCGGTGGTGAGTCTATAGAGAAAAACACAAAAGTCATAAGAAACGAAGGAAAAAAAAAATAATCAATTCGTTTCTGTAAAGCTATTTGAAAAGAGTTTTCTAAACGACTAGAAACAGTTCGAATAGGACATTCCAAGAAGCAAGACATACATAGTTTGGAAATAATTGAATAAATTTACTTTATTGTGAAGCAAAAAAAAAAGTATTATTCATTAGAGAAACTGTGAAAATTATACAACTTATACTACATTTCAAAACAGAATTTGTCTCAAATTTTAATAGAAAATAAATCGCAAATCTTTTATTCAAAATTTAATAAGTTAAAAGTAAAAAAGGAAAAAATTCGTATATATACAGTGTATTTTTCATTTTATTAAAAAAGTTGCATATTGATTTTTTTTCTCGCAACATATGTATTTTAAAATACCTTTTCTTATTGTTTGGTATATGAAATAGTTTTTTGCTCGGCAAGTTTTAGTTAAAACTGATTTAGAGTAAAATTAAATTAAAATGTTTCTTTTTTATTATTTGAATTAAGTTTAAAATTTACTTTTAAATTCTTGAACATAAAAGGTTGTAAAATATAATTGGAAATCAACGTAACAACCCCTTTTGCTAAAAAGAACAAAGAAAAAAGTGGTATCCATACAAACCGTGAGCTTTCGTTTTTTATTCGTTACCGTTATATTCAATTGTTTATGACTCTCTTTTCTCTGGTTTTGTAAAAGCCCTTTTTCAACCTTAATCTCCTTTTTATTTTCACTCTCCCTTCTCTCTCTCTCTCTCTCTCTCGCTCGCTGTCTCTAATTCTCTTTTTCTATTTGATAACTTTTTTAAAATAACTTTTATCAAACATAACCTTAAGAAAGTTAAATAAAAAAATAAAAAATAGCGTTAACAAAATTTTAAAAAACCGTTAAGTGTGTTATTGTGTTGAAACGTACAACAACAGCCAGTGTCGTATTTAAATCCCTATCAATTTTCTTATCAGCTAAAAATACATATATTTTAATTAATCAAACAATATAAGAAATAAAGAAAAAAAAAAAAACTCACAAGAACTTGCAACTAAAACCAAAAAAGGGACACACACATAACAGCAAAAGAAACAGCATGTTTTCGAATATTACAAATCAATTTACTTCCTTGGTGGGTGCTGTGAAAGGTGGCCAAGGTGATGAAGAAGTACCCGCTACCAATACACAAGAAACCGCAGCCACAGCAGCCTCTTCCGAACATCACGATGCTACAGCAGCATCAACAGCTGGTGGTGAAATACCCGAAGGTGAAGAGGGTGCTAAGAGGTAAGTTTTTTCTTCTCATTAATACCTTTACATACTTTCGGTTTTTCTTCTTCTCATCTATCGTAATTTGGTTACAACTTCGTGAATATATATTTATGTACGTGTATATATTTTTTTTTGCATTTTATGGCACACACGTGATAAGTTTTTGGATTTCTTTCCATTATATTTTTTGTCAATAAATTCCAATGATGTGGTGTATTAAATTTTATACTCTCTTGGCAAAGCTCGTTGCCTTTCCAGAGAGCTTTGCTCTCTTATATCCTGTGTCATGTGTATGTGTGTGTGTGTTTATTTATTTCTCATTCCCTCTTCAAGGATACTATATGTGTACATATAACCTAGAACTTTTTTTTCCCCCATAATCTACACGTGATTTATTTAAATTGTTCAATTTTATTTTTCCACCAATGCAAAAATAGACCAATTTTTTCTTATCAATTGCCTTGATAATTTTTTTCGTTTTTCTTTATTTTAATAATAATAAAAAAAAAAACAAACGAATGAAATCACGTAGCAACGTTCTGAATAGAAGACAATCAAAGTTAATTTTTAATAAAAAGAAGGTTAAAAAATTGATTTATTTTAACATAAAATCTTTATTTCAATCTACATTTGCTAGGAACTTATTTAGTAATATTTAACTGATTTCACCAATTATCTCTTTTTGCCATAAAGTAAAGTTGAAATTAAAAACTTTCTGCAGTTATTAATTATTATGCAAACACCCAATTGATTTATCTAAATGTTGTTGCAATAAAATTTATTGCTTTTCTTCGTCCTATTTTAAATTGAATTTTCCAAGCGTTGAAAATGCTTGTGTGTGTGTGTGTGTGTGTGTGTGCAGTACGTGTTAAACCCATACAAGCAAAATTATATACATTTGTATGTATGTGCGTATGTACCTATGTATATAGGTCAAAACATTAAACATGAATGGAAACTTTTTAATTAAATTTCTTAAACTAATTAACATGTTCATTGAAGTGTCTTGTAATATTAGTTTTCAGATAACAACTTGTTCAATTTGTAACGTTATGTAGTTTGTGTTTTTGTATTAAATAAATTCGGTTTAAAAATAATACATTAGCTTTACAATAACATGACTAATACAACAAATATTACTTTTCCCAAACCCGAATGAGTGATACGATTGAGCTTGTGTATGTATCAAATTTTGTCTTTGCAAGCATACATTCTTTCTCTAGTAGAAAGCAATAGAAATAAGTTTGGCATCACTAAGTCAGCAACTCTAGGTACCTATTGGATTAAAATTTTCTCAAAAGAAAAAAGGTGAAAAAATCAAGATTTGTAATAAACTTTTAGTTCGATTAGCGGACATATTGTTTAAAAAACATCTGAGAGTTTTCAAAATGCTACATGCATGAGTACTCCTTACTTGAAAAATATTGCCTGGATATTTGTCCCATAAGAACTTAATCTTTAGTATCCTTATTTGTTTCTTCGCGGCTAACAAAAATTAGTGTTACAAAATATGTAATTGTAAGCAAATTTTTCGAACATTTCGCTCATAATTTTTACATACATAGTTACCCAATTCGCGTAATAAATACGCGATAAATAAATACATAATTTGGTGAATTATGGTGAGATCAAGTAAAAGGAATTCCTCGTAAATCGGAACCTACCTGTATTTAATTTTTTTTTTTTTAAATAATATTTTATTATTTGCTATTAAGGCCTGAGTAAATTTTGAAAAAAACTACACATTACTTAATACAGTAGTAAAGTTGCTTGTTGAGACCTTTATATATACAAACCATAGTATCCAAAGCTGCTAAGAAAAGTGAAATATACGTATGTAAATTTTTTTAAGCAGAAATGAACAATTTCAATGCACTAGAAAACTCAGTTTCGAAATATGTACGGTGATTTGGGGCGCTGTTTAGTCGTAGATATTCACAAACGCATTTTGAAAACTGCTACTAATCGCTATTAACAATGTAAACATTTTTCTATTTTTTATTGAAACCAAAAATGATTCTAATTATTTCTTTGGCATAAGAGCCAATTAAAGTGTATTATTTGAGCTTTAAAAATAGACCCTGTCTTTAGACGGCAGAAAGAGATAGAAAACAATTAATAAGGTCTATTTGTAGATCTAAAATAATAAATTTCAATTGGCTCTTGTAGCAAATAAATAATTAGATTAATTTTTGAATACTCAAAAAAACTTACTTTTTAGTATATGCAAGAATAAAATTCGTAGTAACCAATGGTAGTAGCTCGTTGTATGAGGCTTGTGAAGAAAGATTTGTTTGAACAGCATTTGTAATTCTCATGGGGTTCATGGAAATAATAGAATATGTAGTAAAGATTCAAAAATCTACTCAACGAAATGTCAGCGGCATGCAGGCAGCTGTAAAAGCCAAAAAACAATTAATAACTTAATTTTTTAGACCTAAAATAATGAAAACTTTATATGTATACCATAAAAGTTATATTCATCGCCTATGAATTGAGAAGATAAATTCATTTATATTGAAATATATCAAAGCATTACAAGATTCTTCATCCAGCCGAGACGTTGTCTTTAACTTTGTATATCTGTGGAATAAACTGCTTGCAGATATATTTCCTGCCTTCTGCCACTTTCAATGTAAGTGCAATTTTCAAGAGCAACGTCCACAAACATTACTAATTTTTCCTCCCATTCCACAACACATTTTCCTAGTTCCGGTGCTATGCGCTGCATACTTATGTAAAAGCATTTCCTAGGAACTCGCTGGCTTAAGATAAAGCACCATTTCGATTCAGTAATTTATTTTCACTGAATATACATATGTATATTGTTTTTTCCTTACATAAGGCTGCATTCTTAAAGCTTGCCATTATTGTTCGCTTGGTAAACAAAGGATCTAATAAATTTGCTTAAAAAGCTCATTAGCCCATTTTTATCTCATTATCTTTTGAGCTTGCCAGAGCTCACGAAAAATGTCCTTAATTTGTTTGTTCGTTTTATTAGGACATACTCTTTATTTATGAGAAATGCAAAATGATGCAATACAATTAGTTTCTTATATGTATATGACGAATTAAACCAAAAAATTAAATTGAAAATATAATGGAAGCTAAGAAATTATCAAGAATTATCATCCGGGCATGACCATAATATATTTAGATATTTTATAATACTTGACTTCTTCATGTTTAAAATCTATGAGTTGTAAAATTTGACAATAACAACAAGAGCACATGCACCACGTACATGTACTTTATGTGTGTACATTGTTAAGTAATGGCAAAAACAGGGATTTAGAACAGAAACACATACATACTCACTTGTGGACATGGATACATACTGAAAAGGCTAATTGTGTTATTGTTACGAAAATGAAAACAACAGACATTATGTCTGACATAATTTTCCTTTAAATCCTTTGCTGTAGAAAAAAAAAAGATTGTTTGTCTACCACAAACAAAAAAAAGGTAACAAGAATAAAAAATCGTTTTAAAGTTTTCTGCATATTTTACAGTTCTTTTAAGACTTTAATTATTTTTGTTCATTTTATCCTCAATAAATGGAACCTTGCGTGTTAAGGTTGATTTCCTTTTCTGGCTTATAATTCAACCATTTTTATTTTTTCCTTTTTTGTAATTTTCATTCATACGTTTTACTCAAAAGACCTTTCTTTACAAAGCATTTTACAAAGCATTTTCTATTTGCATATTCTTTCTTCCAACACAATGTCTATGGCGACTTATATTCAAACAAAAAAAAAAAAAAAAAAAAAAAAAAAAAAAAAAGCCAGAATGTGCAAAGAATTTATTCTCCATATATCTTGTTTAAGAAAATACTGAAATGGCACAGTCTCTTATCAAACGAAATTTAAATTTTATTATCACGATACTTTATTACTTTAAAAACTAAAACTTCATCACTTTCATCTCGAGCTATAAGTTTAATCATTAGAGCAAGAGAAGGCCTTTTGGATATAAACGCCAGATCATTTAGAAACACTTCAGTTGGCCTTTGTACCCTATGTAACCTGAATGCACCAGAGAATACTCTACACTTGATTGGTATTTGTCCTATTTTCAACGGACTTAGACTTCAAATTTTCAACGAAAGTCAATTAAACCTTGAAGAAGTTATACCAATTATCAACGGCGAGACCACCTGTAATTTAATTGTGTCCTTGTGGACTATTTGGAATCATGTCTAAAATATAGAAAACAATATTAAATGAATCTGCTTGAGAATATTTATAACAAATGCATTTGTAGTTATTACGCTAATGCATAAATATGTATGTTTACTAAAGCATACATATGTTTGTATATTTAACATTTTTTTCTTTTTTTGTACGGCACTCATTTTGCCAATCTGGCTTACAACTTAATGTTACACCAGTTATAGATAATTTAACACAACGGGACCTTTCTAGGACCCAAGCGAGCCGGTCTCAGGACCGGTGGCCCGCGTAACATATATATAATTAATTTATATTTAAACAGATCTGTGTAATTTATATAAATCTATTAAATAAATAACTAAATAAATAAATAAATAAATAAATAAAGAAATAAATAATAAATTATCACTACATTTGACCTCGTAAATATGCAAAGCTACTTTATCGATTTTAGTGACATTTTCACAGTGGTCTATATTTTATTTTCATTTTCAAAAAACAATTTTTTTTTTTGCCAGTAAATGAGTGTGTTAATTTTTTTTTTCGAACTCGACATGTTTTCGCAATCGAAAATGTTGCTTCTTGATTAACTCCATCAATTATAAACGAATTTTTAAAGTTCTTTCTTCTTTTTAAAAGTGCTCCTGAGTACAATGAGTATAATAAATTTTTTCGAACTCGTACTCATATCAAAATTTTTTTTCAGAAATGAAAAACAAAGTTGTATCAATAATATGAAACCCCAGATCTCAATGATACAAAAGCCGGAACATGTAAGAAAGTTGTAAAAAGCTGCCAACAGTCTTCTGAGATGAAAAAAATCATCCATAAAATAGACTAAAAAAAGGCCGTTACTCAGGTTAATGTCTGTTTCTTTTTTAATATCCCATTTTTATTACACCTGTCACAAAGTGACAATAAGTAATTGTATTTAAATTATGGGGTAGGTGTTAATTATCTTCAACCAGTAGCTTAGATAACTTATGTCGAATGAAAAATAATACATATTCATATGAAAAAACTATTTATTACAGCTTCAGATTAGTTGATGAATTATTAAGAAAAGGTTTTTTAGATGAGAATCAGAAGAAAAGAATAAAGACAAATATTGCTAATGCACCTAGATTATATGGTTTACCTAAAATACATAAGACAGACTTTCCTTTAAGACCTATCTGTTCATTTATAAATTCACCATCCTACGAACTATGTAAATATATTGTGAATATTTTGAATAATATCACACAGAAAGCTCTAAATATAATATTAAAGATTCGTTACATTTTACAGATAAATAAGGGGACAATATATAGGAGATGATGAAAGACTAATATCATTTGACGTAGTTTCATTATTTCCGAGCATACCAGTAGATTTAGCAATAGATACAATAGAAGCAAAGTGGAATGTTATCGCACAACACACACGAATAGAGAAAGGCCTTTTTTTACGTATGTTAAGATTTTGTATACAGGACAACAGATATTTTCAGCATAATAATACAATATATACACAAATAGATGGGCTTCCAATGGGATCTCCAGCTTCTCCAATTATTGCAGATATTGTAATGGAAAGACTACTAGATAGTTCTATAGAAGTTTTGGATGTAAGACCCAGAATTATTACAAAATATGTAGATGATTTGTTTTGCATAATTCCAGACAGGGCTGTTAATAACATGTTTACAGTATTGAATAATTTTAATGATAATATTAAATTTACAATGGAAAGGGAATGCGATTCAAGACTTCCATATTTAGATACCATGATAATTAGGAGAAATAATAAATTGATAATTGATTGGTACCAAAAACCAACAGCTTCAGGCAGGATAATTAATTATTTTTCAAAACATAGCAAGAGTATCATCATGAACACAGCTAAAAATTTTGTAAAAAGAGTTCTCAAGATTAGTGATGAGGAATTTCATAGGAAGAATATTGTGAAGATTAAGAATATTTTAGAAGATAATGATTTTCCGGCTGCATTGACTCATAGATTAGTGAATCAGATTAGGAATAGAAATACTCAGAATGTAGTTAGTATACCTGAACCAAAAATTTACAAGCCTTTGACGTATATACCAGAACTATCGGAAAGAATAGCAAGATCTAACATATATAATAGGGAGCAGTATAGAATAGCTCATAAAAGTTATAGGACATTGGATAAATTATTTAGTAAGACAAAAGATAAATTTGATACATTAGATATGGCAAATTTAGTTTATAAAATTCCTTGTATGGGAAATGACCAGGAGAGTTGTGATAAAGTATATATAGGGACTACAAAAAACAAACTAAGGACTAGAATAGCAGGACATAGATCGGACCAAAGGTATAGACATATAAATGCACAGAAGACAGCATTATCTTCGCACTGCAGTAGTTTAAATCATTATCCTCATTTTGAAAATGTTTCAGTGTTAAAAACAGAAAATAGTTATAAGAAACGTTACATGTTAGAAATGTTAGAGATAATTAAAACACCATTAACACATAGGATGAACTTTAGAGTAGACACAGAGAATTTAGCGCAGAATTATAGATATTTAGTTAATAAAAGATTAGGAACTTGAATGTTTTTTAATATTTATTATTATATTAAAATGTTATTATTGTTAGTCTATGGGTAATGTTTGCTGTGTTAACATAACGTTGCAATGCAACATGTTGGGAATGTTAACATAGCAAATGTTAGACATAGAATTAGTTTATTTCTACTTGTGTTATTTTTTACTGTTATTTATATTGTTTTTATTTTTCAATGTTTTGAATTTTTAAATCAAAAATTTTTCAACATTTTCAATTTAATTACAATTATTATCCTGAAGATGATGACAACTTGTTATCGAAATATTGAATAATATTGTAAATAAAAATTTGTTTATATAAAAAACGATCTGAAGCTGTAATAAATAGTTTTTTCAAATAATTAAGAAGATCAAATAAATATTATATATACATATTCATAAATAAAACTTAGTTTTAAGCATCATTATGACCCTCTTTGAAACGGTAAACTAGCTCCAAAGGTGCACATGGTTTGAGTCTTCTGGGTGTCAGGGTATCTATTGCCGGCTAATGATTAATGTTAGTTAAGTACGTAAATAGAAAGTAAAATCGTGCAAGTAAAAGCAAAATTGCATGAAATTTAACACGTCCAAAGTTCATATGGTGAAGGATGGCTGCTCCCAAAACCATTGCTATATAATTTCACTTTTCTTTGAAATTGAGCCACTAAGAATCATATAATATGAAAAAGATTACTTTTTTAATATTTTAGTCATTCCATCCAATCATGAATATTCTCACAGAATTCCTTTCTCAAGGAGTGTATTTTTTTCCAAAAACGATTTCTCCAGTCATAAATTTCTTGGTAACAAAAAACATTCAACAGTGGGATCTCCTTGTTTTAAATCAGCCGTTTGACATTTGATTGTTTTGTTTCTAAGTGCAAGAGTTTGTAAAATGTATTTTCAGCTTTATAATATTTGCATTGTATATTACTTTTTCATCTTTGTGTTTTTGTACAAATAAAATGGATTTCTCTAATAAATTTCCAAGTGTTTGCATCACTATCTATCTACCATAAAAAAAAGCTGGAGAAAAGATTCCAGAGAAATTCCAACCTTTTGCTTTGAATTTATAGTGTCTACTTATTTTCCCACGGATTTTTTTTCTGCAGGAACATTTTGTTCATAACAGAAGAAATGAGATAAGAGAAAAAGTTCTCGCAGAATTATGATGACTCCTGATTGGGATGATCAATAAATCAATTTTCAGAAGTTTATTTGCCTTTTAAAAGTGTTTGTTCAAAAACATTAATAACTCTTTCATTTATAAGTCGATTTTTAAAATTAGTTAGAAAAAGTATTTACAGTTGTGTACTTGCTGATTGCAAATCTTTGCTGGGATATTGCCAGGAGTAACATTAAATTGAACTCCTCTGAGATCAAAGTCTTTGCCCAGCTTTTGGCCATCGCATTCTACTTTATATAGTTTTTCCACCTGCTTCCGAAGATATTTACCACAAAAATTCGAATTCCATAAACGTAAGATGGATAGCATGGTCAAACAGTTGTATTTCACATGACCAATCTGCCACCAAACTAACAATGATCCGCATTGGACGTAATTAGTTTTGAACTTGTAATTTCAAAATGAAAAATATTTCATGTTAACAAATTGCTCTTGATATGTATTCAATCACATTTATGTTGGGATAGGTTGATTGGAGGGTTTTGTTTGCCCATGTCTTGCGACATACACCTAAGCCAGTTTGACTTGTAGTGGGCCCCGTGGATTTAACCGTGAAACAGTTTGACTCATAAGTCTATACGAACTCCGTCTCATTCACAAAGTTCCTTAATTTTCTCCAACATACGCCCCGTAATTGGGTTATGTCTGGTAAGGTGTCTCTCCCAAGATGTCGGGATCGTATTTGTGAGAATGTGGGACACTGGCATAAATAGTGGTCTAGTGTCTCGCTTTCCTCCCCACATGCTCCACATGCATCTCCTCACGCTATTCCTATGCGGTTAAGATGTGCTTGTAGTTGATAGTGTCCTGTCAATCACATTTCGTTTTGCGAAACTCACGCTGGAGTCAAATTATTATGATATCAATGTGTGTTAACTGTAAATTTGATGTTGCGGCAAACGAATATAAAGCATTTTGTGGTAACTACAATCATGTTACTCACTACATTTCACTTAACTGCAAAAAAGCACGTATCAATATTCATCTATGGCTTTTAATACAAGAATTAGTTAACAAAATGCAGTGACCGTTTTCATAATTGTACTGTTGAAAATAACTAATAATGACATATTTAATGCTTCAAACTTGAGAAAGATTTTTGGGGTGAAATTTTTTTTAGCGATCAACAACATTCTTAAAGCGATCAACAAAATTATATTTCAAGCACTTACGTATTTTAAAAGCATGATAATGTTTCCATTCTTTCATTAACTGTCAAATAAAAAGTGAAAATGTTTTCTTGTTTTTAAATCCTTTATTAACATGCCTTATTGACCTTGGTTTTATTTTAGCACCATTTGGCCTTATTCACCTTCAAGCACAAATAGTAAAAAATTCAAATAAATAAATTAAAAACAACATACATAAGTGTTGTATGCATAAACAAATGGTTTAGAATTCTTATATAATTAAAACTAACACGTACATTTTTCAGTCAAAGCACGAATGAAGACATTCGAATTCGCTGTATGCACACACAGTTATGCATGTACTTTAGGGTGGCCTCTAGTTACAAGGGAATTCATTTTCAATTGTGATTATCTCTATGTTAGTTTCGAAGATATATGAACATATATTTTCACTCTATCAGGAGTTTTGAAGTCACATTTTATATCACAGCCAAAAACGTACTAAATTTTAATTCGCTATCAGTAAAATATTTTTGTACTACTTCATGCATGTAGCACATACATATTTGCTACATCGTGTTTTATGCCTCATAATTTTAAAAATATCACAGAAAAGCCAGATTACTTGTGGATTTTTGGCATATTTTTCAGTTTAGGTGCCAACAGTATTTGTTCTGAAAATATAGAATTTTTCAATTTACCTTTTTACCCGTTTGTGGCTTCAGTTTTCCACAGTCCTTTCTTATTGTATGCGCACATAAAACAAGAGGGCATTATATGAACTAAATTCCAACATTATAGTCTTAGGGCCTTATTCCTAATAAATATTTTAGATTTATGAGACTCTTATTTGACAAGTTTTCCATACAAATTTGTCAAATAACAGCATGATAAACCGGTTATAATTTTTATGAATAAGAGTGTTAGTCCAAGGCCTTGGTACTGCCGCTTGTCTAATATTTTTTAAGGCTGATAATTAAAAAACAGATTTTTAACAAGAGAAAATGTATTAAAATTCAAGATTATAGTCTTACCCCCTAATTCATAAAAATTATAACAGGCTTATAAGACTGTTATTTGACATATTTGTATGGAAAATCTGTAAAATAAGAGCTTTATAAACCTGTTATAATTTTTATGAATTAGACGGTTAGTCTTTTTTGCTAGGTCTTGGTACTCTCGCTTGTTTATTACTTTTTAAGGTTGATAATTGAATACAGATTGTTAACACAAAAAATATATTAAAGTTCACAGAAACCTTTTTCCCGTATAATTCTATCTCGACAAAATTAATATTTTTGTTGTTATGAGACAAACAACTTCAATTTTGTAGTGTCCGATTGCAAAGGAACAAATGATCAAACTAAGAGCTAAGTATGGAAAATGCCAAAATGTTTTTAACGACAACCCTAATGTATATACGTTTGCATGTAGCTGTTCATTCATTGTGTTGTCAGCCAGTGATTATGGTTAAAATTTAACGCTCATTATTTTTTATTGTTATTTTTGATTGTTTGCATTCATTTCGTTTGGTTGATGTGAGTAAATGGAACCCTTCTTTTATTTACTTTCTTTTGTTTAATACGAGTAGAGTAACATTATAAGTAAGACTCCTCTGAGACGTATTTTGTATTTCGTAGATATGTATATACGAGGGTTATTGCAAGAAGTATTTGAGCTCAATTAAGCTATTTTATTAAGCCGTTCGCTAAAGAATTACAAAATATTTTTCGAAAATTATGTTTTTAATATGCCGTCCTGCCAAAAGCTATCAAAAAATCGACGGCTTAATATCGGTTATTGGCCTACTCTAATGTGTATTCATACGGCCTTACTTATAAGTAATCTTTTGTACGCTTATCAAACTTTTATTTGATAAATTTCTATACAATATTAACGCCATTAAGCGTTAAGGGAATATAAAATATATTAATGCTGGTCCAAAAATATACCTTTTCAAATTTTTTCTGTCTTTTCAGCTGTATATATGCCGCCGACATTTCGTTGGTGGTAATCAACTCATCAGCGAAAAGGTCTCTTTTTGGACCTGAACTTTTGAGCTTAAATAATTAAGTTCACATTGTAATATAAAATATTTTTATGAATAGATCAGATAAACATTGAGTTTTATTCAACAAAATTAGTTGAGTATACACGTACACATAAAATCAAATTTAGAGTTATATGCCTCTATATCACCTGTATCCAGATTTTTCAACATTATCTTTAGTAGATAATTTGATTAGGATCAACATATTTTAGCAGAATATCAGCAGCAGCATTTTTATGGTATAAGTTTTAATATAGAAATGTTTAATATACATGTGTATAAACTCAATTAAATTCAGAAAAGATTTTGTCACTGTTTAGTTTATGTCCATAAATGAAATCAAATCAAATCGCGCACTAACGTATGAGCAATGAGCAATACACATGTTCGTATGTGTGTACACTGAAGTCGCTTTTTAAATATCTCATACGCCTACGATAACGTTACATGTTTGAAAAATGTAAACAAGAGTTACAAAAATGTAAGATGAAATTTGAAAATGTTATTTTATATTAAAAAAAGATTAGCACTAAAAATAAAGTTATGAAATAAATGAGATTATTGATTTATAAATCAAATTCAAATACTGTACTTTCAGCTTTCTTGATTTGAATTTTAACTTCCGCACTGCAATTTTTTTTTCTGAATTTTTCTTTAACTTGATTTTTGAAAATTTCGAAAACGTAATTCTTTCGCATGTTTTACTTCAATAAACGGCATTTAGCCATTATTATTTTAGCCGTTCATAAAGAGTTTCTGTGTTTAAGATGAAAATGCCTTTCAAATTCGGGGAAGTGATCAAAATGTTGACAGTGAGACTATAGTGCTGTTTTTTGTTTTACAAACATTTAAGGGCTTATGCATAATAAAAAACCGTTTGCTAACTATCTAGCTGCTAAGTCTTTTGTATGTAAATTTCCATATGGAAAAGATAGCAGCAAGTTAGTTAGCATAAAGTTTTTTATTATTCATAATGCCGTTAATATACAAAAGCCGTAAGAGATAATAAAACATAGAATTAGGTTTTTTTCTTACCTAGGATTATTCGATTTTTTCTTGTATAAAATCCAAAATATGCATTATTTAAGAGTTATTACATATGTACATATATGCCAATACAATTTGTTTTTTGAAATTGTCACAGCTGTAATAACATCAAAAGAAGTAGCGCAATATTAAATAAAACAACAAGTATATTTATTTTATAACAAAAACACATCTCAAACTTAATTTAAAAGTTCAAGAATATTTAATATTGGCACATTATACATTTTAATAAAAAGAAAAAAAAAAGAAATAATCTCATTTACCTAAAAAATTGCTGATAACATGTTTTTATTTTTTTTTTTTTTTTTGTTTAAACAAACATTTTTATATTTTTCAACAAAGACTTTGGGTCTTATTCATAATATATATTTCAGGTTTATTAAACTCTTATTTGGCAAATTTTCCATACAAATAAGTCAAATAAGAACCTTATAAGCCTGAAATAATTTTTATGAAATTGAGCTGCATATCGTTACTGGAAACACAAAACGTTCTGATAATTCTACAGGATGATGTTTCTTCTAGATAAAAGAGATTAAAAATATTGAGTTTTTGTTAATGCGTGTTACTGCAATGTAATCAAAATTATTGTGAAGAATTCATTGCGGTATAGACTTTGAGTTATATTACTCATGCCCCAAAAATCTGTGACAGATAATCTGTCTTTCCAGTGTAACATATGTTAACACTGGCAATTTTGTAAAACGGGAAACCATCAAACTACCATAAAACTAAGAAGATGGCACATTTAAAAGCCAGTTATAATTACACTGCAAACGTAGATGCTAGTTGAATATTGCAGCATTGTTGCCAATCATTATTTGGAAAAGCATGAATAATAAATGTTCAACTGATTTACTGATTCAAAATTTAAACTGAACTATCACTGTATTTACAAAGGAAAGTACTTTCATGAAATTTTTGTGTACGTATTATAAAAAAGGTCAGTTCTGACAGTACCAGCAGCACCAGTGGTTATTTTGAATTGCTCTAGATACCGCTCTATTTACCCGCCCATTTACACACGCAGGTACAAGTGCAAGTAACTCCATACATTTTTTTACTAATACCATCATACTTCTGCAAGTTGTGAGTTCACTTGCAAGAGATTCTGATTGCCAGTATTTTTTTTTTACTTGCATGTCGGTAAAGTGACAAAAAGCTAAAACAGTGTTACCTTATAAAGTTCATATTTTAATTTTAATAGATAAATTACAAGGAATGATTTTTTTTTATCTTACATATCGAAAAATGAGATAAAATACAAAAACAGTTGAAGCAAAATATGACTTTTATGGATTCTTAATATAAATTTACTAGTATTTGATAACAAAGCTATTCGTATAATTTCCATCCCCATAACAGTTCGTATGACAATACTTTGGCAACCCAGAAATTGAAAAGTCATGTAGATGGCCAAAAACAGAATAAACAATACACAAAAAAGGCAAAAAATAGTGATTTTTAAATATAAAAAAATGGAACTGTTATTTTGTAGTTTTTTTCCGCATAATTGTTTTATTTTCATTGCTTTCATTTAATTCTTTTATTTTGTAAAAAAAAGCAATTTTCTTTAAGACCATTTTCTTTGACGACATTTTAAAAATGAACTTGCACTTGCCTGTGTAAACAATCAAGCATTTATTTTTATTGTCTCTGTCAAAGTATTGGTTATTAATATGTACACACAACTTGCAACAAGTTACTTGCATGTGTAAATGGGGGGAAAAATGGTATATCCACTTATTTATATAAGAATAATTTTAGGCGAAATCCTAAATAAATCGTTACCATTATTTGATTTACTAACTATAATAAAACTAAAGTAAAAGTTGTTAGTTACAAAAACATAATTGAGGAAATTCGCCAAATATTCCAGAAAAAAACGTTTCCAAGTAACAACTCTGCCCAAAGTTTTATTCCCCTCTTCAATAAAACTTTTCAAAAATAAATTGTGTATTCGTCTCATTTGAAATCTGAAAAATATCTACTTTACCACTACAAAATTTCTCTGTATTAACTGGAGGAGTTTCTAAACGAAAAAAAAATCTTATTCTTCTTTCGCAACCTTTTTTTTTTGTTAATGTAATTTTATGGCTTAACTTTTATAATATTATGAGGGGATTAACATCGCCATTAATACATACATAAATTTTAAGTATCCCGAATATGAATCATTATGTTGTTTATTTGCGTAAAAACAAATGAAAACATTTTGATGGTCACTTCTGTTTATTAAATAAGTAATGTTAACAACTTCATCAAGATTTCTAACCAAATTAAATTATTTACGCAAACACATGCATGCATACAAGTAAATAATACTTTTAATGTCATTATTAAACATTTCTTTTTAGATTTTTCTTATTAATATTTTATATAAATTGTGTGTTGCCGTTGAGAGAAAATGCTGAAATATTTTCACATTCAATGTAAAGTTTAGTATAAGTATTTTTCAAATATGTATCTTCTTTTTAATTTTCTTAAACTTAACATTTACATATACCTGACAAAATTTGATGCGCTAAACTTCAGTTGATGTATTAAAAAAATAGAAGAAAAGCGTTAAACAAAAATTAGTTCACATAGAGTTTGTTTCAACAAAATTTTATGATAAAAATATTTCAAGAGTAAAAAAAGTAAAAAGAAGTGTTAAACATATTTCTAGTTTCTGTGTAGTGGACGTCAAGGCAACAAAACTCACATTATTATGAATTCAAATGAAGCCACACATTTTTCGTTTCAAAGTTCGGGTGTTTTTATCTCCATATAGTAAATTTCCCTATAGCGTATTTTTCTTTACAATTAAACACTTTTGCAGATGTAGTCTTGACTCTCTTGCGATTTTGTTTTAATATAATGAATATGGAACAAAAAATTCAAGAATAAACAATTATGTAATTAATGAATTTCCAAAAACATAAAAAAACGAAACATAAAAACGAAAAGAAATAAATTCTCATCAATAAAGATTTAGATAGCTCTTGCTCCTGCTTTGCGAACGAACATAACTAATCGAATTGTAATTTGTGGAAAAAAAATTTTAATCCATAAAGTGAGAGAAGAACAAAACGGGTAATAGAAACCTTTACATTTATTAACATCTAATTTTACTATTGAGGTTACTGCCTCACTTCGTTCAAGAAGCAAAAATACTTTTTTGAAATCGATTTATTTATAAAAAATCGAGTTATTAGAAAATCAATTTTTTCGAATTTAGCTTCGAACTCAAAAAAAATGTATCTACTCCCATCACTGACAGCCACTTAAAAAGCAAAAGTAAAAAATTTGAAAACCAATTTGTAAATGGCCAAGTATTCAATCAGTTTTTTGGTATTGATTTGATTTCGATAAAATTTCGATTTCGGAAAAAAACATTTATGTACTCAAATCGATTGTTGAAATCGATTTGTAAGCGACTCATTTATTTCATTTCGAAAAAATTTAAATAAAATATTGTCTATAGTATAAGTTGGATATAGCTAACATATCTATGACCAATTTTATTAAGATCGATCCGGAGTTTTGCAAATTAGCGATACGAATTTTTATGTGCCTACATACACATACATACAGAATTGTTAATTATTTAGTTTACTCGACCATTTTTGAATTTGATTTTAATTCTATTTTTTGAGCTGAAGACCTTCACCTTTTTCGATGGTGTTCTTATAATATCTCAGCTAACTTCAGTTTAATTATTAAATTCCGAAAAGTATATCTCCCATATTCACTACAGAAGTCTAGCTTAAATAACTACAAGCATTGCCTTAAGGTAGGTTACCACTATCGGCGCAAATAGCACAATGTGTACCGATTTGTATCGTGTTATATCGGCACAAATTTTTAAACTGAGACCGATTTTTTTTCAGCAGTCACATTATCGTCCCATATGGTGTCAACATTTTTTTGTACATATCGGCCATTGGAAAAATGGTTCAATTGTCGGTGGTACATGTTCACACTATCGTGCTTACTTGTCACTGCGTTGAAAGTTTCATCAAAACATAATCAGCCCAATCGTGAATATTCTCAAGGAATTTTATTCCTAAGGAAAATATGTTTCTAGAGCAAAAATTCCTCCAATCATAAATTACCTGAGAAACAAAAAAATAAAAGTTGGCAATATCGAAAATTTTTATAGGAAAAAACAAAAAACATATGTTTTTAAAATACCTATTTTTGCCTCCGCCGACTGTTTTTCCCCTTCGATCTGGCTAAAACAGGGAAGGTTAAAAAAAAAATTTCCTAAGCCATTTATCAAAATAATAAGAGGAATGGTAAAAGAGAAAAACCTCTCACGGAATTATCATTCATGATTGGGCTGATTATGTTTATTAATTTTTTTTTTGATCTTACATACCGAAAAATAAGATAAAATAAAAAAAGTTGAAGCAAAATATGGTTTTTATAGATAAATTTGCTATTTATTTGATAAAAAAGCTAAACGTATAATTTGCTTTCCCATAACAGTTCGTATGACAATACTTTGGCAACCCAGCCATTAAAGAGTCATGTGGACGGCCAAAAACAGAGTAAACAATACACAAAAAATGCAAAAATAGTAATTTTTAAATATAAAAAAATGGAACAGTGATTTTGTAGTTTTTTTCCGCATAATTGTTTTCTTATTATTGCTTTTATTTAATTCTTTTATTTTGTAAAGTAAAGCAATTTTCTCTGACAACATTTTAAAAATGAGCTTGCACTTGCCTGTGTAAACAATCAAGCAAGTAGCAACAGCTTTTATTGTCTCTGTCAGTGAATTGGTTGTGAATATGTACATAACACGCAACAAGTTGCTTGTATGTGTTAATAAAAATTATTGGTTAATTATGGTCAGCTACGTAGTCAATATTGGCTACGGCAATGCCGTGACCGTGTGCTGTCGACGTCTCTACTGTCGTTATTAAAAGCCACAATGTGAGCGAATATCTTCTTCTTTACATTGTTTGAACAATTTTAAATCAACAAGTATTAAAACATTACGATAATGATATTTTTTGCAATTAAATTTGTCTTCCTTTTTTTTTCTAAAATTTTATCAAAAACTCCAATATTGTCTAATGATCTTATAAAAATTTCAACCATTTTTTTTTTATGAATAACCTTCCTACTAAAATCAAATATGCGTATTAGAAATTCCTGCAAAGAAGCCACTTGTTACCACCCCACTTACCAACATTTTAGTTTTGTGCTTTGTTTACATCGCATTTTGCCTCTGGCTTTTGAATTCTGCAAAGCATTTCATATTCCATTTATTTCCCAGAGATTATTATTGAACCATTACAATTTCCACTTGTGGTGATGACTGCTGTTTAAAGCAGCTTCTTAAGAGTCTCATTTGTACAAATACATTCCAAGAAGTGAGCACAGATATTCATTGAAACAACTTAGATTTAGTATTTAACGGTTAAATGGGCGGCCTTTTTACAGGTTTTTGCACATTGATTTTCTCGGAAACAGACCTTAATACTCATATTTCTTTTAAAGATGACTAGCGTTCCGACTGTAATGGAAATTCAACTAAACCTTTAAAGGCAGACTTTCTTTTTCTCTTGCTGCTAGTAACCCAAAACTAAACTATGTTGCATTGTTCTATACCTGTGTGTTGTGTTCCATGTTTGGTGAAATAAATATAGGTTATCGAAATAAGAAGATCGGAAATGCCAGCTACCTTCAAGCAGGTTAAAAGTATAGCTCCTAAGATGATGATGCGATGTCTTTTCAATAGGATCCTCCACGGCAAGCGAAGCTTCAGAGATATTTCCCACTTACCCAAGATGTCAATATTATTAAATTACCATTAGGATAGTTACTTAGACCACGCCTCATAAGATGCCTATTGCGCTTGGTGAGCAACGGGTGTCATTGTAAGCGTAAGCCTTATTTTGGAAAAAAAAAAACACTTGAATTCCTTTACATAGATATATTTATTGTATATAAACATACACCTTTAGCACAACGGGACCTTCTAGGAACTAAGCGGGCACGACTGGCAGCCCGTGAAACATAACATAGCATATATGTAGCTTCATGTAATTTTATTGCACGAAAACGAAGACAAAATTAAAGTTGGGTCCGGAGAAGTAAACTGTTGTTTATTTTAATGTCCAATGCTAAACCGAAAACAATTTACCACTTTCGTTGTACATTTACAGCGTGTTAAAAGTTCGCTCTAAAAGAACGCGTGTACTTTTACCTTTATGAAGGCATGCCATTAGAAGGCCTACAAAGTTTAACTGCTGACATGGAGTAAAATTCTAAGAACGAGAGCACCATGATTATTGACAAGGAAGACGACAATGACAATAAATATGACTGTGATTATGCTTGTTGTTTTAATGACACTTAAATATACACATTAACAAGTTTCTATTTGTGTTATTATTATTTATGAATGTATGCTCAGGAAAGTGTGTGTGTGTGTATTTGTGCGTGCGAAATTTAAATTAAGGATGGCCAGATTCTTATGGCGTTATAAAAAGTTTTAATCAAAAGAGAATTACAACATGGCCTTAATAAATATTGGTTATACTTAATAAAGTTTATTGAAATTTTTGAGCGTATACATAACTGGCGTAACATTAAGTTGTAAGCCAGATTGGCACAGTGAGTGCTGTACAAAAAAAGAAAAATTTTAAATATACGCATGTATGTATATTTAAAATTTTTTCTAGCTTTAGTCAAAATATATATGCATAAGCCAAATAACTACAAATGCATTTGGTATAAATATTCTCAAGCAAATTAATTTAATATTAGTTTTCTATATTTTAGGGATGATTCCTCTCAGTCCACAAGGACACGAAAATTTCAGGTCCCGCCGTTGAGAATTTGTATAACTTCTTCAAGATTTAATTGACTTTTGTTGCAAAATTTAAGTCTAAATCCGTTGAAATTTTATTCTGAATATCTTCTTTGCTGCCCCTCAGTTTTAAAATTACGCTCTCCAAATAGTAAAACTTTTTAGCATCCTCGGTGCGTTGCCTGGAAATCTAGAAGTTAAATAAGTAAAAAATAACTGTTTGTCTGTTTAGTGTCTAGTATCTCGACACTATACAGCCGACATCGTCAACATTGCAAAACTTCGACTATATGGAGAGAAACGGAGATAGCTTAATTTAGGTACTTCTGACCATTGTCAGTCCCCCTTCACACTGATTGACTTTTCTTAATGCTCTTGAATGTCCACACCGAGTAAACAGGTTCAATAAATTGACTTTTCTTATGCCTGGAAATTCTTTCATTTCAATTCTTCACAGAAACAAATTCACACTCATGGAAATAGAAACGAACTGCCCAGCAGTTCAGTACTACGATTACCTTTCATCTGTCACTCCTCGCCCTCTAACTAAACAGTTGATCAACAAAAATTGCTCATGTAAACACTGTGTTTGTTGTTCCCTAAACATCAGTTAACCTAAACAGGCTGCCATCTAAAGGACATTTTTTTATTAGGGTCTTTTTAATTTATTTAAATCCGTTTAATTTTTTTCCTTAAATCTAGCTCCAAATGTTTTTGGAAATATCTTTTTTTTTTTGCTTTAAAAGAGCAGGTACCCACAAATTTTAGACCTCAACATTTAGGAGGTCCTTAAATAATGAAATGTCATTTTAATTTTAAAGGGTTCTAAAAATTCACTTAAGCTGCTTTAAGCATTTTTCCCATGTTTACAATTTCTCAAATTCGTTAGTTCGTTTGTCAAATTTGCTCTGTACCAGATAGATGATGGTGTAGAACAAAAAAAAAAAAAAAAAAGACAAAAAAGAGATAGCAAACATGTAAAGTCATGTTGAATTGTAAACTACAGGATTTTCTGTGATTCAAAGTCGCAGTTGTTCACATCGATGTGCCATGCTCTTCTCCCATTAAGGATATATTTTTACTTGTGCATGTGTGTGTGTGTGTGTGTGTGTGTGTGTATGACTCTTGAGTTTTTGTGCCTCACATTCTTGTGTAAATTTATTCTAACTTTTTCCCTATACGAGGACATCTCACAACGAGGCCATAACTCTGTTGTGTGTATATTCGTTATTTGTTTTTCCTTCACATATTTCTAAGTTATTCTATCTTATTCTTGCTCTTCTTCTTTTCTACTGCTCCTTCTGTGTAGATAGATAGATTCTTGCTGCTCTTGTGTTTGCTGCCATTAGACATGATTGTCCTTTTTTTGTTTGCCTTACTTTGTTTCGCCATGCATTTTAATATTCTTTTAGGGGTTTATATGTTTCTTTTCTTTCCATAAATTAAGCCACAAAAGTCTTGTCTCGCCTTTAGGGAAGCCAGTTTTGGGATGTTGCAGCTGGTCGTCGTACTGTGCAAACGCTGCTGGTGATATTAAATGAATGTGAGATGTTTATACCAGTAAAAAAAAAATTGAAAAATATTCTCCAAATTTGCTATGGAAAAAATTTCCCAAGTTTTTAAGATAATTTTGTGCATAACTTTTAATGTTGAGGACTTATTTAATTAAAAGCATACACCCAAAAAACTTTTAACTTGACATAAACATAAGTAATGGCGTCGTTAAAAATAATCAGAAAGAAAACGTATGGCTAAATGTTACGGTTAGGTGGAATCTAGCTATTATTTTAAGGTTAGATGGAAAAAACCGCCGGGAAGCGGCTACATTGGAAGCCATATTGCACCGCTTTGACACGCGGCTGGTTTTTAAGGGCCGATGTTGAATGTGAACCATGGAAAGATACACAATCCAGTAACGGGTTAAAGTTATTCAGGCTTATTCTGAAAATGAGAGTTCAAATCGAAATACATGTCGTGGCACTTCGTGATTTTTTCGATCTATTTAATCGTCCAAATGTGCGTACAATCGAAAAAAATGGTGCAAAATTTTGAGCTAACTGGGTCTGTAGGAGACGTGAAAACACCAGTTTATGCTGTAGAAAATATTGCTGCTGTTTGCAATAATGTGGCTGAAGAGCCCCGTCCACCTCAACTCGTCGTCGTGCCCAACAATTGACTCTCTCATGCTCATCATTGATGAACATTATGCATAAAAACTTGCATTTACATGCCTACAAGGTGCAATTGACCCAACAACTAAAACCTCTTGACCTTTCCAAGCGACATCAATGGTCAGAATGGTGGTAAGAAGTGGCAATATTGAATGATAAATTTTCGAAGAAAGTCATCTTCAGTGATGAGGCACATTTTCACCTTGGTGGATTCATCAAGAAGCAGAATTGCCGCATTTGGCCGAATAACAATCCAAGAGTTATTTACGAAAAATCAAGGCATCCACAAAGTGGTGCGGTTTATGGGCTGATGGCATCATCAGGCCGTATTTTTCCAAAATGAGGCAGTTACTGTGAATGGTGTTCGATCTCGTGAGGTGATAACGATTTTTTATGGCCTGAATTGGAAGATATGGATATGGACGATATATGATTTCAACAGGACGGTGCCGCTTGCCACACACAGTTTACGAAACAATGGCTCTTTTGCGCCACAAATGGCCGTGTTATCTCACGTGATGGCGATGTCAATTGTCCGCCAAGCTCAGGTGATTTGACACTGTTGGATTTCTCTCTTTGGGGTTGTTTAAAAGAAAAGGTGTATGTCGATAAGCCAACAACAACGCAAGAGCTTGTAGCGGAATACCTTGTTACAATACTACTTGTTTTTAGAAAATATAAAAATAAATATTTACCTTTGAATTTAATAACCAAGTTTGATTGTAAAAATATATATACATAATTAATAAAATTTTGGAAGAAAGCATTTTGAATAAAATTTCATTACAAAAAATAATAAAATTTGATTAAACCAAAGGTTAAAGAAGCTAAATGATGAGATAATTTGGTATACTAATGGCATAGAACCTCAATTATGCCTCAGCGTCATCGAAAATGTCTAGTACCATCGAATGGAAGGGTGTCGCCGAGTTCGGGGACATTTGGCCAATATTTTGTTCCATGCATAATTGAGGCATACTAATATCATCATAATAAAAAAATAACAAAATTTCTTAAAGAAATTGTGCTTTATTTAAAATCAAGCACCATCCTTTATAGCTGACTTAATCATAAATCACTGCAGTCGTATTTCTTGCAGGGTACAAACAAACTTCATATGTAAGCATAAATATGCGAAAAGAAAGAAAAATTACGCATATTGCTTTTATTGTCTCATTCGCACCTTTATGTTTCTATCCACCATGAAATTTCAAACCAACTGATGTTTTTTCTGTCAAACAAAATGGTAGACGTGCCAATAAAATGACTTTAACAAAAACTTCAAAAACTTTTGATTTTGCTTCAAACATAACTGATCGCGTGTACGTGTAGCAGAACAAGCACAACAGCACGCGCACAATCAAACTGTTTGAAGAGTTTTTTACACGTCTCTTATTTTGTTTTATTGTATGTATTACTAAAAAAAATTTTTGTTACCTTTTTCTTTTGCCATGCACATGTGAAAAAAAAATCAAATAAACAAATTAACTTTCTATTAATAATATATTCAAATATCATATTAAAATTAAATTGATTTTGATATAGTTTTGTGCTCGCTTATCAAGATATGTACATATATAGGTGGTGGTGCAATGTACAAATTTTCGAACAGCTACACCTAAACATGTATACATACATATTTGTCAAATGTGACCGAACCTTGAGTAAATGACTTATTTCTTTAGTTCAATAATATTACTAATATATATTTTTTCTAAAATATACAAACTTGTTTCTACCGTGCTTGGCTCTTTTAATATTTGTGTTTCATTTTTGACTCAAGAGTGTGAGTCAAATTCTTAAGAAATCAAAGTTTTTTTTTTAATTTCCTTAATCTCATTAATATTCTCCGCCTACTGTCCTGAAATATATATGTATTACAGGCATGGCTTGCTCATCTATTAATTTCTTTTTTTTATTCAGAGCAATAAATTTGTAAGCATGTACAAGAATAAAAACATACACATGTACATACATACCCTCTTCTATCATCTTGATATGTTGTCTTTCAAGTGAAATGTAAACAGCAATACCTACACATACATGCACACATAACTACACAATGATATACATACATACATAAAAAGTTTGCACATATATTTTACGTTGGGCAAATATGTATTTAAATTAGAAACGTTGTGGAGGCGTTTTTTTTCTCTGTTCCATATTGAGTTGCCCATTTTGTATGTGCTTTATTTCTTCATTATTGTCCTTTTTAAGTTTGACTTTTGCAAAATGTCTACTGCCGTTGTAAAAAATCGCTATGCACATACATAAGGCGCACCAAATCATTGATAGTTACAACTCAAAATTTAATCATTATCATTTATTTGATCACATGAAAGTACTCCTGCAGTAGAAGAAGACAGTGATGTAAAATCAGTTTTGGTGGGAGTTAAGATATTTGCCGTCTAATTCATAAAAATTATAACAGGTTTATAAAGCTTTTATTTGATAGATTTTCCATAAAAATATGTAAAATAACAGTCTTATAAGCCTGTAATAATTTTTATGAGTCAGGGAGTTGATCTGTAAACAATGTTATGTGCCACGGGCTGTCGGTCGTAAGACTCCCACTCGAGTCTTAGAAGGTTCTGTTGTGCTAATCTGTAAACTAACTTGTGACAAAACTGGTTTTGAGAAATTTAGGATTGTGACTGTTAGTGATTTGATATGTGATATTTATGCATTGCTGTAAAATTTCTAAAATTACTTGGGACCCAACTCATTATTGTTGTCCCACCCACTTTAAATAAAAAATAGAATATGAAACTCAAACTCATTCCACATTTATCTTAGTTGTTATTAAACAAAACAGTGCTAATTACCATAAATATTTATAAATCATCCTGTAGTCAACAAGAAGTAATTTATCAATTTTCACAAATTATGTGAATTTCTGCATTATTTGTAGCATATTTTTAGGCACTTTTTTCCCCCAATATTGCGCAATTCGTTTGTGTTGCGTTGATTTAGGTCAAATTTTGTGCATTTTATTCACAACAATTGTCATTTTGCCAAATTTTTTCTCATCCTATACCATAATATTGTATACACTTTGTATTTCCATCACATTGTTGCAGTACAATTTGCAAAAATTAATGGTTGTTGATAAAGTAAAACTTATTGCCAATCATAAAGAGTGGTAGCAATTTTAGCCAGTTAAAGAAAACGTTAAAGAGCGTTAAGTTAAGTAAAGCGTGAAAGCATTTGACAAATAAATTTGTGTTGTCAGGCAATAACCGCTTAAGTGGGCTCATACCGAAATTCATAAAAATATAATATGGGGTGCCACAGAATCGGATCTTATTGGAATTGGATTTGAAGCTGCCAATAAAAGCTACGTTCGTTTCATAAAATCCAATGTTGTTCGACATAGACGACACCATAAAAAATATCATACCACTCGATTTCATATCACCAAAGTAATTTTTTGTAGATTTCAAATCCGATTCCGATAAGATCGAATTCTGTGACTGCTTCAAATATTCTGTGTTAGGGTGGACATTTTTAATTGAGTCAATATATAATTTATAAACATAAAAATAGTTCTATTCACGCATGCAAAATTTAACGGACGCCAGTTGTGCGACAAATCTGCCTTCACTTTAGTGGTCATAGTTTTAAAGAGCCTTTTTATAAAAAACGAAACTAAAAAGAAGTTCAATTGCCACCTTAAACTAAGTAAAAGTTCACATTTTACAGTGTTACATTTTAGTTTTACTCAATATTTGATACAATTTTGTAATTATCGAGCAATAAATTTGACCTATTGTATGGAATATTCAGCTCAATAATGGCATTGCTGCGATAATGACAGAAAGAAATCTGTCTGAAGACGGTAAAAGAAGGTGCTAGCACATTCGGCAAATCTTTAAAAAATATAAAAGTTGAATTTGTGGTATTATAAGCACATAATTTGCATAATGTTGCATACCTTTAGGCGACTTGAATCTATTTGTGATTTTCTTTCGTAGGCTAGAAATGTGAAAATGTTTACAACTAGCTGATAAATATAATAATACAAATAATATCCTCTATGACCTTAAAAATTATTTAATTTGAACCATATTTTGGGTTTCGATAGTAGAGAAATATGCATTAAATTCCGTTTCCGAATTTAACATTCTAATATTTATAAGGGTTAATGAGATTTATGATTCCGAAATTGTAATTTGATCTCTAAAAATACAATAATATTTTTGTGTAAATTCCGCTATGCAAAATATATGTGTTTGGCTGGCTTTAAAATCAGTTTTTTTTTTTAAATAAAGATCGGGGTTAGTTCGATTTAGCAATCAATATTATGCCTTTGATTTTTCGGTTGGTTTTGTCACGAGCAAAAAAAAAATTCCTCTATAACTTTATTTTCCTCTAATTTAAACTTAGATTTCTTTTCGTAGAATCATTGTACTGGGCAGTGTGTTCGCAGAGAAAGTGAGAAAAAAAAATCATTAATGATTTGCTCATTTGACTCCTCTGCGACACTAATCAGTCCCAGGGACCTGCATTTGAGCGCCTTGAAAATGAAATACTCTGCCCTCATCACACTGACTTGCATTGGAAGTAAATATATGACAAACCCCCAATAGCTTGTTCTTCCCAATATTCTTTTTCGTACACATCGACCAAACTTTCTTGGGGGGCTCTCATATAAAAAGACTAAAAAATCAACTGAACGGCTCGAAAATATATTTTTTCTAATTTAGTGGACATTTTTTTCCTCATGCCAAGATCTATCGAAAAATCGATGACGCAAATTGTTCGACAAATTTTAGGCCATACAAAAATTATATTCTGAAAATGTTTTTGTTTTTTTCTTCGACCTCATATTCTTCAAGCAGTTGTTTATTTATTTCAGGCTCGAAGTCAGCTATTTACTATCAAATAAAACTCTTTTGCTGCTCTATAAAACACTAACTTATGTATTTTACTTTTGAATATTTTGAGCTTCACTGACGCTCGTCTTCAGGAATTTTTTTACATAAATTATTGTGTTATTGTCAACTTCATTAATTTGTATTATTCCAACTTTTTTTTTATATAATTCTGTTGCATTAAGTTTATTGGGCTCAAGTTCTTTCTATATTATTTTTGTGACTGATATTAATTAAATAAGATAAAGAATATATAAAAGACATGTAGCAGGGTGGACAACTAGCTGTTTCGAAGCCGCCACATTTATCGTCAGCACCCGTCCATTAGTAAACTATTTATGATTTCTTCTTCTCAATTTCTCTTCGAACACACTGCCCAGTGTAATGTTTCTTTAATGCCCGTATGACACTACATTTTTCTTGCATTGTTTAATTTTTGGAGAACAGTGCAAATATAATGTAATAGTAGAATTTAGTATGTGCAAAAAGTTCAACTATATTAAGATAAATGCAAAACTGTCAACATTTTCCTTGAGGTTATCGATAAAAAAAAATCAGGTTATTTAAAAAAAAAAATTTTTTAATTTTTCACCTTGAAATTGACATTTCAAACTTGAATGTTGCTGTGTCAGCGGTTTATGGACAATTTTTGCGATTTAACACTCCTTTTTTGGAACAATTTTATTTCTTAGTGCTTTCTTGAAATAAAATTACCAATACAACACTTACAAAAAAGATGCCAGTTTTGTTTACGTTTTGTATATTTGGTTCTTTCTAGCAATTGCTGTTTCTTTTATCAATTCTATACCAATTAATGAAAGAAAAATGATACAAAAATCTAAAAATTATTAAATTTAAATTAGACAACTTGAAACTAAAGTTTCGCCAGCCAAACACATACAAAATTATTATAGTGTTATTATCAGCAAATAACTGAACTCAAGCGTGAAATAAGTAGCCAACAATTTAATAAATAATTTTTCCAGTTTTTAAGAGCTCACAGCTTAAAGCATAAATGTTTTACTTAATTAATTGGTGTCAATAGATTCCACAAATAGGCTTTTAAGAAGAACAACTTTTTTGATTTTAATAGTCTTCACTTTTTCAGCCCAATTTTTTGTTTTGTTTCTTAAACAAACAAAAAATTGTGCCGTCAAACTTTGACGGCACAAGTAACAATTGACCATTGATTTATGTTCTTATTATTTTTGTTTTACTTATAAAAGTGCTTACAATCGCAAATTTGTCAGATGTCTAAGTTATTTTGTGGGCAACTTAAATCTAAAAGAAAACCGTAAAACAAATTTTGTGAAAAAAAAATACCGGAAATTGTTACATATACTTACAACAAATTTGACATGAGGCTTGTATTTGAAACATGTAGAACAACCTACTTTTGTTTTTGTAGAAGTATTAATTCTTGGCAAATACATGTAACATTGCTTGTGTCTATATATCCACACTCGCTAAACACTGCTGCGATTTACTTACTACACAATTTCCCAATGGAGTTTTTGCCGTCGATAATGATGAAAAATTCAGGTTACCTTGTTATTCCAGAGAAGTTTGCTATTTTTCCCCTACTCAAAAGAGGCCTTGTACTTTCTACAATATACTTTCCACTTCAGCTTTTTTAAGATTCATATAATCGTTTTGCGCTTATTAGTGGATTTTTGTTATAAAAAATAGGTAAATTTTTTTTTTCTTGTTAAAGTGAAAACATTTCATTGCAACTTTGCCTGTTTTTAGGCGTTATTTTTAAATTGAATTTAGTAAATACGTATTATTTGTTGTTTACTTTATCTGCAAATGTGTACTTAACATGCAATCCCAAAGGTATAAATAGAAGAAAAAAGCTAAAAGATCTACATACATATATGAGGCCAAGGTGTGAATAAAAATGTGTAAAGGTTAACAAATTCGCTCATTACCATTTAAAGTGTGTTTTGATATCATTCCACAAAATTTGTGTATGTATGTGTGTGTAAACACGTATGTATGCGTATCTGTGATTTTAATGAATCGCTTTCTATAGAGAAAGGTTAAATAAAACATAACGAAAGAAAAAAATGTTACTCAAAAAAAATATATTGTATCGAAAACGAAATACTTTTCAAACCACCCTTTTTAGTTTTTTTTTCATGTGAAAATACATTTTTTAATCCATCTGGATTTGAAGCAAAAAAATGTATTCCTTAGCGAACGAAACTAAAATAAAAATCATTTATAATATTTGTTACAAAAGCTGAAAATAATCGTATTTTTTGTCGGATAAAAAATATTAAATATAAATACATGCATATGTATGCTCATGTTATTGTTTTAATTTGAATTAAATTTTAATTTGTAAACGGCAAAAATAGATTTTAAATGGTTTATGGAAGCGTTTTATTTAAAACTCTTAAGTTATATTAAATAAATTGTTCAGGGGTTTTTGCCAGTTGTTTGTATTTTAAGATCTGAGAACTTTTATAAGCTCATTTAGATCAACGCCTCGATGGTTGAATCGGTAGAGTGGCTTAATTAGCGTCACCGAGGTCGCAAGTTCGGTTTCTGCCGAAGGCTTTGGGCGTTTCTCCAGAAAAGCAAAAAAGCTTCGCAGTTTTATGTTGGTTTAAAAAAAAAAAAATTAATTTATTGTTTTCTGCCAAATTTTTTCGCGTTCTTCAGGCTTTTGCGTTGTTTTATGCAGAACCAAAATTGCAATATAATATTAACATGGCAAAATATTGATGAAAAATCATGTTGAGATTGTACAATTGTTTCAAATTCCATTCGTTCTAATTATTGCAATGGCTGTTTGGGTATGGAAGCTCATCAACAGTCTTGAGATTGCGGCTCGACTCCCTGCAGAGGTAAGATAAACATTTTGCGCTGTACAAAAATACAAAAAAAAAAAAAAAAAGAAACTATAGATAAAAAGAAAATAACTATGTAACAAAATAAGGTATCGAAAATATGTTTTAATTTTCATTTTGGCATAGGTATTGTTTTCAGAGTAATACAGAATCAAGTTGATATGAAACAGGTTGATGTGAAAGTCTGCTTAGTGCGAATGAAGTAATTGGTTACGATCAGGTGAATTTTATTGGAAAAAGAAAGAGATGAATACGTTTCAAGATGAATGTTAATAACGATTGCAATTTCGGAAAATGGGAAAATATTTTGCAATAACAAATGTTTATTACCAACACAAAACTGCGAAGCTTTTTTCGAATCACTATCCGTGAAAGGGGTTTATTTCTTTCTTTATTTACAACATTTACAGATAATGAGTTCAAGAGAATATCTTATTCAACACTAAAAATGTTATAGTAGATTAGGATATATAACACTATACACTTTTGTATATATATTTCAATAATTTGGGAAGGAAAAAAATTTAACAAAACCTCTTTGAACTTGTTCTTGTCCTTAATCTAAAACTTAACCTACTTAAAACTAATTAAATTGAGGCAAGCTCATTAATATGCAAAAAGTCCGAGTATGTACAACTGTGCCTAAAATTTTGTACTAGTTTACGTCCAACTAATTCAATGTCAGCCAGTGTATGAAGGCGTGCAGTTGAGAAATGCCAGGGTAAATTAAATATCATTTTGAGAAGTTTGTTTTGCGAAATTTGAAGTTTTTTGATGTGACATTCGGCGATGCTAGCCCATACAGGAGCGGCATAAAACATTCCAGCATGGAAAATGGACTTTAATATTAGCTTTTTGTTTGCAATATTAAGCTTGGAGTTTCGATTTATGAAAGAGTACAAAATACGAGTTAAAACATTGATTTTGTTGACGATATACGCTATATGCTCTTTGACTTTTTGCTTGGTATCTAAAATTACACCTAAATATTTTACTTTCTTGTCCCATTGAAAGGAATTTATTGTTTTTGGTAAAGAAAACTTTTTTATCCGTTTTTTTTTTTTTGCTAATCACGTAAAACAAACTACTTGCAAACAATTACTGTATAAAAATCAATTTCTATAGGTTTTTAACTTTTTTTTTTTTTAATGTATAGCAAAGTGCTTATTGACAGGGTTGCCAGATGTAATTTCTCGCCAAACGTGACTGTTATACGCCAGGGGTCAAGTAAAGTCGACATTTGTAAATTAATTACTAAAAAAAAAAAACATTAAATATATTTTTCTAAACGCTATAGAAGATTCGCCACAGTCGAATTTCTGTTGTGTGCCCACATTGATATATAAATATTTATTTCTTTTAATTAGAATATCGAAGTTTATTTTCAACTAATTTACTATCGGATTTGTTAATAAATCGTTTTAAATTTTTTTTCCGCTGTTTTATTGCTTAATTTGTATTTTTCAACTGAGTTAAAACAAAGTATTGTCATTATTGCAAAGTAGTTTTGCTATTTTTAAATGGAACATTTATCAACAAATCAATTGGCAGGACGTGCACAATTTCCTGTCTCAGAGAAGGCGAAGTCTGCATTTGCTTATTCTATTTAGCAAAAATACGCTTCCTTTGTTTAAATATAATTCAAGATAGTATTTTTTTTTTTAGGAAAAAACGCGGCAAAATAAATTTAAAACTGTAGAGAAACGGCAATTAAAACGCCAACAGGAGTCGCAGCGAATATCAGTTCTATTGCTAGTAATTTTGAAAAAATGTGTTAGGTGAACAAAAATATAATGTTTGTAGATTGTTTGTCTTTTATCAAATGTTAACAATGAATTCGATTGTTACAATAAATCTCTGTTCTCGGTGTACCTTTTCATAATAATCAAATAACTACATTTACATATGAATTTAAATGCTTGAGCCAACTGCTCGTTCATCCACTTGCCTTACTATTCTTCCTTTTTTTTGTAGATTTCTTGTCAATTCTGAGGTTTAATATTTTTTAAGCTCTTTTCAATTTAAAGCTCTCCAGATTTATTTATTAATTGATCTATTTATTACAAGTTGATTATAAAATAACTAAACAACAAAGTCTTCATTTACTTGTGCAGACACATGAAGATATTTTTAAAATCATCTCAGTTATTTAATAAATTGAAATTGATTATTATTCGCTTAGAAAAACATATTCAGTAGATTTGTACTGCTTCACTAATTGGTATTACATAAAATGAATTATGAGCAGGGGCTACTACAATAATAATAATAATAAAAAAAAAAAGATTTTCATTATTTACTTTCCATTGAACAACTTAAAGCCATTCCATAAATTTTCATTCCTCCCCTGGCTTTGTATTAAAATTAAAATTATTTATTTCCACATACACTACATATTGAAGTTTAATTTTCATTGTGTTCCAATTACAAATGTGTCGAAGTATTGGTGAGTTTCAATAGTAAAATGTGATTTGAGGTCGAATTGTTGTTACAAATTAAAATTTATACTTGTTGGGCTTAAAGCAAATTTTATAGTTTTTATGAGAGTAAATTATGCCCATTAAAATTTATTATCATTCCTTTAAATATATGAAGCATTAATGTGTGTGCTAATATACTACATAAAATAGTAAGCATTTTAACGATTGCCTAAAAATGTATTATCGAAAATAATTCTGCGTTTAGTTATGATTTTTGGTTTTGTTTTGCTACTTTTTATCTGTATCGAATTATAAGTGTAAATTGCTGCATAATTTATAAAGCTTAAAGAGCCACAAATTTGCAAACAAATAAACTATAATATTCTATGGAAAATTATTTTAAATTTATGGTTGTGGCTTCAAGTTCAGTTATGGCCAAAATGAATTTTATGAACTGGTATGCATAAGTGTAGGAAATTGCTTTTAGTTCCTGTACAGATCTTAAGTAAAATTTGTGTGTAAATGGTTTTTATGTTAGAATTGGTAAAATTATTTGATTTTGCCATAAGAGCTACAGTGCTTTTAATATTCTTCTAATAAAATTGCAAATTTTCAGCACCATTATAAAATACAGCCAGTAAAGTTGACCCCTTTCCGAAGTGAGTTAAAAATCTTCCTAAAGTCCTAAAGGGCTTTAAAGTTTTTTTTTAAATAAATTGTTAATAGAATAAAACATATGTATTTTAAATAATAATTGAAATTTATAGTCGAACTTTATGATTTACAATTGTTAATTATATTATAGGATTTTAGTTCGATTTTTTACTTCCTCAGAATTGAAAAAGGTTTTTTGTGATAAAATTGTATTGATGGCTGTTTCACGTTCACCATGACGATCATCAAAATGGCTTTGAGCCATTTAGATGTTAATTAATTGCTTACTGATTACTGCTTACTAAGTAAAGAGTGTGAAGATAAATTCGTGCGTTAAATACGTCCCACACCTCTGTTAACTGAGTTCCACACTAATGTGCAAAACTATCGATTCTGGCGCACCGAAAACCCACTAGTGATGCACGAGGAGCCACTACACCTGCTTAAAGTGACAGCATGGTGTGTTGCTCACGCTGGAAGAGTCATTGGACCATTTTTTCGAGGATGCCGCTGGTCAAATGACAACATGCTATAGAGCCATGTTAACCGAGTTCTTTCTGCCGCAATTGAACGAATTAAGTTTGGTGGACATGTGGCTCCAACAGAACGGAGCAACGGCACAGAATGATGACTTCTTTTGGTCCACCTTATACAAACAAAAAATAATACAATAAAAAATATCACTACATCGTTTTTTTCTCTCAAATTTTTCAAAACGATAATACATAATTTTCCTTGAATCTGTGCTATTTTTTTATAAAAGCACATACAAAATAATTTCACTAAACCTGTAACCGAGAGCGAGCCGTTGGTGATGGTATTATTCATTTTTGTACAATGGCTCAAAATTTGGATTGTAGCAATCGCAATAGAAATATATTTAATTTATGTCATGTCTTACAGATAATGGCATTTTAATATAAATATTTTCGTGCTCTTATAAATACATACACTGAGAAAACTTTGCCAATAAAATTAACTGAAAATACTCTTTAAAATTAATCATTTAAATTTACTAATTACTTCATTTGAATTCAAATGTTAAAAAATCTACGGAACACAATCGGTAAAATATTAATTTTTTCCTTTATTATAACTGTCAAATATTTAATGCGTAATCAACTTGTTGTAAAATTTTTTTTTCTTCGGTGGTGATTTTTTTACTTCATGAAATGAATTTGACAAAATCAAACACTCAAATATGAACTTAATTATTTATTTGCTTTAAGAGCCAATTGAAATGTATTAATTCAGGTCTAATAATGAACCTTTTCAAAATATTTGCTGTATTTGTCAGCTGTCTATATGCCGACGAAATGTCGTCGGCATATAGACAGCTAAAAAATACAGCAAATATTTTCAAAAGGCTAATATTTGGACCTGAGTTAATAAAAATCAAATACTGAAATAAAGTAATACCAAATGACGTTGGAAAAAAACTCTGCCTTAACGTGTGATTCACAATTAACATCCTGAATTATGGCTGGACCATATTTTACCTTCTTTATGCTCTTTTTAGCATAATTTAAACAAACTTCAGTTTACTTCATAAACCACTGAAAAATTGAAGAGAAAGTCCTTATTCAATTTCTAGCATTATCGACCAACATAAATATTTCTTATTTAACAAATTAAAAAAATAGTAATAAAAAAACAGAAGAAAACCGATAACGAACGCAGCAAGTCCTTAGCTTTTCAATGTCTTGCTTGGAAGGAATGACTTAGAAATGTTTTCATATTTTAAAAGCCACGACAAAAAGAAAATAAATTATGGATATAATTTAAAATGAGGAAAAAAATATCCGCTTATCTAGCTTTTCCCTTGCGAAGCAAAATCGTATAGTATGCAGACTTGCACTGCAAAGTATTGTAAGTCATTAATTTAATTTATATCTATATATAAAGTTTTTGAATGTACCTACCCTGCAGATGTAATAAGTAGTACGGAGTGAGAGACATTCGAGTTGCTTTTGAATTCAGACTGGTAGCCTATACAATACGTATGCCTATTTTCTCTTACATCGAATTATCTTTTTATTTTTACTGGATTGTTGCAGGAGCCCAATTAGTCCTTTTATGTACAGTTGCATACTAGTTGGCATTATAGTATTCTTTATAGCATTTGTGTGCCTTGCATGAGAGCAAAGTAATTTTCTATAATCTTAATTGTTTGTTTTGTTTGTTTAGTGTAATTTCTTTGTTTCTAATAATATTTCCAAGTTTTTTTTTTGGCTTTATCTTTTAACTGAATGTCAGTCGGCCACTTAAGCGACTCAACCATCACAAAACTTAAAAAGAATATGGCTAATGCACAGAGTGCACCTCTTAAAACCAAAAGAAATCTGGCCAAATATGACGTTTGGGGCAGCTTCGTAGCTTAACTTATAGTTTTATTCAGAATGTAGTGATTTTCTAGCAGCCTAATAGTTTCCTTTTCATAATAATGATGATGCTTCGCTGACTTCTTTTTTTTATTATTATTGTCATGGGGCGCCAACTAAACACCTCGGCCAAAAGTATTTTCTGTGCAGCTCTTGTTCCCTGTAGACCGAGACCTAGGCTATTAACAAATCTCGTTAAGGCCGTAGTTTTTATGTTACCGAGGCTCCTGGGATCCAACAACCCACTGCCTAGGTATAGAGTTATACGTCTATACGCAGCGGGGCAATCGCAAAGTGTGTGTTCCGCCGTTTCATTCTCCTCATTGCAGAGTGTGCAAAAATCACAACTTACCAATTTTTTAAATGGTAATTTAGCATACAGTGCCTCGTCATTAGCCCTGTATATAGTCTACTATCCTTGCTGCCGAGCTTTACAATACGATCGGACTTCATTTAACCGGAATCCAGCAGCCTTTTTACATTCGCCTGCCCTTTGGGTTCTCTCCAGTAGTCATCTAGGCTTTCCTCATCCGATTGTCGTAGGAAGGTGTCTTCAAAACCATTGTTAACATTGCAAAGCTGTTCCGGACCTATAAAAGTCCTTACTGCGCCTCTTTTGGCCAAGCAGTCCCCCTTTCGTTGTCTTCATGTCCTTCGTGACCCGGTATCCGTATGAGAAGTAATCTGTTTCTCAAAGATGGAGCCCCTAGGAGTTTGCTACTGTCCCAAATTAGTCTTGACTCAAATAAATAAGATGTTAGCGCTTTTAGAGCTGCTTGATTATTACAGACTATTTTTATGTCAGCTCTATATATTCTTATGTAAGCATTCCCTTGCACAAAGCTCTATAGCGTGGACCTCCGCCTAGGAAACTATGACTGTTTTCCATATTGCAATCGCCCTCTGAAAGTTAGGCCCAACTGTACCAGAGACTGTTCCGCTATCTTCCAATTTACAACTATCTGTAATACCTTCCACTTATCACCTCCTCTTAGGAATCCACACTTCATTTATCCCAGAATTTTCAAAGCCTTGTTACTTACATATATTATATAAGTTGTTTGATAATTATTATTTTTTTATGCCTAGGGGAGGTATAGTGTAGATAATGTAGCCATTATAAGTATTTGGAAACAAAGTGTTATTAATGAATGAATTATAAGACTGCGTGAATTTATTGTATTATAATTAAAAAAAAATATATATTTTTATTCCAGTTAGTTTTTATTCATAAGCTTATACCATAATTTTTTGGAAAATTAATAAACTATGTAATATATACAAATGAATGAATAAAATAAAAAAAATAAAAATAAAAAAAACAGAGTTGGAAACCCTGTCTTACAACCACCTTATCATATCTCCAGGATGGGCGGTCACTAATAACCACTTTGAAATTCCTAGAGAATGTCTTCTTCGCTCTCTCTCTTTCTCTCTCTCTCTCTCTCTCTCTCTCTCTGAGAACGCAATGCTCGTCGTATGGCAGAAAATGCTCAGAATACGAACGTGTCCCGTGAGATTCCCCTCCCTGAGTGTGAGTAGATCAGGTAGCTGTCCTCAGGTAGCTGCCTCTGTCTTCAATTGAATGTGAAGAGGATTGCACCCGATTAGCACTTCATTGGCTGCTGTTGGTCGGGTTTTGAGAGCTTTTTTATACATCACTGACTGTTATTAGGAAAAGTAAACAAATGTACATATGTAATTGTATCGTTCCAAAATCGACTTGAAATAATAGTGTCATTTGTCTAGTTTTTGCCTTGTTGCAACTTGCTGTCCCAGAACGTAACTACCTAACATGTGGCTGCAGGGTATCTATCTATTTACACATGTGTGCATGCGTAGATGTTTCTGGGTGATGCTGGATAGCTAGCGTAAACAGTTCCAAAGCGAAAATAATTTTTAATTTTATTCCCTAATAAAAACGGAAGAAAATTTTTTAGTTTTTTCCTAAATTCATTTTAAAATAAAATTTTATGTTCTAGAAAAAATCTTTTACATAGAAATAAAACCTGCCACAGAGAAAATATGGGGACAAAAATGTTGCTATTGTTTTCTCTCTTTTTTGTGCGAAATCTTGCAAATATTACTATTTACTATACACATAATAAATACTTAATTATACTTAAATAAATGTTGACATTAAATAGCTCTGCATTATTTTATGCTAAAAGTTTAATTTTCTTCAACTAATACCCAACAACTCTTTTAGTTTTTATGCTCGAAATAACAACAATTTGGCTTTTTGTCAAATTGTAAAAGAAATAAAATAAATAGTAAAGCATTATGTGATTTGGGTTACAAATGACATTAGCTTTCTTTTTTTTTGGCAAATATACACGTACAAAAAAAAATATTTTTTTTTGTGTTTAAATTATTGCGGTGTTGTTAAAATGCTCTGCAGAATACTCACGTTTTATTATTGTTTTTTAATAGAGAGCCATAAAAATTGTTTAGCTTTTAAAATTTATAGCTTTCTAAACACTTGCTCTTTTTTCTCTTCAAAACTTCTCAATAAGAAGCACGTTTATTTGTGCTGAAACACATCTTATTAGGTTCTTTTTTTCATATGAAAAAATAAGTACTTGTGTTAAAAAAATATTATTATCCATCTGGATTTTTTTTATTTAAAACAAAAGCAATTTTCTTTTCTTTTCGAAGCAAAATCAGCTTAATAAATCGTTTCTAAAATATATCAAAAGAGATAAAAATTATTTTTATCCATTGAAAAAAGTTACTCTAATGTGATAAAAATAATATATTTATACATGTACATATGTGCACAATAGGGTCGGACCAATCGGCATTCCTGGATTAAAGGGGTGTACCGCATAATCCCCAAAATCAAAATCCTCAAATCAAACTCCCCAAACACAAAATCCCCCAACACAAAATCCTCATTTTCAAAATCGCGCGATTTTGTGTTTGGCATTATTTTTGAAATTAAAAATCAAAACAAATTGTATGATAAATTCACAAATATTTAATAGGTATGTCATGAGTAGTACTAAACTAAAATATATAACAATAAAGAAAAAAAAAAAACAAAATTTCGTTATAAAAGAAGTTCAGTTTGAAATTAATATTAAAAAAAATATATGATATACACTAAAGCCCCGACTTGCGCCGTTCCGATTTGCGTCGATTCGATTTGCGTCGCTTTTTAAAACTGGAAAAATTCAATTTGCGTCGTTGCGATTTCAAGTTGCGTCGGTTTGAGTTGCGTCGTTTTGACCCCGATTTGCGTCGATTCGATTTGCATCGTTTTGATTTCGATTTGCGTCGCTAAACACGGTTACATTTTTTACTGCATCATTGTGGATTACCGTTTTTAGCATTTGTAGTGTAGTGTGTATTTAGCATCTTGAATTCATTAGTTTTTAGAACTTCTGGCAACAACGATCGTCACCTGTACGTAAAGAAATTTTCAGATTCCGTGAAAAAAGGGGAATCCCCTTTTCTTTTTTATATAAGTAGTGCTAAGAGCAGCTGTCTGGTTACGGTAACAAATTTAGTGTGTGATTCACCAGAATATGCCTTAAGGACGTAAAACATGAGTCATTTTTATGTTTTTTTTTTCTTAATTGATGGTTTTGTTATTTCTTTATAATATATAAACATTTGTTGAGGTAAATTAAATAAATAAAAACGTACTCATACTAGTATTTTTTTTATATCAAAAATACAACATTTTTTGCTTTGTTTTAAATATTTTCCCCAACAAATTAAATTTCAGTGCATTTCTATAGAAAAAAGTGATTCGATTTGCGTCGCGTTTCCCGGGTCCCCATTAACGATGCAAGTCGGGGCTCTAGTGTATTCACAAGTATTTAACAATGGTATGTCATGAATATTAGTAAACTAAAATATATAACAATAAGGGAAAACAAAACTATTTCGTTATAAAAGTAGTTCAGTTTGAAATAAAAATTTAAAAAGAATTACATGATGAAATATCGTAAAAATTTGGGGATTTTCTGACACTATCTCCAAAAAATGTGGGGATTTTGTATTTCGGGATGTTGTGTTTGGGGATTTTGTATTTGGGGATTTTCATTTTGGGGGCACTCCCGGTTTAAAGATTAATAAGGACGATAAAAAAAAAAAATAAATAACAAATTCAATGCTTTTTGATGTTGTTACCCTTTTAGTTGTTTGTGTGTGCACTGCATCGTCATATGTAGTGTGATTATTAAATGTTGCAAAAAAAAGTCTGAAAAGGAGTTGCCAACTGCAGTTTATTCTAGAAATAATCAGGGCAGTTACTTTTAAGTGAAGAAATTTAAAAAAAATCATGATTTTAATTTTAACTGATTTGTACAGCTGTTAAAAAGACTAACTACTGAAAATACGGATTTTCGGTTGTAGTAAAGGACCCCACAGACAACGTGTTTTGCACATTGTGTCTGTCAAGTTTTACACATGTGAGCAGCTACAGATGTCTAAAGCATTGCTTGTGTAATAAATATGAAACAGGAAAAGTCATAAGACTTATTTTCAATTAGAGCGTGTTCTACCTTGTTGTGCACAAACATATGCTATCAAATGTCTGTGCCATGTAAAAACCTTCGTCGGCGGCTGATTATGTGCACTATCATTAGCCGGCTGAGTGAAAAATAAATGTTCTTTTAAAAAGCATTGTTGTTTTAATGAAAACCATATTACAAATATATAGTTTTTTGATGTAACTAAAATATTAGCTTAAAAAAACAACAGTTGCATCGCTTGTACTTCAGTAACGCAATCAAAAATAATTTCGACCTCTGCAAGCCGTTGTTCGAACGAACGGCTTGTATATTTACAGAGTGTTTGAATATTTGTTATTCTCATTGTGTTTGTGGGAATGATAAGATAAGTAGCAAATTTTCAAATATTCGTTTGAGCCTTTTCGAATCTACTGACGAGTTGAGTAGCATCAACAAAATGTCAGCGGCATACAAACGGCTGAAAAAGATATAAAATAATTATTACTGACGAGTTGAGTAACATCAAAGAAATGTCAGCGTCAAATAAACGGCTGAAAAAGATAGAAAATAATTAATAACCGTCTAATTCATAAAAATTATAACAGTTTTATAAAGCTCTTATTTGACAGATTTTCCATACAAATATGTCAAATAACAGTCTTATAAGCCTGTAATAATTTTTATGAATTAGGGGGAAAGAATAGTTAATTAATGGTTATACCAAAGGATTTCAAAATCCTTTGGACTTTCTTTTTTATTTATTTATTTATTGAACGTATTTTACAAAGATAAATTTATAAAATACAATATTAGAAATGGTGTGTACACTAGACTTTCTTTTTTATTTTCGACCCAATACTCAGGGGAAAGTAGGCGGAAGAGAAAGGAATGAGAAACTGAGAATTGTTTGTGGACATTTGATTAAACAAAAAATAATCAAGCAAAAATAAAACGCTTTCTTTTGCAAAGCTGAATAAGTCCGAATTGACTGCTGCTGATTCGTCCTGCATAGAATTGGTATTTATTCACGGTAATTGAAAGATGATTTATTTAATGTGCTGAGTACAAACAGGCAAGAATTACTAAACTAACACTTTTTTCCTGAGTGTATTTTTATTTAATTTAAAAAAAGTTTATCATCCAGCTTAATTTTGATTAATTATGAAAATTTATTACTGTTGTTGATTTGAAAAATATGCAAATACTTTGCAATTTTGTGCGAAGAAATAAATCAATTTCATTTCATATTCAGTTTTCGTTTGTTTTCGGTCAATGAAAGCTTAACCCCCACGCACGCAAAACGGAATTATCTTTGCCTTCGTTGTGTAAACCAAACTCTGCCAGATTTATTATATTCAAATAAATGTACACAATAACAAAGTTTTAATTCATTTTTTTGTACACTAAATTTGTGAACCCTTTTCGGTGTGTCTTAAATTTTATTTGGAATTAAATTTGTGTTAGTGCTGCTCGTTTTAGCATTTGTGGGCCACAAAAGCTCCTCCTATTTTTGCTATTAAATTAAATATAATAAAACAATTATTAAATTATGTCAACTTGGTTCTTTTGTCATCCATTTTGTGATACATATGCATAAACCTTAAGGGACTTCAAGCTTTATGGCGGTATGTACTCGTATCTGTATGCAGATTCGCTTCTGGTAACGACTATTAGTTTTATTTGCTTAAATGTGCTTGAGCCAACTGTTATAAATTCAAATTGGTTTAACACATTACAAATATGCAAACACACACTCACACACACTCACACACACAACCACATCAAATCAAATCAAATAAAAAAGAAATGGCCTCTAATGGATGTTGTTTTGATTTCTACTGCATAATGACTTGGCATTAAGGTCAACAATTTTTTTAATTTAATTACGAGCATAACGTTGATTACAAGTCTTGTATAGACGCTTGATCATTTGCGGGTTTTCTCTTAGGAAAAGCCACTAAATTAAAAATTATGAGTGTACAGTGGTCAAAATAAAAGCTGAAAAATATATTCTACCATTTTGTAATGACAGCTAAAATAACTGAATTCTAATGTGGCCAAAGATTTATTTTGATATATGTAGGTGTTGAAATAAATAATAATAATAATATATTATACGCCTAATTCATAAACGATTGTGAGCTGCTTCTTAATATAAGCAGAAATTACTAAAGCAGAAATTTCTAAAAAAAAAAAACGGTAATTTGGAAAGATTTTAGAGAGGCTTGAGTATATTATAATTTGATATACTTCAAACAAAATTTTTTAAATCCAAAAATTCCACAAATAGGAAACCTAAATTTGTAAGCAGCTATTTTAAGAATGCCGTGTCAAAATCAAAACGAAAAAGCAATACGTTTTGGTTGATAAATGATGAAAAAACTTCACTCTTTAATGCCGTTTGCTGAAAAAGTAAAATGAGATTTTGCCTGTTTGCTGAAAATGATAGAAAACAATTCAAAGGGTGTATTTAGATGTAGAAAAAAGGTTATTGGACTTTGACCCCAAACAAAATGTGTCGAACAAAACAAAACAAATGGACAAAATGAATTTGTTGTTCTGTGAAATTATTCGCTTTTTTTAAGAAAATCAATTTTTTTGATAAATGACATAAAATACTTTCCGCTATGCGCCGCTGTTTAAAAACAGTATACAGTTAGTCATGGCTTAAGTTCGAAGCGATTTGGATGCGGATGAGCGATGTGGTGGTCGTGCAACAGCCATGGTATGTACCCCAGCCAGTAAATCTTCAACTTTACTTCTCTTGTCTTCTTTAAAAATGTTGGTCACTCCAATTTTATCACAAAAAGAAAGTAAAAATCGAACTCACGCCCGATAAAATTATTAACAATTATAAATGAGATAAATCTAAAATTAAGATTTTTCTTTTTGTTGCCTTTTGCTTAAAAGTTAAAATAAAACTTTGCCTCTTTTCTGAAAAAGAAACAAAACAACTTATCGGATTTGTTGAGGCCTAAAATAATATAAACAAATGCTAAATTCATTTATGAATATTCAAACAGAATTTTTTTCTTGATACTTTCAAGGATGGAAATCGTAGTAACCAAACGTTGCTCGTTGCGTGAAGGTAGCTGGAGAAATAAGGGAAGCAAAACGGTTATATTGCTTTCTGTATTAAAAGTTTGTTTGAATATTTGTGATTTTCATTCTATGTTTTTTGAGTCTATTGGCGAGTTGAGTAGCATCGACGAAAATTTCAGCGGCATATCAATTATTTTTCGTAAACGATAATATTGACCACAATCAATAAACAATATTTATGAAAATTAAAGCTTTTTACTAAAAAGCTTCCATTTTCACTGTGGGTCGCTCTTTTTATATTAAAAGTTGCAAAATATGTGGGCGTTGCCAGAACAAAAAACAAAATAATATTTTAACTATTTGCCAAGCGACGCTGGTGAGTAAAAAATTTTACGGCACAATATTAAGTCTTCGATCGCTGTTTGTTTAACCAAACAGTTAATAATTAATTCAATAGACAATTTGTATGAATTTGATGGCATATGTTAAGATAATAATGGGTGCTGACTAGAATTTTTGCTTACTTCGAAACACTATGTTGTCTCTCAGCTTAAGCCGCAATTGTACTATGCTTGACATCTCTATAAACCAAATGAGCTCTGTGAACTGAATAAACTAAAGCTCGTTTAGAGAGAGAGAGAGAGAGAGAGTTGTAGTGGGAGACGTGAGCCAATTTAAAGCGTGTGGTTCCTCCATTTTAAACATATAATAGGGTAATTCTTTTTTGAACAAAAATTTTACTTATTTTCAATGTTAACATTTTGAATGCTGTTATTTTTAAGAGCTTGTTGTTGTTAATATTTTTGTGAATTCTAAATTTCACTGTCTGGCTTTAAAGGACATGCTAAAATAAATACAATTTCAGCAAATAGTAAATTTTATTCAAATATTTTTATCAGTCAAAATAATACCTATGTAATCTGTTGCGTATACGTAATAGGTATTATAAGTAATATCTTTTTTTTTCTCCATATAACACTCATACGCACCTTTTAGATTTGCTTAAAGACATTTTAGTTTACCTAATTAATGCCCAAAGAAAAATTTTTTCTCAAAAATAAATGGCACAAACATTTAAATTATTTCATTTTTAAAATACAAGAAAATTACAGAACTATTTGTCACTTTTGTAACATATTTTGTTCCTCTTCTATTGCATTTACTTAAGGTTCGGTGCTTCTTAAGGTGTCTACATACAAGTATTTTTATAATTTTCTTAAGTTGTGCTGTCATTACTACTTTTGCACGTTTTACTTATGTTGCTTAAAACAGAAATCGTTTAGGTGGTTCTTCTGTTTCTTAAAATAGTTTTTATATGCTTTTTATTACTTTCTGTAGAGCACTCAATGACAGTGTTCGTGTCATGGCACAGTGGTCGTGCGCTGTAACTAAAATGATGCTTAATAAAGTACCAACGTTATGAGGGAAATGCTTTCAAATTATCTTTACAAAATCAATGGTTCTCTTACTTTGAACATTATGTTCTTTTAATTTATAAAAACTTTGCTTAAAACATTGCATTGAGCTGAAAATATGAATATCTAGCCGCACGTCTAGTTATTATCAAAACTCACTTCATTGCTTGAATACTGTAGAAAAAATTTTTCTTGTCGAGGTGCATAATTGACACCAAATGATTTTTGACGTTGTGTTGTTTTATTATTATCTGAAGTCAAGATAAGATAGAAAACCTTTTTAAGGAAAATTCCAATGAAAAACTACTTTTGAGGAAAAATAAAATAAATAAATTACAACAAAATATTCTTAATCCTTCGACTGCAAAGGTATCAAAATAGTTAAATTTGGCAAGTTGAAGTTTTTTTTTTTTTAGTTTTGAAGTTTCAACTCCAGATGTTATAATAAAACACTACAGATATAATGTTAAATTCACTTAACATACTCCAACGATAAAACAACATAAAGAGCATGTCAAAAATCATCAATTGTTGCCAACAACGAGCATACTGGCAGCTAAACTGTCAAATAAAACTTGACATAAAAGATTCTCAACAAGTTTTTGTTTACCAACTATCAGATATAAATTCGTATATGTATAAAAATTTTGTAAAAAGTCTTTAATACATACAAAGCTTGCTCTACTGTTTATTAAACGCGCATGAATTCTGGCAAAACAATTCATTTAATGTCACATCGTAAAACTTAAAATTTACGATAACATATATACTCGTAGTTTATAGCCATACAGTTTACAATCCAATAAATATTTAAAAACAAGTAACTTTTTAATATGAGGGCATTAAAAAAAATTAAAACTACAATTTTACCTTTAGATCATTGAAATGGAAGTCCTTTAAGTACAAGTTTAGTGAGTTTTAAAATGTTTGTTTGTTTTTGAATTGACGTATTAAAAACCGTAGTATTGACAACTGGAACTGAAATTTATTTAAAATTGGTAGTGGTTTTGTTTTAATAAAAACCAAAAACTTTACACAGGCCTATGCAGGAGTGTTTAATATATCTAATGGAAAATGTGGGTTCATTAAGGCAAAAATAATGTTCGCGTTTTCTTGTAGTCTGAGGGTATTCATCGAAGAATATATAAAAACCATAAAAAGAGTTGACACCACTACATTTAACGTATACAAATTCAGTTTACCTACCTAATAGTAAAGTTCATAATTATATTGTTTACGAGTACAAATTAGATTTGTCTTTGTCGCACATCTAATTATACCTTATATGAATTCTGGAATATTAAAATCTTTAGTGCATCAAACTACTCTACTAAATTACCCATCTGATTTTTTTCAAAGAAATTGTTCTACATTGAGAACAGGGCTTTCTCGAAAGTTTGTTTTAAGATTTAAGCTGTTCTCGCTTCCGCCCGCAGATATATTATAAATAAAATAAATTGTGCACATTTTTTTTTGTAATTGAAAATTGTAATTTATCGTGAGCGTGAGTGAGTGATGTGAGGCAAAAGTAAGCATCCACTTGCCTTATTTTCTTTTCCCTACAAAAACAAAAAGAAAGTAAAAGAAGAAAAAGAAGTTGGTTTTTGATTTATTTTTTGCCAAAAAGCGGGCGTGTATGCTTTTCTCCCCAAAAGTAAATCTTCAAGTATTCTTTTTTAGATTTCTTTTAATTTTTATTTACTTTGTCATTAAGTTTTGTGAATGCTGAGAAAACAAAATCAGTTAAAATAATAGTACAAATGTGTATCAAACTAACGAAAAATAAATTTCTGTTACTTACTTAAGTACGAGTATCCTGAATATGTTTTGAGAGAAAGTTTGTTTCTTTTGTTTAAAAAGTTTATAAACTTTTGTTAAAGTAATTTTATGCCCCAAAAATCAGTAGTAGCTAAACTGTCTTTTCAGTTGAAAATATTTATAAACTAGCAGTGCTGTAAAACAATGAACTTGCAAATTAACATTACACGAAAATGGCGGTGCGCTTAATTACAAATTATAAGTACACGTGCTAGTTAACTTTTGTGGCAACAAATAACTTTTTTATTTCTGGCTCAAGTTCTTAGTATATTATCCTTGTGATTGATATTAATTAAATTAGACAAGAAAGACATCAAAGACATTTAGCAGAGTGGACAACTAGTTGTTTCGAAGCCAGTGTGGCGGCTTCTCGTCAGCACCCGTCTTTGAACTCAGGGGCTTATGGTTGTCGGCTTAGAAACATGAGCCCCTGAGTTCAAAGACGGCTGCTGACGAGATAGTGTGGCGGCTTCGAAACAACTAGTTCTCCACCCTGCTAAATATCTTTGATGTCTTCTTTATCTAATTTAATTAATATCAATCACAAGGATAATATACAAAGAACTTGAGCCTGATAAAACTTAATACAGAAATAATTATAAGAAAAAAGTTCGAATAACAGAAATAAATTAATAACTTTTTTTCAAATAACGAATATTTTAACCGAACACCGATTGCATTTTAATCGCTTGGTTAGGCTATTTTGAATTTGTGAATAAACTTTCAAGACATTTTGTTTATTAAGGCCTCAAGCAACGTTTATAAATCAGATCGTTTGTCTGTATATTATTCATTGCTTTTTGCTTTTTTCCGCAATATGCTTTTATTTGCAATAAATTCTCAGTAATATGAAATTCATTTGTGGATGTCCCTTTACTTACATAATATCCGCTTCCCATTAAAAGGAAGAGCAAAGTTTGCATTAAAACACAACGTTAGAAAATAATAAGTTTTATTGACAACAATCTAAAAAGGATAACCCTTTGTTTTACTTAAGAACTGCTTAGCAAATGGCAAAAAGTTGAAACTCTAACATTCTAAGGACCTTTAAGTTTCTTGTCTTTTTTGTGAAACTTTTTTGACCACTTTTTCATGCTTTGCACATTGAAAACATTTTATGCTTAATACTTTTTTCGTACACGTCTTTGTCTTCTTTACTGTTACTCATAAATTTGTCGTGAAGTTTATTAAACTTTTGCTACAATTTTCATTTTCGTTTTTTTCCGGTTCTTTTTTAGGTATTTTCTATTTTCTCTTGATAATTTAACATTGTCATTGTCTCGAATTGTGACGAGATTATTAAAGCAAAAAAAAAAAAAAAAACATAACGCCATATAAATGGAAAATTTCTTTGAAACTCTATGATATTTTGCTTTCCTTTTTTGCGATTTAAAGTTTATGTGTTGTATCTTTTGTTATCCTGTGATAATATTGAAAACTCTTTGTTTTTTTTTATTTCTCATACGATGAATACTGAGACCAGATATTCTTGCATAAGATTGAAATCAATAAGTTGGAAAATATAAACTATCTTCTATAAGTCTTAAATTACCTTTTGTATATTATAGTTTAGTTGATAGTTTGTGCATTATAGTTTAGTTGATAATAATTCGAGCTTGAGGTCACTTGTTTTTCTTTTTTATAAAATGCTTGTTTAATATTTCGATACCTCAATGGGTATTTTCTTCAGGAACTTTTTTTATTAAAAAAAAAAACAGGTCACCTCAAGCCCGAATTATTAGGTTAAAATATTTAACAACAAATATTGAAAAATTAGCATTAAGAATGTATTTTGTAGTTTTCATTAAATCGATTACATTTGAGAGATCAAAAGTGATTTGTAAGAACCTCAAAGGAAAAAAAAAACTTTTTCACTTTCCATCAAAATGTATATTTTGAATTGTAATGTAAAAAAGAGGATTCATAAGTTCATAGCACATTTAAATGATTTTTTATTAGAAAATTCAATAGCAAGAAAATCAAAAATTTGCAGTTATTTTAGATGTTGCTCCTTTTTCTGTAATTTCGTATGAAACGCTTTCTTTATATTTTTGTTTTTAAAATTGAACTTGCGCATTCGCTCGCACAAATATATTTAAAACACATGCAATTTTATTTTATATATTTATTTTCTTAAGCTAATTATCTTTTTTATTAAAATATTTTATTATGTTTATCCATATTTCGCTCTCCTTCGGATAGCTGCTGCAGGACAATAATAATAAAAAAAAGTTTTGATTAATTTTTCATTATTATTGTCCTGAAGACGCTTTCCGAAGGAGAGCGAAATATCAACAAAAATAGTTAAATAGTTTAATAAAAAGGACCTTTAGCTCAAGAAAATAAATATATAAAATATAAAAAAAGGACGAAAAAAACCGAACAATAATTCTTTATGCAATTTTTTTTTGTATAATTTAATTTTTGTACTTATGCGTACAATTCCGATCTGTTAGATCTGTCAAAGACTATTCAAGTTGTAATTTTTGTTTTAATTAAATATTAGCGTTTTGTTTTACATAAAAATTCTTTGCTAAAATAAATGGAAATAACATTTAATATAATCAAAATAATTGTGCTGTCACAAAATTTTTTTTCTGTTCGAACAAACATGATTAATGCTTGAACAAGATTTCAGGGTTCCGTATTTATTTTTAGTGAAAACGAAACCCTTTTATGGAGACTTCGCTGTCAGTCTGTCTGTCCGTCACAGGCCCTATTCTTCCGAATGGAAAGAGCTGTTCATGTTCACTAAACATCTGGTCACTCGGCCGCTTCAAACAACAAATATTAAATAAAGTGAGCCAATTACGAGAGTGACTCGCACAGCAAAGGTTTCGCACTACCGTGCAAGTTCTAGACAAAGGGTGGAAGGCCTGGTGGTGCACCCTTTAGTTTTAAACTTTTTATTGTTTTTAATAGTTGTTGTTGTAGAGATCAGACAACTACATGCACTGTGTAAATTTGTCAAACTAAAGACATGTATGAGCACCAATTAAATTTTAATTCTTTTCAGCTTTTGGCATTTGCTGTTGTAGAGGCCTGCGAACTACATACATATATGGTAAAAGTTCAAAAACTAAAGTCAATTTTCAAATTAAAGGGTGCCTCCGTACAAAGGGCGACATCCTACTTTCACATTTTGTTATCTTTAGTACTTGTTGTTGTGTAGGCCTGGTGGCTGTATACACTGTGCAAATTTCAAGTCGAGATAGAGACGGTTCAAAAGTTACAGCTAATTTTAACTTGTTGTATGGCAGCACCATTTAATTCTCTACTTTTTGTTGTTCTTGGTGTTTCTTGTTGTAGAATCTATGTAACCACATATGCTATGCAATTTTCAAGTCTCCATCTTTTAAGATTCAATTAGCTAATCTTAACAGTTTCTTGCATGCGTATCCCCTTTAGATTTTAACTTTTTGTTGTTAGTATTTGTGGATGGAGAGGCTTGCCATCTACGTATGTATGTACACTGTGCAAATTGCAAGTCTATCTCTTACAGTTCAGAAGTTATTGGTAATTTTAAAGGGTGTCCTCGCGTGTTGGGCAAAATTAAGATGTTTAATTTTTGCTATTTCTGGCATTTGTTGTTGTGTAGGTCACATAATTGCATATACTGTACAAAATTCAAGTCTCTATCTCTTACGGTTCGAAAGTTACAGGTAATTCCAGTTTATTGTATGGGAGCACCCTTTATTTTTTAACTATTTGTTGCTTTTAGTATTTGCTATTGTAGCGGCCTTGTAACCACATGTACTGTATAAATTTCAGCTCTCTGGGAGAATGGAGCCTGTGGCGGACGGACGGACGGATGTAGTTGTTTCAGAAATAGGATTTCGACTTATTCTATGAGCACGGAACCCTAAGAACAACAAAAATTTAAAACTAAACTAGGTCCCCATACAAGAAACTGTGAAAACTAGCTGTACTTCATAACTCAAATATGAACTTGATTATTTATTTGCTTTAAGAGCCAAATTTAGGTCCAAAAATGAACCTTGTTAAAATATATCTGCTGTCTTTTTCAGCTGTCTATATGCCGACGACATTTCGTTGGTGCTAATCAACTCAGCAGTAGAATTGAAAAATTCTTGAAAGTAGCTAAGTTTCAAACAAACTTTTAAGAATTTTTCAAGTCTACTGAGGAGTTGATTAGCACCAACGAAAGGTCGTCGGGATATAGACAGCTGAAAAAGACAGAAAACATTTTTTAAAAAGGTTAATTTTTGGACCTAAATTAATGTACTTGATAACTTTGAAAGTTCACACGAACCTCTAAACGTAACACAATTATCTATTCAAGTCGGCCTAAGATTGACACTAGTCGTTTCAAAAGTTTTTCTTATCAGTAACACTGTGTTCTGGAATCTGTCCCTTTAAGATTGATTGCTTCAGTGAAACAGCTCAGTTATTTTTGACGCCAGCCCATACCTCATCCCCAACAAATTTACTACAGCATAACTTCACTAAACCGCGCCTCTTCATCATCAAAAAAAGAAATAAACAAATATTTTGTGTGCTCTATGTTGTAATTACTCTCGTATATAATAAAATTAGATCAAATAAATCATTGGCGTTACTTTGAATCTGCATAAAAGCGTCCATTGAACAAAGAGTAAATTTTAATTTCCCATTATTCTATTTATTTTACAACGCACAGCCATTTAATCTCAATAGCAACAATTTAATTGTAATTCTTTGCTGGCGCCAATCACATTGTCCTCAATTTAAGGTTTTAATCCAACTTTTTTCTCCAACGTTGTTTGGTTGCTGGTTTGATTAAACTCAGTAAAACCCCATCGTTAGTTAAATCTCTTCTGTTTTGTATCTTCTATTTACGAGTATTATATACTTTTTTTATATATTTTTTTTTTAATATTATTTTGCTTTTAAACGCAGTAGTTTTGCTTAGAAAACTAATGCTGGTATTAACTTTAAGTTTGCATTATTTATTTTCAAATGATATAATAGACATTAACGCCATATGCACCATCTGGCATTGTAACTGCTACGTCTTCTTTAACAATGTACAAGTGACAGCAGCGGTAGCTTGACTTTTGTTCAAAGCCATTCCATTATACTGGACTTTTGGGTGGTGGTAGGAGTCATGCAGTTTTTATGCATTAAATGAAACGATAGAAAAAGGCACATGTATTGTGAAACGATGATATAAAATAAACACATACAGCAAAAGTGTCATAAGTTTAAAGGCTTACCGTCTAATTCATAAAAATTATAACAGCTTTATAAAGCTCTTATTTGACAGATTTTCCATACAAATATGTCAAATAGCAGTCTTATAAGCCTGTTATAATTTTTATGAATTAGAGGGTTAATATTTAACTAATCGTAGCGAATTATTTATTTTACAGTTTCCTTTATAGAGTTATATGCTCATTTTGAGCTTTTAGAACAGAAGTTTTCTACTTTTGTTCTGAAAAAATATTTTTGTTCAATTTACGTCATCTGGTGATTTCAACAGAATCATCAGATCCTCTGCAATGAGGAGAAGGAAACGGCGAAACACATCCTTTGCCAATGACCCGCTGTGTATCGCTAATGAGATTTGCTAATGATCTAGGTCTCAGTCTACAGAGAACAAGGGCTCCACAAAGGTCTTCTTGGTCGAGATGCACAACTGGCCCCAAATAATAATAAAAATACAAAAGAATAATTAATGGCATCTGGTGGTTAATCAGTTTATAACAGGTGCAAATGGCGGCCAATGTCACAGCTGTTTTTACATTTGTGAATAAGACAGCTGTAGAATACAAGTAAACAAGCCACGAACGCTCAATATTCGTGTCTGTTACGAAGTGGACGGTTTTTCGACCATAATCAGTTCCAACTCAGTAATGCTATCACTTCTGGGGCACCGAAAATCCACGAGTGATGCTTGAGGAGCCATTACACCCGCTCAAAGTGACTGCTTGGTGCGTTGTTTATGACGCTGGAGGGAGTCATCTGGCCATTTTTTTTCGAGGACGCCACTGGTCAAACAAATACAAATAGGCCCATGTTAACCGAGTTTATGCTATAGCAATTGAAAGAATTAGGTCTGGAGAACATGCCAAACAACATCGAATGACTTCTTTTAGCCCACCTGTCAGAAAAAACAGCTCTGAAAGCATTTTGTTTCCAATTGTTAATTAATTATTGGGCCTGAGTTAAGTTGGCTAGTTATGCCCTGGGGGTGAACCAATTCTGGTGCTGATGACTGTTGTGGCGCACGTGAAACAGCCACGGCATGCTCCCCAGCTAATAGTTCTTCAAATTTAATTTTCTGATCTTCTTTAATAATGTTGATCACTGCAGTTTTAGTACAAAATAATCTTTCTCAATTTGGAGAAATTAAAACCGAACTAAAGCCCACTAAGTAATTTACAATTGTAGATCATGAAAATGTTCGAATATGCAGTAAAATTTAGCGCACTTGAAATTAATTTTTGTCGCAGCTTTGGCTTTGAACACATAGTGATTCTTTTCAAAGTTTACTCATATGGCAGGGAAAAAAAATTTTTTTTGGTGAAAAATGTTTTTGTCATTTAAGTTCAAATCAAAGCCTGTTACTATAACCCCCGATTTTTGACTTGGGATTTAAATACAAAATTAGTAAATTTTCCTTAAAATTTGAGTTGGATTTAAAATAGCTGTCTGTTTTACAGTCTAAAATTATTTTTGGTAATTAATTGTAATAAAAGTACGGCAGCACAATGTAAGTGTCAAAAACTTATCGATAACTCAATAAAAAAAACAGCTGCTTAAACAGATTTGGAAGCAAGTGAAATTGTGAAAAGTTTAGAAAATAATAAATTATTTTGTAAAAATTATTAAAATGAGTAGCAAAAGTGATAAAAGGACTCCCAATTTCACTGCCACAAAAGTTGATTACCTTCTGGAAATAATAAAAAATCAAATTATGAAACAAACAAAAAACATGTGCAATTTTCTTAATTTGCAGAACAAAACCAAACTGTCAAAATCATATGGCAGTACGAAAGACTTAAATGGATTTTAAATCGGCACGGCAGGCCGTTTAAGTTTGATTTAAATATCAACTGTTTGACTCAATTTTGTATTTAAATCAAATTTAAATTGAAATGGCATTTAAAATCCAAGTCAAAAATTGGGGGTAAAACACTCATATTTAGTATCACAAAACATTATAGTTTTAAGTTTGCGTTGTATTATTTCCTTTATTGTTATGAGTGTTTGTTTTAGTCTCAAATAAACTGAACTTAACTCGAGTTGTGTCTATTTTGGTATAAACATAAATATATATTTTTTATACAGTTTTCTCTGGTTATAATTTTTCGCAAATTCGTCTTTTTGTTTTGCTCGATGTCGCGGACAACAATATTTCTAATAAACTATAGGTAGATAATGTCACGTAGAGTTTATTTCAATATGTCCCCAAATTGACAAACAAAACTGTGAAAAAGTTTTAAGTGATGCCCATTTTAATTAAATTCCTATCAATATTGATTACCTAATATTTGCTTAAGAAAATCCAATTCAACAGTATTTTTTGACAAACGAATGTATGTGTAATCTTGATAAGTTCGAATTCTGTGTAAATTTGATCTGAATGGGTGTTTTTTTTTTTTCTTTTTATTTCCTCACTGTGTTCTTTTTTGTGCCATTTGTGGAGCTCATGCAAATGCATGAGTGCTTGTGTGCTTTGTTTTTGGTATCTGAGTAATCATTCATTCCTGTTCTCAAACATGGTTGACAACAACTAAATGTTTTAGTTTGATGTCCTTTGCTCTGGGACACAGATAAACTCTGGCTAACCTTGTTGTCATATTGGATTTCCTTCTTTTTTTTCGTTCTGTTTTATCTTGTGCCTTAAATGAAATATTGTTTTGGTGACTGGTATAAATGGATGCATTTAAAATTATTGAAGTTAGCATATATGGTATGCTCATTCCTAATTTATACGTATGTACATAGTTTGTGTACTTCTGGACACTACCTTACGTATTCTCGATATGTATTTGAAATGTCAAACTGTGTTCTTGGACTAAATTTTTTTTTTTTGGGTTAAAATGTTTTGAGTTCTGCAAAATGTTAATAAAATTTAAAGTAATAATACACAAAACTTTAATAGAGTAACAATTATGTTCTTGCAACTCAAATTCATTTTATTTAGCTACACACGGAAGGTGGTTGTAAAGTTCCATATACCAGATATGCCATTAAGTTATGGTATAAAATCGATTTTGGTAGTTTAAGCATAACGAAAAAACCTGAAGTGAGTCTAAATTACTGTCAAAAAATGTCGTTTAGAGCTTACGAGTCAGTCAAAATAAATAAGTGAAATTAAGTGAATCTAGTAAGATTTAAAATACAGAATATTTATTATCGTAGTTGTCGTAGACTGGATGAGTATTCGCCTAAAATTTTATATTTGTATTCATTAAATTCAAGCGAATGCCACTTTCTTGTAAAAATAAAAGGAAGAAATTAGTGAACTGAGGAAATAATTAGAGGAAAAAATTAACAACAGAAAAATCCGGTTAATTAATTTTCTGTGCAAAAGACAATTTTCTAACAATTAGGCAATCTTCATTAAGAGCAAGAAATGCTTCGCTAGTTTTATTAATTTAACTCTATAGTCCAACTTTATGATTAACAATTGTTAATGTTTCGGCTTTAGTATAATGGTAAAGGCAAAACTAAAAAGTATACGGCCACATGCTTACAAATTTTGTTACGCGAATACGATGTTGGTTGTTATTAAACGTTTATGAATACAAAACTTTACCAAACAGTGGGAAAACTCCCAGTGTTGTTTGACTAAGCAGTTGGTAATCAATTGCATAAAAAGTATTTGTGAAGTAGACGGTAACGATATTAAGCCTTAAGAATTTCTTTATTTCTGGTATTGAAGTTGAATTTTCGGTTGAAGTTGAATTTTTTATGAAAATATTGTCGCAGAATATTTTAGCTACATACATCTCTGTTTTGAATGTAGTTTCCCCTTTCTTTTAATTTAAAAAGTACGCATTTTCAGAACGTATGCAATATGTTGCCTGCTGTGTTGTTGGTAAATATTCTGAAGGCATTATATATCGTAAACGTAAGTATCATATGGTTTTCCATGTTTTTTTCACATAATAGTGGAAAATAAATTAGGCCGTAAAATGAGTTTCGGATGTAAACTTTTAAAATGCCGATACACGTATATCTTTTTGAAGTTATTTTTTTTTTTTTTATTGCTCATTCCTTTTTTGTCGGACGGTGTGTTAATGATGCAAATCGCAATCACTTTAGAGCAAATAAACATTATTAAATTTTACTTTTCTTTACTCAATTGATATTAATTAAAATAGTGACAAACCAAGGGGTTGAACTTAAGCCTGAAAAAGTAGTTTAATATAAATGCATTATTTTATTTGTATAAATTCCGGACAAAATTTCATGTCCAATTCCTCATGCTGTTTTTAATATCGTCGAAAAATTCAACTGCTCCCAATCGAAATGTTACAATGACGAAAGCAGTCATAAAGTCCTCTCATTTGGAGACAAATCTTTAACACTGACAGCCCTGCATGTGAAGGCGGGATCAGGACAGATATATGTATATGAAAATCGTTTGCCTCTATTAATTTATTTATATTATAAACACGCCTGTGAGTAATTCCTGGCGAAATTTTTATTTGCAGCATTATGTTACTATTGCTGTTAGTAATCATATTTCTGCGGGCAACAAAATACTTAATCTTGATTAATCATCAACTAAATTTTCTACAAACTAAATTTTATGTTGAAAGTTGTTTTTACTGTGTAAATATGTGTCTTTATACTTGTATTTGTATCTGCATGCAAATTTCATAACTATTTTTTTTATATTTTTATGCATTCTAATATTATATAACCCAGGTTCTTGTTATTGCAACAACTCGATACAGTACCAGAATAATTTTTGTGTTCCTTCCTGCTTGACACATACATACGCACAGGCACATGCTTATGCTCGCACATACAGAGACACACACACATTCATTAATATGCAACTATTTTCGTATTAAAATCTCGTATCCTAGTTTGGGTCAAGGTTGTTCGATTTTCTGTCTTCCGTTTTATTATTTGTATGTTCATTTCCATATGCGCGTTAACATGCCCGGTAAACATGCCTGTGCATGCATTAGTGTTAATGCGTTAATGAACACATACATACGTATATGGTATGTGTAAAAGTTACCCATTTAACCAAACAGCAGCTGGATTCTATAACTTTTGTTGCGATAATCGTATCGTTAAAATAATTGTAGCGATAATATGTCGAGTTTCCTATTCGGTCATATTTTCTTGTGATATTCGCTGCTACTTCTGCTGCCTGTGATTAATATTTGAATCACAAAAATTGACTTATTGTAAAATCGATAGATTGTATTTTGTGTTAAAATGTAAGCAAATAAATAAAAAAAATATTAGGAATACAATTTATGTTATTAAAAATGAAATAATTTAAATCCAAATGAACTCAAAAATATAGAGGCTGAATTACAGTACTCGAGATCGAGCAAAACTAATATAAGAAACAAATACACAACATTAGTAACGAAAATCATTCGATCACAAATGCCGTAATTCGGCCACAGCTGCTTAGTGTGGTGAAAATCATATCACAGAATCACAAAATCGTTGCTGCAAGCGATGAAATCTGTAGAAAAATTTACGATTATCGAATCGTTAAAAGCTAGAGAATCGCTCTTCAGGTGTAAAGAATAACCTTTTTTTCTAATCCGCGGTCCAAAATTATCGCCTTCGATTTCGAAGGAACTATCCAGCAAAATACTGTAAGAAAAGGAAAAAGCACACAGAATTCGATCGATTACGAATGCGACGATTAAACGAGAAAAATTGTGCTAGAACTACACTGTAATTACACTTGCTAGCTAAGTTTTGCGGCATTGTTGCCAACCATTATTTAGAAAAGCATAAGTACTACATGTACACTAATTTAGTGATGCAAAGTTTAAACTATCTTGGTCCACTACTTGGGGGATGACACCCACATGTGCATTGCATTGTACCGGAGCTAAGAAAATGCAGAAAGGATGGTGTAAAGGAGAAAATAGTATGTATTTGTTTACGTTTGATCAATCAAAAAAAATAGTAACGGAAAAATAAAACATTTATTTTTGCAAAATTAAATAAATCAGAGTTAACTACTAATGACTGAAGTTGTTTGTGAACGTTTGATGAAAGCGCACCAGGTTTTTGTGATCCGTTGAATAAGTTGTGGATGCGTAATAGGTGAACACATGTTTCGTTAAAGTTTCGTTAATGTTTTAGTTAAACATATGATTCATGTTTGTTGAACACTTATTTGGCAATATAAAATATACAATATTTTTTATATGTTAAACAGTGTAAGCTCAAAGTCGTAATAGTAAATTCAAAATAGGTCTTGTCGTTACTTTTGTATGTCTCGTCTCTGTTTACTATACACCCTAATAGGCCAACCTAAATTAAAGCGTTAAGCGTATTACTGCCGCATAAGCCATCTATTTTGTATGAAAATGGGTGGTTTACACAGCAAAAATACGCTTGACGCGCTAATTTAGGTTGGCCTGTAAGTCTTGAAATACTGAAAAACTGAATTTAAATAAAACAAAAGTTTGGCTTAAGCAGAATCTTAACTTCTAGTGATTTTTTTTATCAATCCTTTTCTATTGCTTAGTTCATATTTTTCTCCAGACTTAGGTCTATTTCTGACAACTTGTCTTTTACTATATTCCTTATTTACTACAATAAAAGAGTTGTAATTTTTGTTTGTTTTTATTCAAGAGCTAATAATATGTAAAAACCGTAACGTTAAGTAATACATTTTGGTGTTATTAACTTTAAGCACTGTAAATTATTATTATTAAGCTCTATTCTGTTCAGAGAGACATTTGTAATTGAGTCAATACTGGGTTTATTTACACAATAATTTTAATTTTCATACATACAAAATTCAATTCATGCAATCAGCATTTGACAGTTGTGAAAGAAGTCTGACTTCTCTGTAGTTAAAAAAAATTTGGTGTAATTTTTTCTTCGTAGTTAATGTATAACAATACATTACCTACGGAGAAAATAATTACTTACTGTGCATTTAGGCATTAAGATTTCAATTCTAAAAAAGGAATTTAAAGTGTTAATATGTTAAGGGCAATTCAGACTATTATACTGTGTATTAATACCTGGCAAAAATTCAAATAATACGTGCAAATGTGATGGTGTGAATGAATCAGGACTGTTTTTTCAAACACAAGCAGCTGTTGAAAAATTTACTAGCCAGTTGATTCACAGGCGATGGCGTGCCGTCACTGATGGTATTTGATTTCGTTATACAAGGGTTCGAAATTTTGAATTTGGTTACCGTATATAAATGTATTTTGCTCTAGCTGTATTTAGAAGATAACATATTTTTGTGTTATTCAATTTGGTTCTGTTTTACATAACTATTATTTTAGCTGCTGAATATTTTTAAGCGCCGGCACGTCCACCGCCAACATGAAATTGCTCTTCTGCCGCCGTGTAAAGTTTTATGTTGGCACATTTATTCTGTTCACTAGCACAAAAAAAAAACACGTTGAAAAAAATAACGTATATACATACATATGCAACAGCTGTTTTCTTTTCCATTCAAATTTTTTATTTTATTTGAAGTGTGATGGTGTGAATGTAAAATGTAATTTACGTTAGACTTTTTGACAGTCGCAAGAAATCTAATTATACTTTCATCTCAGAAAACTCGATAAAAGTATTTATCCTTGTATAATAGTCTGAAGTGCCCTTTAAGTCCGCTGGCTTTGTATTTTTTATTTTCTGTTAGTTTCTTGTTAGGAAATAAATTGGATTCTTATTGTCTCACCTCAAAAAATCTGATGAAAAGCTTGAAAGTCTAATTTGTTATTTATTTTTTCCCGCTGGAATTACTTTCCTGAGCAGTTTTTACTCATGATTAGATTGAATAAAAAGTGATCAAGATTTTTAGAGAATAAAAAATCGATTTATTAATTTTATTTCGTTGATTATGTAGCGAATAACTGAAAATGCAATATACACTAAGCATGAAAGTTTTATATGATGTATTCATTAATAATGTACAGGCCCATCTGGCAACACGTTTTAATGGTATGACCACCTGGTTTAAGCAATAAACATACAAGTTGAAATGTCTGGGTGTTTATTTTATGTAGCAATAAATATTTAAAAAATAAAAAAAAAATAGAAGAGAAACACCTACACAAACTGCTTTCTTTTATGGGCGGGCAGGCAGAGTGCCTGATCTTTTTTTCTTTTCTTGTTACAATAATAATAATGTTCAGTTTTCATTTCTAGTGCTGTTATTGCTATTGTGGCTGAAGTATCCTCGCTTATGGCGTGGATTATGAAAAGTTTATTTTGTTTTATGTTTGAGTTTTTGTTGTTGTTTTCTCCCCAACTCGCTCAAGATGTTCTTCAATATGTTACTTATTTATGCAGTTTATGTTTAGTTATTTTTCTTTTTGATGTTTCCATTCTATTTGTTTTACGCAGTATTAATTTTATTATAATGGTAAGTAGTTAGTAAACAAATATAAACTATAAAAGAAGAAAGTTCTAACATTTGTTGAAGTAAGCTATGTGTTTCAAATAGGGAATTCACATAATTTTAATTTAATTATCAGATTTAGCAGTAAAATATGTGGATTAGTCTCCACGTAGAACAGCAAAATTTTTTTTGTTGAAACCCGGCAATTTTTATTTTTAAAAAGATACATTTTATACATTTTCCGGGCAATGTTTTTTTCACTTTTAATTGTACTTTGAACTAAGTGCTGCTTAAGTTCTTCCGGCAATACCAAGTTCGCTTCACATATACATATACAAGTGTACATAGATGTGAGATAGTAAGCGTTTTTTTCGATTGGCGATCCTGCCAAATTAAAAATCACAAAAAAGTCCTTTTTTTGAACAAACATCTAAATCAGTAGTTACCAAAGGTCTACTAGATTACGTATCCACAAATTATACTTTCAACGCTTAGTTCAGGAAATTGCGCAAAATTTCAAAACAGATTTGAGTTTCAAATTGATTGCTATCAGTATTTTACAAAAAGCCGCTGAAGGTTATTTCAAAATTTTTTTTACGAGATCCATTAACCCGTAGTAGATGAGTACCCAAGAAGAAATTGATGCCAATTTTGATAAGTGGGAGCATCTGCTTGAAGACCACGAAGAATACACACCAGAACCTGTCAGCAACACAACAATAGCAGAGGCCACGCCACAATACATACCTACACCTAAGACCGCGGGACCAAAACCAATAACTATTCAACAGTACCAAGAACGCCAACAGAATTGATTTAGAACCTAAACACAACTGTTTCAATTCAGACTAACCCAAATCTACATTTTCATGCAGGACTAATTCGGCTGAAGAGCTTAGTAAATACTCTAACATTTTTCCATGTACACTCCATAGAAATACCACATGGCTATTTTCAGTACTTGGTCTGAAAATAGTTTTGACGGGCTGAGGGCAAATGGCAGCTCATCTGGGTGAAAGCTAAAGAGATAGGTGAAAATTTCCACAACATCATTCCTAGAGGGGTAGAAATAGGACTGTGTCGACGAGTAATCGTCACTTTCACTTACAGCAGCGATATGTTCAGCGGAACGAGCGAAACAATGATGCACAGGCCTTACAATTTAATTTGTGACCGCTCCAGTCTATTCAAAGTTATTCACAATTTTACCAATTGCTTGCGTAGTTGGACGATTATTACTACGTTTATACGTGACTCTTCACAAATAAAAACTATTCGCAAATAAATAACTCACTGTTTATGCGTCAATGCGAATGCAGAAAATTTGTATTTTTTAGTGAAGCCAGACGATAAAAATGTAACTAATTGGTAACACTATTAAACACAACATATGTTCAGAAAAAGACGTGATTACTAAAATAATAATGGAGAAACAAAAAATGATGATGTTTCTTACAATTTAATTAATGCAGAAAAGCCACGAAATGTTGCTAGAACGGTTCAACAAAAGGCATGCAACTTTTGTAATCGCTAGTGAAAGAAGAAGGCACAGGCACCCGTTAATTCTTGGAACATTTAAAAGTGACTACTTGATATCTGTTGCAGAAGCAGTGTTCAAGAAATGTAGGAAAAGACGATTTAAAGCTCGCCCTAGAAGTGACCACTACTGGACATTGATTAGAGAGCCTTGCTCCAGCTGCAACGACCGCTTTCATATTTTATTTTTAACATTTTCAGCACTTTTATTCAAATTTTACAATTTTTTTTTGCTTTCGTGCAATTTTTAGTAAATTATTTCCTTTCTGTCATATGATTCGACGTGTGCCACATCGAAGAAAACTTTAAAACCGATAAAAAAAAGTGGCAACTTTTTGTGTTTTATTTGCCAATAGCTTTTTAATCAGTACTTGTTTTCGTGACTTAGCTATTCCCAAATAACAATTCTATTTACTGCTTATACGCCAAATTTTTCTATTCACTATTACGGTATTCAAATGGTCTCATATTGTGTCATAATGTCAGAAAGTACTAACATTTTATGATAGTTTAAAAAAATCGTTGTTGTGCTGCAAACAAAAATAGTCAAAAATTAATAGGACTTCGTCGACTGTGTTTAGTGATTCGTCATAAGTTAACAGTATCACAGCATCACCTAAGAAATAAATGCATTAAAATGTATATTTGTTCGTAAATATGAGTATATTTCATTTAAAATTAAAAATAAAATAAAAAAACTTGAATCAGCTATAAAAACATCTAATAGATTATTATCGCACAAACTGGCTGTTATTTTAGTTTTTTCACTTATTTTTGGCATTTTGACAAAAATATTTAAATTGCTTTCCTTTTCTTTAACAGCTGATTCATATTTGACATAGCACACTACTTCATGACAGGTTGCTCACAGCAGTCATATATTTTCGTGCTATTATTTTAAGACTTCTGACTTCAGGACGACCCTTTGAATACCGTAAATAATTTTATTTGCGAATAAGCAGTACGTATAAACGTAGTATATGTAAACCTTAATCTCCTCTTAAAGCACGATATGTGACCGTTTAAGAATCACCTCTTTTGTAGTATGTTTTGATAAATTTTATTGTGTGATTGTTAAGCGATCCATTTTCGTCAATGTCAGACTTTCAACTGAGAAGAAAACAATTGGTTTAACAACTTCGTATGACAGATGTCGAATTCTAGTCATATACTTTTGAAACCACGAAATGGATAACCCGTTATGACATTAAAGTTTCGTTATTAAACATTTTTCGAAAATGCTAATATTGACCACAATAACAAAAACTTTTTGTAAAAATGAAAGCTTTTTAATAAAAAGCTGTTTTTACGTGACCAACGGAGAAATGTATGAACGTTTTCAGAACAGAATATATAATACTCACAATTGTAATTAACTGCCATTAATCGCTTATGAATACACGCTCTTACTGAACGATTATTAAGCTTCCAACGTTGTTTACCTAAAAAGTTGATAAGCAATTGAATAACCTTTTTTATGAATTGGACGGTTATAATTTTTTTTTCTTTTTCAAAGACGGGTGCTGACGAGAAAGTAAGGCGGCTTCGAAACAACTAGTTGTCCACCCTGCTAAATGTCTTTGATGTTTTCTTTGTCTAATTTTATTAATATCAATCACAAAGATAATATAGAAAGAACTTGAACCTGCTAAAACTTAATACAGAAATAATTATATAATTTTTTTTCTTTAATTTTTATTTGAATAAAAAGTAATGCAGGGATAAAAAATACAAAATTTAAGTTTTGTGTTAAACGAATTGCTGTTGCATTTGTCACTGCTACTACCCATTAGTAAAGTTGTCCAAATTCACTAACTTAAAAAAAATATATACATATTTTTTTTTTTTTAATACATCACCAAATTCCTGCTAATTATTTATTTACATAATTCAAATAACATACTAATTGTTTTTTCTTTCCTCTTCTTTTTCAGGTAAATAAAATATGTATAATATGTGAATAAGTTATGTACACATGCAGGTCCCACGGAAAATGTATGGTAATATAAAAAACAGCAAACATTCCTTTAGCAAAATGTCAGAAGACATGGCAAGGATATTTCTACTTATGCAATTTACAATTTATTTTATTTATGTACATGAATTCGTTTATTTTTTGATAAAAATATTAATTTCTTTATTTTTATTATTGCTAGATTTTTTAATTTTATTATTTTTCATTTTGTTTTCTTTTCTTTCATTAGACCATCTTCATTGGTAGATTCCATTTTAAAAGAAACAACGTGAGTAGAATTTTTTAACTTTTAAATTTTTATTTGTTTAATTGCTTTAATTATATTATATTTTACTGTTTTGGGTCTAAAAATATACCCTATTGATAGTTTTCTGTCTTCTACGGAAGACAACGAATTTTGACCGCGTACAACTAATTTCGATCGACGCTGTGACTGTGTGCATTTTCATATATGTACACCAATGTGTTTTATTTTTGACGGCAAGTATTCGCGTCGAAAAATTCGTCGTTCGTCGCAGTTGTGTTCCTAGCATAATATTGCATAAACATTTGAGTGTCAAAAAATTTGTTCGCATTGGATTTCACACAATTTATCGATCGCTCATAAACAGGCTCGTATCGATTGGTCGAAATAAATGCTCAAAAATACGATCGTGGCGCTTCAAAATACGTCACGTCATCGTACGTGACTGGCGATGAATCGTGTATATATACATATATATAAGTATGAACCCGAAATTAAACAGCAGTCGACTGTATGGGCGTTTCAAGATGAGCAAATTCCAGCAAAAGTTGTTTGCGCACGAATCACTTTCAAGCAAATGGTCACCTGTTTTTTCGGGGAAAACTGGACATGTCGCAACCATACAACTAGAGCAACGCAGAACTGCCAGTTCTGAGTGGTACACAACGATTTGCTTGACAGTTGTATTCCAAAAAATTAGGAAAACCAACCGCCAAAGACGAATCAATCTTCATCACGATCATGCAAGCTCGCACACATCGGCTCAAACAACTCAAACAATTTGTGAGCACTCGAAACATCGATTTGATGGATCACCCGGGGTATAGTCCTGACATGGCATCGACTGATTTTGTTTTTATTCGCGTGCGTAAAAAATAAACTGAGAAGTCAATGTTTTTCGACAGCTGAAGAAGCATTCTGAATGCATGTTATAGAGATACCTGAATCGGAGTGGCCAAAATGCTTCGACAATTGGTTCAAACAAATGCAAAAGTGCATAGATCTTTATGGGGAATATTTTGATTTTCGGTAGTTGATATTTAAATTTATTCTCTTATCTCGAAATATAAAAGGCAGCCCTCATATAACTTTGTTCGCATTGAGAAAAATAGGCTGTAATTCTCTTAGTACATAGTGAATCTTGATTCATTATAGTGAATATTATACACTAGAAATGAAATGGTTATAAATTTTATGCGCTATAAATTTTATGTATGCTGAAAATTCTACTTATATTTTTATCAAATAACGACGGCGTTAAATTGTTTTTTCATAAAATGGAAAATTGGTGGAAATTGTTTGTTTTTTAATAAAAATACGTTATCTATGCGAAATGATATTATTCAGGAATATTCTTTGTTATATTGGCATCCCTCATTTCATTTAAAATATTTTATATTTAAACGCAACGAATATTCAATTTACTTTTGAATGTAGCAAAAGATTTCTAATCTAAAGGATCATAACTGACAAGGACTTGTTTAAAAATCATTTTTGTATATTATGCCATAATGTTTTTTCCCCCTTTTTAAAGAAAATACTAAAATCGAATGTGCGTACTTAAAATATTTTAATTCTAATTAGAAATGTGTTTGAAAAGGATATTACAAAAAAAAATTTTACATGAAAATTTTGAATGAAATCGTTATTAATTAACCGATTTTTTACTAAAGTATACAATAATCTTAACATTTTTTTTTTGCTCTTCAAAGAAACAGTTTCGTGGTGTTTGCTAACTTTCAGTTTCTTAGAAGAATAAGTCCTGTTACTCGCATTTGACAGCAATAACTATAAATTTCCTTCTTTAATCTCTTCAAATTCTTGTAAATAAACCAGGTCATTATATAACCTTAAGCTACAACCAATATGAAGCGTGTCGAAGGCTACGTAAAAACAAGAGAAAAAAAATTATGTACTAATAAACGAGAGTCAGGCAACTTTTTCCATCTCATTTGCCACCAGCTGGTTTAAAAAAAAAAACCTGGAAAAAAGTTACGCCGTTAGCGCTTTAACTTAATCACATTAAATCCTTTTTTATTTTTAAAGTTTTCTCCCACCTTTTTTCATTTGTATGCAAATATTTTCATGTTTATTTTTTATTTTTAATTACAATAAAGTAACACTCATCTGTGTGGCAGAATATAATAATAATTTTTTTCTCGCCAGCTATCAGATGAAAATTTTTTTTTAGAAGGAAGAGCTTCTGCTTTAATGTGCAAGGAAAATGAAGACTATTTTGGCAGAGAGCTTTTCCTAAAGCGTGGGAGACTTCAGGTGTCTGCTCTCTCTCTCTCTCCCTTTGTGTTTTATTCATAGTCGTATAATGTGTATTGTTACAAGCAGTGTTCCCAGGTCAATGTATTTTTTCCCCCAGAAAAATTTTAAAACCCCTTAAAATTCAATGTTTTTCTACAAAATCCCCCTAAAAATTTTTGGTGAACATTCTGCTGTAGTTTGCGAATCAATATTAATGCATTGACAATGCAGAAAATGCATAAAATTGTTAAACTTTCCCCAATTAAAAAGAAGTAAAAATTAACTGATTATATGTACATATTTTTCAGTGCATATGTTATGATTACAGGCGTATGTATGTATATTTATTATAAATTTTCGATTTATTTGTATTCACATATTTTGAGCTCTAAGTACATATTTATAGGCAGCTGGATATTGTTATCTGTGTATCTAGAAAAAAATTAAGTTTCTTTAAAAATATTAAGAGTTTCTAAGTCTTCTTCGCTTTTTACGTCCTTTTGACATTTTCATAAAAAGAGTTTCAATTTTATCAAAGAATCTTAGATATTTTAATTTTCCCAATTCTTAAGAAACGGAAAACATTCAAAGAAATGACACATAAGGAAAAAATTCATTCAACTCAACAAAATGAATATAAAATATCTCATATAATTTTACTTATAAAATCGTTAAAATCTTCAGATTTATCAGTTGAAAAATCTTCTAACTCCTGCCATTTTACCGTTCAACCAAACACAGACATCCCCTAAAAATACCCCAAAAATAAATTATTTTCCCCCAAAAATTTCCCCGAAAGAATTTAACACCCCTAAATCTAGGGGGAATCCCCCTATACTGGCAACACTGGTTACAAGCTATATTTTATTTTTTAGACAGCCTTTTTCTCAGACATTGTATGACGCATGCAGCCATTTGTATGGTTAACTGTTTGTCATGGTCTTTTGAAACTTAAACTGAACGAAAAATTGCGACTGGATTTTCTTTTATTAGATTAGATTTTTATGGATTAGATTCAAGCTTTTCACCAATAGTTTGGGATAATATGAAATCAAATGGAAACTAAATGTATGTATATTACGTTCCGATTTCCAAATAGCTTTGTCATTTAAATTATAGTAAACTATGGCTCTCAAGATCGAACTAAAGGGTAGTCAAATTTGAGGGTAAGAACCGAATTTTTTTTGTTTGGCTAGTGGCACGGTCCTGCTAAAACCAAAGATCACTGATTTCAACTGTAGACACTGGTGGCCATGCTTATCATGGCGTTGATAGTTTACATTGACGGGTGCTGACGAGAAGTGTGGCGGCTTCGCAACAGCTAGTTGTCTGCCTAACTAAGGGTCATGGATGTTTGCTTAGTCTTGTTTAAATAATATCTATCACAAAAACAATATAGAAAAAGTTAGAACAATAAAAATTAGTTTGTTTATTATTACAATTTTTTTTTTGATTTTTTCCTTCGAAAATTATGCTTTAGATTCTAAAAATGGTAGGCCCTCTCCCGGCTTTTCTTATTTTTCCTAACTTATTTAAAATTTAAGGAAATTGTTTCAATAACTCCTACAAATAGACGTTAATGTTTTCTGACTTTCAGCTGTCTATATGCCGCCGACATCTCGTTGATGACAATCAACTCCTCAGTAGACTCGAAAAATCTTAAAAAAATGTTTGCAACTCAACTACTTATTCTAAAATTCTTATGAACAAAACGAGAATCGGAAATGTTTAAACAAACCTTTAATACGCAGAACATTTGTTCGTCTTTTTTTTAATATTTTACTTAAATATTTTTTCCCTTTTTCATTAAGTTCAGTTTTGAGAACGTTAAGAAAAAATACAGTTAAAAAAAACAAACACAAAAATTTTGTTATCTTTCTTTGCCTCCTGCAGCTAAATTTAATCAATTGTGTGGCGAAATTGCTGATAAGCAGTATTTTTTGTATCCTCACTGCATATTTTATGTTTAAAAGGTCTTTTGTATTCAAAACATATCTTTGTTTATGACTGACTTCAATTGAAAATGTATCAATATGGTTAAGAAAAGAATAGTTTTTTTCTTCGTTGGTATCGCTAACGTTACCATCATATGAAAATTGTGTTTGCTGCATAAAAAATTCTCAATGGTTTTTCTGTATTATTACAGAAAAACCATTGTTTTGATGTTAAGAAAACAAAAATGTTATGCACGTGTGAACAGGAAGAAAATAAACTTACACAAATAAACAGCAAATAAAAGTGGCTCAATGAAAAATGGCTCCAAACTTGAAAATAAATAAATAAATATCTTAAAACTTTAAAATGAAAACCATATCGTTTTGCATACAAAAATTATTCGTGTATGTGATGGCAAATAATCATACAGCAAGACAGTGAAAACATATACATATGTGTATTTCGGCAATGTCCCAGATTGTGTTACGGGGTGAATTCAGTAGAAAATTTTTTAATTTCTATGATTTTGGTTACAGCCTTTAAATAAAAAAATTTGGAAAAATGCGACTTTTTGAGAATTTTCTTACAAAGAATGTTAACTTTTTAGCCCTTCTCAATCTAAAGTGTTGTAAAAGAGGAATATAATAACTATTTTAGAACAAACAACAATACCATAGAAAAAAAGTATTTTTTTTTCCAAATTCTTAAACATCGACAGCTTTCTGAGTGATATTTTATCTGAAAGCTCGGCTTTTTCATATTTGCTTTCTAGTTTCCAAAAATCTCTTAAAAGCTGTAAAAATAAAACATTTTCTATGTTTATAGTCGAACTTTTTATGGTACACTCAGATAACTTTGTCAGTAAAATTAACTAAAAACACTCTTTATAATAAATGAAATTTCATTTAAAAACCCTCCTATTTATCTTTCATTTAAATTTACTTATTACTTCATTTGAATTTAAATGTTTCAAAATCTACGGAACACAATCGGTAAAAATAATGATTTTTCCTCTATTCTAACTGTCAAATAATTCATGCGTAATCAAATTGTAAAAATTTTTTTAAATTTTTTCTTAGGTGGTCATTTTATTTAATTATAGTTCTCTATCTGTATTATCTCCTTTTTCAATTCGCTCATTTTATGTTTGTTCTGCAAAGCCTCTGCTGAGATTCGAACATGCAGCATCTCGACTTGAAAGCAGCTGTCTGTCGTACCCACTCAGCCATCGCAACAATCAGAACAAATTCAACAACAATCAATTGAAGTAAAGAGTATATATGCTACATATGTATGTATGCTACATATGTATGTATGTAGAAACCAAATTATAAATATGTATACACGTATTAACAGCTATTTTCCTTGGTTCATGGATGTGTAACATAAGTTACAACTGTCATTATTAACTGTGAGCGAAAATCCGTATTTATCTGTAGTTAATTTTTGAAGCAACTGTACAAATCAGTTAAAATGAAAATTTCATTCTGTTTTAAAGGTTTTGTCATTTAAAAACAACTCCACTGATTAATTCTGGAATAAACTACGGTCAGTTACTGCAAAAATATTCTGAGTATATATAATTGTTAACTACTGTATCGGGATTTAGTTCGACTTTACTTCCTCAGAATTAAGATGGTTGTTTTGTGGTGCAGTTTTAGTGCTGTCAGTTTTAAAACCGCACTTTATTTACAATTTTCACAGTCAAATACGGCAGCCACTATTGAAGTTTGATTGCGTTCTTGTAGTAGATTAAGAAATTTTTTCATATTATTCACAAATCACGGCATTTTTTTTAAACCCTTTGACTTTCGTTGCAAAAATGCCAACCACAATAAGAGTGATTACACATTTTTCAACTTTTGTTTGTTTCAAAACTACAATAAAAAAAATTTAACACCGAACTTAATTATTTATTCGCTATAAGAGCCAATTGAAATTTATTACTTGCAAGACGTAAAATACTTTCTGTATAAAAAGTTTGTTTGAGCATTTCTGATTCTCATTTTGTTCATGAGAATTTTGGAATAAGTAGTTGGGCTTCAAACATGCTTTTTAGATTTTTCAAGTCTACTGTTGTTGTGAGTTGTTTAGCAGCAACGAAATGTCGGCGGCATATAGACGACTGAAAAAAGACAGTAATAAATTTAACAACTTTAAAATAAAATTAGTAAATTTTTGGTACAATTGGCTTACAACTATTGATTTGTAATAAATTACTTATTTTTGTTGAAGACTGTGTGATGTCTCTCAAAATGCTAAACGAATTTAAAAAAATATTGTTTCCTAAATGTTCTGTATATTCGTTATTCGACCTTTTTATTTAAATTTGTTAGATTTTATAAATGAGCTTAAGGTCACTCAATTCTCAATAAATATATTTTCTATTTATTGATAAATTTTTTCGATATTTCGATACTCCTTTGTGTATCTTCTTCATCCTGAAGAAGATACACAAAGGAGTATCGAAATATCGAAAAAATTTATCAATAAATAGAAAATATATTTATTGAGAATTGAGTGACCTTAAGCTCATTTATAAAATCTAACAAATATTGTTTCCGTAATTTAAAAATTATTGTCTTATTGAATTTCGAATATATCTTTTTTCGATATTCGGCGAACCATTCACACTGTATTAAGCCATATTTCGAAAACAAGAGCTAATGGAAAAAAGCCACGAACGCATTTCAATTCAGCAACCTCGAATTAGGGGAGAAGAACAGCAACACAATGGATGTTCCCCTGTGAAATCTTTGATTTTGTATTAAGATGTTATTTTTATTTTTTTTTTATTTAAAATGTTTTGGGATCGTAAGAACAGATTAGACAGAAGGGATTTCAGCTTTATGAGTCATCCACCACTTTTTAATTAATCACTACCTGACTTTCAGTTTTATGTTCCATAGTGGCTTCGCTCACAATTGTCTTTCCACTTTTTCCAAACTAGTGTTTGTTTAAAAGTCGAAGCGATTTTTTACGGTAATTTTTTTTTATCACTCTTGAATAACTTAAGAAAAATTCTCAAAGTTCATGTGTCTGTTTTCCATATATTCTTTGGGGCCTTTTTTCATGGGGCCTGGTAAACGTTTCTGTATACTGAATTGATAACACACACAGTGTTTTTTACTGTCTGCAAAGATGATAGTATTTTTCAGTAGTATGTGTGTATATGTATGTATGTTATTTGCATATATTAACTTTTAAGTGCCATAAAAAGTTTGTAAATTCTTATATTAAGCCGACTTATGTATTTACTGGTGCTTGTTCCCATAAAACTGAACAAAAGCTATACTATAACTGAAATTTATTATTCCTTTTCTCTCCGAACACTCATTATAGTATTTGCATAAATTTCCTGTACCAAGAATATGCATACAGGAAAATTTTGCTCAGCTCTGAACTGTTTAGAGAAAATTTTAATATATGCAAATAAGCATTTTGTTCATAGAGCTTGCAATTTTATTGTGATACAAAATTGTTACATATATATATGTATAGATATAATTTATTATTTTATCAATAATTCTGTTTAAGAAAATTCCAGCGAAATCAACATGGAGCTGAAAAAATTTAAATAAACGATTCTACTTCTGCCATCTTATTTTAATTTGACTTCCAGTTAAATTACAAAACAAATTCAGATGGAATTTGTGTTACAATTAAATCTTTTTTTTTTTAACACCTAGACCCGAACTTATACTCCTTTAGCATTGAAACTACATGCAATCAAGTTGAAATAATATGATGTTGATTTAAAACAGTTGGCCATCAAAGCCACATTTCTATAGCGTTGCCTACATGTATGTATATGTATGTATATAGAAAAAACAAAGAATGCTTTCTAAGCTTTCTTATTGAAACATTTTATTTCTTAAGCAGCAGCGCCGCACCGACCTCCTCTATTTATCCCTGTTGATCAACTTTCAATTTATCGCCGTTTTGGCTGTTGATTACAACTCAATTATGATGTGACTCCGAAGCGAGTTGAGTAGTGATGATCGTTGCGGCGCACATGAAACAGCCATGATATAATGCCCAACTAATAAATCTTCAACTGTTTCTGCCTTCTTTAAAAATAAAACCAATTTCAACTGATGGAAGTAAAAACCATATAAACTTATATATCGATACCCAAAAGGCAAAATTCCGTAACTAACTAATTATATAAGTTAAGGTGCATTCTTTAGCGTAACACCTTTGTTGCTATTGCCTATGCTTTTGCATAATTTTTCAATTTCGAATTCTACCTTTCGAACATTTTGGAGAGCAGCGAACCATCATTATTGAAGTTTTTAATTTCTTTGATTTTCTTAATAAGTTCAATCTTTGAACAGTTTTCGAAGAACAAACACGCATCGTACATAGTACGATATTTAAGTAATAAACTTGTAGAGTTAACTAAATAATTCGAAACCTAAATTGTTTAATTTATAATTTACCCAAAAATTTGTTATAAACCTGAATAAACTTGAATTGAAAATTTCGTACTGTAATCCGACCAGTTAATGTTAATTAGTATTGAATTTAATTATTTATTAAAATAAGTGAAATATTTTTATAAGTTGCTTACCCCCAATTTTTGACTTGGATTTTAAATGTCATTTCAATTTAAATTTGATTTAAATACAAAATTGGGCCAAACAGTTGCTATTTAAATCAAACTTAAACGGCCTGCCGTGCCCATTTAAATCCGATTTAAGTTTTTCGTACTGCCATATGATATTGACAGTTTGGTTTTGTTCTGCAAATTAAGAAAATTGCACATGTTTTTTTTTTGTTTGTTTCATAATTTGATTTTTTATTATTTCCAGAAGGTAATCAACTTCTGCAGCAGTGAAATTGGGGAGTCCTTTTATCACTTTTGCTACTCATTTTAATAATGTTTACAAAACACGTTTTTATTTTCTAAACTTTTCACAATTTCACTTGCTTCCAAATTTGTTTTTTTTATTATTGAGTTATCGATAATTTTTTGACACTTACAGTGTGCTGCCGTACTTTTATTGCAATTAATTACCAACAATAATTTTAGACTGTAAAACAGAAAGCTATTTTAAATCCAACTTAAATTTTAAGCAAAATTTACTAATTTTGTATTCAAATCCCAAGTCAAAAATCGGGGGTTAATATAATCAAATATTAAATAATTTTGACGTCGTTTTGTTACTGCGACAAGCAAAATAATTTATATATACATACGTATGAATGTGCATTAAACTTCGGAATCTGTCATCTTTCGTAAACTTTTCGTTTTTGAACAGACCAGTATCAGCGATTTATTGACAGGTAATTTCTTTGCCAAAATTCGGTTTTTGTATTTATTTCAATATTTTAAACCATTTTTGAGTTAATTGAATATATGTTATCGTACCTCCTGCATTTTTCAAATAATGGTATATCTCCAAAAGCAGGAGCTAACCTAAAACACCCGTTAGCACCACTGAATTCAGGGCACCCGAATTAGGTTTACCCACTGGCTGCCCCGTCTGCCGGAAAAAAAAACAGTTTCAAATTCAAGCACAGTGTAATTCATAAAAAGTTGGATGTTCGGTTCTAACCGACTGCGTGCATCGAGCACTACCTGTGTATATAAAAACAATTTGAAGGAACGATTATATATACTTTAATTTTCCATCAAAATCTTAGAAATTTCGACTCATTTTCAATTTCATTGATTTATCACGCAACCAGCACACATTCCACACCCACTTTAATGCGATATGACTCCAAATTTGTAATTTTATGAAACACGCAGAAAACTGTTTACATATATTTTTTCAATTTGGAGGCAATACAATTTCGTGAATATTTTAAGCTCGTATATTATGCAAATCTTCACACACACTCGCGCAGGCATAAATTTTTAAAGGTTATAAAATGTTGTTCAAGACTTCGTACATTTTTTTGGTTAATTTAATTTTTGGCTAAACAAAATATATTAGCATTCGTTATAAAGGGTATTTTTTTTCGATGAATAGAACTTTAAGTTGCAATACAACAACGATGGATTATTCGATTGACATGAATTTTATTTATCCGAAAGATAATCTTGTGGCATTACATTTTAATTATGATTTCTGGCATATGACCGCCACGGCTCGCGCGGATGTAGTCCAATCTGGACCTCCGATTTTCAATGACTTTTTCCAATATTTGTGGCCGTATATCGGCAATAACATGGCGAATGTTGTCTTCCAAATGGTCAAGCGTTTGTGGCTTATTCGCATAGACCAATGACTTTACATAGCCCCACAGAAAGTAGTCTAGTGGTGTTAAATCACAAGATCATGCAGGCCAATTCACAGGTCCAAAACGTGAAATTAGGCGGTCACCAAACGTGTCTTTCAATAAATCGATTGTGGCACGAGCTGTGTGACATGTTGCGCCATCTTGTTGAAACCACATCTCCTGGTCATCAGGGTTATTCAATTCAGGAATGAAAAAGTTACTAATCATGGCTCTATACCGATCACCATTGACTGTAACGTTGTGGCCATTATCGTTTTTGAAGAAGTACGGACCAATAATTCCACCAGCCCATAAAGCGCACCAAACAGTCAGTTTTTCTAGCTTCACTCCGAATGCGGCAGCTTTGTTTGTTGACGTAGCCATTCAACCAGAAGTGCGCTTCATCGCTAAACAAAATTCGCTTATGGAAATCGGGAACAACGGCAATCTCGTTTTGGGCCCGTTCGACGAATCTACGCCTTACTTGATGATCGTTTGGCTTCAATTGATGAATTGCCAAACCAAACTGAGAATAAATCACTTGACAGCTATTAAATCGGTGGCCATCTTGAACAGTAATGCCAACTTAAAGTTCTATACATCGAAAAAAAAACACCCTTTATGTCTGTATGAAACGAGGGACTGACAAAATGGAAATAAAATTCTTTTGTTTGAAGATATGTGAATTGTTACCATCTATCAGGGTTCGTGGGGGATTTTTATTGTTTTTTATGTTTGGCTTCAGTTTCTGTCTATTTATGTTTTAACACACACGCTCTCAAATGTGTTTATACACGGCGGTATGTATCTACACATGGCAGTTAGTTTCTTTTAATGTGCACAGTTAGCAGTTACGTTTGTGCGTGATTACAACAACTATGTAGTTTTTAAGTACATTTGTACGTATTTGTAACAGCTTCTGGGATAATCTGCTTAAATTGAAAGTGAAATATTTTAGCCTGAAATGATTAGATTTTTTTCGCTCAGTCTACTTTCAGAGTATTATCACTACTGTGAAAATATACTGTTTGGGGCGCACCAAAACAAAACGGAAATTTTTGGTGTTTTATTAAGGGTAGACATACACAGAAAAAAAAAAATATATATATATACAGTTGAACTTCCTTCTAGTTAACTTCTATACAATGAAGTTCTCCTTATTACGAACTAAAATCAAGTACACAGCTTTTTCGTTCCACTTTCAATGTATGTGAATTTTTCGGTACAATAAACAAACTTTTGGAAACAAAAATACATTTTAAGTATGTTTTTGTCTCCATATAGTAAACTATTTTTAGCAGCTTTATTTTACACTTGTTAGCAACACTATTTGTAAAGAAAATATGTTATATTTTTGGGATTCCCAAAGTAATGAAAATGAAAACAAGAAAGTTTATGATTTTACTTTTAACATCAGTTGATCGATTTCAGAGAACGAAAATGATGCACCGGAGTAGTATTTGTCATGAAAAAAAAAGTTATTAGCAATTAATAGAGTTGAAGAAGGCACATCAGAGAAAAAAGATATAGCTAAAGAGTTTGGAATTCTTCCCAGTACTATATCAAACATTAAAAAAAAAAAAACAAGTCAGTTATTCAGTTAAGCATTAAGCGTAAAGGTGGGATCATACGATTGCCCCAATGCACCAATTTGTGTTACATTTTGTGTGCCAATCGTGTGATAGCACAGTTTATTGGCTCATGCGGCAACCAAAACGAATGTTGTTCTTATTTGTCTCAAATACAACCTTGATGCGACAACCGTGTGAACACTTGACATACAACTAATTACCAATAAAAATTCTAAAAATGCACCAATATTTATTGTGTTCTCATGCGGCAACCAAAGAAGACAATACGCGCTAATAATATGCATATGTATACATGTATTTAGTTTCAAAACTGTTTAAACGCGTCTTCCAAACATGATTTCTGCTTTTCAATCAGTAAAATTCAATTGTTGTTACTATTATTTTTTTTTTTTTGCTTTTTCAGCCCGCACAACATTATAATAATAGCCGAAGCAATTTTCTTTCTTTTTAATCAACAAACCATATTTTTAACATTTAATTCATTTTTTTTTTATTTTTTTTTTTTTAAACAAAGTTTGTCATCAGCTACAACAGCTGTTTCTCAGAGTTGTTTTGCGGCAATTTGCGACAATAAAATTTCAGTAAAATGTCACAATCATGTGATTGCAGAGAATTTGATTGGGACAAATTTTTTATTATGCTCCAATTCAGCCCAATAAAAATTGTGTAAAATTGGTGCATTGCGGCAATCGTGTGATCCCACCTTAAGAGACTTAGAACTTGTCTTTTCGAAGACATTGACGAAGCAATGATCAAATGGGTTACGGCCGCTCGTTCTAAGAATCTTTACGTATCTGGAGTATTATTGATAGTGAAAAATGAAAAAATGTAGTTTAAACGAAAATACCTGATTATTTTAAATAAATAAAAAATTAAAAATAAATATTTCTGTATAATGAAGTTTCCAACTATATAGCGAAGTAATTCTCTGTCCCCGCGGAGATTCACTATAGTGAAGTTCGACTGTATATATTCGAAGAGGTACATATTATTATTATTGAAATACATGGTTTAATATATATTACAGTTGTAGATAGCCACAATAAGGTTGTAAGCAATTGAATTATGTGGCTACAATCATATTCCAAATAAATAAATAAACATTTCCCAGAAGGAAGAGATACATAAAGAATATCAGGAGAAGTTTGAAATCAAAGTTCAAATGCCAGATTAGTGAAGGAGTTACGAAAAAGCAAGAATGGGTTACAGAAAATTTAAAAAGTATGCGGAAACAAGAAGTATTATAAATAACTATAAGATATTAAGAGACAAAATCATCAGGTTGAGGTCATCAATTACTTTTCTGAAAAGTTGTAAAAATACATTAAATTTAATTTAAACATGACTAAAAATATGGTCAATATATTTGATATTGATGGAATGTACAACATTAAATACGAAATATTATTATATGCAAACAATTTAAACAAGAAACTTTTGAACTTGGCAATAAAACATGATCATCAATTAGTAAGACAATTTAAGCATGAAATAGGAATATTGGTATTATATAGATTGGAAGGGCATTTTGTATTAAAAGAATTGGAAGAGTTTTTAGCATATGATGATATAATAGCAAAACCTTTTAATAGAAAAATTAAGGCAGTGCATAAAAAGAAATTTGATGATTCTTATGAACTAGAGAAGGTAAAATTAGCAATATTATTAAATAGGAAGTGGTTTGTAAATCAATTAAATGTTAATATCTCACAGGATATATAGTGGCTACTTTCATTAGAACAAAAGTATGGTTTGCCAGGGAAGAAGAAAGAATTCCCAGTTTTGAAGGTAATAGCAGATAGTGAAGAATTCGTAAAAACTATAGACAACAGGAAGGAATAGGAGATTGCTAGGTCAAGATTAGCGATGATGATAGATAATCGTATTAAGAGTAGCAGAACCTCAGATAGAGATAAATTTGTATTGAGCAAAGTTAAAGAAGCTACACGTTTTCTGAATGAAAGTAAGGACGTTCTTATTCTAAAGGCAGCTAAAGGTAATACAACAGTAGCCATGATCAGATGTGACTGACTATGAATCAAGGATAAATGCCATTATTAGTGACACGGCAGGATACACTCTTATAAATAGGGATCCAACGAATAAATTACAAAAACAAATTTTAATACATGCTCGTTGAATTTTTTTTTTTTTTCATTTAATTTATTTTTTGTTATTTCTTTTCGATATAAGAAACATTTTCGTAAACACAAAAGCACACATAAATTTTCAGTTGCTGCACTTCATTAGCTCGCCAGGGCAGCATCAAAAACTTTGTAAAAAACAACTATAGTTGCTTTGTTATCAATAGTTTTTAGTTATTAAGTCAAAAATATTATTTTTGTCATAAATGTAGCTTGCTAAAGGGTTTCAATGGTTGTAAAGGGTGTTTTTTTTTTTCGATGTATAGAACTTTAAGCTGGCATTACTGTTCAAGATGGCGACTGATTTAACAGCTGTCAAGTGATTTATTCTCAGTTTGGTTTGGCGATTCATTATGAATACACTCGCACCTGAACAACGCTCGCAAATAGTGCAATTTTAGTGCAAAACGAGATTACCGTTGTTCCCGATTTTCATAAGAGAATTTTATTTAGCGATGAAGCGTATTTCTGGTTAAATGGCTACGTAAACAAATAAAGCTGCCTCATTTGGATTGAAGCTAGTTCTCAAGTGTATGTCGAAACACGGTTAAATCTAGAAAAACTGACTGTTTGATGCGCTTTATGGGCTGGTGGAATCATTGGTCCGTACTTCTTCAAAAACGATGAAGGCCAGAACGTTACAGTCAATTGTGATCGGTATAGAGCCATGATTACCAACTTTTTCATTCCTGAATTGAATAACCATGATGTCCAGGAGATGTGGTTTTAGCAAGACGGCGCAACATGTCACACAGCTCGTGCCACAATCGATTTATTGAAAGACACGTTTGGTGACCGATTAATTTCACGTTTTGGACTTGTGAATTGACCTCCAAGATCTGGTGATTTAACACCGCTATACTACTTTCTTTGGGGCTATGTAAAGTCTGCAAAATAAATACTTAGTTTTGTGTAGAAACCAAAACGAAAAGTCTTTGCACAAGCGCGGCTTTATTTAAAAGTTTCTTTTGCGTACAAATCTGAGTTACCTTACCGATTCGAAAACAAAATAAAACGAAATTTTCTCCAGATTTAAATTGACTTATGTGGTTTTATTTCGTATGCCTTTAACGAGATTCAGTTTTCTTATCCCTTTTTAAATATGTTTATGGTCTCACATTGTGTGACCCAAGCTCTCCCCTGCTGTGCATGTGTGCGGTTATCTGATGTGACCTCTAACGACATATGTCATAACTTTCATCTCGTATTTCATCATCGTTGCTTTAATCTTTTACCCAGCGATTCAAAAACAGCAAACAAAAGTTAACGGGTATTTGGTTCAATTTCCAACCACTCTGTTAATGAACCATCGTGTTTTTACAGCAATAGCAACTCTTAAAAGAAATAAAAAGAAATGTACAAAATTTAACAACTAAGAAATATGAGAAGCATGAATGAGAATGGAAGCAGGGGGTAAAAAGAAGTTACAAGTAAACGTAAGCTTGTGGTCGTTGTAATATGTAGTTTAAAAAAAAAAAAAAGAACATAAAAAATTCACCGAAATTTGTGGAGATGTTTGTAGAAGTCCAATTGTGTATCCATGTAAAAAGAAACAGCGGCAAACTGTGTGCAATTTGCTGCTATAGCAAAATTTATTGTTACTGTGTGGTAGATAAAAACAAGCGCAATTTCTGTATTTGTATGTGTGGTGCATCAATGTTGCCGACAGAAAATTTTACTATATATGAAGAGAAAATTACACGCATATTTTTGTTTTAGATATAAACAGCAGTAATTCTTATATTAGATTAAGTTTTGCTGACCGCTTGCGTTGGATGGATACAATATGAACTTGGATGTAAGTCAGTCCCTATCCTACCCATTTGGGCTTTATCTGGCGTTGAACCGAGCTGCATGTCATGAAAATGCAGCGTTGTCGCCTTGTGGCTAGTTTAGGGCTCTCACATTTGTTTTTCTTCTACCTAAACACTATTCACTTTTTTATCTGTTAGGCTTTAGAGGCCGCGTACCTCAATTGCATTTACTTAAACATATCATAGTCAAGGATTACTATTAGCCAGTACACGCAAAGAAAAAACATTTTGCAATATGCTTGCGCCAACAATACTAGGCTCTCTATAACAATGCAAAGGGCTGTGGCAAACAAGATATTTTTATTTAACATACGATCAGTCAAAAACACAATAAAAACATATACAGAGATCTTCGAATTTTCATGGTTAAAGATGAGATCAATAACTGCAGTAAAAGATACCTTAATAGACTAACCGTCTAATTCATAAAAATTATAACAGGTTTATAAAGCTCTTATTTGACAGATTTTCCATACAAATATGTCAAATAACAGTCTTCGAAGCCTGTAATAATTTTTATGAATTAGGGGTTAAGTAATCATTCCAATGTATTAGCAATAAACCTGCTAGATGATAGCACTGAAATCCAAAGAATTAAAAGGCTTCATGTTCTTGATCTTCCCTTCCGAAAATTCTAATTTGTCAAATCCTATTTAAATTACAAAAGTAAAATTTGATTTTTTATTTCTTTATTTTTTTTTTTTTTTTTTTTTTTTTTGAGTTTTAAGGAAAACTCTATGTATGTTATTTAAAAGTCATGAAATTTGCGTATTATTTTGATTGTAAAATAGATTGCAAAGAAAACAATTAAATAAAAAAAAATTAACATGCCGTACACAGTTTTTGTTAAAGTTTTTGTTATCCCCTTCCATGGAAATCATTTGAAAAAATACAATACCTACAACCATTTTATATTCAATATTTGAACAAAATTTATTTGCAACAAACATATTATTTTTTGTCCATTAAATTATGAGCAAATAATAAACAAAATATTGTTTTTAACAAAGTTTTTGTTGTTACCATTGACGGTTGATTTTTCTCCAATTTTTGTGTTCTGGTATTTGAAAGCAATAAAAAAATTATTTTAAAAATCATGTTTGTACTCGCATAAATGCCACAGAATCCAAACTAATCCTTAAAGTAGTTGCATTATTTTTATACTATATTTGTCTATTTGCAATAATCAAAAGTATTCCCCACCATTTTTCAATTCTTTGTTTCGGTAATCAGTTTCTGATTAAACTTTCGAAACCGATATAATGCTATTTTCAATTATTTATTATCAATTTATGGTGTTTACAAAATTGCTTAATGTAGCGTATAGGTATAAATACATTTTTACAAGAGTTTAAACGTCCAATTCATTAAAAAAAATATAACAGGTTTATAAAGCTCTTATTTGACAGATTTTCCATACAAATATGTCAAATAACAGTCTTCGAAGCTTGTAATAATTTTTATGAATTAGGAGGTGTTACCGCCACTGTCAATTATTTAAAGTGTAGATGCGACCATAAGCAAATACCAATTATCAGTAACCATTTACGGTCGCTAGATTGATAACCCCTGACAATGCGAAAACGTGTCATTTCCGTTTTGCATCTATAGTCAGGACCATTTTGGATTTTTTTTTGAAATAATTTATAAGTGCTAAAAGGAAGGACTTAAAATCAACACCGCGCTGGATTTTCATACTAAAAAAGTATTATTATTAAAATATGAACTGAATTATAACTCTATATCTAATATTATTATTTTTTGGAAAACTACAGGAATTTTAATATACGAATACAAATGGACTAAAATGAGTTGTTTGTGTTTGATATTTAGAATCTTATGGAAATTAGGCGCCAAGTGCAATTCCCGCAACAGGGGGTAAGGATATTTCCTTGTTCTGCTTCAATATATTTCTGATTTTGTATTATTTGTACTTTTTGGTTTGAGATTATAATAAATTAAAGGTGAAAAATTTCAAAAAACCTTTGTGAATTTATTTTTTTTTTTATATAAAACTTAGGATCTACTTTATTTACTCCAATATAATGTAATCACTACTATTCTTTTCGAAAAGAATGCAAATTATTAGTGAGTATAATTAAAAATTGAACAGCTTTGAGTTTAAAGAAGGCTTAAGCGATCAAGATCTACAATCAAGATCTACAATATTGACTTTCTCCCAAACAAAATGAGTTCTGAAACGAAAACTGGTCACTACCAGCCTACTCATAACTTTTGCTCTGAATCCTTGACTTTTTTCAAAATAGTGTGGAATAATATACGCGGGTATGTTAAAGCTAAAGATGGCTAACCTGACGGTGGATCCAACAGTGCAGTGTAAAATCTGATGGCAAATTATGTGATACTTTATACGGGTCCGTAATAAAACCCCATGCAGAGGGCTTTGGGTTAATAGGACCCAAAGGATAATGCTGGTAGCTGGAAATCCATTAAAATACATCAGGCCCTTAAGCAGTTGCCATAAATCTCGCAAATCCAGCCCATCACAAAGAAGCTTATGCCACGAAACGACGCCTCGAGTTCTAGAGACTCAATAATCAAGAATTACCATTGTTTTCTTCCCTACCACTCGTCGTATCAATCAAAGCCACTACATATCAGCTCGAGAAGAGTATTTAGCTCATGATCAAGGCAGCTGAGCCCCAAAATAGCGGCTGAGCGGCTTTGGCAAGTCCCTTCAAACATGATACACATTTGCAAGGCATCCAACTAGAGTTTTAATACATCAAGTACCCTACACCATTATACATGATGTTACACTCAACAAGACAAGAATGCCAATTTCTTTTCTGGAAAAAAGTGTACATTTATTTTGTACTTTTTTCATAAAATGCTAGCTTTAATAGGTTTTTTCAAAACTATCAATAAATAAATTAATTTATGAAAACAATGGTCATATGCGTTTTTTTCGTTTTCTGCAAAGCAATATTAAAGATCTTGCACTTATAGTAGATTAGATAACGGCATTAATCTACCTGATGAGGGCAAGTTTTGCTATAAAAACTGGTACGTGCTAAAATGGAGTGGAATAGAACAAACTGTGTGTGAGAAGGTCTTGATTAAAGTCTTCTTTTATTTGTGTAGAGTAGTGTGTAACATCATTTTAATGTCAGCTTTTTACACTGGCACGAATCCGAGTGCAATTTTCAATAATTCTGCCAAATAGATTTCGCGGAATTTGCTGAGTGTTTTATTGGCATGGGTTTCCTTTAGAAATTCTATAAGAAAATATTAGCGGGATCAAATTGTATGAAATTGGTGATCAATTCATGCCAGCTCTGTGAAAGATAACCATGTCTCCCGATGTCTCTGTGCAGCTCGGTCTTACAAGTAATTAATCGTGTAACTTGTTTGGCATTGATGAGGGAGTAATAAACAACAGGCATTCGCACAGTAGTTTAGAGTTGGTGAACAGTTCTCAGGCCTATGTTTGTTATTTGGCCATCGGAGGTTTTATGCCTCTCTCGCACAGGCTAATTGATTTATTTCAGTAAATGGTATAGTTTAGTGGCTGTTATGAGTAGCTGCCTTGCTAGTTCCTCTGCTCCATTATCTGCATAGGCATATGTCACATTTTACCAGAAAACTATGGAAATCATCTAAGGCAAACGGCTCCCCAAATAGAATTGTCGCCACAGGCTATCCTGTCCTGTCCTTGTATCAATCGAAAATTACTCTATGACAAGTTCAAGGGAGTAAAACTATATGTTAGCTGGAGACGAACTAGTACAATACTTTTAAGCTTCTTCGTTTCGGCCTCGCAATTTAAGAAAGAAATACCTTTGCTGTGGTAGAAGAAATAAATAAATGGGTTACGCATACAGGATAAAACTTCACGCATTATACATCAAAACGAATCGGCAACTCTGGTAGGTGGTATGTGCATTCATTGTATTGCGAGTTCAATGGTTTGTACTGGTAAAAGAGGGGGAAGTGAGAACATAAAATAACTAGTGCATACTTCTGTGACTGTTGGCACTGATGTTTGTTCCATCTCTGCAACTTTTTGCACAACCGTTTTGCGTTGCATTATTCTTGTTGTTTTTCAGTTCCGCTTTTTTTTATCTATAAATATCGTTTCGCTCTAGATGCTACATAAATGTGTTTAAATGTGTACTTGTGTGTGTGTATATTACCGTGTGTTTTTTGTACTTGTTGTTGCCTTATAATGCAATTGTGCATTGTCAGTGAATTTAATTATATTGGACCACAGAGACTGTTGCACCATTGGCGGTTGAAGTAGATGGCTTTCAAAAGTAATTTTCGTTTTATCATTGTTTTTTCTTCTGCTGCTCTTCTCTGCTTAAGTTGAGTGTTCTCGTAGCTGGTTATTTCTTTCTGGTTTTCTTCTTTTGTGTCTGTTAATGGACTTTTTTAAATTTTAAATTGATTTGTTTTTGCTTTTATTAAATTCCATGGTTTTCAGTATATTTTAAATTAAACATCTTCCACCCATGTTTAAGGAGAGTTATCGCAACGTATGATCAATATTATTTTTGACATTTTCAATAAGCATACGTTGCATTTTTCAGATGTTAAATGAAGAGGAGAATATTGCTTTGCTGTATCACGAACGTCAATTTTCAGATATTCAAGAACTCATGTATTTTGCAATAATCAGGATTAAGGAATATAATTTGAACCCTCAGGACAGTACATATTTAATTAGTCTCCGTTTATATTACCACTGAAGTTTAAATTTCTGGGCAACTGCTTTACACATAACAATATGTATTCATATATTGTTGCTAAAAAATTGATTCCAAATACTTAACAAATTAATACTGTACCGAATACATATGTATATAGAAAACCCTAAATTAAAAACTAGAGACAACTCAACGAAAGCTGCCATTCCAAATAGTTTTAATAAAAGCAAAAGTTAATTAAAACATGAATGAGTATGTCTCTGTTTACAAATTCTTGTTTGTAATAAAATGAAACTTTTATTAAACCAATTGACACTTTACTCGTCTTCTCCTTATAATAATTTAAGAAATTTTCGCTGATTGTGGAATTCATTTGTATGCAGATGACGTGCAGCTTTACATAAGTACTCTAAATTGGAACTGGAAGCAAAATGATTTTTTTGCAAGCACATTAAAGTTTTTTTTTTAAAGTTTAACAATATTTGAAAAAGAAAAGAAAAAACTCGGTTTTTTATTTATGAAGAAAAATATATAGATTTTCTGCCGAAAACTAAGAAGTCGAGTTTGTGAATTTTCAGTCCACCTTTTCTTTTAAAATCGTTTTTCACTGCCAGTAGATCGGTATTACATACTTTTAAAAAGAAATTGGTTTAATATTATATGTTTACTATAAATGTATTTTTGTAAGAGAACTAACAGATTCGTTATAGATAAGCTGGTTTGTAAGTCTATTTTGCACCGGGTAAATTTTTGCCCCCTCGCAGATTTTGTGATGTTCACAATGCAGTTGGAATCATATACCTGCAAGAGTTCTCTCGAATTTGTGTTCTCAGGAGTATGAAGCAAAACAAAAGAAAAAAATTTTGGGGCAGTTACCAAAAAGTTTTGTTTAGAGTAAAACAATACCAACATAACCTTCAACTTGTTAATGTTAAGCATAACAATTGCTTACTGACTGTCCCTCTAAGTGCGATCAAATTTTTCTTTCGCACATATGTATTGGAAACAACAAAAAGGCAACATTGTTGTTGCTTTTAATTCAAATGTGCGAAACAAAAGCTTCGTTCGAATTTAGAGCAACAGGCAACTAATGTCTGTAGTGTACGTATACTTATGTACGCCACTGTAATTGAAATTTAATATTCTTTTACTTATTCAGTGCAGTTGCGAACATTCTTTTTTTATTTTCACATAGACGTAAGCAATTTTAATATTTTAAAATAATAATTAATTTTAAGCGTCAGCATAATTCGTGAGAAATCAATAAAGTGAAATTATGCTGATTGCTATGAATGACTGGTATGAATGAATGAATGAATTTTAGTATATAAGCTAGTAATAGATACATCGTAATAAATTTGAGAATTAAACTTGAACTTGACAAAACCACTTAGTCTTTTTAATTCTCACGGGCATCTTAATGCTCAGATAAAGTGGCAGGAGTGCTTAGCAAATACTCAAACAATAGGGTACATCTTTTTCTCAATAACAACCATAGTCCTGTTTTATCCCCCTTATGTTTATTCCACATGGCGATCCTGTCATGTTATTCAATTATTCTACATATCTCAGAACCATAATCAATTTCGCAAATCTTGGATTCTAATCGTCTAATTCATAAAAATTATAACAGGTTTATAAAGCTCTTATTTGACAGATTTTCCATACAAATATGTCAAATAACAGTCTTATGAGCCTGTAATAATTTTTATGAATTAGGGGTAAAAGCGGAAATTTAAAAGATGCATACGTGACTCCTGATTTAATTCTTTAAAAATGTTTGATGGGCCAAAACAAAAAATAAGAAGGTAAAATATACATGCATAAAGTTATTAGCTGCATACAAAAGCATAACAAGAATGAATGGTTGTATACAATTGCTCATACAAAATAGAGAAAAGAGTTGCGGAAAAGAGAAGAGAGCTGATTCACTAATGAATGTATAAATGTGTGTATGTGTGTACACACATTTTAATTGAAAATATCAGGAGAAAAAGGCTTTTTCTCTCAATCTAATTATGCCTGCATGTCTTTTCGTTTGGTAAATGCATTTATTGCTCTTTTTCTTGAATTAATTTCTTGCAGATATGAACATAAGTTTGCAATTATAGATTTGGCCAATTATCGACCACAACACGAAATAATCTTATAGTTATACATCTAGTTTTGTTTTAAATTCTTTTCCTTAAAAATGCTTAAATTACTTTAGAATGTTTGAACGAACGAACGTTTACTTTTGGCAATAAAACTCACATTTGATTGGGGAAAAATTATGAACACTTAGACTAATTTTTACGCGCTTGCTCGTTGTGGTATTTTTGTTATAGGAATCGCACTGCTTTGTTTATGTCAGTAAGAAAAATTCCTCCAAAATGGTTAACGCCAGTTACGCATAAAAATGCCATCCATAAATTAAATTAAATGCAGTAATTTATAAGACTTCTTTATTTTGGTGTAGACCGTAAAATGAAAATATCAAGCAGCGCAAGAAAAACACTGCTAATAAATAAAAATGTGTGTTCAGTGTTACTGAAACATTTCACGAATGTGTTAATGAGCGGCAGTAAACACAGTCTGCTCGAATTAATAAAGCATTTTATACAAAATGGTTAATTGCCACCTTTTGTTGGCAACGATGCTGTTGCTTTTGTTGTTAAACAGCTATTTTAAAGTTAATGAAAGAAAATAGCAACAGCAAATGAATTATGAATGACTACTTCCTGCTGGGAGTTGTTTACGATTTAACGAGTATTTCAATGAAAACGTTTGGTACCGCTGGATCTTTTCGTGCTCCCTTGTGCGAAATACTTTAGGAATTTATAGCCTCACTTAAATATTACTTTGAAGAGAAATACGTGTAAATATAAATTTATTTTTGGAAAAGGAGCATTAAAGAAATATTACGGAAATAGATAATTTCCAGAATAAGCCAAAACCAGAAGAAGAAAAAAAACTTAAACTAAGCAAACATTTGAAAATTGTTAAGAAACATGTTTTAGAAGTCAGACAGTTCTGAAGACGAAATATCAATAACAAATATTGTCCAGCCTGTTGTTTCAAGATAATCAAGGTGATAATGTGCCGACAATATCAACAGATAACACTACTACCTTCAAACGATTTAATGAGACGTTTCGTAAGTGCGATGATAATATCAAGTAAGAATTTATACAATTGCTATCAATTCACTCAGTGGTATGTATTTGAAAACATTTGCAGCAATTTTGGCGAAATGTTACTAAACGATTTATATATGTATGTATAAATGCTTGAAATATTTGCACGAACTTCATTTCGACATTGGCCAATGCAAATCAATCAGCATTCGTAAATATTTTTAAACTTAAATATTGAAATGTTATTTGTGTTAAAACGTATTTAACCTAAATAATGCAGCAGTTGGTATTTGCATTTCCAGCAGCATTTAAAATGATGCTGCTCAAAGCTTTATTGTACTGCTTCATGTTGAAAAAGAGTTGTATAAAAACTAGTGGAATCTGAACTGTTCAAAAGACAACACATCATGATGACAGCAGATGACATTTGTATGCTCTACAATGTCAATAATGCCATCAAATATATTGTGCAATACAGAACAATGCAGTAAAAAGAAAATACAAATACTCAAAGTCTTTATAAACGGATTTTATTTTATTTTTTTTCTTATTTTTTCTGTTTTGATGGATGCATTTAAGAATGCAATTTCAAGCAGTAACAAAAAAAAAATTAAATAAAATCTGCAAATTTTAATTTTTTTTTTTTAATTTTACAATATAAAATTTTAATTTATTACCTTTTCTTCTTTACAGTGGTTGGCTAGGCAGTGCCAAAGGTTGGTTGGGTAGTGCTTCAATACCTTCAATGCCGGCAATGCCTTCAATGCCCTCGATGCCATCGATGCCAGCTATGCCTTCAATGCCCAACATTCCAGGCTTGCGTAAGGGTGCAGAAGGTGAACCAGGAGCTGAGGGTGATGTTGCTGCTGCTGGTACAGCAAATGCGGCTAATGTGGGTGAAGAAGATGACAAATCGAGGTACCTTAGGTATGGGCCCCACAACTTGGTTAATGAGGAAATTTTGGTATTTTTCTAATGTTTGAAACCAAAGTTATTTAATGAAATTTAAAGAAAAACAAAAAAAAATTTAACACAGTTTGAATATGTTTGATAACTTAAAGCAGGATATTTTTTTAATGGACGGTTCAATTATTTTAATTAATTTTTTTTTAGTTTTGAGTTGAAATTGTTTTTCTTTGTTTTGTTTTCGTTTGTTTGATAAAGGCGCACAAATTCTTGAAGAGGGTAAAAAATTGACTCATGCAAATTCTAGCGCCAAATAATGGGTACTTAAAATGTCTAAACTGAGTACAGAGTCTAGTATATTAATCATCTTTTTTATGCTAGCAGGCGTTTAAAGAATATTTCAAATAAAATTTCTCTACCATTTTCATAGACGTCGTTCATTCACTTCAACGACAACACTACTGGAAATTTTTTTTTATGCGAACGAGCCCGAATGAAAGCACATCTCCAAAAAAAAAAAAATTTCGCTTAATCGAAACTGTAAAATTTCTTTAAAAATTTAGTACTTTAGTTCTCGCTCAAAAGAAAATCCTTTGAGTGGCAGACAAACACCACGCAAAATAAAAAAAAGTAAATTTACCAAATATTGTAATGAGCTTTTGCTTATTTCTAATTAAACTTTAAGGTATGCGAATTGTTTTATTAAAAGTGAGTGTTATTTTATTTTAAGCTGCGCTTCCTGTTTTTATAAAGAAATTGAAAAGAAGTGCTGACTTAACTTAGCCGAAACAGGCTTCACTCATCCAGACTCCTTTTGCAAAGGAAAATCTTGCAGAAGCGAAAAATATTTCTTGAAATTTCTAAATTTCTTTTAAGTAAATTTTGCTGTATACGGAATTTTTATGCTCACACTCACACAATACTTCTGTCGACCAGAAAGCTAATTCTTAGCATTTATTGGCTGAATTCGCAAGCCCAGTCGTATTGTATATCGATGTATTTGGCTAAAGAATTTCAAACACAAACATTAAACTCAATAACAAATAATTTTAATTTTTCCAAATACATTTTTTTTTTTTTAATAAAACAAAAACGGTTTTGGATATAAATGAAATTCTTTATTCCTGTAAAAGCACGTTTGAGGCCATTATGTATGCAACTCGATTTCTTTTGCATGGCCACCACGGTCAAGCTTATAGAAATTCAAACGCTGAACCCAAATTTCGATGGTTTTTAAGCATAAATTGACCGATACTGCTGTAATTTCACTTTCGATATTCGCACATGGTAACACTGTTTCTTTCTTTTTGTCATTTTACCAACATGCTAGTAAAAAATCACTGGCAATCAAAATCTCTTGCAAGGAGCCTACAACTTGCAAAAATATAATTGTATTGGTATAAAAAAAAGATTAATGTATCAACCCAGCAAGAACAGTGTCGATCATTTGATGCATCATATGATCGACATTGCTGACGGATTCATACATCAGGGTTTCTATAATTTTCTTAAGGCCAAAATGAAGAAACTGATGTAAACATTCGTGTATGTGTGATTTCTTTTTTAAGCAAGCGTTACCACCTCAGCAAAGCAGTCATTCGAAATCTTTCTGTCAAAATACCCACAAAATTATTTATTATTAAAAAAAAGGGTTTTTAGCAGAAATTTCAAAAACCAATTCAAAGAGAATATAATAAACTATTTTAGAGATACATTTAGATAAAATCAAATGACAAACAGTAGTCAGTAGCAGTTTTAACAATAGAAAACTGAAGAACTTCCGCAGCACCATTTTTTTTTTTTTCAAAGAAAAAAGGAAAAGGGTCGGCTTTTGCATAATGGTAATTATTGCAGTAAATTAAAAAGATAAAAAGATATATTGCCAGATGCTTATATTATATTGTACAATAGATCATTCTTGGTCGCAGTGCAAAGGGCCATCCTGGATCAACCTAGTATAATACAATACAGATGCTTATAGATTTTGTACGCGAAGCCGGTGTTGGTTATACCATGATGAAGAAGCCCGGTCGAAGGACGATTGTCAAGGACTAAGTTTGCCTACCTATAAAAAAAATTGTTTGCTTTAAATGTAAAAAAAATCCGATTTTGGATGCTTGAAGCCGTTTATGAATTCGCGATTTTATATTGTGTGCAAAAACTTTCCTGTGGCAGCACTGTTTTACCAACATTTTCATATTTTTCTAAGTAAATTCCGCAACTTCAACATCGAATTATTAATAAATTAAAAGCCTCCAGCAGACTTTGACTTCGCTTTGGGAGGTCCACGACCCCCTCTACAAACCTATAAAACTCATTTCTTTCAAAGCCTGGCTCCTTAATCTAAATTTTCCACAATGACAAATGAACCTTTAAAAACGTAAACGGGAAAATCAAAATATTTATAAATCATTGTAATAGCAACGCTGAAAGCATTGAAATTTCTTTGAATGTGTTAGTAATTAAGTTGTTAATGGGTTAGTTTCCAGCAGCCGTTTCTTGCAGGGAAGTTATTTGTACTTGCGTGTGTGAACGATATGTTAAATAAGCATTCCTAACTAATTTGAGCTCAGGGTGAATAGTTAAAAGCAATGATTTGTTTGCACGATCTGAAATACAAAAACTTTTACAATATCGATAATTTTTACCCTCTTGCAAGCTAATTAATATTTCATTATTCGAACTTTTTCTTGTACAACTATTTTTGTATTAAGTTTATCAGGCTGAAGTTCTTTCTATATTATTTTTGTAATTGATATAAATTAAATAAGACAAATTATTTAATTAATACCAATCACATAGATAATATAGAAATCGAAACAGCTAGTTGTCCAGCCTGCTAAATGTCTTTGATGTTTTCTTTGTCTTATTTAATTAATATCAATCACAAAAATATTATAGAAAGAACTTGAGCCTGATAAACTTAATTCGAAACTAATTTTACTCTCCGCGTTTGGTTTCAGTTGTTCTATTTTGATTTAAATTTAAGTTTCTACAATAATTTATTGTGAAGCTTTATGGTGCAAAGCTTTTGTCACAATTAGCTTTTCTAAGGTCATGTTAAAAGTTTTGTTGCCAAACACTTGTGTTACAAAATTTCAAATACTATATTAAATTGATTTAGTTTTAGCTAATCTTTGTTTAATTCTTTGCTCTACTTATATGTTTTTCCTATAAAGAAAAAAAGAATAGTAATTTTTAAGTTTAACATTTTATTAAAAATGAAAAAAAAAAGAATTTAAAGTTTTTTTTTTTTTCTACAAATACTTAATAATATTTAAATTGTTAAACTTTGCTTAATTCATTAAACTTGCCAAACTTGTTACCTTTCAAAACACTCAGCTACAAACACACCCATCGTTTATTTCAATCTCTTATGATTTTCACTTTTCTATTTAATCAAAATATAACCAACCCAAAGTATTTAAAAAGTTTTTGTTATGGTTTCACCTTTTTATAATTTTGTATATACATACATACTAACAAGTTTAAGGGTTTTAATAAAAGTGATTTTTTTTTTATTATTTTTTTTTTTTTTGAGTAAGGTAAGTTTATGCTTTTGTTAAATGAAAAACAAAGTATATAAAACCCTTAAAACACTTTTAAGCTTTTATCACATTTGAGTCGTCTCATAATTATTTGCTTTCCTTTTCACTTCCTAGATTATATTTTTCGCCAATTTAGTTTTAATTAATTTTTTTAACTTTTCTCTTGTTTTCAATCAACTCATTAATTTTTGAAATTAAAAAAAAAAGAATTATTAAATAGCAAAAGATATCGGTTTCCATCATTCAATAGTTGCGGCCCATCAAAACCACCACGTTTGGATTAAATAGAAACAACCAAAAAAAAAAAAAGAGTCAAAATCGTACTTTCATTTAAAATAAAATTTTTTGGTGAACAATTTTAATTCGAACAATTTTTTCAACCATAAATATTTGTTGTATTAACTAGTAGATTTGTAGCTGTCTTTATTTTGTTTCATTTTCGTTTATGTGTTTTGTATTATTTTCGTATTATAGATTAAAATTTCTTTACTTTGCGCCATGTAGAAAATCATAAATACGAGTACGAGTTTTCGTTCCTTTTCTTTCAACTCATTCATTAACTATTCGGTGTATTTTGATTTGTCGTCTTTGGGACATTCATCTTTTACATGTTACTTTCAAGAAGTAAATGCAAACTAAAGCTGTCGCTAAACAAAAAAGTAGAAAAAGCAAATAATTGCAGATAAAATGCCTTTTATAAGTTTTGATTTTTATTTTTCTAGTCATGCAAATTGCATGTCAGTGTCCTAAAAAAATTTTGGTTCTAATTTTAGCGAAAACTTCAAAAGAAAAAATTACCGATTCCTTCATTCTTTTAGCACATGATTTGGAACTACATAAATATCTAGAATATCTTGTCATGGTCTCATTTAGTGTGCTTAATTATGATTACATACTTAACATTTAGTATCCTTATTTTCTGTACTCCTTTATTTCTTACATCTACTTCAAATTCATTGGGTTTTCATTGTACATATTGACATTCTTAAGAAGTATTTTATAACCACATATGCTTGCGAATATTGTAAAATTGTATATACATATGTATGTATGTTTGAATATGTAGTGGACCAATTGTGTAGTGGACGCCTTAAAGCTTAAAGAGTTACGTGTCAGGCTTTATACGCGTCTACGCTTTTCATACGTTTTATGCGTTGAGCGGCTTATGGGATTTCAATACGACAAACAAATAATTTGGATTTAAATATTCTTTGTAATTATTTTAAATCCATGTTTGCCTCTTGCTGCTGCTGCGTAGTTTTTGTCAGTTGTTTAAAATTTTAATAAACTATATTAAAACCAGTTGCTGCCTCTTCCCTATTTTTTTTTTTTTTTTTTTTTTTTTAATACTGGAACCAGTATTTAGGGTATGATCCCTATATATGCATTGCATTGTACTGGAACTAGCAAAAAATAGGAAAGAGGGTTTGGAGGGTGAAAAACGCAAATGGAGAATGGAGGAGGTTTGATTAAGCAAAATTATTACAACATAAAAAAGGAATGTATTTATATAAAATTGGTCACATTTTTTTATCAATATCAATTAAGTAAAGAAAAGTAAAATTTTATAGTTAATTTCTATTATTTGAACTTTTTCTTATATAATTATTTCTGTATTAAGTTTATCAGGCTCAAGTTCTTTCTATATTATCTTTGTGATTGATATTAATTAAATTAGACAAAGAAAACAGCATGGTTATCGCTTTAGAAACATAAGCCCCTGAGTTCAAAGACGGGTGCTGACGAGAAAGTGTGGCGCCTTCGAAACAACTAGTTGTCCACCCTGCTTAATGTCTTTGATGTTTTCTTTGTCTAATTTAATTAATATCAATCACAAAGATAATATAGCAAGAACTTGAGCCTGATAAACTTAATACAGTAAAATGTTATAGCTAGGTGGACAACCGAGTATTTTTGGGTAGCAAACACCCTTCATCAGCACCCTATGAACTACGCCATGCCATGCGGTATTTGTTAACATTTTACTGAAATTTTAATTACATTGAACTATGATAGTGTAATACATTTATGTTAAATTACTTGAGCCTGAAAAAGTAATTTAATATAAATGTATTACACTATCACATTTCAATGTAGTTAAAATTTCAGTAAAAAAAAGAATATGTATGTATTTATTTTTGCAAATCTGAATAAGTCAGGATTTGCTGTTGCTAATTTGTCTGTTAAGTGTCCAGTGTATATACATATGTATATACCTTGGACACTATCCAGCTAACAATATTTAACGCAACCTCTTCAATATTGCAAAATGCTGACCATACAGAGCAATAAGACGAAGCAATAACCAAAATAATACCTATTACGAATATACATATATATATATACATATATATATATATACATATATACATATATATATATATACATATACATATATATATATATACATATATATATATATACATATATACATATATATATATATGTATATTGACAGACTTATATTTAAAATTATATCATGTTTATTAAGATCTAATTTGGCAAATATTTATACATACTGCCCCAACTAAACGTTTAACAAACATGACATATATATATTTTTAAATAAGCCACGTTCACCTATTACGACTACACATAAAAAAAAAGAAATGCGGTCGGGGGACCCCCGTTAGGAACGAAGTTCCTTAGAATACCGGTGTTAAATTTTATGGTTCTTAAAATTTTTGGAACGTTTCCCAACTAATTATTATTTATAGTGTCTCCGCTGCTGTCAGCGGAGACACCGCCCATCATACACAATTGCTTGTCGACAGTACACCAATACATATAAACAGCTCACACGCTTTCGTGACGATTTCTACTAATTTCCACTACCAGCAAGCCGCGTTAAGGAACTTCGTTCCAAAAACACGTCCGCTCTGATCAAAAGCCCACAAACAAACGGGTTTTCACTAGCTACAAATGTTCTTTGTAACTGTTTAAAGAGTTTTATAAACTATTTAAAATCCACCATTTTACCAAATTTTTTCGAAGTTTTGCTTACAACTTATTATAAACTAATTTAAGTCCACTTTCTCATTTTTTCACAACTTTTTAATTAGATTGATGTTTGGCTAATATTCGCGAATTTCGTTTCGTTGGTTAGCTTATGGTTTGGCGTTTTTAAACTATTTCAGGGTGACTTTCGTGCCATTTTGTTAGATGTATTCTTTGAAAATTTTTAAAGTTTTTATAACATATTGACAAAGTATTTTTTACCTCTTGTCAATTTTTGCTGAATTTTCGCACCTTTTCGCTGATTGTATTGCCCTGTAAACTATTAGTGGCCCATTTTCGCTTGTTGACAGCGATTTCTCGCCAGCTGTGCTCTTTGTAGCTGTTCAAGGTTTTTTACTTTTTGACAATTTTTCTCAAATTTTTCTATTCCTTAAATTTTATCTCATGGCTGCACACTGCTGAATGCTAAATTGTATATCACAAAAGTTGTGCTCCTTGAGCAAATTTTCAATTCGTAATACGAAATCGACGTTCGACAGACACTGCTAATCATCCAGCGGAGAATAGTTCATTTAAGGAATAACGTTAAATTGTATTTCACAAAAGATGTGCTCCTTGAGCAAATTTTCAATTTTGGGAAGCAAATCATCTAAAGGGTCCGCCATCTAACGTTTTTTTTTCAACTAGTGCTTATTTCGTGATCAGCTCATGTCTGATTTGACAGATAATTAGTTTTATCCTTCCGCTGAACGAATATGATCTTCGCTAAGATCGACTTACAGAAGATGCCGATTTTGCCAAAAAGAAAAAAAATCTTCTTCTCCGATGAAGCTCATTTTGATCTTGGCGGGTATGTAAACAAGCAAAATTGTCGCATTTGGGGCACAGCAAACCCGCATGCATACATTGAAAAGCCGACGCATCCAAAACGAGTCACCGTTTGGTGCGGATTTTGGTCCAGAGGCATAATTGGGAAATTTTTCTTCGAAAATGACCAAGGAGTGGCAGTCAATGGCGATTGTTATCGGGCCATGTTGAACGAATTTTAGTTCACAAGAATTGAAGACGAGGATATTGGCAACATTTGGTTTTAACAGTACGGCGCCACACAGCCAAAGCTACTCTCGATGTTTTGCGCTGTTTTCAAAAAAAAAAAAAAAAGTTATTTTTCGGACCCTTTATAAACTTTAGCGCGCTTGTGCAAAACCAGCTTTAACGCGCACTTCAACTATACATTATTTTTTTACATAACAGCATAAGACCTCTTAAGCAGTTTTCTAATAAAACTGTTTTTATTCTTCTGAAAACTTCGAATGAAAAAAAAATAAATTAAATTTGTCTTTTTCTTGCATGAATGCAATTATAGTTTGCATGTTTGTATATTTTTGTATATTTATATACATATATGTATATTTTACTTTTTTTTTGTACTATGGTGCTGTCCATAAATACTTAACAAAGATGTGATGCAAAAGCCAAAGAAATTTCAAAAGTTTTTCTCTTCTTTCGTTTCATTAATGTCTAAATTACAGTGCCACAGAAGGAGCCGATTCCCATCCAGCATCGGGCGATGAAGGTCAACTTGGGGAAGAGGGTCAAATTGGACAGGGTAAGGGAGATAATGTAAAAAGTACGTGTCACAATTTCAAAACAAAATTTCTTATTGGTAAAAAAAAATAACTCGAAATTAAAATACTAATAACAAAACAGGACATAAAAGCAAGGAAGAAAGTGACAGGTTACTTGACTTTTAATAATTACTAGCACCTTCCTCCTCTTCATTACAAATCTTTCCTCAAGTAGCACTGTTAAATGATTTCCTTTTTCCATTAATTTTAATTTTATAGTCGAACTATATGATTTACAACTGTTAATAATTTTATCGGGCTTTCTAGTTCGATTTTCATTTCCTCAACTTCTTTTATATGTGAAAATATGTCAATTAGCTTTCTCTCTTCGAAATACACATTCCTTTTAGTCTTTAATTTTGTAAGGTTTTTAATTTTACACTTCTCAACTTGAATTTTAAATTTGATTTCAGTAACCACAAAAGTAACGCAACAAGCTAAGCATTTTGGTTCATTTTTGACATCAGCCTTTAGTGAAGCTGGTTCAAAGATAAAAGAAACAGTAAAGAAAAACGTAAGTATAATAGCCAAACTGGGCCCAAATAAGCTAACAAACTAAAATCTAACCTCACAAAATAAAAACTCAAACACGAAAACAATTGAAAAAAGATACGTGAAAATAACTTAAATTGAATTTGAAAAATTTTGCTTCCAACTTAAAGCCCATTTTGGAATCATTTAACAAAGAGCAAGAGGCTTTTATTAAAGGCCAGGCTGGCGGTAATGGTAATGCCGCCGCACCCTGGTCTGGTCTACCAAATGAAGAGAAAATTAAAGGTGAAATTATGGGTCTCTCACAAGATCGTCGTAACTTTGTTCGAGCTCCACCAGCTGGTGTCGATTTTGAATTCAACTATGAAACTGCTTATCCAACGGCAATTGCTATCATGGCTGAGGATAAAAATCTAGAAACTATGCGATTTGAATTGGTGCCCAAAATGTGAGTAACTGTTGCCTCTTTTTGTTTGACAGAAGTTTATCTTTAATTTTTATTATTCCAAATTATTAGCATTACTGAAGAAAATTTCTGGAGAAATTATTTCTATCGCGTTTCACTCATTATCCAAGCTGCCGAATTGGGTACTCTTGGCGAAGATGGTGTAGCACAAGCTTCAAGTGGTGAAGATGGTGAGTTTAAATAAGCTCTATTTGAATTTATTTTCTCTCTTTCGAATTCTCTCTCTCTCTCTAACTCTCTATCTTTAATATATATTTTTTCATGATTTTCTTATAGTTTTTGTATAAAAAGAAAAATTAATCATAGTTAGGTTTTCTTATAACTTCAGTCTCTTTTTTCAATATTTAGTTTATTTTTACTGTTTCTTTAAATTCAGATTATTTCACCTCTTTACTATTTTCAATTTGCTTTTTCATTTTGTGTAAATATAATTTCGTACGGCGAAAGAAATTATTTAAAGGTAATGAATGAGCGAACAAAAATGTCGATCTAGTAACCAATTTTTTATTTTGAGTTAAAAACAAAAACAAGGATCAAACATTTTTTATAATAATTATGGAAGGAATAACATTTTGTAGAGCAGTGCTGTTCTTCATGAAGAAACTTATTAATTCACTTTACTGAGTCTCAATTTTCAGAGGACAAGTTACTGGCAGTAATTCTCCTAAAATGGAGAAAGCAAAAAAAAAGAGAGAATGAAACGAAAGCTGATACACACTTAACGGCCTTGAGACAGGCAATTAACTCTTCAAACAGTTTGATTGTGTGCGTGCGGTACACGTGATCGGCTCTGTTTGAATCCAAATCAAAAGTGTTTAATGTGTTTGTTTGACAGAAAAAATCTCATTTGGTTTGAAACCTCATGGTAAATAGATGGTCCATCCGACGGTCCAAATTTTCAATGGCGTTGAGGCATAATTGAAGTTTTATGCCGTTAATGTAATGCTGAGAGATGTAATTGTTGGGCATGACGACGAGTTGAGGTATAAGGCTCTTCAGCCACATTATCGCGACAGTCAGTTGGTACTCAAAGCCCTGAGTAGCTATACGTTCACATCCAGGACAACACTGGAATGTCACGACAAGCTAAATGAACTGACCACTCACAATCAGATTACTCTGATATGGGTGCCAGGTCATGAGGGGCACAAGGGTAACGAGTTGGCTGACACCTACGCAAAAAAGGGAGCCAATGGGGCTTTCATTGGAGCCACTCCATCCTTTGGCTTTAGCAAACTCCTCCTCAAGGAGGAGATGAGAAGATGGACAACATCCATCACAGAAAAACTGTGGAACGACACTAGGGGTCTGGAATACTCAAAGAAATTTCTTAGCTTTGATGCCAAGAGAGCGAATCTCGCTCTAAAACTAAATAGAAAGAATCTAAGGACACTGTGTGAGGCGCTAACAGGCCACTATTCCTGCAGGAAGCATCTACACAGAACGGGGCTATCCAGTATGGCAACCTGCAGATTTTGCGGAGAAGAAGAGGAGACAATGGAACACTTGATTATTGAATGTGTGGCACTAGGCACAGAAGACACAGGCTGTTGCAGGCCTATACATTGGGTACACAGGACTTGCAAGGTCTTCCACAGAAGGAGCTGTTTCTTAATGTATTAAACTCGTGAGGGACAAGGGGTTGCACAATAGATCATCTATGGTCGCAGTGCAAAGGGCCATCCTGGACCAACCTAGAAATAATACAATACAATACACATTATCGCGAACAACAGCAATATTTCCGGCCGTGTTATCTCACGTAGTGGCGATGTCAATTGTGCGCCAATATCATGTGATTTGAACCTCAGAAGCTAAAGGATGAAATAATTTGGCTCATTAACGGCATAGAATTTAAAGTGTAACACAGCGCAATCAAAATTTTTAACCCTTGGATGGAGATGTGCTGCCGAAGTCACGTCGGCCAATTGGCTGATATTTTGAACGGTCCCAGCATTATTTATCATAATAAAAAGAAATGACACAATTTCCTAAATAATTTGTATTCTATTTAAAATCAACCTCGGCCCTTAACCAAATTTATCAAATTTGCTCAACATGAAGAATTATGACTTTTATAATAATAAAGAATTTAAAGCTAGACAGCGAATGGCAACTACATATATTTTGCATTACATTTATTTTTGGTGCAACTAGAAGAATATTGCTGTTCTACGATCTCAAAATATTAAATTAAAAATAAAGGCTAAGATTTAGAATAAAATTTCATTTAAGCCGCCCCCTTTATTTTGTGTGAACATTCAGAAAATTGGTCGTACTTATTAGTAGTATGACGCAGGGGTTTTAGATTACTATGTGTTTCTTCTTCTATATTACAACATGTTTAATAGAACTAAATCCTAAATATGACAGCCGACTCAAACGTCTCATTACCCTGGAACACAAGTGTTTCATTGCTTTTCTAAACATAATTTGTTAAGAAAAAAAAGCGAACCAGTGGACCGCTCAGTATTACCAAAAATTTCCTTCGCAATACTCTTCTCGTTTTTTTTTGTTTACATAATTTCAGCATTATTTTATTTCGTTTTTTCTTTTCAAATTTATTTTTTAAACATTTCAATGCTATTTTACTGCAGCTTAAATCAAATTCAACTGATAACGTTTTCCAACTCTCAATTTCAAAATATCACTGTCACACTTCAAATGAAATCAAAACATGTTTCAGTACTCAAAAGCTTTTAGTTTTATTTGTTTAAACTCTCTTTTTTTTATAATATATAACTCGGTATCTTTAAACTTTGTCTCTGTAACTATCAATTTTATTTTGTTTGTCTTTTTATACTTGATTTTATTTTTGAGCACTGTACAATTCAGTTTTCAGCACTAACTTAGACTCTCGAAGTAACTGTCACTGATTTATGAAGAAGATCATATTTTGAAAGCAGTGTTAATGAGTTTTTCTTTAAGTCAACTCAAAAACTTGTAAACTCAGTTTCGTATCTTTTTTTATTTATTTTTCTCAGTTTTCTATCAGCTTAGTTTCCTTTTAAGTTAAAAAGCTCTTGCACTTTTCTTGAATCTGTTTTTAATTATTTGTTTTATATTTTTAAGTTATTTACATATTTTGTTTATTTTCATGTTTTATTTTTGTGTTCAATTTGTTTTTGATTTTGGTAAAAAAAAAAACACAAAAAATCTACACTACACTTAACAAATTAAAAAAAAAAAAATTATAATAAATTAATAAAACCAAATGTAAAAGAAGCTAAGACTACTAAAATTGAGCCTGTAGAAAAGTTGAATACCAGTGAAGTCGTGAGCAACGATCAAAATTTGTCTGCCCCTAAAACGAAACGCTCGCAATTGACTTCCGAATCTGAATTCGTGTCCGATGCCTATCCAATTAATACTGAAACTGATTTAGAAGAAATTAAAGATGGCATGCGTAAACTTGGTATTGACACAATGACCCAACAGCAGACAGATAAGGCTTTGAGTAATAATGATGGTAAGACTTTTTTTTTATTATTATTTTATGTTGTTATAATTTTTCTTATTGAGTGGCTGTTTCTTTGAAACTATATTTTTTCCTCTCAAATTAATAATGAAAAAAAAAATTAAACTCTTAACACTTTTACAACTTGATGTTAAGAGGAGACTTTAAACGAAGGGGATGCAAAACTGCGCTTAAATAGTTGTTTATTATTGCAACTGCTGTTTAAATTAAAATAAAATGAAGGACGAGGGACAAAATTTGTTTTTTTTTTTTTTTACAATATTTATCTATGCAACTCTCTTAGTATTTTGGTCTGCAGTTTAATTATGAAAGCCAAGAAAAAATCGCACAAAAAATTCCACTTCTCATTAAGGAAGCTTGCAAGCTACTTTAGCTAATTACAGAAAAGGGGCAGAAATTGAAAGTTTTTAAATATGATATTTTCATTGTAGAAAAAGTTGTCCGCTTCAACTCAACAACTCTCTTCGCACAACTCTTATTTAAATCCAAAAACTCCTTTACAGTTGCATATATCAAAAATGTATTTGCTGATGCAACGAATTCGGCTCTTGAGTATAGGAAATTATTTTTCCTGCCTACAAATAAAGTTGTTGGAGTAAAAACTATTCTGCGGAAAGGTGTGCCCTTATTCTCCACTTTTTTCCTTATTTTTGTTGTTATATTATTTTATGTTGTTAGCAGTTTAGCTGGACTAAGATCAAACGAAAATTATTTCAGTATTAAGTTTATCAGGCTCAAGTTCTTTCTATATTATCCTTGTGATTGATATTAATGAAATTAGACAAAAAAAAACATCAAAGACATTTAGCAGGGTGGACAACTAGTTGTTTCGAAGCCGCCACACTTTCTCGTCAGCAGCCGTCTTTGAACTCAGGTTTTTCCACACTTTCTCGTCACAAGAAAATGTGGCCAAAACTTTTACACTGGTATTCATAAAAAATAAAACATTGTTGAAACACATTTTACGACAAATTTTTCATATAAAATTTTTTCTAAAATGTATATGAGCAACGTTTTATTTTTTATGAATACCGGTGCTAATATATAAAAAAAACTTTATAAAAACCATGTTCATCTAAGCTTTTGTGCAAAACATGGTGACTCCGAAATATCTGGATGTCTGTATACCGTGCTAAAACGTATTTTACCGCAATTGTTAAAAGAACTCAAAAGCCTGTATAGAAAATTTAAATATATAAACAATAGCGAAAATATTGCATGCACTTATCGCAGAAAAGAAAACGTCATTAAGGTGGAGTTACACAGCACGCGTCATGCGTTTCGATGCGTTCTAGGCAGCTCACAAAAGTACAGCGTCCGCCGTCTAACGTTTTTTTTTTATCAGTTAATACTTATTTCGTGAATGGTAACATTTAGCTCATGTCTGATTTGACAGATAATTAGTTTTATCCTTCCGCTGAACGAATATGGTTGTGTATACGCTTGAACAATGCTGGGAAATATTGCGACATTACTTTGAAAATGTTGCAGAATGTGTGCGAAAATTGCGTATAGATTTTGGGAAGAAGAGAAGCACCGTCAGCTCCATATATTCGTTGTGTTGTGAAAAAAGTGAAAGAAACTGGCATCCTCTCGATAAACCAAAGCGTGAAAAGCTGCTGTGGCAGAAAGTGTGCCTAAAGCGCCATCAACATCAATTCACCGTCGTTCGCAACAATTGTACATTTCGGAGACATCATTGAGACAAATTTCGCATAAAGACCTTGGTAAGACGCCATACAAAGTCCAATTTGTTAAAAAAAAAAAAATTTATTTGGCGCAGCCTTTAGAATTAGTGTGTGACAAGTTACACATCGTGAAAACGCGGAGAGCGCAGAGAGTATACCTTTCCACTTTTGCACGCGTTACTTGCGTCTCGGGGAAAAGTCAGCTGGTGATGTGTCTACACTAAACATGATCGAAAAAAACCAGCTAGTTTTCGTTTGCACGTTAAGTTACGGGACACCCTGTATGTATGAAAATTGTGATATAAAACACAAATTTTAAGTTGAAAATAAACTATACAACCTTTTGCACATAGAAACAAAAGCTCAAGCGTAAGCAATCAAAAGTCAACAAGCAAAATGTCTGGCTTAAAACAAAGAGATGCCAGTTTTTTTTATATTTTTTGTTCCGAAGAAATTTATGATATATGATTTTTCGAAAAAAAAATGTTTTCCTTGAGAAAGAAATTTATAAGAATATTCATGATTATTCCAAAGGTCTCAATTTCGCTTACCATTTTGGCAAAAATTAGTTTTGTATATTAGAAATATTTATACAACTTGGCTGGAAGAAACCATTGCATGCAAATTGAGGTTAGACGCGTTCAGAGCGTTTCAGGTTACTCCAAGTTTAAGAACGGATGCATTGGCTTTTTAGGTTTTTCGGCAAAACTAAAATCTAAAATATATTGATCTGTCCTCTAAAGTTGTAAGTTTAACTTGCGTATTTGCTGTACGTCAGTACCTCGCGTTCCGGAATAGTTTTTGCCATCACTAAATGAAAGAACTTGTAAAGCATATGAGAAGTTTTGCAGAAGAATAGATACGAAATCTGTTCATGATTAATGATTAATATCATAAAATATCGAATTCATGAAATCTTTGGTTTAAAAAAGAAACGCCACTTAATTAATGATACTTTTTGTTTATTTGTTGAAAGCTTTTTAATATTTTTCTGTTTTAAGTTTATTAAATTATTTGTTTATTAATATTTTTGGTTTTGGTTATTGTACAATGTTATGCGGTTTTTGCATTATGGTTTAGGTTTTTATTTTATTATAACCCAACACATACATATTTCAAAGAAATGATTGCAGTAAACTTGCATTGTTGGTAGGAGCGTTGCAACACAAACAAAAATATGCATACACTGAAAAAATAAAACAGTTGAATCTACTTGTACTTGTATCAATGCCAAGCGGTGTCTAAGGTTCGGTAAATACGGATTTTCTAAATCAAATACGTTGTGCTTAATTTAAGTACGGATTATTCAAGTAATAAACATTTAATTTTAGCCATATTCATATCTTGAGTTCGGCCTGAATATAGCCAAGATCTGTACATCAAACCAAGCAAGCGGTACTTGATTTGACAACATTCGTACTTATCATGCTTTTGATACTGATTCGGATTGATTTAAGTGCGAAAGGATTGAATTTCTCTTCAGTATGATGATTATGCACTTGAGTCGATGCTTCTGAAGTCTATTTAATCTAACAATATTAATTCTTAAATATAATGTGAACGGGAACCATATTATTGTTTTGTCATGTCTAACGATACTATTGTCGAATCCAACCTTATTATTTTCCAACGGAGGCTTGTCCACAGCAACACTGGAAATCGACCCCAAGTAATGCCGACCAGCTCCGTGGTGAATATACTTCCCATAAGAGTAGAGAGTATTTTGGCCGGTGTTCATGCCATAGAAGTTGGCAACTCATGTAGAAAATAATTATAGCTGCCAACAATATGACTTGCTTGTATCTTGCATATGTGTTACGCAGTTCTATCGCGATTACTAGCTGCAGTTTCTTCAATTATTTTTTTTTTTTTTATGTAAGAATATATTTCATACGACGAGCACACACACATTTTCCAACATAACACAAAGCTGAGAAATAAATTAGATGTCAACGGCAACAATAAAAACTTTGTTAGATAAAGTCCACTAAAATTTGTTTATTTCATTAACAAACTATTTAATAACTCAACAATATTGTGTTTGTCATAAATATATTATGTTCAAACGTTGATTATATATTGACTGTAGATATTTTTCTTTTAAATAATGTAACCATATTTACATTTCATGAATAGTAACAAAAACATGGTTAAAGTTTAACAAAAAATGTGGTTGTAGTAAGCAATAGCCTGTTCACTGTATTTTAAATAAAAATAACTTGTTTGCCACAACTTTACACATTGTTATAGAGAACATTATGTTGTTATCGCAACCGGACTTTAAAATGTTTTTTCTCTGCTTGTACATTTCGTACTAGAATCAAGTAAAAAGAAACTTAAATTCAGAAGGAGTTTTTTCTTTCTGTTTGCATATGCATATATGAACAATTCTGTCTGTCTTTCTCAGTGACCGACCAAATGAGCAATCAAAATGTGATATGCGTCACTCTTTGAGGTTACTCATTTGTCATAACTAAATTGGCGATTACTGTTTGTTATAATAAATGTGTTTTTAAGCTTTAATTTGAAAAACAGTTTATAACAATTATAAATATTTATTGATTTTACGATTTTATATCAGCACTTCGTTTATATCGTGTGGTATTATGTTTCGAGGGCCGCCGGTCCTGAGACCGACTCACTTGGGTCCTAGAAAAGGTCCCGTTGTGTTAAAGGTCCCGTCGTGTGGTATTGGAGAAACCTTTTTTTCACATAAAAGAAAACAGCCGTTGTCCAGCTGTCTCTCCAATATGAGAGTGAACTCTTTTGAGCAGACCGACGCTGCAAGGGTTGTCGGAAATATGGGAATGCGAATTAAATGGGGTGAAATCTTTTATTCCTACATCTGGTTGGTTCAAATCAGACCGTAGCGCTTCCTCGGCTAGCAAAGCGGGACCCAAGTGGACTGGTCTCATGACTGAAGGCCCGTGAAACATAACACACTTGTACATAAATCAATAGGTATTCAAACTCTAAAGTTTTCAGTATGAGAAAAAAGTTTTTGTCTCTTATTTAAAAAACATGAAAGACTACTGATCTGATTTCGCAGAAAAATCGCTGATACATCATCAACACGGGTGTTACGAGCGTTTAGCCGAAAAATAGTTTAATTTTCAACAGATTATTTCGCCTTTGAAATAAAATTTGAGTTCGGTTGCGCAGAGTTTCATATTGCGTGCATTCTTTACGTTCAATAATCGTTAGTAAAAAAAGATTTAGATATTTTTTTATATACTTTTTTACCAGCCCCTGGTACTGTGGTCATCATTTTCTATGTAACAATTTCATTTGAAATATGTATGTGTGTACATAAACTAAAAATTTATTAAATATATTTTGTGTTTGAAAATATTTTAATTCAACAAACATTTTCTAACATTACATTTCATTAAAAAAAAAATTCATTCCATTTAAAACACATGAAATAGAAAATTATAAATCGTACATACATATGTATGAACATATTTGCGTTTGGTAAATATGTGGGTTTAGTTTTCAAGTTTTACATTCCTGCAAACATTTGCTTTTAAGTTTACCATTTCAATTATTTTGCAAACGCAAGTAAATGGGAAAAAAATCGCATCAATTCGCTTCATCGAAAGACATTCATAAAATCTCCTTTAACAATTTAAAATCGAAAACAAAGTCTTCATGTTTCCCATTTCAAAACGACTGCCAAAATAAATACCTGCACGTTTTGTTATACATAGAAAAAAAAACTTTAAAATATAATAAACATTTTTTTAAGAATTTATATATAACAATTTTAATTTTTCTCTGGTTTAAGAACCCCACAAGTAATATTTTTATTCATACACATTTTTGAACATTTTTCAACATAAAAATATAAATTTACTTATGTGTTTTGGTTTGGCTAAACATCTGATTTGTAACTTTTAGTTTCTTTAGATTTCTTACCATACATTAACTCAATTAAATCGGCTTAGAATTTTAAAAAAAATTTTCAATTTATTTTTTTGAAAAATGCAATTTAATCAAAATTTTAAATTCCCATAACAAAACAAAAACTGAGAAATACAACCCTGTAAATGTTGTATATTTTTCTCTTTTTTCTTCTATTTTTTCTCTTTTTCTTTTCAAATAATTAACAAACTTGAATTTTATTAATAATTACTAAACAGCTTTTACATTTAATTATTGAAACTAAAAAAAAAAAACAAAACAAGAAAACGAAAACGAAATTCGTATATATAGAGAGTACATTTTATTTAGAAGAAAACTAAATCTACTTTTAGTAAAATCAACCACAACAACAACAACAAAAACACAACAATAAGTTAATAATTTATAAATAAATAACAAATAAATAAAAACATATAAATCAAACCTTTAAAAAACTATATCGAAAAATATATATACATATATAAATTGAAATCCTATGAAACCAAAATAATAATGTAATAATTAAATTCAAAACAAATTACAATTAAACGTTAATTTAAACAAATTACCAATAACAAACTACGAAAACAAAATAACTTACACAGAACAAAAAACATTTCACACAAAATTTCGAAATTTGTAAAAAAAATAATAACGTTTTTAAAAAATAAAGGTTTGTTTAAGAAATTTCAAAACAAATTAATACACATTAAGAATTTGAATTTGAAAATTAATCATTTCTTAGTTTCGAAAATTTCTTCACTGAAAACGAACTGGAAAACCATATCAACATTTTATTCTAAAGATGAGTTGAAATTTCTCAAAATATTTGCTTTTTCAAAATTGTTTTGCTTAAATACTTTCACATAAAGAAATTATGTTGGATAAGCACCTGGATACAAATAGCAACAGGAAGAAATAAATTGAGTCAAGTACGAGGCTGGTTCGCACACTTGGGGTTCCGTACACATGTGTAATGTACGTATGGAATGAATACATATATTGTATAAATTTCATCTCTCTCTCTCTGTCTCTTTTACAGCTTGAGAGTTACGTTTAATTGTTACTTTACGTTGTATGGAGACACCTAGTAGTTTTCGACTTGTTGTTGTAAAAGGCATCTGGGAATACATACACTGTGCGAATTTTGGCTCTCTATCTCTCTCTTACGGTTCAAGAGTTATGGCTAACTGTTACTTTACGTTGTAAAGGAACACCTGATAGTTTTAAAGTAGTTGTTGTTTTTAGCATTTGTTGTTGTGCAGCGTATGAGAATACATGTATTATGCAAATTTCATCCCTGTGTCTCTTACGGTTCGAGAGTAACGGTTAATTGTTACTTTAGGTTGTACAGGGACACCTGGTAGTTTTCGACTTGTTGTTATTTTTAGCATTTTTTGTTGTAGGGCACATGTAAATACATATATTGTGCGAATTTCAGCTCTCTGTCTTTTACGGTTCGAGAGTTATTCCTAATTGTTACTTTTCATTGTATGGGGACACCTGGTAGTTTTTGTTTTTCTGTTGTTTTTAGTATTTTTAGCTGTAGCGGCAAAGTACAGCAACATCCTGTGAAAATTTCAGCTCTCTAGCTCTTACCGTTTTGGAGAATGGACGCTGTGACGGACTGACGGACGGACGGACGTAGAAGTCTCGGTAATGGGGTTCCGTTTCACTGTGATGAGTACGGAACCCTAAAAACTGAAACCTGCTCTATCGCTCAAAATCGTTTGCTTACGAAAAAAAACACTGAAAGCAATATAGTTTTGTTTTGCAGGCAACTAAGCGAGCGAGTGATGTCGAGTGACATCGTGGGCCTGTCAGTTGAATTTGAGAACAGAGTGTTTTAAAGTTGGGTTTGCTCAACGGGCAAACAGAAAACTTCAAGCGAAATTTTATATGGCCTTGTAAGATCAAGTACGTAACTGCACGGCTTCATGTGCAATAATTATTTCCGGAGATGTGCATGCTCAAGCTTATGTTTTGGGGTATAGAATACATATAGTGTATTGGACATAAATAAAAAATTGTCTCTGTGAGTGGTTGTACGAAATTTGATTTTATTTTGCAGCAGTTTTTATTTTCTTTAGAAATTTTTTTTTGATCTAAACCATAGATGCCCAGTAGTGGCTGATATCAGCAAATTAAACCCACACGTATACTTACGCTCTTTTGCTTGATCGTCAATCAACCAATAGGAAATCACCATGTTGAGTGCGAGAGACAAACTACACTTAAAGAACTTCTGTGAGTTATTTTACATTTTAATCGTTATCGTGACTGCTGTCAGTGAACATGTTTATGATTCATGAACATGTATATGATTATGTTTAAAATTCTTTCGGATTTTAAAACTCAGCTATTTTTACTTGCAGCTCAAATTGATTCTGCAGACTTTTCGGACTTTCCGAAAACTTCTATTATTTACGACAAGGATTTTGATAATATTAAGCATTTACTTGATATTTTTCAAAACCCTTTTAAATGCGATATATTAAAGTACGAATTTCCAATCCAAACATAACTTATTATTCTTCGAAGTGAATTAGATTTCTCTGATAATTTTATCAATATAGAACTCTGGAAAAATCTGCAGGGTACAATATATCCCGAAATAAAAAAGATTTCATTGAAATATTTATCCTTATTTCCCTCAACGTATCTTTGCGAACAAATACATTCAGATATGAATTGTATTTGCTCAAAAAAACGCAATAAGCTGAATTCTTCTACTTTGAGAAATATACTTTTACTGCGTAACTGCCATCATGAGAGTATCCATAGAAGATTTCATTACTTTTTAATTGCAAGATCAACAATGATTAATTGAGGGAAAATTTATAAACACTTCGAAGAATCTTTTTATTTCAAAACATTTCAGACTACCAAGACTATTACTAAAATATGTACAACACCCGCCACACATGTGTCACAATCTCGTTGATGACTAAATAAAATGAATAGCAAATTGTTTTCTTCCAGTGTTATTTTGTAACTCTCACCAATACTACTACATTGGGCATCTATGATCTAAACTCACAAAATTTTACGGTTTATGTTTAATGCGATTTCCTAGAAAAAAAGCTTGAACCACTATTTCGCAAGGTATTTGCAAATAAATGTAGAATTTGACAGCTGTGAACATAATTATTTCCAAGTTTATTTGCCGTGGAGACTCCCAGTAATTGTTTGCTCTAAACTTTCTATCCCATGGTGTCTGTTACTTTTTGCTTGTCGCAAATCACCCATAAACAAAAATATATACATAGTTTTCGTTTTAGAAAATAGAATTGTTTCGAGGTCACAAATACTGCGACACGTTTCAATGTTAGTCATATGTATATTAGTTATAGATAATGCCAAGAGCATTTTCATGGGTGTTGATAAAAAAAATTATCAACATTCAATAAAAAAATGTGTTTATAGTGATAAAAAGTTTTCTGGAGGCTTTTTAAATAAAAGTATCTCGTTTACCTCAACTTTATAGAACGTTATAGAAAACATAATATTATTAACGCAACCATGATTAAACATGTTTTTTCTTTGCATGAAGGAGCGTGGTTCAAAATGAAAGAAATATTATTGGAATAAACTTTATATAATATTTAATGCCATTGGTTTAATTTCTAAACCTAATTTCTAAATTTCTAACACATTCTCATATCTGAAATTGTTTCATTGCCAGTACCAGTATTCTCATTTAAAAAGTTAATTAAAAAATGTTATTTGAAAGTTACGACATAGTTCACAATTAGTACAAAACCATAATAAAACTTCAAGTTATTTTGTTGCGTTCGTTGTCCATGAAATTATTTGAGATCATGAAATCGCTAATTACGCTCTTGAAAAACTACAAAAATTTACTCAATGAAAATTTGCCTACGTATTTGAGTTGTTTTCAACTGCACCGGAGGAAATACAAAACATCGGCACGTAATTGAAGAAAAAAAAGCTTAAAAATTTCTTAAACAAATCTTTACAACCCTGTATGTAATAAAATATAAATTTTAAATTCAACAGTCTAAATACATTTTGTTTGAAAACATATTTTAAATTTTCTTTCATTTTATTAATTTTACTTAACTTTTCTTTTTTTTAACAACTTCATTTTATTAACAGAAATATATCCTTAACTCTCCTTTGTCTTTTTCCTTCCTGCGTTGATTGTTCTATTAAAATTCAAATCAAAACTGATTTTAATTTGAAATACAAAAAAATTTTATTTTCTATTGAAATTTATCTCAAAAGAAATCGATTTATAAAACAAAAACGAAAAATCATAACGATTCTTTTTCTGTTTTTTTTTATTTTCTTTTTTAAAATCATCCTACAGAAGATTGAATGGATTCACGCTAAAAAAAAACCAAAACCAAAATTATTTACCAATATATTAACAAAAACAATTATAAGAATTTGAAAAAATCTAATGAAAATTGTATTATTGCAAACAAAAATATTTACTCGAAAATACAAACAAAAAGAAAAAAAAATAACATTATTAACAAAAAGAAAAAAAAAAGAGAACATACATACACCAAACAAAAATGATATAACAAATCGCAAAACTTAAAGTTTAACATTTTGTGTGGTAAGTTTCGTTCAATTTGTTGGTTTAAAAAATATAAATTATAAATATGTTTTTTTTTCTCAAAAAAAAAAAAAAAAAAAAAAAAAATTCTTATACTCGTATAGTGGTGTTTATTATTTCAATTTACCTTATACATATGTTTAAAAAAGTATTTTCATTTGTTTCAACTTATTGTATACAATCAAATAAATATTTACCAGTATTCAAATGCAACAAATTTCAAATCGTTTAGCAAAAAAAAAAATAAATTTAAATATTTATTGAAAAGTTTTTCGTTAATAAATTTTGCTAAAAATATATTCAAAACTTATTTTAATAATTCGTTAGTTTTTGAAATTTTGTATTTCTAATATGTGTGTGCTACGTTTTTAGTTCGTTGGATTAATAATTTTAAACCTTTAACTATTCCTTTCTATATCCATATTATTCATTTCGATGAGTGGTTGCTGTAACGCAACAATGACTTTTTATATTTGCTTTGTTTCTTAAAATTAAATTTCAAAACTACCTTCAATCCACAACGAAATATTTTTTAACTATATTCACTCGATACATTTTTTATTTTATTTACTTGGCGCTTTTTTAAATTACGCATTTATTAGATTGAAAATTTCGTAAAAAGAAAAACTCCAAAAGACAAGTAAGAACGGTTTTGCTCAGCTCAACCGAATCTGAAGCCAGGTATAGACGATTGTCAGAAAATGTATAGAACATTTTTAGCCAATCGTGAGAACTTACAATTTCTTCCTGACATTATTGTAAGCCAAAGCATTGACAGACCACCGTCCTAACAATTAATTGTCAGTTATCTGGCAATAGTCTGAACACTTTGCCGTTATCATTGCTAGTACATTGTGAGGCATTGGCATATTGTAAGATGCATAAATTCTCAGAGTAATAACAAGGAATACTAAAGAAAAATGTCTGCTTACGAGAGGGAGAAAAAACAAGAGAATAGTAAAAAAGTGAGTACGAGAGAGAAAAAGGTGCAGAAAAGAGAACAACAAAAAAACTGAAAATATAGTTTTGTGAGCCAGAACAATAAAGAATGAAGCTACGTATAGACGATTGTAAGATCTTACCATATTGTCAGAAAATGTATAGACTATTTTTAGCCAATCGTCAGAACTTACAATTTCTTCCTGACATTATTGTAAGCCAAAGCATTGACAAACCACCGTCCTAACAATTAATCGTCAGTTAACTGTCAATCGTCTGAATACTTCATCACCATTGCTGGTACATTGTCAAGCATTGGCATATTGTAAGATGCATAAATTCTCAACACATTACAATGGCGTCATTGTCAGAGTAATGACAAAGAATATTAAAGAAAAATGTGTGTGTGTGTGTGGGTACGAAACGGAGAGAAAAATACAAATGTTTTCTGTCTTCTTCAGCCGTTATAAGCCGCCGATATTTCGTTGATGCTAATCAACTCATCAGTAGACTCGAAAAATTGTTAACAGAATATTTGAAACCCAACAGCTGATTCCAAAATTGCCATGAACAAAATGAGAATTAGAAATGTTCAAACAAACCTTAATACAGAAAATATTTTTTCGTCTTGCAACACTTTTACTATTCTTAACAACTTCTATACAGCGGGTTACCATCGGTTACTGCGATTTGTATTTTTGTAAATATCAAAAAGTAAAAGTTTTTGAATATTCAAAAATGAATCTAATTATTTATTTGCTTTAAGAAGCAATTTGAATGTATTATTTTAGTTTGAACAACAGAACTTATTGTTATTGAGTCTACTGATGAGTTGACTAGCATCAACGAAATGTCGGCGGCATATAGACGGCTGAAGAAAGCCGAAAAAATTAATAAGGTATATTTTAGACCTGAAATAATGCTTTTCAATTGGCTCTTAAAGCAAATAAATAATTATATTCACTTTTGAGCTGATAGTCCCGGCAGCTATGCTCTTTAAAACTTCCTTTTAATCTTAGAATTTATACGTAAGATTAAAATAAATAAAATATTCAATTTTGAAAGTTTTTTTGTGTGATAAGATTGCAGTGATCAACATTCAAAAATGCATTTAAATATTTATTTGCAATAATAACCAATTCAAGTGTATTACTTTAAATACAAAAATAGAGTTTATTAATTATTTTCTGTCTTTTTCAGCCGTTTATATGCCGCCGACATTTCGTAGTGTTGAACAAGACAGAAAACAATTAATAAGGTCTGTCTTTGGGCCTAAAGTAATACATTTAAATTGGCGCTTATAGCAAATAGATAATATCGAATACTCAAAAAAACGTTTACTTCTTAATGCTTTCAAGAGTAAAAACCGTAGTAACCAACGGTAACACGTTGTATGAAGGTTGTGAAGAAAAGTAAAATTGTTTTCTGTATGAAAGATTTGTTTAAACGCTGGTGATTCTCAAGGCGAATCAACTACAGGTGGTCGCAATTCAATTCGCTCCAACATTTTCTCTCGAGACGTCACAAGTTTTGTTGTCGTTTTCTATCGGCTTTGACAACTCAGAAGATAAATTCGTGGAAAAATGTTGAAGCGAATTGGTATGCGGGCACCTGTAATGGATTCGCCTTTGTGATTCTCATTTGCTCAATTCACAAGCTGGTCATATCCAAGGCGAATCTACTACAGGTGCCCGCATACCAATTCGCTTTATCATTTTTCCACGATTTTATCTTCTGAGTTGTCAAAGCTGATAGCAAACGACAACAAAACTTATGACGTCTCGAATGAAAATGTTGAAGCGAATTGAATTGCGACCACCTATACTTGATTCGCCCTGGTCGTATCGTTGTTAAGTTGTACCGGGAGAGAAAATTTCAAACACAATTCTTAAAGAGAAACATAAATTGCTTAAAAATTTATTTGAGTTTGAAAAATTGTGTTTGAAATCGCCTCTCCAAATACGACTTAACAACAATACGACCAGCTTGTGAATTGGGCAAATGTGTTCTTCAGAATTTCAATATACTTATATAGTAGAGTTTGAAACATTCCTTTAAGTTTTTGGGAGTCTACTGACAAGTTGATTAGCATCAACGGAATGTTATCGGCATATATGTAGACGGCTAAGGAAGACCGAAAACAATTAATGTCTATTTGTAGATCTAAAGTAATACGTGATCAACATTTTTAAAGAAGATAAGAAAAGCCAAATTCAAGACTTATTGGCTGGAGGACATACCATGGCTGTTTCACGTCCACCACAATGCTCATCAGCACCAAAACTGGTTCGAGTTCAGTACGTGATTAAATGCATACTGTTATTAAGCAGGAGCCCTTAGACAGTCTACTGCCTGAGCTCTTCAATGCTGATTGTTGTTATTTAATCTATCGATCAGCTTTCAATTTTATTACTGTGTTTTTCTGTTGATTGGAATCTATCTATGTATTGTGTTTTCGTTGTATTAGTGATGACAAGGCGGATCAACTACAGGTGGTCGCAATTCAATTCTTTTCAATATTTTCTCTCGACTGGTCATATGTTTTGTTGTCGTTTGCTCTCAGCTTTGACAACTCAGAAGATAAAATCATGGAAAATTTTTGAAGCGAATTGGGATGCGGGCAATTGTAATAGATTCGCCTTGATTGATGTCCACGCTCTTACCTTATAGCCGAACTTTTATGATTTACAATTGTTCATTATTTTATCGGGCTTTAGTGTAATTTTACTTCCTCAGAATTGAGAGTTTTTTTGTTTTTGTATTAAAATTGTAGTAATCAACATTTTTATAGAAGACATTTTTTAATTTTGTTCACTTGCCATCGACTTAAAGCTTCACTATCCCTGGAAATTTTTGTTTTCATATCAGTAAATTATTGCACTAATTGAAAAATATTTCTAACAACACCATGAGCGCCATGTGTTTTATTTTATAAAATTCTCAAAAAGTCATTGAATTGAAAATAAATTCATATCATTTTAATCATTTAAATCCTTTCAAGAAAAGAAAAACTGTTAAATACCAACTCACCACACAAAATAATAATTAAAATATATTTAATTTATTCTCTCTCTCTCTCTCTCTCTCTATTTAATCCTTCAACCTAAATGATCCTGTCAAATGAAAAATAATACACAATTATTATTATATGATTTCTATTATTTTAAATAATTGTCAATGTTTAGTGTTTTCTTTTTTAATTTGTTTTTTTTTTATTATTCTTATTACTATTTTTTCGGAATGCACTTTTTTGTCTAGTTTGTGAAAACAAAAAGAAATAAAATCTTTAATTAAATGTAATTTTCAAAATGCTTTTGTTGTTGCTTTCTAAATAATATTATTTTTACTAATTCAATGCTCATAAAGTAGCTGGAATGCTTTTTTTAATATTATTTTAAATAAATGAATTATTTATTTTGTAAGCAATATAAAATTTTCTGGTTTTTTTTATAAAATTTATTTAAAAAAAAATATATCCGTTGTACCATAAAATAACAAAGCAAGCAAGGAATGCTTAAATATGTAAATTAATAAATTAAACATTTAATTTTTTTTTAATTTTCGGTTTTGTTTTTTTATTTTTTATTTAGATTACATTTCAGTTACCATTCGTTTGCCCAAAAGAATTGTGTGTCAAAGTATTTGTTTAAATTATCATCACGGCGATGATTGATTTTACACTTTTTGTTTTAATTTAGTTTTGTTTCTAACTGTTCACAAAAATTTTCTATTAAGGTAATTCATGAAAATATATTTCATTATTTGCATTATATAATTATTGAGCTTACATATACATACATACATTCATACGTACATATATAAAACATTTATTAAAAACTATGTATGCACTATTTCATTCAATTTTGTAAATAACACAATATTTTTTGGGTAAACTAATAAAATTGGGGATTCCTTACTTGCTTTAAAAAGACTCATTTTATTTTTAAAAATAAAGCTCTAAACACATAGACGACAGCAAGCAGCAATATGTCAAAAATAAAATGCATGTGTTTAAATGAAAACGATTATTTTGACGGCAGCAGGGCAGCACGACTGCACAACAGCATTTGCTGCTGCTGCCAACTTAGGCTATTTTCTATTTTGACGGGCAGCAAATAAGCAAATATAGTGTTGCCATTATCTATATAAATTGGACAAATTAGAACAAAAACTTTTTTTTAATATTAAACACAAAAGAACATTGCAAAAATACAATAAATAAATAAATGTATGTGTTTTTATAGTTTTTTCGTGATATTATTACATTTTTCATCAATATTTTCAATTTTTTTCATTATGAAATAAGAAATACGGCATCCCCGAAATTAGCATTGCTAAAATGCACAGCTGTTCATTTTCAATATCAAAACAATTTTTTTCGTTTGTGCTAATTTTTTGTGATATTTTATTTAATTTTCATCCTGGTTGCTTTGAAAAAGTGTTCCTCATCTTTTTCCTTGAGCTGTTGTACACATGTTTTGTAAATGCCCTCCTCATCACGGGTTATATTTACTGGACGAACCCACCATCTTCGGTTTCTTGTACTATTCGTCTTATTATGGGCTTTATACACTTCAGCTGTAGTCTGAGCTATTTTAACAATTGTTGTGATAAAATTCGCTAAATTTTCTTCGCTCACTTTTTATAATTTTCAACTTTGAATTTGTAATACATATTTATAAAAATTCGAAATTGATTTACACACCAGCTGATTATTATGTTGTTGCTGTCTTCAAAATAATTATGAAGCCGACTTCAGAGCAGCATTTGAAGTTGGCTGCACATGAAGTTGGCAGCATTTGCAGTCTGCTGTCGTCTATGTGTTTAAAGCTTAATGTGATCAACGCCGTTAATTTCATTTAATGCCGTGTTCAGATTGACTCATTTATTGCGATTATCGCAATAATCGCGATTAGTGAGCTCAATGTGCCATACAAAATGTCAATACCTTTAGCTAATGCCAACCTTATCCATAACTCGTAACAATGGCCCTAAAAAGCACAAACTAAACGAGTTAGAATTTGCTTATTTTTGATTCTGTTTACATTTTGTACATACAGTGAACTCGCGGTAATGTGAACTTCCACAATAGTGAACTATCATCCACTAATGTGAAAGTGCATTTTCTTATATGAACTCTCTAAATAGTGAACAAAATTTTATGGCTCTAAATAGTGAATAACAGTTTTTTGGAGAAAAACAACTCCCAACAAACAATAAAATAAGCTCATGTTATAGCATTTTCAGTTTAAATTAAACATTTTTCAATATAAATGAAACCTTTTTCAAAATGAACGAAGCCTTTTTCAGATTAAACGAATCTCTTTTTAAATTAAACGAAACCTTTTTCAAGACAAATGAAACTCCTTTCAGAATAAATTAAACTTTATTCAAATTTAATTAAACATTTTTCAAATTAAATTAAGCCAGTTTGAGAATTTCATAGAGTTTTTTTTTAAATAATGCTGGTGTTGTTTACCATAAAGTTGTTTCCCTTTCCACTGTAAATTTGACACGTTTCCAAATATTTCTTAAGGAGCTCCTGGATTAACAACCCGTTTTAGTTGATGGGTGGTGGAATATTCAGGCCTAAACCCATATTGGGAGCTATGGAGAAGATTTTTGTCATCAACATCTCAGTCTACTGAATAAAATTTTCTCGAAAACTTTAGCCAGCGAGCTTAACACTCTAATTGGTCTATAGCTAGTTGGTAGTTTAGGGTCTTTGCTATTCTTTAATATAGATATCGCCTTAGCCGTCTTGAAAGCTTTTGGAAAATAGCAATTTTGAATGCAGAAGTTATAAAATTTAACCAAAAAAGTTTTAAGTAATGAGTTACTGATTTGGTCAAGTTCCGCAGCTTTGGAAATTCTGAATATTTTTTTTAATGAAAAACAGGACTTCCTCAAGGCAAGTTAGAGCGCTAAGTCCTCATTATGTGAATTAATGTCTAATATTGTACAAAATAAAGAGTCAACATCTTGCTCTATAGAACTAATGAAATTCGCTGCAGTATTAAGAGGCTGAACAAGGTGATTGGCCATATCCGTCAGATCAGTGACTTCATGGTTGGTAACAACTAGTTGCGTTAATGGAATTGATTTATTCCTTATGCCCGTACGAGATTTTCCAAAAATGCTTACTGCCCATTGAAAATTTGGATACAAATTTTTGCCATTGCTCATTTCTAGATTTGCTTATTGTATTAAAGCAGGCATGATATATTTTTGTGCAAACAAATGGATTGTTTTGATCTTTCACGAATGAATTGAACACAAAGACATACATATGTCGTATGAGTTGGATAAACTAAGAGGTGGGCGAAAAGAAATCACCCTACTGGAAGTTGCTCTTAATTTTGCAAATGGCGGCCAGTCTCAAATCTGTTCTTACATTTGTGAATAAGACAGCTGTAGAATACAAGTGAATAAAACATGGAGGGATACATTCCCCGAGAACGCGAAGTGAATGATTTTTCGAACAAAACTGTAAGGGGTGATGAGGCTCATTTCCAACTCAGAGGGTACGTGAACAAGCAAAACTGTTGCTTCTAGCGCACCAAAAATCCACGAGTGATGCCCGAAGCGCCATTACACCCGCTCAAAGTGACTGCATGGTGTGCTGTTAACGCTGGAGGAGTCATCGGACACTTTTTTTCAAGGCCGCTGCTGGTCAAACGACAACGCCCTCTAGGGCCCTGTTTACCGAATTTTTCCTGCCACAATTGCACGACGCGGGGGCATGTATTTCCAACTAGAGGGAGCAATGGAGCCACAACCGATATTCTGAAAGCCAAACAACATCGTATGACTTCTTTTTTGGCCCACCTCTTATTAGCATCTACACTAGGGCGGGTCGTTTTAGCAATCGGTGTTGTGTCATCATCGATTTTTCAATGGCATAAAGGTGGGATCACACGATTGCCTTAATGCACCAATTTTACACAATTTTTATTGGGCTGAATAATAAATAATTTTTCCCAATCAAATTCTCTGCAATCACATGATTGTCACATTTTACTGAAATTTTATTGTTGCAAAACAATTTAGTACCAATAATTGCCGCATTATGCTCTAAACACATAGACGACAGCAAGCAGCAATACGTCAAAAATAAAATGCATGTGTTTAAATGAAATCGATTATTTTGGCGGCAGCAGAGCAGCACGACTGCACAATAGCATTTGCTGCTGCTGCCAACTTATGCTATTTTCTATTTTGACGGGCAGCAAATAAGCAAATATAGTGTTGCCATTATATATATAAATTGGACAAATTAGAACAAAAACTTTTTTTTAATATTAACACAAAAGAACATTGCAAAAATGCAATAAACATATAAATGTCTGTGTTTTTATAGTTTTTTCGTGATATTATTACATTTTTCATCAATAACTTCAATTTTATTCATTATGAAATAAAAAATGCCGCATCCCTGAAATTTGCATTGCTAAAATACACAGCTGTTCTGGGCGAACCCACCATCTTCGGTTTCTTGTACTATTCGTCTCATGGGCTTAATACACTTCAGCTGTAGTCTGGGCTATTTTAGCAATTGTTGTGATAAAATTCACTAAATTTTCTTCGCTCAGTTTTTATATTTTTAAACTTTGAATAAAAACTTGAAATTGATTTACACATCAGCTGATTATTATGTTGTTGCTGTCTTCAAAATAATTATGAAGCCGACTTCAGAGCAGTATTTGAAGTTGGCTGCACTTGAAGTTGGCAGCATTTGAAGTCTGCTCTCGTCTATGTGTTTAGAGCATTATAGTCACACGATTATTATATTATACGGCAACTCTGACACACAGCTGTTGTAGCTGATGACAAACTTTGGTTTCCCAAAAAAAAAAAAAAACAAAAAAAAATGAATTAAATGTTAAAAATATGGTTTGTTCATTAAAAAGAAAGAAAATTGCTTCGGCTATTATTATAATGTTGTGCGGGCTGAAAAAGCAAAAAATGAATAGTAACAACAATTGAATTTTACTGATTGAAAAGCAGAAATCATGTTTGGAAGACGCGTTTAAGCAATTTTGAAACTATATAAATAAATGTATACATATGTATGTATGTATGTAAATTATTGGCGGGCATTGTCTTCTTTGGTTGCTGCATGAGAACACAATAAATATTGGTGGATTTTTAGAATTTTTATTGGTGATTAGTTGTATGTCAAATGTTCACACGGTTGTCGCATCAGGGTTGTATTTGATTGGGACAAATAGGAACAACATTCGTTTTGGTTGCCGTATGAGGCAATAAATTGTGCTATCACACGATTGGCACACAAAATGTAACAAAAATTGGTGCATTGCGGCAATCGTATGATCCCACCTTAAAGAAAAAGCAAGTTTCACTGCGACATATCAAAACAACAATTTTCGAGGCTTCCGCTTTTCTATTCTTTTTTTTTTTTTTGTGGGATCCTCCTTGGGAAGCGTGGTATGTGGTAGTTTGTAAACTATACACTCAAAAGTTCGGAAACTCCTCACTCTCGAGTTCTAATCACTATATTTATGAAAAATTAGAGAAGTGAAAATTTCGCGTAGAGAGCAGGCTGATGATAATTTCACTTAAATTGTCCTAAAAATGCTGCTGCGAAAATATGTATACGGTTTTGATCACATTATTTATTCATATTTTTAATTTTAATACCTTATATATAAATATTATATAATATTGATTTAAAAAATTAATGTGCCTTTTATTAAATAAAAAAAAAAAATTTTAAAAAAAATATTGCAATTTCGTATAAATAATATTTTGGTCTTATTAAAAGTTGACAAATAACTCCGTTTTTAATAAATAATCCCGTTCAACTCTATATATGTATATACATATGTGTACTTATACTAAATATAATTATTTGAGTAAAAGATTTTTAACAGCTTTTGTTTATTTTGTTTTTTTTTGTTTTTTGCAACATTACTTAAAGAGGAACAATGGGAAAAAGACTTAGAAGCGGAACTTAAAGATTACGAAGTTGTAGACAGTGGCGCTAAAGATGGTGGTGGTCCTTCTTCTTCTTCTGCTCCAGACAATGACGACGAATTACTGACAATATCAAACCTGCGCACACGCTCAAACAACGATTGGGAAGAATATGCCGATTTGATTGAAGACACCGATGATTTAAAGTAATTAAGAGCTTATATCGTAGTTTTTTCTAAGTTCTTAAACAATTTTTAATTTATGTTTTTTTTTCTTTTCCTCTGTTTATACGAACATAATTTTAATTTTAAACCACCACTACTACACAACAATATGTATTTTCTTACAAACTTCCGAACACAAATTATCCGATGGTTTTTCACACCATTTGAACAAATGCCATGTGAAATTTTTAAAGAACTTTGAAAAGTTTAAAACGTGTTATGTTGGGTTATCCATGAAAAGCCCAATATTGTTTCAAGTTTATATGCATAAATTTCTTTTCTAATTAAAATCCCCATTAAAAACTCACTTTATAAGCCTAACAAAAGTAGAACAAAACAAAAAAAAAATCAATCTACAACATTAAAAATGTCCACTTGATCAAACAAAGAAAACAAAAAGCCGAGCTAAACTTTTGTTCCTTACACAAAAAAAAAAAAAAAAAAAAAAGAAAACAACTGTAATTGAAAAAAGAAATAGAAATAAACATACAGAAAAGAGTAACTTTTTAACTAATTATCAAATAAAATCTAAATTAATATTATAATATAAAACATAGGGAAATATAATAAAAACCATTGTTAAGATTAACCAAATTATGAAAATAAAATCTCACATTAAAAAGCATTAAAAACGAAAAAAGAGAAAAATTTGGTATACATATTTATTATGATGTTTTATTATATTATAATTATATTATTAATAAAAATCATTATTTATACATAAATTAAATATAAATATTTAAATAATGGGTAAACTAAAATTATTACAAAAACAAAATGCATTTGAATTTATGGTGTAAAAAAAAAATTATAAGAAAATATATAAAATAAATTGTTTAAATTTTAACAAAAAAAAAAAGTAAATATATATATAAATATTATAAACCCCCAAAAAAAAATTAAAAAGAAATAAACAAATGTATAAAACACTTTAATTATATTAAATAAATTAATTAATTAAAAATAAACCATACATTTATCGTATTTGACAACTACCGATTTATTTATTTATTTTAACATGTTTTAATTTCCTTATTTGATTTTGCAAGCCACACAAAAACATAACGAAAACTGCAGTCAAAAATTTAATACAGAAATAAAATTGTAGAAAAATTAAAATGAACATACAATTTGTTAGAAATTTATGCTACATACATACTTATATTTAACAATAACAACAAAAAAGAAAGTTTTTTGTTTTAGTATTTTGTTCATTTGCTTAAATTAAAACAAAAGAAAAACATCAATAAAAATGAAAAGAAACGAACAAATATTAAATGCGTTCTATTCACTATTTTTCCAAACACAAAAATTAATTCGCAAAAAGTAAGTACATACATATATGCTATATATCGTTTATATATCGTTCTCTGAAACGATGAAACGAAAAACATTTTTTCCCATATGTATTTTCATAGTAATTGTTGTTAACCCATCTAAGCCCGCTGTGCCAATTTAGGAACACTTATTTTTGTGGGCTTACGGCAAATTGTTTACTTCTCCAATTTATGTTGGCCTTATTTGTTAGTTTAGGGGTCAGACATTATACATGAGGCTAAACAATAGTTATTATTGCATTACATGATTTTGTTGGTAAAATCTCTTAAATTTTACTATAAAGTTGGGTATGGTTTTCTAATTATCATTTTTTTCCAAAGTTGCCTTTTCTATCATTTTTTTAAATCTAGTAAATAACAAAGCATTTCAATGTGTTTTCAATGCGATAAAAAAAATTATATGATTTTATGGAGCTTGAAATAATGCTGTACCAAATTTGGTACAACGGGGACAAGTGTGTGATAAGAGTTGGAATTTTGCAAACAGAAACGAACAACAAAACACCTCAAAAAAAACATGCAGCAGAGTTAAAATTGTTACTCCTAGAGAAGATGGCATATATCAGCTGTTATTTAGAAGAAATATAGCTAAATATTATCTTGGCCAAGCGACTCTAACGCACTCCGCTCGCAATCGTCATCAAACGTCGAAGGATTACGACTGTACGGATTTGACCACGTGCCAGATTTAAAAAAAAAACACTTTGCATTGAAAAAAAGTTGCTTTCAAAATTTTCACACATAAGTGCCCATTGTGCCATTTTTTGCACACCCTCTAGATATCACAAAAGCAAGTTTTTTTTATTTTTTTTTTTTCTTATTATTCTTTATATAAATAGTTATTTAAACAATAAAATGAAGTAGAATTAAATTTTTGCACAGTGGTTTTCGTTTGGCCCCAAATGGGTTAATTAAATAATTTTGGACTAATTTTTATTTTGAAGACCGTTAATTTTTATATGACTCCATGACAGGGTTGAATTTGGTAGTATTGTTATTTGAATTTAAATCAGCCCTGTGGTTATTTAATCGCTATATACCTTCGCGGTAACCGCTTGACTGCTCTAGTTACAGTAAGCGTTAGTTCATATTCATTCGTTTTTTTTTTTTATTTACCGAGAAAGGAATAAAGCAAGATTTGTTTGTGCCTAATTATTACTTTATAATTCATTTTAATTATTATTTTATGTAAAATTTAAATAGATAATAATATGCGCCACGGACATTCAAATTGAAAATAATAAATTGTTTTTATTATTTTCCCGGAAATTTGAGTTGCTGCCGCAACAGTGATTTCGATTCCTGTTTAAGGAAAATATGAAAAAGAGCATCAACATATTTTCATATGAAAACAGACATTAAAACGAAACGAAATTATTTTACCGCTTCATTGTGATTCTTGAACAGTGTCGGTCATTTGATTAACGAAAACTGAGTGAGTGTTAAATTATCCCGAACCATAATCCAACTGATAAATTAACGGGAGGTTTAGCTTTTGCATTTACTACATCTGGGTGCGCCTTCAAACTACCACGTTTAATTTATTGAAAAAATTTCCTTGGAAAAAATTCGTTTTTCGTGCACTTACCCTTCTTCTAGACTTACCCCCTAATTCATAAAAATTATTACAGGCTTATAAGACTGTTATTTGACATATTTGTATGGAAAATCTGTCAAATAAGAGCTTTATAAACCTGTTATAATTTTTATGAATTAGACGGTTAAACTTTTCAAAAGTATTGCCACAAGTTAACAAAAAAACTAATTTATCTTACCAGTAAGTTGAAATAATAAAAATTGCTTACCAGCTAGTTTATCGCTCACTTCCATAAAAGCTACCGTTAGGTACTCTCGGCGGTAAGGTTGCTGTTAGCTAAAGGTAACTTTGATGGAAGTGAGCGATAAATGGTAAGATGGTAAGCAATTTTCATTATTACATTTTTACAACTTGCCGTTAGTTAAAAGCAGAATCAGGCAAATAAACCATTTTTCATTATTACAACTTCACTTTAACAAAAAGTGAACATTAAAATACCGGAACCATAAAACAACTGGAAAATTAACGGAAGCTATATGTTTTGAGTTTACCATATTTGGTGGTGTCTTCGCTATATTAAGCTGGAATGGTTAATTAATTGGAAAATTTTCCCGCAAAAAAACTTTTGTGTTATGGTAAGAAAAATGGTAGTAATTTGCCAAACGTTTATTAAATATACTGCATATACCCAAATAAATTTAAATTGTTTTACATAAACAACTTTCTGCTTCATTTTTTGGCCATTTGTATTTTAGGCCCCGATTATGGTTCACAACATTTGTTCATTTATGTATGTATTTTTTGAAAAGTGATTATGGTTTACAACTATTGTGTTAAGTGTTGTCAAAATCTTACAACACATAATCAGATGTTGTCAAAAACTTACGACACCTACTGAAGTGTTGTCTTGTTGATGTTACCAGTTAAATTACGAAAAAATTATAAAATTTATAAGTGTGCATACAAAATGTTTTGCGAAAATATAAAAAAAACAATTAATTGTTAAAATTTATTAACAAAATATAAATAAAAATACATCTATACACATAATTATTACCCATTTTTCGATTACAAAACAGTTTTATTTTGTATTTTGTAGTTGCAAAGGATTTAAACTGCAATCTATAATTTTTTGGTCCTTTCATTATCATAACCAAATTAAACATTAACATAAATTTTTATGGCTTTGTTTGTACTTTTCTAGCAAAAACGTTTTTCATTCTTTTCATTTTTACCAATGCATTTCTACGCGGTAGTTGCGGTGTTACATGAAATCCAACACTCCATGTCTTTTTGTTGTAAAACTTGACAATGAAACGTCAAAATTTATTGTTTTTCGCTTGTGTTTGTGTAATGAAAGCAACATACGCGTGCATCTTTCTGGAAGTGTGGCTCTACTTGGTAGTTTTTTGTGTGCAGGCATGTATTTTTGCGGAAATATGCTCTACAAATGAAAAACAACTCTGTGACATACACAACACCTAGATGTTGTGAACCATAATCACAAAAAGAGTTGTAAGTTGTGTTGTAAATCTTACAACACAACATCTAGATGTTGTGAACCATAATCGGGGGGTTAAACTCTTGTACTCAGCAGTACAAGTGTGTATACCAAACTCCGAAACAGAGAATAAAAAGCAATGCTAGATATTAGTCAAAGGAACAAAAAAAGAGTGGTAGATCAAAATAAAGATTTTAGTTATGTTCGTTATAAGTGAGTTTAACTTATTGAGGCAGTAAAATTCGAACTTAAAAATTAATGCTTAAAAATCGCTGGGCCCGGCGAAGAGTTTGAAACTGCTGCTATCCGTGACAGCAACAAACACAAAAATTGGAAAAATTAATTGAATGTTGGTGAGAGAATATATGTATAATATAATCCAAATATGATCAATAGTATTAAATGTGGACAGTAAGTAATGAAGATAATGTGGGATGCATATGCGCTGCTCTTTAAAAAACAGTCTGCAATTAGTCATAACCTGTGTTCATGCTCTGGGTACTGATGAGCGAAGTGGTGGTGGTAAAACAGCCATGGTATGTACTCCAGCCCATAAGTCTTCAAATTTACTTTCTTTGTCTTCTTTAAAAATGTTGATCGCTCCAGTTTTAGCACACAAAAAAATCTTCTCAATTATGAAAAAGTAAAACTCGAACTCAAGCCTGATATGAACAATTCCCACTTACGGTTAATGTAAAATAATAACAATAACAGATTAAATTTTAAGGCTTAAGATCTTTTTTATAAAAAATGTTTGCAACAAAACACAAATATTGAAATAAATATTTGTGTTTTGTTGCAAAAATTTTTTATAAAAAAGATCTTAAGCCTTAAAATTTAATTTATTACTAAAACAAAAAAGATCAAATAAACTATACGTTAAAATAATAATAATAATGAAATTCCTCGAACGTTAGAAATTTCTCCATTTATTATTAAAGACAAAACCAAAACCACGTGCGCGGTTTTCTTCATTAGGTTTCACTTCAAAGACATCACGGACCTTCCAATTTAAAACCATTGAATTTTTACACTGTATTAAAAGTTTATTTGCCTCAGGCTTATTCTGTTGCTTATCTCATCACAAAATAATTTTAAATTAAATATAAACATTTAGTATGCGTTAACAAAATAAGATCAATAATCGAAATATCTTACCGATTTGCGGTAAGTACATAATAAAATTTACAATTATACTTAAATCTACAATTATCTCGATTTACTGGAATCTATATGTAAAATATAATATCGTAGCTGATTTCTTTAATCGTGACTGTGGTGTGAATGAAGTTCAATCTGAAAGAAATATGAATTTATTGAATGTTGTTTGTAGTTCTAGTTTTTATATAAGACACATTTTTTATGTCTATAGAAGAAAGTAAGGCATATTAATTGTCGATGCATCAAACAAAAAATAACACAATTTAAATTGTTTGTGTTAATACCATTGACTAAGTACATCTCTATAAACAAGAAAAATCTGCTATTAGGTATGGTTCTTTACTTTTCTAGCAATATTTATGCAGCAACTTTGTGATAGAGAAAAATATGATCTACGCTCAATTACTCTTAATTATGAAAACTTGCAAAAAATACGAGAACTGCATTTTGCAAGAATTTGCAAGTTTTGCTTTTTTTTGTGGGACAGCTGTTAAGTAGTGTTGGCCACTGTTGAAGATTGCCAAGTTAATCATTTTTTAAAGTAATTTGTTAACAAAACTAAACTTAATTATTTACATATTTACTATATGAGAACCAACTGGTTATGCATACATTTACTTTTTTACTTTTTGTTAATAAATAAATATATGAACCTTTGCACTTTGTCATTTCATTAACTTCGATTTGATCAATGGCATTTTGAACCAAATTGTTATTAATTTTTTGTTACACGGTTTCTACATTTTATTTCTTTTAATATTCTACGAAACACCAATTAAAAATTCTTTTGTGTACTTTTGTCGGTAAAATATCTAAACAAAATTCAGCTGTTTCAACTTTTTTTACAATACCAAACAAAAAATCGCTCACACTTTGAAGTTTAAAATAGTGTTATATTTAAAAGAATTTTTTTTTTTTTTAGACTAGTACTTAGGAGATGACCCTATATATGCATTGCATTGTACTGGAACTGTGAAAATAGGAAAGAGATCCCTGGGTGGAAAAATGAAAATGGGGAGTATTTGTGAACGTTTGATTAAGCAAAAAAAAAAATCCGGAACATAGAAACAGAACGTTTAATTTTGCAAAGCTGAATAAGTCAGAATTAAGTGTTGGATTAACTAATTTCTCTGTTTAGTGTCCAGTGTATATATCTTCGACATTATCCAGTTAACAACTTTTAACGAAACCTCTTCATCAGTATTGCAAAACGTCGACTATATAGAACTAAAAGATGACACAATAACTACGACCTATTACAAATGTATACTTTGATGGACTTATTTTTAAAAATACATACATATATCATGTTTATTAAGATCTCATTTAGCGAATACCTCTATACATAATTTGCCAAATAAAAGTTTAATAAATAAAATTTTTTTAAAAGCAAATCAGAAAGCACGCTTTTAACTATTCTGACTACACATCACAAAAACACGTCCGCTCAGATCAAAAGTTCACAAACCAAGTAATCGAAATGAAAAATGGTCGATCGAAAAACTACTTTAATAAGTAAATACTAATTTGAACATTTTGTATAATCAAAAATTGATTCATAAACAGGTGGTTAGTAAAAAGATGTTTTCCTTATATCATTTACATAAAATTTTAATTGTGATAAAAATTGCTATATTTTTTAATTGGATGTTTTGGATCATAATAGAAACGTTTTACTACCTGTTTTTTTCAGACGAAGTTTTCATTAAAAGAAAAAATGTTTTCAATACGAGTATGTGAGAGAACCACTCCGTCTGCATCTAGAAAAACTGGTAGTCAATTTCTTCAGTTATTATGTCGTACTTTCTTTTTAAATGATTTTTAAAATTCAAACTTCGAATAATATACTACCTACTGATTCATTCCTCTTACCTTTGAAAGGCTAAAGCAAAAAAAAAAAAAAAATTTTTTCGCATCTAGTTTTCATTAAAAAGAGTTCTTATAATTTGTCGGCGATGATCCAAATCTTCTTTGTCTCCCTTCATACTGTATACTATTATACATATTGGGATTATATTCAATTGCTTTGTTTCGGTTGTTCCGATTCCCCGCCGTATCTTTCCATATCATAGACAAAAGTACAAAAAATCCAGCAACAATTTTACTAAACACATCAATTAGTTTGAGAATAATGGGTGTAAAAGTATGTACTAGGCGATTAGTTTCGAATATTAAACGTAGCATAAAGTATCCAAAAAGTTTTAAGCCCGCCATGCTAGCTGAAAACACTGCAACCATTAACAGTGCCACAAATCGTAAGGCGCTTTTGATGTTTTCTTTGTTGATATCTTCAGCCATAAAATTGTAAACTGTTTGTTTAATAGATATTCGCCAGCTTTGCAACAACCGCACAAAATCATCAAACGTAGGGACAGTTTCTGGATTAGTATTTGAGGAGTCAGTTGTAATATTATCACTCGTAGCCTCAGAACTGGGGGTTCTTTTGGACGTGTCTTCAGGTTCGACTGGTCGAAGAACATTCAGTTTAATTATGATTTCATTATCACGAAAATGTATAGTTTTTATGCTGAACCAGTATTCTATAAACGCCAACTCTTTCAATTCAACCCATAAGCAAGTTTCTAGTGCATCTGCCGGTGGATTAGCGCCGGTTATAGGGCCACTAGTTATACCGATCCACTTGTTAGGATTTTGAATGTTGTAAAAAAATTTTAGTTTATAACTTAAGTCACGTAGAATTTTTTCTAAGCTTTTTTCAGACTTCTGCAGACACACTACGTCTCGGTAATCTTTGATGTCTTCTACATACCGTCTTTCAAGATAATAGCCTTTAAATATTTTTGATTTTAAAAGTTCTTTACACCAAGACTGGAAAGCAAGTTCATGGGGATCAGTAGGAGTCACAGTGGGAAACGTTGTAATTTCCAGCATACTTTGGCCCGCCATTGCTAGTTTTCAGAAACAGTAATGTTATGCTCAATCAATCAATATAATAATACTATTATCAATCTTAAAATATACATACATACATATATATTTATGCATGTCTGTATACGTGTACTTACTACTGAATTTTCTTTATCAAGATGTTAATTATCTGCAGTTCCGTTTTCTTTTACCAATTACTTTATATTTGGACTTCGTATTTTCATTCACTTAATATTAACTTTCTGAAATATAAACTGATTCATTATTTATTCTGTTCTTTTTAATTTATCATTTAACAAAAAATAAACTTTATACGTACATATGTATGTATGTATATGAACACTGCATAGTTTATTAGTATTTGATTTCAATATTATAGAATATCGAACATTCTTACGGAATGAAATGTTATTTTCAACATAATTGGCAAAAAGTATACAAGCAAAAATAAATTATAATTATACTCTGTGATTTTTCTTTTTTTTTAATTTCAATTTGCAAACCAAGGCAGATTTATTACCAGCGGAAAACGAAGCCGGCCAGCCAACAGCTGGCTATTAGCCGCAGACGACAATCTTAACGTAGCCGAAAATGACGCCGTTAACGCTGGAGCTTGTGGCCTACCACGACGAGCTCATTCAAGATAGCACAGGTGACTATTTTATTCTGCTTCTGTCAATAACATGTCACTATTTTCTTTCTTTGCTTACAAAAATGTATAATGCCATTTTATTCTAAAAATATTTGATGGGTGGTATAAAGGTTTTCTGATTATAATTTTTTATCTGCGTAGGGTTTAAAGAACATATGTACATATATTACTTTTAAAGTAATTAGCAAATATTTACACCCTAACTAAAAATCGCAAAACCGCTCGCAATCGTCATCAAACGTCGAAGGATTACGACTGTACGGATTTGACCACGTGCCAGATTTAAAAAAAAAACACTTTGCATTGAAAAAAAGTTGCTTTCAAAATTTTCACACATAAGTGCCCATTGTGCCATTTTTTGAACACCCTCTAGATATCACAAAAGCAAGTTTTTTTTATTTTTTTTTTCTTATTATTCTTTATATAAATAGTTATTTAAACAATAAAATGAAGTAGAATTAAATTTTTGCACAGTGGTTTTCGTTTGGCCCCAAATGGGTTAATTAAATAATTTTGGACTAATTTTTATTTTGAAGACCGTTAATTTTTATATGACTCCATGACAGGGTTGAATTTGGTAGTATTGTTATTTGAATTTAAATCAGCCCTGTGGTTATTTAATCGCTATATACCTTCGCGGTAACCGCTTGACTGCTCTAGTTACAGTAAGCGTTAGTTCATATTCATTCGTTTTTTTTTTTTTTATTTACCGAGAAAGGAATAAAGCAAGATTTGTTTGTGCCTAATTATTACTTTATAATTCATTTTAATTATTATTTTATGTAAAATTTAAATAGATAGTAAAATGCGCCACGGACATTCAAATTGAAAATAATAAATTGTTTTTATTATTTTCCCGGAAATTTGAGTTGCTGCCGCAACAGTGATTTCGATTCCTGTTTAAGGAAAATATGAAAAAGAGCATCAACATATTTTCATATGAAAACAGACATTAAAACGAAACGAAATTATTTTACCGCTTCATTGTGATTCTTGAACAGTGTCGGTCATTTGATTAACGAAAACTGAGTGAGTGTTAAATTATCCCGAACCATAATCCAACTGATAAATTAACGGGAGGTTTAGCTTTTGCATTTACTACATCTGGGTGCGCCTTCAAACTACCACGTTTAATTTATTGAAAAAATTTCCTTGGAAAAAATTCGTTTTTCGTGCACTTACCCTTCTTCTAGACTTACCCCCTAATTCATAAAAATTATTACAGGCTTATAAGACTGTTATTTGACATATTTGTATGGAAAATCTGTCAAATAAGAGCTTTATAAACCTGTTATAATTTTTATGAATTAGACGGTTAAACTTTTCAAAAGTATTGCCACAAGTTAACAAAAAAACTAATTTATCTTACCAGTAAGTTGAAATAATAAAAATTGCTTACCAGCTAGTTTATCGCTCACTTCCATAAAAGCTACCGTTAGGTACTCTCGGCGGTAAGGTTGCTGTTAGCTAAAGGTAACTTTGATGGAAGTGAGCGATAAATGGTAAGATGGTAAGCAATTTTCATTATTACATTTTTACAACTTGCCGTTAGTTAAAAGCAGAATCAGGCAAATAAACCATTTTTCATTATTACAACTTCACTTTAACAAAAAGTGAACATTAAAATACCGGAACCATAAAACAACTGGAAAATTAACGGAAGCTATATGTTTTGAGTTTACCATATTTGGTGGTGTCTTCGCTATATTAAGCTGGAATGGTTAATTAATTGGAAAATTTTCCCGCAAAAAAACTTTTGTGTTATGGTAAGAAAAATGGTAGTAATTTGCCAAACGTTTATTAAATATACTGCATATACCCAAATAAATTTAAATTGTTTTACATAAACAACTTTCTGCTTCATTTTTTGGCCATTTGTATTTTAAACTCTTGTACTCAGCAGTACAAGTGTGTATACCAAACTCCGAAACAGAGAATAAAAAGCAATGCTAGATATTAGTCAAAGGAACAAAAAAAGAGTGGTAGATCAAAATAAAGATTTTAGTTATGTTCGTTATAAGTGAGTTTAACTTATTGAGGCAGTAAAATTCGAACTTAAAAATTAATGCTTAAAAATCGCTGGGCCCGGCGAAGAGTTTGAAACTGCTGCTATCCGTGACAGCAACAAACACAAAAATTGGAAAAATTAATTGAATGTTGGTGAGAGAATATATGTATAATATAATCCAAATATGATCAATAGTATTAAATGTGGACAGTAAGTAATGAAGATAATGTGGGATGCATATGCGCTGCTCTTTAAAAAACAGTCTGCAATTAGTCATAACCTGTGTTCATGCTCTGGGTACTGATGAGCGAAGTGGTGGTGGTAAAACAGCCATGGTATGTACTCCAGCCCATAAGTCTTCAAATTTACTTTCTTTGTCTTCTTTAAAAATGTTGATCGCTCCAGTTTTAGCACACAAAAAAATCTTCTCAATTATGAAAAAGTAAAACTCGAACTCAAGCCTGATATGAACAATTCCCACTTACGGTTAATGTAAAATAATAACAATAACAGATTAAATTTTAAGGCTTAAGATCTTTTTTATAAAAAATGTTTGCAACAAAACACAAATATTGAAATAAATATTTGTGTTTTGTTGCAAAAATTTTTTATAAAAAAGATCTTAAGCCTTAAAATTTAATTTATTACTAAAACAAAAAAGATCAAATAAACTATACGTTAAAATAATAATAATAATGAAATTCCTCGAACGTTAGAAATTTCTCCATTTATTATTAAAGACAAAACCAAAACCACGTGCGCGGTTTTCTTCATTAGGTTTCACTTCAAAGACATCACGGACCTTCCAATTTAAAACCATTGAATTTTTACACTGTATTAAAAGTTTATTTGCCTCAGGCTTATTCTGTTGCTTATCTCATCACAAAATAATTTTAAATTAAATATAAACATTTAGTATGCGTTAACAAAATAAGATCAATAATCGAAATATCTTACCGATTTGCGGTAAGTACATAATAAAATTTACAATTATACTTAAATCTACAATTATCTCGATTTACTGGAATCTATATGTAAAATATAATATCGTAGCTGATTTCTTTAATCGTGACTGTGGTGTGAATGAAGTTCAATCTGAAAGAAATATGAATTTATTGAATGTTGTTTGTAGTTCTAGTTTTTATATAAGACACATTTTTTATGTCTATAGAAGAAAGTAAGGCATATTAATTGTCGATGCATCAAACAAAAAATAACACAATTTAAATTGTTTGTGTTAATACCATTGACTAAGTACATCTCTATAAACAAGAAAAATCTGCTATTAGGTATGGTTCTTTACTTTTCTAGCAATATTTATGCAGCAACTTTGTGATAGAGAAAAATATGATCTACGCTCAATTACTCTTAATTATGAAAACTTGCAAAAAATACGAGAACTGCATTTTGCAAGAATTTGCAAGTTTTGCTTTTTTTTGTGGGACAGCTGTTAAGTAGTGTTGGCCACTGTTGAAGATTGCCAAGTTAATCATTTTTTAAAGTAATTTGTTAACAAAACTAAACTTAATTATTTACATATTTACTATATGAGAACCAACTGGTTATGCATACATTTACTTTTTTACTTTTTGTTAATAAATAAATATATGAACCTTTGCACTTTGTCATTTCATTAACTTCGATTTGATCAATGGCATTTTGAACCAAATTGTTATTAATTTTTTGTTACACGGTTTCTACATTTTATTTCTTTTAATATTCTACGAAACACCAATTAAAAATTCTTTTGTGTACTTTTGTCGGTAAAATATCTAAACAAAATTCAGCTGTTTCAACTTTTTTTACAATACCAAACAAAAAATCGCTCACACTTTGAAGTTTAAAATAGTGTTATATTTAAAAGTATTTTTTTTTTTTTTAGACTAGTACTTAGGAGATGACCCTATATATGCATTGCATTGTACTGGAACTGTGAAAATAGGAAAGAGATCCCTGGGTGGAAAAATGAAAATGGGGAGTATTTGTGAACGTTTGATTAAGCAAAAAAAAAAATCCGGAACATAGAAACAGAACGTTTAATTTTGCAAAGCTGAATAAGTCAGAATTAAGTGTTGGATTAACTAATTTCTCTGTTTAGTGTCCAGTGTATATATCTTCGACATTATCCAGTTAACAACTTTTAACGAAACCTCTTCATCAGTATTGCAAAACGTCGACTATATAGAACTAAAAGATGACACAATAACTACGACCTATTACAAATGTATACTTTGATGGACTTATTTTTAAAAATACATACATATATCATGTTTATTAAGATCTCATTTAGCGAATACCTCTATACATAATTTGCCAAATAAAAGTTTAATAAATAAAATTTTTTTAAAAGCAAATCAGAAAGCACGCTTTTAACTATTCTGACTACACATCACAAAAACACGTCCGCTCAGATCAAAAGTTCACAAACCAAGTAATCGAAATGAAAAATGGTCGATCGAAAAACTACTTTAATAAGTAAATACTAATTTGAACATTTTGTATAATCAAAAATTGATTCATAAACAGGTGGTTAGTAAAAAGATGTTTTCCTTATATCATTTACATAAAATTTTAATTGTGATAAAAATTGCTATATTTTTTAATTGGATGTTTTGGATCATAATAGAAACGTTTTACTACCTGTTTTTTTCAGACGAAGTTTTCATTAAAAGAAAAAATGTTTTCAATACGAGTATGTGAGAGAACCACTCCGTCTGCATCTAGAAAAACTGGTAGTCAATTTCTTCAGTTATTATGTCGTACTTTCTTTTTAAATGATTTTTAAAATTCAAACTTCGAATAATATACTACCTACTGATTCATTCCTCTTACCTTTGAAAGGCTAAAGCAAAAAAAAAAAAAAATTTTTTTCGCATCTAGTTTTCATTAAAAAGAGTTCTTATAATTTGTCGGCGATGATCCAAATCTTCTTTGTCTCCCTTCATACTGTATACTATTATACATATTGGGATTATATTCAATTGCTTTGTTTCGGTTGTTCCGATTCCCCGCCGTATCTTTCCATATCATAGACAAAAGTACAAAAAATCCAGCAACAATTTTACTAAACACATCAATTAGTTTGAGAATAATGGGTGTAAAAGTATGTACTAGGCGATTAGTTTCGAATATTAAACGTAGCATAAAGTATCCAAAAAGTTTTAAGCCCGCCATGCTAGCTGAAAACACTGCAACCATTAACAGTGCCACAAATCGTAAGGCGCTTTTGATGTTTTCTTTGTTGATATCTTCAGCCATAAAATTGTAAACTGTTTGTTTAATAGATATTCGCCAGCTTTGCAACAACCGCACAAAATCATCAAACGTAGGGACAGTTTCTGGATTAGTATTTGAGGAGTCAGTTGTAATATTATCACTCGTAGCCTCAGAACTGGGGGTTCTTTTGGACGTGTCTTCAGGTTCGACTGGTCGAAGAACATTCAGTTTAATTATGATTTCATTATCACGAAAATGTATAGTTTTTATGCTGAACCAGTATTCTATAAACGCCAACTCTTTCAATTCAACCCATAAGCAAGTTTCTAGTGCATCTGCCGGTGGATTAGCGCCGGTTATAGGGCCACTAGTTATACCGATCCACTTGTTAGGATTTTGAATGTTGTAAAAAAATTTTAGTTTATAACTTAAGTCACGTAGAATTTTTTCTAAGCTTTTTTCAGACTTCTGCAGACACACTACGTCTCGGTAATCTTTGATGTCTTCTACATACCGTCTTTCAAGATAATAGCCTTTAAATATTTTTGATTTTAAAAGTTCTTTACACCAAGACTGGAAAGCAAGTTCATGGGGATCAGTAGGAGTCACAGTGGGAAACGTTGTAATTTCCAGCATACTTTGGCCCGCCATTGCTAGTTTTCAGAAACAGTAATGTTATGCTCAATCAATCAATATAATAATACTATTATCAATCTTAAAATATACATACATACATATATATTTATGCATGTCTGTATACGTGTACTTACTACTGAATTTTCTTTATCAAGATGTTAATTATCTGCAGTTCCGTTTTCTTTTACCAATTACTTTATATTTGGACTTCGTATTTTCATTCACTTAATATTAACTTTCTGAAATATAAACTGATTCATTATTTATTCTGTTCTTTTTAATTTATCATTTAACAAAAAATAAACTTTATACGTACATATGTATGTATGTATATGAACACTGCATAGTTTATTAGTATTTGATTTCAATATTATAGAATATCGAACATTCTTACGGAATGAAATGTTATTTTCAACATAATTGGCAAAAAGTATACAAGCAAAAATAAATTATAATTATACTCTGTGATTTTTCTTTTTTTTTTAATTTCAATTTGCTTAATTTCAATTTGCAAACCAAGGCAGATTTATTACCAGCGAAAAACGAAGCCGGCCAGCCAACAGCTGGCTATTAGCCGCAGACGACAATCTTCACGTAGCCGAAAATGACGCCGTTAAGGGTGGAGCTTGTGGCCTACCACGACGAGCTCATTCAAGATAGCACAGGTGACTATTTTATTCTTCTTGTGTCAATAACATGTCACTATTTTCTTTCTTTGCTTACAAAAATGTATAATGCCATTTTATTCTAAAAATATTTGATGGGTGGTATAAAGGTTTTCTGATTATAATTTTTTATCTGCGTAGGGTTTAAAGAACATATGTACATATATTACTTTTAAAGTAATTAGCAAATATTTACACCCTAACTAAAAATCGCAAAACCGCTCGCAATCGTCATCAAACGTCGAAGGATTACGACTGTACGGATTTGACCACGTGCCAGATTTAAAAAAAAAACACTTTGCATTGAAAAAAAGTTGCTTTCAAAATTTTCACACATAAGTGCCCATTGTGCCATTTTTTGAACACCCTCTAGATATCACAAAAGCAAGTTTTTTTTATTTTTTTTTTCTTATTATTCTTTATATAAATAGTTATTTAAACAATAAAATGAAGTAGAATTAAATTTTTGCACAGTGGTTTTCGTTTGGCCCCAAATGGGTTAATTAAATAATTTTGGACTAATTTTTATTTTGAAGACCGTTAATTTTTATATGACTCCATGACAGGGTTGAATTTGGTAGTATTGTTATTTGAATTTAAATCAGCCCTGTGGTTATTTAATCGCTATATACCTTCGCGGTAACCGCTTGACTGCTCTAGTTACAGTAAACGTTAGTTCATATTCATTCGTTTTTTTTTTTTTATTTACCGAGAAAGGAATAAAGCAAGATTTGTTTGTGCCTAATTATTACTTTATAATTCATTTTAATTATTATTTTATGTAAAATTTAAATAGATAGTAAAATGCGCCACGGACATTCAAATTGAAAATAATAAATTGTTTTTATTATTTTCCCGGAAATTTGAGTTGCTGCCGCAACAGTGATTTCGATTCCTGTTTAAGGAAAATATGAAAAAGAGCATCAACATATTTTCATATGAAAACAGACATTAAAACGAAACGAAATTATTTTACCGCTTCATTGTGATTCTTGAACAGTGTCGGTCATTTGATTAACGAAAACTGAGTGAGTGTTAAATTATCCCGAACCATAATCCAACTGATAAATTAACGGGAGGTTTAGCTTTTGCATTTACTACATCTGGGTGCGCCTTCAAACTACCACGTTTAATTTATTGAAAAAATTTCCTTGGAAAAAATTCGTTTTTCGTGCACTTACCCTTCTTCTAGACTTACCCCCTAATTCATAAAAATTATTACAGGCTTATAAGACTGTTATTTGACATATTTGTATGGAAAATCTGTCAAATAAGAGCTTTATAAACCTGTTATAATTTTTATGAATTAGACGGTTAAACTTTTCAAAAGTATTGCCACAAGTTAACAAAAAAACTAATTTATCTTACCAGTAAGTTGAAATAATAAAAATTGCTTACCAGCTAGTTTATCGCTCACTTCCATAAAAGCTACCGTTAGGTACTCTCGGCGGTAAGGTTGCTGTTAGCTAAAGGTAACTTTGATGGAAGTGAGCGATAAATGGTAAGATGGTAAGCAATTTTCATTATTACATTTTTACAACTTGCCGTTAGTTAAAAGCAGAATCAGGCAAATAAACCATTTTTCATTATTACAACTTCACTTTAACAAAAAGTGAACATTAAAATACCGGAACCATAAAACAACTGGAAAATTAACGGAAGCTATATGTTTTGAGTTTACCATATTTGGTGGTGTCTTCGCTATATTAAGCTGGAATGGTTAATTAATTGGAAAATTTTCCCGCAAAAAAACTTTTGTGTTATGGTAAGAAAAATGGTAGTAATTTGCCAAACGTTTATTAAATATACTGCATATACCCAAATAAATTTAAATTGTTTTACATAAACAACTTTCTGCTTCATTTTTTGGCCATTTGTATTTTAAACTCTTGTACTCAGCAGTACAAGTGTGTATACCAAACTCCGAAACAGAGAATAAAAAGCAATGCTAGATATTAGTCAAAGGAACAAAAAGAGAGTGGTAGATCAAAATAAAGATTTTAGTTATGTTCGTTATAAGTGAGTTTAACTTATTGAGGCAGTAAAATTCGAACTTAAAAATTAATGCTTAAAAATCGCTGGGCCCGGCGAAGAGTTTGAAACTGCTGCTATCCGTGACAGCAACAAACACAAAAATTGGAAAAATTAATTGAATGTTGGTGAGAGAATATATGTATAATATAATCCAAATATGATCAATAGTATTAAATGTGGACAGTAAGTAATGAAGATAATGTGGGATGCATATGCGCTGCTCTTTAAAAAACAGTCTGCAATTAGTCATAACCTGTGTTCATGCTCTGGGTACTGATGAGCGAAGTGGTGGTGGTAAAACAGCCATGGTATGTACTCCAGCCCATAAGTCTTCAAATTTACTTTCTTTGTCTTCTTTAAAAATGTTGATCGCTCCAGTTTTAGCACACAAAAAAATCTTCTCAATTATGAAAAAGTAAAACTCGAACTCAAGCCTGATATGAACAATTCCCACTTACGGTTAATGTAAAATAATAACAATAACAGATTAAATTTTAAGGCTTAAGATCTTTTTTATAAAAAATGTTTGCAACAAAACACAAATATTGAAATAAATATTTGTGTTTTGTTGCAAAAATTTTTTATAAAAAAGATCTTAAGCCTTAAAATTTAATTTATTACTAAAACAAAAAAGATCAAATAAACTATACGTTAAAATAATAATAATAATGAAATTCCTCGAACGTTAGAAATTTCTCCATTTATTATTAAAGACAAAACCAAAACCACGTGCGCGGTTTTCTTCATTAGGTTTCACTTCAAAGACATCACGGACCTTCCAATTTAAAACCATTGAATTTTTACACTGTATTAAAAGTTTATTTGCCTCAGGCTTATTCTGTTGCTTATCTCATCACAAAATAATTTTAAATTAAATATAAACATTTAGTATGCGTTAACAAAATAAGATCAATAATCGAAATATCTTACCGATTTGCGGTAAGTACATAATAAAATTTACAATTATACTTAAATCTACAATTATCTCGATTTACTGGAATCTATATGTAAAATATAATATCGTAGCTGATTTCTTTAATCGTGACTGTGGTGTGAATGAAGTTCAATCTGAAAGAAATATGAATTTATTGAATGTTGTTTGTAGTTCTAGTTTTTATATAAGACACATTTTTTATGTCTATAGAAGAAAGTAAGGCATATTAATTGTCGATGCATCAAACAAAAAATAACACAATTTAAATTGTTTGTGTTAATACCATTGACTAAGTACATCTCTATAAACAAGAAAAATCTGCTATTAGGTATGGTTCTTTACTTTTCTAGCAATATTTATGCAGCAACTTTGTGATAGAGAAAAATATGATCTACGCTCAATTACTCTTAATTATGAAAACTTGCAAAAAATACGAGAACTGCATTTTGCAAGAATTTGCAAGTTTTGCTTTTTTTTGTGGGACAGCTGTTAAGTAGTGTTGGCCACTGTTGAAGATTGCCAAGTTAATCATTTTTTAAAGTAATTTGTTAACAAAACTAAACTTAATTATTTACATATTTACTATATGAGAACCAACTGGTTATGCATACATTTACTTTTTTACTTTTTGTTAATAAATAAATATATGAACCTTTGCACTTTGTCATTTCATTAACTTCGATTTGATCAATGGCATTTTGAACCAAATTGTTATTAATTTTTTGTTACACGGTTTCTACATTTTATTTCTTTTAATATTCTACGAAACACCAATTAAAAATTCTTTTGTGTACTTTTGTCGGTAAAATATCTAAACAAAATTCAGCTGTTTCAACTTTTTTTACAATACCAAACAAAAAATCGCTCACACTTTGAAGTTTAAAATAGTGTTATATTTAAAAGTATTTTTTTTTTTTTTAGACTAGTACTTAGGAGATGACCCTATATATGCATTGCATTGTACTGGAACTGTGAAAATAGGAAAGAGATCCCTGGGTGGAAAAATGAAAATGGGGAGTATTTGTGAACGTTTGATTAAGCAAAAAAAAAAATCCGGAACATAGAAACAGAACGTTTAATTTTGCAAAGCTGAATAAGTCAGAATTAAGTGTTGGATTAACTAATTTCTCTGTTTAGTGTCCAGTGTATATATCTTCGACATTATCCAGTTAACAACTTTTAACGAAACCTCTTCATCAGTATTGCAAAACGTCGACTATATAGAACTAAAAGATGACACAATAACTACGACCTATTACAAATGTATACTTTGATGGACTTATTTTTAAAAATACATACATATATCATGTTTATTAAGATCTCATTTAGCGAATACCTCTATACATAATTTGCCAAATAAAAGTTTAATAAATAAAATTTTTTTAAAAGCAAATCAGAAAGCACGCTTTTAACTATTCTGACTACACATCACAAAAACACGTCCGCTCAGATCAAAAGTTCACAAACCAAGTAATCGAAATGAAAAATGGTCGATCGAAAAACTACTTTAATAAGTAAATACTAATTTGAACATTTTGTATAATCAAAAATTGATTCATAAACAGGTGGTTAGTAAAAAGATGTTTTCCTTATATCATTTACATAAAATTTTAATTGTGATAAAAATTGCTATATTTTTTAATTGGATGTTTTGGATCATAATAGAAACGTTTTACTACCTGTTTTTTTCAGACGAAGTTTTCATTAAAAGAAAAAATGTTTTCAATACGAGTATGTGAGAGAACCACTCCGTCTGCATCTAGAAAAACTGGTAGTCAATTTCTTCAGTTATTATGTCGTACTTTCTTTTTAAATGATTTTTAAAATTCAAACTTCGAATAATATACTACCTACTGATTCATTCCTCTTACCTTTGAAAGGCTAAAGCAAAAAAAAAAAAAAAATTTTTTCGCATCTAGTTTTCATTAAAAAGAGTTCTTATAATTTGTCGGCGATGATCCAAATCTTCTTTGTCTCCCTTCATACTGTATACTATTATACATATTGGGATTATATTCAATTGCTTTGTTTCGGTTGTTCCGATTCCCCGCCGTATCTTTCCATATCATAGACAAAAGTACAAAAAATCCAGCAACAATTTTACTAAACACATCAATTAGTTTGAGAATAATGGGTGTAAAAGTATGTACTAGGCGATTAGTTTCGAATATTAAACGTAGCATAAAGTATCCAAAAAGTTTTAAGCCCGCCATGCTAGCTGAAAACACTGCAACCATTAACAGTGCCACAAATCGTAAGGCGCTTTTGATGTTTTCTTTGTTGATATCTTCAGCCATAAAATTGTAAACTGTTTGTTTAATAGATATTCGCCAGCTTTGCAACAACCGCACAAAATCATCAAACGTAGGGACAGTTTCTGGATTAGTATTTGAGGAGTCAGTTGTAATATTATCACTCGTAGCCTCAGAACTGGGGGTTCTTTTGGACGTGTCTTCAGGTTCGACTGGTCGAAGAACATTCAGTTTAATTATGATTTCATTATCACGAAAATGTATAGTTTTTATGCTGAACCAGTATTCTATAAACGCCAACTCTTTCAATTCAACCCATAAGCAAGTTTCTAGTGCATCTGCCGGTGGATTAGCGCCGGTTATAGGGCCACTAGTTATACCGATCCACTTGTTAGGATTTTGAATGTTGTAAAAAAATTTTAGTTTATAACTTAAGTCACGTAGAATTTTTTCTAAGCTTTTTTCAGACTTCTGCAGACACACTACGTCTCGGTAATCTTTGATGTCTTCTACATACCGTCTTTCAAGATAATAGCCTTTAAATATTTTTGATTTTAAAAGTTCTTTACACCAAGACTGGAAAGCAAGTTCATGGGGATCAGTAGGAGTCACAGTGGGAAACGTTGTAATTTCCAGCATACTTTGGCCCGCCATTGCTAGTTTTCAGAAACAGTAATGTTATGCTCAATCAATCAATATAATAATACTATTATCAATCTTAAAATATACATACATACATATATATTTATGCATGTCTGTATACGTGTACTTACTACTGAATTTTCTTTATCAAGATGTTAATTATCTGCAGTTCCGTTTTCTTTTACCAATTACTTTATATTTGGACTTCGTATTTTCATTCACTTAATATTAACTTTCTGAAATATAAACTGATTCATTATTTATTCTGTTCTTTTTAATTTATCATTTAACAAAAAATAAACTTTATACGTACATATGTATGTATGTATATGAACACTGCATAGTTTATTAGTATTTGATTTCAATATTATAGAATATCGAACATTCTTACGGAATGAAATGTTATTTTCAACATAATTGGCAAAAAGTATACAAGCAAAAATAAATTATAATTATACTCTGTGATTTTTCTTTTTTTTTTAATTTCAATTTGCAAACCAAGGCAGATTTATTACCAGCGAAAAACGAAGCCGGCCAGCCAACAGCTGGCTATTAGCCGCAGACGACAATCTTCACGTAGCCGAAAATGACGCCGTTAAGGGTGGAGCTTGTGGCCTACCACGACGAGCTCATTCAAGATAGCACAGGTGACTATTTTATTCTTCTTGTGTCAATAACATGTCACTATTTTCTTTCTTTGCTTACAAAAATGTATAATGCCATTTTATTCTAAAAATATTTGATGGGTGGTATAAAGGTTTTCTGATTATAATTTTTTATCTGCGTAGGGTTTAAAGAACATATGTACATATATTACTTTTAAAGTAATTAGCAAATATTTACACCCTAACTAAAAATCGCAAAACCGCTCGCAATCGTCATCAAACGTCGAAGGATTACGACTGTACGGATTTGACCACGTGCCAGATTTAAAAAAAAAAACACTTTGCATTGAAAAAAAGTTGCTTTCAAAATTTTCACACATAAGTGCCCATTGTGCCATTTTTTGAACACCCTCTAGATATCACAAAAGCAAGTTTTTTTTATTTTTTTTTTCTTATTATTCTTTATATAAATAGTTATTTAAACAATAAAATGAAGTAGAATTAAATTTTTGCACAGTGGTTTTCGTTTGGCCCCAAATGGGTTAATTAAATAATTTTGGACTAATTTTTATTTTGAAGACCGTTAATTTTTATATGACTCCATGACAGGGTTGAATTTGGTAGTATTGTTATTTGAATTTAAATCAGCCCTGTGGTTATTTAATCGCTATATACCTTCGCGGTAACCGCTTGACTGCTCTAGTTACAGTAAGCGTTAGTTCATATTCATTCGTTTTTTTTTTTTTTATTTACCGAGAAAGGAATAAAGCAAGATTTGTTTGTGCCTAATTATTACTTTATAATTCATTTTAATTATTATTTTATGTAAAATTTAAATAGATAGTAAAATGCGCCACGGACATTCAAATTGAAAATAATAAATTGTTTTTATTATTTTCCCGGAAATTTGAGTTGCTGCCGCAACAGTGATTTCGATTCCTGTTTAAGGAAAATATGAAAAAGAGCATCAACATATTTTCATATGAAAACAGACATTAAAACGAAACGAAATTATTTTACCGCTTCATTGTGATTCTTGAACAGTGTCGGTCATTTGATTAACGAAAACTGAGTGAGTGTTAAATTATCCCGAACCATAATCCAACTGATAAATTAACGGGAGGTTTAGCTTTTGCATTTACTACATCTGGGTGCGCCTTCAAACTACCACGTTTAATTTATTGAAAAAATTTCCTTGGAAAAAATTCGTTTTTCGTGCACTTACCCTTCTTCTAGACTTACCCCCTAATTCATAAAAATTATTACAGGCTTATAAGACTGTTATTTGACATATTTGTATGGAAAATCTGTCAAATAAGAGCTTTATAAACCTGTTATAATTTTTATGAATTAGACGGTTAAACTTTTCAAAAGTATTGCCACAAGTTAACAAAAAAACTAATTTATCTTACCAGTAAGTTGAAATAATAAAAATTGCTTACCAGCTAGTTTATCGCTCACTTCCATAAAAGCTACCGTTAGGTACTCTCGGCGGTAAGGTTGCTGTTAGCTAAAGGTAACTTTGATGGAAGTGAGCGATAAATGGTAAGATGGTAAGCAATTTTCATTATTACATTTTTACAACTTGCCGTTAGTTAAAAGCAGAATCAGGCAAATAAACCATTTTTCATTATTACAACTTCACTTTAACAAAAAGTGAACATTAAAATACCGGAACCATAAAACAACTGGAAAATTAACGGAAGCTACATATATGTTTTGAGTTTACCATATTTGGTGGTGTCTTCGCTATATTAAGCTGGAATGGTTAATTAATTGGAAAATTTTCCCGCAAAAAAACTTTTGTGTTATGGTAAGAAAAATGGTAGTAATATGCCAAACGTTTATTAAATATACTGCATATACCCAAATAAATTTAAATTGTTTTACATAAACAACTTTCTGCTTCATTTTTTGGCCATTTGTATTTTAAACTCTTGTACTCAGCAGTACAAGTGTGTATACCAAACTCCGAAACAGAGAATAAAAAGCAATGCTAGATATTAGTCAAAGGAACAAAAAAAGAGTGGTAGATCAAAAAAAAGATTTTAGTTATGTTCGTTATAAGTGAGTTTAACTTATTGAGGCAGTAAAATTCGAACTTAAAAATTAATGCTTAAAAATCGCTGGGCCCGGCGAAGAGTTTGAAACTGCTGCTATCCGTGACAGCAACAAACACAAAAATTGGAAAAATTAATTGAATGTTGGTGAGAGAATATATGTATAATATAATCCAAATATGATCAATAGTATTAAATGTGGACAGTAAGTAATGAAGATAATGTGGGATGCATATGCGCTGCTCTTTAAAAAACAGTCTGCAATTAGTCATAACCTGTGTTCATGCTCTGGGTACTGATGAGCGAAGTGGTGGTGGTAAAACAGCCATGGTATGTACTCCAGCCCATAAGTCTTCAAATTTACTTTCTTTGTCTTCTTTAAAAATGTTGATCGCTCCAGTTTTAGCACACAAAAAAATCTTCTCAATTATGAAAAAGTAAAACTCGAACTCAAGCCTGATATGAACAATTCCCACTTACGGTTAATGTAAAATAATAACAATAACAGATTAAATTTTAAGGCTTAAGATCTTTTTTATAAAAAATGTTTGCAACAAAACACAAATATTGAAATAAATATTTGTGTTTTGTTGCAAAAATTTTTTATAAAAAAGATCTTAAGCCTTAAAATTTAATTTATTACTAAAACAAAAAAGATCAAATAAACTATACGTTAAAATAATAATAATAATGAAATTCCTCGAACGCACAGTGGGGGATTTTGAAAAAAAAGTGGAAATAATTTTGCAATTTCTAAACGGGTAAGCCGATTGTAATAAAAATTCACACACATCTTAAGGAAGTATTGGCGAGTTTAAGTTTGGAGTGTGAACTTTATAGACACGAAGGGGGCGGAGCTGTACGCCCCTAAATTGGGCCTCCTCGGGTATGTGAAAAATTCGAAAGCATGTCAAACTTATGGTTTTGATCCAAATGAAACGATATTTTGTAGGTGGATTTTCCTACTAAAGGGCTTTAAAAAAATGTATAACATTGATGGATTTTCATTTGCAGGTTAGGAGATATACGACGAATACTATTAAAATCACATTTTTCTCTGTTCTGGCCCACTGTTTTCTTAATAGCAAAGACAACAGTAGTCCGATTCACAAAATCTTTTCTTTTCTGGATTTAAAACAAAATTTTTAATCTTGCAAAAAAGAATTTAGTTTGAAAAATTTATTTAGTAAAAAGTTATACGCAGTTTAAGTTCAAATTCCGAAAAAACTCGATTTTTCCCCGTTTTTTGTGGAAAAAAGTACATTCATTATTTCGTAATTATAAAAAAACTTTGCGGAAATATTTACGCTATGTTGATATTTATTTGAAAGAAAATACTATGCTGTATATTATGACAGAAAAAAAAATTAAAAATTTTTCTTTTTTAAGAAAGCAGAGTGTTGCCAAATAGAGGAATTTTTATAGCAAGTTCTCGATTTATGGCTTTTTTTCTCCAATCCCAAAGCTAGAAACAAATAATCGTGTACACGTTCTTATAGCCTAGCATGTTTTAAAAAATTCACCATACTTCCAGCTGCACCTCGCAAGAAATACCAAAAAAAGAGCAAAAATATTAAAAAATCCCATTTTTGGGATTTTTTGATTTTTTTCTGGGAATTACGGGGTTTTATGAATTATATCTTACCGGCTTTTACATTTTTCCTATTAAATGCGCTATTTTCTACGTAAATAAAAATTTTTAGCAGAAAATACTAACAAATAAAAATTTTGTAGCATAAGAAAAAAGCGCTGAATACTGCAAAATCGCATTTGTGGGATTTTTTGATTTTTATCTGGGAATTCCGGGATTCTAAGAAGTAAATCTCGTCGGTTGCAACTACTATCTATTAACTACGTCATATTTTACCTACATGCGGAATTTTGGCAGAAAATATTCATAAATAAAAATATTGTAGTGTAAGGAGTTACACCTTTATATATGTACATACATGCTCTGTTTTCAAGAACTCATTTGTTTAAGCCGACTAATGCCTCTCATTAATACTTTTTGAAAGAAGTGGGCCGCTTTATCTATCGCAAGCCGGTGTAGGTAATTCAAATAGTTAATATGTACTTGTGTATATGTTTCATTACACCACGTAGCTGCAATATCTGACCTTTGTATACCTGTTGCATTGATGTATGTAGATATATGCAGTTCCTACTGTTTAGCTGGTAACAGCGAAAAATTTTAATACGTGTATTTGGTTAGGAGTGAATATTTTGGAATATATCATACTATTTTAGTTACAGTAGTGATGGCGATCACATTGGTTGATAGAAATTTATGTTTCCTTTTGTTTGAGCACACAGAAATTCAATTCGAGGATAAAGTTAAAGTTATTACTCAGTGCACTGATAAACTGAAAAGTGAAGAAAATATAAAAATACAAAATTTGTTTAAAAACTTTGAGCTGAAATGGAAAACTGTGAGGAGAAGCAAGGCAAAATTCTTAACTAAATATTCCGATTGGTTGAATAATAACATGGAATTAAACATTTCCAAGTCTGGTGTCGAGGCTCCATGCAAGGAATACGAGAATTTAAGCCAAAGATCGAAGAAAAAAGGTTGTCAAATTCCATTTTATCTATGTCCACTGAAGAGATTTCGGATACGTACAAAGCGATGCTTAAAAAAACGGGAAACCTTCAGAGGCTGGAAAAATTTGCTGGTGTTTTACCAAGTGCATCACCTAGAAGGCTTAAGCGAATTGTTAAAAGTATTCAAACACATACATCTGAATCAGTTTTTACCGAGGAAGAAGATATTGCTCTGATGTTGCAGCTTGGATTAACTCGTGATAAATATATTACTTTGAGAAAAGCATTACAAGAGAAAGGTGTAAAAGTTTTGCCATCATATGATGCAGTACAGGAACGCAGTCAATGAACATAAAGTAAACGTTAAAGTGTCAACTCTACTGGAAAACATAGCTTCCCGGATAGCTACACTTTGAACAACGGAGCAGCTGATTTGTAAATGGGGATGTGATGGCTCGTCATTGCTTTTAGAGTACAAGCAAGTTACCACAAGTCACTCATTTGAACGTAAAAGTGTATTCATGACTTCATTAGTACCCATAAGAATTCGTAAATATGTCGATAGTAACAGTCCATCAACAAGTTTGGAAGATCTCTGGATCAACCAAACTCCACGATCGAATTTTTTGTAGGTCAATTAGCTTTGAATATAAAAAGGAAATGAAGAATTCAACACAAGATTTAATAAATTTTATTCACTCCGAAATTCACAGTACCACGTACAATTTACTTGCATTAATAATTATTTCTTCAGCATTTCTTTCGATATGAAATTATGATTGATGGAAAAGATAGTAATGCAACAATCGGCAGGCAGATCATCAAATTGGCATTGTTCCATATGTGGAGAAAAGAAATCACAATTTACGATTTCTTCTAAGGAGAGAACAATAAATGAAGAAGCTCTCAAACTTGAAATCTTTCCTCTCCATGCCCGAATACGCTTCTTGGAATACTTTCTGCATCTGACATATGATCTAAAGTATAGGAGTTTTCCCAAAAATTCAAAAAACAAAGATCTAATTGAAATTAGAGCCACTGAAAGGCAATGAATTCAAAAAGAGTTCAAACAGCAGACCGGCTTAAATATTAATAAGCCCCTCATAGGGATGATGGAAATACACCTATAAGGTTTTTTAAATATTATGAAGAAACAGCAAAAATTACTGGAATAAATTCGATGCTGTTGTACATATTAAATTACCTACACCGGCTTGCGATAGATAAAGCGGCCCACTTCTTTCAAAAAGTATTAATGAGAGGCATTAGTCGGCTTAAACAAATGAGTTCTTGAAAACAGAGCATGTATGTACATATATAAAGGTGTAACTCCTTACACTACAATATTTTTATTTATGAATATTTTCTGCCAAAATTCCGCATGTAGGTAAAATATGACGTAGTTAATAGATAGTAGTTGCAACCGACGAGATTTACTTCTTAGAATCCCGGGATTCCCAGATAAAAATCAAAAAATCCCACAAATGCGATTTTGCAGTATTCAGCGCTTTTTTCTTATGCTACAAAATTTTTATTTGTTAGTATTTTCTGCTAAAAATTTTTATTTACGTAGAAAATAGCGCATTTAATAGGAAAAATGTAAAAGCCGGTAAGATATAATTCATAAAACCCCGTAATTCCCAGAAAAAAATCAAAAAATCCCAAAAATGGGATTTTTTAATATTTTTGCTCTTTTTTTGGTATTTCTTGCGAGGTGCAGCTGGAAGTATGGTGAATTTTTTAAAACATGCTAGGCTATAAGAACGTGTACACGATTATTTGTTTCTAGCTTTGGGATTGGAGAAAAAAAGCCATAAATCGAGAACTTGCTATAAAAATTCCTCTATTTGGCAACACTCTGCTTTCTTAAAAAAGAAAAATTTTTAATTTTTTTTTCTGTCATAACATACAGCATAGTATATTCTTTCAAATAAATATCAACATAGCGTAAATATTTCCGCAAAGTTTTTTTATAATTACGAAATAATGAATGTACTTTTTTCCACAAAAAACGGGGAAAAATCGAGTTTTTTCGGAATTTGAACTTAAACTGCGTATAACTTTTTACTAAATAAATTTTTCAAACTAAATTCTTTTTTGCAAGATTAAAAATTTTGTTTTAAATCCAGAAAAGAAAAGATTTTGTGAATCGGACTACTGTTGTCTTTGCTATTAACAAAACAGTGGGCCAGAACAGAGAAAAATGTGAAAATTTTAATAGTATTCGTCGTATATCTCCTAACCTGCAAATGAAAATCCATCAATGTTATACATTTTTTTAAAGCCCTTTAGTAGGAAAATCCACCTACAAAATATCGTTTCATTTGGATCAAAACCATAAGTTTGACATGCTTTCGAATTTTTCACATACCCGAGGAGGCCCACTTTAGGGGCGTACAGCTCCGCCCCCTTCGTGTCTATAAAGTTCACACTCCAAACTTAAACTCGCCAATACTTCCTTAAGATGTGTGTGAATTTTTATTACAATCGGCTTACCCGTTTAGAAATTGCAGAATTATTTCCACTTTTTTTTCAAAATCCCCCACTGTGGAACGTTAGAAATTTCTCCATTTATTATTAAAGACAAAACCAAAACCACGTGCGCGGTTTTCTTCATTAGGTTTCACTTCAAAGACATCACGGACCTTCCAATTTAAAACCATTGAATTTTTACACTGTATTAAAAGTTTATTTGCCTCAGGCTTATTCTGTTGCTTATCTCATCACAAAATAATTTTAAATTAAATATAAACATTTAGTATGCGTTAACAAAATAAGATCAATAATCGAAATATCTTACCGATTTGCGGTAAGTACATAATAAAATTTACAATTATGCTTAAATCTACAATTATCTCGATTTACTGGAATCTATATGTAAAATATAATATCGTAGCTGATTTCTTTAATCGTGACTGTGGTGTGAATGAAGTTAAATCTGAAAGAAATATGAATTTATTGAATGTTGTTTGTAGTTCTAGTTTTTATATAAGACACATTTTTTATGTCTATAGAAGAAAGTAAGGCATATTAATTGTCGATGCATCAAACAAAAAATAACACAATTTAAATTTTTTGTGTTAATATCATTGACTAAGTACATCTCTATAAACAAGAAAAATCTGCTATTAGGTATGTTTCCTTACTTTACTAGCAATATTTATGCAGCAACTTTGTGATAGAGAAAAATATGATCTACGCTCAATTACTCTTAATTATGAAAACTTGCAAAAAATACGGGAACTGCATTTTGCAAGAATTTGCAAGTTTTGCTTTTTTTTTGGTGGGACAGCTGTTAAGTAGTGTTGGCCACTGTTGAATATTGCCAAGTTAATCATTTTTTAAAGTAATTTGTTAACACAACTGAACTTAATTATTTACATATTTGCTATATGAGAACCAACTGGTTATGCATACATTTACTTTTTGTTAATAAATAAATATATGAAACTTTGCACTTTATCATTTCATTAACTTCGATTTGATCAATGGCATTTTGAACCAAATTGTTATTAATTTTTTCTTACACGGTTTCCTTAGGCATGTTTTTTAGATTTTATTTCTTTTAATATTTTACGAAACACCAATTAAAAAATTCTTTTGTGTACTTTTGTCGGTAAAATATCTAAACAAAATTCAGCTGTTTCAACTTTATTTACAATACCAAACAAAAAATCGCTCACACTTTGAAGTTTAAAATAGTGTTATATTTAAAAGTATTTTTTTTTTTTTTTTAGACTAGTACTTAGGAGATGACCCTATATATGCATTGCATTGTACTGGAACTGTGAAAATAGGAAAGAGATCCCTGGGTGGAAAAATGAAAATGGGGAGTGTTTGTGAACGTTTGAAAAGCAAAAAAATTTAATTAATTTTGCAAAGCTGAATAAGTCAGAATTAAGTGTTGGATTAACTAATTTCTCTGTTTAGTGTCCAGTGTATATATCTTCGACATTATCCAGTTAACAACTTTTAACGAAACCTCTTTATCAGTATTGCAAAACGTCGACTATATAGAACTAAAAGATGACACAATAACTACGACCTATTAAAAATGTATACTTTGATGGACTTATTTTTAAAAATACATACATATATCATGTTTATTAAGATCTCATTTAGCGAATATCTCTATACATAATTTGCCAAATAAAAGTTTAATAAATAAAATTTTTTTAAAAGCAAATCAGAAAAGCACGCTTTTAACTATTCTGACTACACATCACAAAAACACGTCCGCTCAGATAAAAAGTTCACAAACCAATTAATCGAAATGAAAAATGGTCGATCGAAAAACTACTTTAATAAGTAAATACTAATTTGAACATTTTTTATAATCAAAAATTGATTCATAAACAGGTGGTTAGTAAAAAGATGTTTTCCTTATATCATTTACATAAAATTTTAATTGTGATAAAAATTGCTATATTTTTTAATTGGATGTTTTGGATCATAATAGAAACGTTTTACTACCTGTTTTTTTCAGACGAAGTTTTCATTAAAAGAAAAAACGTTTTCAATACGAGTATGTGAGAGAACCACTCCGTCTGCATCTAGAAAAACTGGTAGTCAATTTCTTCAGTTATTATGTCGTACTTTCTTTTTAAATGATTTTTAACATTCAAACTTCGAACAATATACTACCTACTGATTCATTCCTCTTACCTTTGAAAGGCCAAAGCAAAAAAAATTGTTTCGCATCTAGTTTTCATTGAAAAGAGTTCTTATAATTTGTCGGCGAAGATCCAAATCTTCTTTGTCTCCCTTCATACTGTATACTATTATACATATTGGGATTATATTCAATTGCTTTGTTTCGGTTGTTCCGATTCCCCGCCGTATCTTTCCATATCATAGACAAAAGTACAAAAAATCCAGCAACAATTTTACTAAACACATCAATTAGTTTGAGAATAATGGGTGTTAAAGTATGTACTAGGCGATTAGTTTCGAATATTAAACGTAGCATAAAGTATCCAAAAAGTTTTAAGCCCGCCATGCTAGCTGAAAACACTGCAACCATTAACAGTGCCACAAATCGTAATTCGCTTTTGATGTTTTCTTTGTTGATATCTTCAGCCATAAAATTGTAAACTGTTTGTTTAATAGATATTCGCCAGCTTTGCAATAACAGCACAAAATCATGAAACGTAGGGACAGTTTCGGGATTAGTATTTGAGGAGTCAGTTGTAATATTATCACTCGTAGCCTCAGAACTGGGGGTTCTTTTGGACGTGTCTTCAGGTTCGACTGGTCGAAGAACATTCAGTTTAATTATGATTTCATTATCACGAAAACGTATAGTTTTTATGCTGAACCAGTATTCTATAAACGCCAACTCTTTCAATTCAACCCATAAGCAAGTTTCTAGTGCATCTGCCGGTGGATTAGCGCCGGTTATAGGGCCACTAGTTATACCGATCCACTTGTTAGGATTTTGAATGTTGTAAAAAAATTTTAGTTTATAACTTAAGTCACGTAGAATTTTTTCTAAGCTTTTTTCAGACTTCTGCAGACACACTACGTCTCGGTAATCTTTGATGTCTTCTACATACCGTCTTTCAAGATAATAGCCTTTAAATATTTTTGATTTTAAAAGTTCTTTACACCAAGACTGGAAAGCAAGTTCATGGGGATCAGTAGGAGTCACAGTGGGAAACGTTGTAATTTCCAGCATACTTTGGCCCGCCATTGCTAGTTTTCAGAAACAGTAATGTTATGCTCAATCAATCAATATAATAATACTATTATCAATCTTAAAATATACATACATACATATATATTTATGCATGTCTGTATACGTGTACTTACTACTGAATTTTCTTTATCAAGATGTTAATTATCTGCAGTTCCGATTTCTTTTACCAATTACTTTATATTTGGACTTCGTATTTTCATTCACTTAATATTAACTTTCTGAAATATAAACTGATTCATTATTTATTCTGTTCTTTTTAATTTATCATTTAACAAAAAATAAACTTTATACGTACATATGTATGTATGTATATGAACACTGCATAGTTTATTAGTATTTGATTTCAATATTATAGAATATCGAACATTCTTACGGAATGAAATGTTATTTTCAACATAATTGGCAAAAAGTATACAAGCAAAAATAAATTATAATTATACTCTGTGATTTTTCTTTTTTTTTTAATTTCAATTTGCAAACCAAGGCAGATTTATTACCAGCGAAAAACGAAGCCGGCCAGCCAACAGCTGGCTATTAGCCGCAGACGACAATCTTCACGTAGCCGAAAATGACGCCGTTAAGGGTGGAGCTTGTGGCCTACCACGACGAGCTCATTCAAGATAGCACAGGTGACTATTTTATTCTTCTTGTGTCAATAACATGTCACTATTTTCTTTCTTTGCTTACAAAAATGTATAATGCCATTTTATTCTAAAAATATTTGATGGGTGGTATAAAGGTTTTCTGATTATAATTTTTTATCTGCGTAGGGTTTAAAGAACATATGTACATATATTACTTTTAAAGTAATTAGCAAATATTTACACCCTAACTAAAAATCGCAAAACCGCTCGCAATCGTCATCAAACGTCGAAGGATTACGACTGTACGGATTTGACCACGTGCCAGATTTAAAAAAAAAACACTTTGCATTGAAAAAAAGTTGCTTTCAAAATTTTCACACATAAGTGCCCATTGTGCCATTTTTTGAACACCCTCTAGATATCACAAAAGCAAGTTTTTTTTATTTTTTTTTTCTTATTATTCTTTATATAAATAGTTATTTAAACAATAAAATGAAGTAGAATTAAATTTTTGCACAGTGGTTTTCGTTTGGCCCCAAATGGGTTAATTAAATAATTTTGGACTAATTTTTATTTTGAAGACCGTTAATTTTTATATGACTCCATGACAGGGTTGAATTTGGTAGTATTGTTATTTGAATTTAAATCAGCCCTGTGGTTATTTAATCGCTATATACCTTCGCGGTAACCGCTTGACTGCTCTAGTTACAGTAAGCGTTAGTTCATATTCATTCGTTTTTTTTTTTTTTATTTACCGAGAAAGGAATAAAGCAAGATTTGTTTGTGCCTAATTATTACTTTATAATTCATTTTAATTATTATTTTATGTAAAATTTAAATAGATAGTAAAATGCGCCACGGACATTCAAATTGAAAATAATAAATTGTTTTTATTATTTTCCCGGAAATTTGAGTTGCTGCCGCAACAGTGATTTCGATTCCTGTTTAAGGAAAATATGAAAAAGAGCATCAACATATTTTCATATGAAAACAGACATTAAAACGAAACGAAATTATTTTACCGCTTCATTGTGATTCTTGAACAGTGTCGGTCATTTGATTAACGAAAACTGAGTGAGTGTTAAATTATCCCGAACCATAATCCAACTGATAAATTAACGGGAGGTTTAGCTTTTGCATTTACTACATCTGGGTGCGCCTTCAAACTACCACGTTTAATTTATTGAAAAAATTTCCTTGGAAAAAATTCGTTTTTCGTGCACTTACCCTTCTTCTAGACTTACCCCCTAATTCATAAAAATTATTACAGGCTTATAAGACTGTTATTTGACATATTTGTATGGAAAATCTGTCAAATAAGAGCTTTATAAACCTGTTATAATTTTTATGAATTAGACGGTTAAACTTTTCAAAAGTATTGCCACAAGTTAACAAAAAAACTAATTTATCTTACCAGTAAGTTGAAATAATAAAAATTGCTTACCAGCTAGTTTATCGCTCACTTCCATAAAAGCTACCGTTAGGTACTCTCGGCGGTAAGGTTGCTGTTAGCTAAAGGTAACTTTGATGGAAGTGAGCGATAAATGGTAAGATGGTAAGCAATTTTCATTATTACATTTTTACAACTTGCCGTTAGTTAAAAGCAGAATCAGGCAAATAAACCATTTTTCATTATTACAACTTCACTTTAACAAAAAGTGAACATTAAAATACCGGAACCATAAAACAACTGGAAAATTAACGGAAGCTACATATATGTTTTGAGTTTACCATATTTGGTGGTGTCTTCGCTATATTAAGCTGGAATGGTTAATTAATTGGAAAATTTTCCCGCAAAAAAACTTTTGTGTTATGGTAAGAAAAATGGTAGTAATATGCCAAACGTTTATTAAATATACTGCATATACCCAAATAAATTTAAATTGTTTTACATAAACAACTTTCTGCTTCATTTTTTGGCCATTTGTATTTTAAACTCTTGTACTCAGCAGTACAAGTGTGTATACCAAACTCCGAAACAGAGAATAAAAAGCAATGCTAGATATTAGTCAAAGGAACAAAAAAAAAAAGAGTGGTAGATCAAAAAAAAGATTTTAGTTATGTTCGTTATAAGTGAGTTTAACTTATTGAGGCAGTAAAATTCGAACTTAAAAATTAATGCTTAAAAATCGCTGGGCCCGGCGAAGAGTTTGAAACTGCTGCTATCCGTGACAGCAACAAACACAAAAATTGGAAAAATTAATTGAATGTTGGTGAGAGAATATATGTATAATATAATCCAAATATGATCAATAGTATTAAATGTGGACAGTAAGTAATGAAGATAATGTGGGATGCATATGCGCTGCTCTTTAAAAAACAGTCTGCAATTAGTCATAACCTGTGTTCATGCTCTGGGTACTGATGAGCGAAGTGGTGGTGGTAAAACAGCCATGGTATGTACTCCAGCCCATAAGTCTTCAAATTTACTTTCTTTGTCTTCTTTAAAAATGTTGATCGCTCCAGTTTTAGCACACAAAAAAATCTTCTCAATTATGAAAAAGTAAAACTCGAACTCAAGCCTGATATGAACAATTCCCACTTACGGTTAATGTAAAATAATAACAATAACAGATTAAATTTTAAGGCTTAAGATCTTTTTTATAAAAAATGTTTGCAACAAAACACAAATATTGAAATAAATATTTGTGTTTTGTTGCAAAAATTTTTTATAAAAAAGATCTTAAGCCTTAAAATTTAATTTATTACTAAAACAAAAAAGATCAAATAAACTATACGTTAAAATAATAATAATAATGAAATTCCTCGAACGCACAGTGGGGGATTTTGAAAAAAAAGTGGAAATAATTTTGCAATTTCTAAACGGGTAAGCCGATTGTAATAAAAATTCACACACATCTTAAGGAAGTATTGGCGAGTTTAAGTTTGGAGTGTGAACTTTATAGACACGAAGGGGGCGGAGCTGTACGCCCCTAAAGTGGGCCTCCTCGGGTATGTGAAAAATTCGAAAGCATGTCAAACTTATGGTTTTGATCCAAATGAAACGATATTTTGTAGGTGGATTTTCCTACTAAAGGGCTTTAAAAAAATGTATAACATTGATGGATTTTCATTTGCAGGTTAGGAGATATACGACGAATACTATTAAAATCACATTTTTCTCTGTTCTGGCCCACTGTTTTCTTAATAGCAAAGACAACAGTAGTCCGATTCACAAAATCTTTTCTTTTCTGGATTTAAAACAAAATTTTTAATCTTGCAAAAAAGAATTTAGTTTGAAAAATTTATTTAGTAAAAAGTTATACGCAGTTTAAGTTCAAATTCCGAAAAAACTCGATTTTTCCCCGTTTTTTGTGGAAAAAAGTACATTCATTATTTCGTAATTATAAAAAAACTTTGCGGAAATATTTACGCTATGTTGATATTTATTTGAAAGAAAATACTATGCTGTATATTATGACAGAAAAAAAAATTAAAAATTTTTCTTTTTTAAGAAAGCAGAGTGTTGCCAAATAGAGGAATTTTTATAGCAAGTTCTCGATTTATGGCTTTTTTTCTCCAATCCCAAAGCTAGAAACAAATAATCGTGTACACGTTCTTATAGCCTAGCATGTTTTAAAAAATTCACCATACTTCCAGCTGCACCTCGCAAGAAATACCAAAAAAAGAGCAAAAATATTAAAAAATCCCATTTTTGGGATTTTTTGATTTTTTTCTGGGAATTACGGGGTTTTATGAATTATATCTTACCGGCTTTTACATTTTTCCTATTAAATGCGCTATTTTCTACGTAAATAACAATTTTTAGCAGAAAATACTAACAAATAAAAATTTTGTAGCATAAGAAAAAAGCGCTGAATACTGCAAAATCGCATTTGTGGGATTTTTTGATTTTTATCTGGGAATTCCGGGATTCTAAGAAGTAAATCTCGTCGGTTGCAACTACTATCTATTAACTACGTCATATTTTACCTACATGCGGAATTTTGGCAGAAAATATTCATAAATAAAAATATTGTAGTGTAAGGAGTTACACCTTTATATATGTACATACATGCTCTGTTTTCAAGAACTCATTTGTTTAAGCCGACTAATGCCTCTCATTAATACTTTTTGAAAGAAGTGGGCCGCTTTATCTATCGCAAGCCGGTGTAGGTAATTCAAATAGTTAATATGTACTTGTGTATATGTTTCATTACACCACGTAGCTGCAATATCTGACCTTTGTATACCTGTTGCATTGATGTATGTAGATATATGCAGTTCCTACTGTTTAGCTGGTAACAGCGAAAAATTTTAATACGTGTATTTGGTTAGGAGTGAATATTTTGGAATATATCATACTATTTTAGTTACAGTAGTGATGGCGATCACATTGGTTGATAGAAATTTATGTTTCCTTTTGTTTGAGCACACAGAAATTCAATTCGAGGATAAAGTTAAAGTTATTACTCAGTGCACTGATAAACTGAAAAGTGAAGAAAATATAAAAATACAAAATTTGTTTAAAAACTTTGAGCTGAAATGGAAAACTGTGAGGAGAAGCAAGGCAAAATTCTTAACTAAATATTCCGATTGGTTGAATAATAACATGGAATTAAACATTTCCAAGTCTGGTGTCGAGGCTCCATGCAAGGAATACGAGAATTTAAGCCAAAGATCGAAGAAAAAAGGTTGTCAAATTCCATTTTATCTATGTCCACTGAAGAGATTTCGGATACGTACAAAGCGATGCTTAAAAAAACGGGAAACCTTCAGAGGCTGGAAAAATTTGCTGGTGTTTTACCAAGTGCATCACCTAGAAGGCTTAAGCGAATTGTTAAAAGTATTCAAACACATACATCTGAATCAGTTTTTACCGAGGAAGAAGATATTGCTCTGATGTTGCAGCTTGGATTAACTCGTGATAAATATATTACTTTGAGAAAAGCATTACAAGAGAAAGGTGTAAAAGTTTTGCCATCATATGATGCAGTACAGGAACGCAGTCAATGAACATAAAGTAAACGTTAAAGTGTCAACTCTACTGGAAAACATAGCTTCCCGGATAGCTACACTTTGAACAACGGAGCAGCTGATTTGTAAATGGGGATGTGATGGCTCGTCATTGCTTTTAGAGTACAAGCAAGTTACCACAAGTCACTCATTTGAACGTAAAAGTGTATTCATGACTTCATTAGTACCCATAAGAATTCGTAAATATGTCGATAGTAACAGTCCATCAACAAGTTTGGAAGATCTCTGGATCAACCAAACTCCACGATCGAATTTTTTGTAGGTCAATTAGCTTTGAATATAAAAAGGAAATGAAGAATTCAACACAAGATTTAATAAATTTTATTCACTCCGAAATTCACAGTACCACGTACAATTTACTTGCATTAATAATTATTTCTTCAGCATTTCTTTCGATATGAAATTATGATTGATGGAAAAGATAGTAATGCAACAATCGGCAGGCAGATCATCAAATTGGCATTGTTCCATATGTGGAGAAAAGAAATCACAATTTACGATTTCTTCTAAGGAGAGAACAATAAATGAAGAAGCTCTCAAACTTGAAATCTTTCCTCTCCATGCCCGAATACGCTTCTTGGAATACTTTCTGCATCTGACATATGATCTAAAGTATAGGAGTTTTCCCAAAAATTCAAAAAACAAAGATCTAATTGAAATTAGAGCCACTGAAAGGCAATGAATTCAAAAAGAGTTCAAACAGCAGACCGGCTTAAATATTAATAAGCCCCTCATAGGGATGATGGAAATACACCTATAAGGTTTTTTAAATATTATGAAGAAACAGCAAAAATTACTGGAATAAATTCGATGCTGTTGTACATATTAAATTACCTACATCGGCTTGCGATAGATAAAGCGGCCCACTTCTTTCAAAAAGTATTAATGAGAGGTATTAGTCGGCTTAAACAAATGAGTTCTTGAAAACAGAGCATGTATGTACATATATAAAGGTGTAACTCCTTACACTACAATATTTTTATTTATGAATATTTTCTGCCAAAATTCCGCATGTAGGTAAAATATGACGTAGTTAATAGATAGTAGTTGCAACCGACGAGATTTACTTCTTAGAATCCCGGGATTCCCAGATAAAAATCAAAAAATCCCACAAATGCGATTTTGCAGTATTCAGCGCTTTTTTCTTATGCTACAAAATTTTTATTTGTTAGTATTTTCTGCTAAAAATTTTTATTTACGTAGAAAATAGCGCATTTAATAGGAAAAATGTAAAAGCCGGTAAGATATAATTCATAAAACCCCGTAATTCCCAGAAAAAAATCAAAAAATCCCAAAAATGGGATTTTTTAATATTTTTGCTCTTTTTTTGGTATTTCTTGCGAGGTGCAGCTGGAAGTATGGTGAATTTTTTAAAACATGCTAGGCTATAAGAACGTGTACACGATTATTTGTTTCTAGCTTTGGGATTGGAGAAAAAAAGCCATAAATCGAGAACTTGCTATAAAAATTCCTCTATTTGGCAACACTCTGCTTTCTTAAAAAAGAAAAATTTTTAATTTTTTTTTCTGTCATAACATACAGCATAGTATATTCTTTCAAATAAATATCAACATAGCGTAAATATTTCCGCAAAGTTTTTTTATAATTACGAAATAATGAATGTACTTTTTTCCACAAAAAACGGGGAAAAATCGAGTTTTTTCGGAATTTGAACTTAAACTGCGTATAACTTTTTACTAAATAAATTTTTCAAACTAAATTCTTTTTTGCAAGATTAAAAATTTTGTTTTAAATCCAGAAAAGAAAAGATTTTGTGAATCGGACTACTGTTGTCTTTGCTATTAACAAAACAGTGGGCCAGAACAGAGAAAAATGTGAAAATTTTAATAGTATTCGTCGTATATCTCCTAACCTGCAAATGAAAATCCATCAATGTTATACATTTTTTTAAAGCCCTTTAGTAGGAAAATCCACCTACAAAATATCGTTTCATTTGGATCAAAACCATAAGTTTGACATGCTTTCGAATTTTTCACATACCCGAGGAGGCCCACTTTAGGGGCGTACAGCTCCGCCCCCTTCGTGTCTATAAAGTTCACACTCCAAACTTAAACTCGCCAATACTTCCTTAAGATGTGTGTGAATTTTTATTACAATCGGCTTACCCGTTTAGAAATTGCAGAATTATTTCCACTTTTTTTTCAAAATCCCCCACTGTGGAACGTTAGAAATTTCTCCATTTATTATTAAAGACAAAACCAAAACCACGTGCGCGGTTTTCTTCATTAGGTTTCACTTCAAAGACATCACGGACCTTCCAATTTAAAACCATTGAATTTTTACACTGTATTAAAAGTTTATTTGCCTCAGGCTTATTCTGTTGCTTATCTCATCACAAAATAATTTTAAATTAAATATAAACATTTAGTATGCGTTACCAAAATAAGATCAATAATCGAAATATCTTACCGATTTGCGGTAAGTACATAATAAAATTTACAATTATGCTTAAATCTACAATTATCTCGATTTACTGGAATCTATATGTAAAATATAATATCGTAGCTGATTTCTTTAATCGTGACTGTGGTGTGAATGAAGTTAAATCTGAAAGAAATATGAATTTATTGAATGTTGTTTGTAGTTCTAGTTTTTATATAAGACACATTTTTTATGTCTATAGAAGAAAGTAAGGCATATTAATTGTCGATGCATCAAACAAAAAATAACACAATTTAAATTTTTTGTGTTAATATCATTGACTAAGTACATCTCTATAAACAAGAAAAATCTGCTATTAGGTATGTTTCCTTACTTTACTAGCAATATTTATGCAGCAACTTTGTGATAGAGAAAAATATGATCTACGCTCAATTACTCTTAATTATGAAAACTTGCAAAAAATACGGGAACTGCATTTTGCAAGAATTTGCAAGTTTTGCTTTTTTTTTGGTGGGACAGCTGTTAAGTAGTGTTGGCCACTGTTGAATATTGCCAAGTTAATCATTTTTTAAAGTAATTTGTTAACACAACTGAACTTAATTATTTACATATTTGCTATATGAGAACCAACTGGTTATGCATACATTTACTTTTTGTTAATAAATAAATATATGAAACTTTGCACTTTATCATTTCATTAACTTCGATTTGATCAATGGCATTTTGAACCAAATTGTTATTAATTTTTTCTTACACGGTTTCCTTAGGCATGTTTTTTAGATTTTATTTCTTTTAATATTTTACGAAACACCAATTAAAAAATTCTTTTGTGTACTTTTGTCGGTAAAATATCTAAACAAAATTCAGCTGTTTCAACTTTATTTACAATACCAAACAAAAAATCGCTCACACTTTGAAGTTTAAAATAGTGTTATATTTAAAAGTATTTTTTTTTTTTTTTTAGACTAGTACTTAGGAGATGACCCTATATATGCATTGCATTGTACTGGAACTGTGAAAATAGGAAAGAGATCCCTGGGTGGAAAAATGAAAATGGGGAGTGTTTGTGAACGTTTGAAAAGCAAAAAAATTTAATTAATTTTGCAAAGCTGAATAAGTCAGAATTAAGTGTTGGATTAACTAATTTCTCTGTTTAGTGTCCAGTGTATATATCTTCGACATTATCCAGTTAACAACTTTTAACGAAACCTCTTTATCAGTATTGCAAAACGTCGACTATATAGAACTAAAAGATGACACAATAACTACGACCTATTAAAAATGTATACTTTGATGGACTTATTTTTAAAAATACATACATATATCATGTTTATTAAGATCTCATTTAGCGAATATCTCTATACATAATTTGCCAAATAAAAGTTTAATAAATAAAATTTTTTTAAAAGCAAATCAGAAAAGCACGCTTTTAACTATTCTGACTACACATCACAAAAACACGTCCGCTCAGATAAAAAGTTCACAAACCAATTAATCGAAATGAAAAATGGTCGATCGAAAAACTACTTTAATAAGTAAATACTAATTTGAACATTTTTTATAATCAAAAATTGATTCATAAACAGGTGGTTAGTAAAAAGATGTTTTCCTTATATCATTTACATAAAATTTTAATTGTGATAAAAATTGCTATATTTTTTAATTGGATGTTTTGGATCATAATAGAAACGTTTTACTACCTGTTTTTTTCAGACGAAGTTTTCATTAAAAGAAAAAACGTTTTCAATACGAGTATGTGAGAGAACCACTCCGTCTGCATCTAGAAAAACTGGTAGTCAATTTCTTCAGTTATTATGTCGTACTTTCTTTTTAAATGATTTTTAACATTCAAACTTCGAACAATATACTACCTACTGATTCATTCCTCTTACCTTTGAAAGGCCAAAGCAAAAAAAATTGTTTCGCATCTAGTTTTCATTGAAAAGAGTTCTTATAATTTGTCGGCGAAGATCCAAATCTTCTTTGTCTCCCTTCATACTGTATACTATTATACATATTGGGATTATATTCAATTGCTTTGTTTCGGTTGTTCCGATTCCCCGCCGTATCTTTCCATATCATAGACAAAAGTACAAAAAATCCAGCAACAATTTTACTAAACACATCAATTAGTTTGAGAATAATGGGTGTAAAAGTATGTACTAGGCGATTAGTTTCGAATATTAAACGTAGCATAAAGTATCCAAAAAGTTTTAAGCCCGCCATGCTAGCTGAAAACACTGCAACCATTAACAGTGCCACAAATCGTAATTCGCTTTTGATGTTTTCTTTGTTGATATCTTCAGCCATAAAATTGTAAACTGTTTGTTTAATAGATATTCGCCAGCTTTGCAATAACAGCACAAAATCATGAAACGTAGGGACAGTTTCGGGATTAGTATTTGAGGAGTCAGTTGTAATATTATCACTCGTAGCCTCAGAACTGGGGGTTCTTTTGGACGTGTCTTCAGGTTCGACTGGTCGAAGAACATTCAGTTTAATTATGATTTCATTATCACGAAAACGTATAGTTTTTATGCTGAACCAGTATTCTATAAACGCCAACTCTTTCAATTCAACCCATAAGCAAGTTTCTAGTGCATCTGCCGGTGGATTAGCGCCGGTTATAGGGCCACTAGTTATACCGATCCACTTGTTAGGATTTTGAATGTTGTAAAAAAATTTTAGTTTATAACTTAAGTCACGTAGAATTTTTTCTAAGCTTTTTTCAGACTTCTGCAGACACACTACGTCTCGGTAATCTTTGATGTCTTCTACATACCGTCTTTCAAGATAATAGCCTTTAAATATTTTTGATTTTAAAAGTTCTTTACACCAAGACTGGAAAGCAAGTTCATGGGGATCAGTAGGAGTCACAGTGGGAAACGTTGTAATTTCCAGCATACTTTGGCCCGCCATTGCTAGTTTTCAGAAACAGTAATGTTATGCTCAATCAATCAATATAATAATACTATTATCAATCTTAAAATATACATACATACATACATATGTATGTATGCATGTATGTATACGTGTACTTACTACTGAATTTTCTTTATCAAGATGTTAATTATCTGCAGTTCCGTTTTCTTTTACCAATTACTTTATATTTGGACTTCGTATTTTCATTCACTTAATATCAACTTTCTGAAATATAAACTGATTCATTATTTATTCTGTTCTTTTTAATTTATCATTTAACAAAAAATAAACTTTATACGTACATATGTATGTATGTATATGAACACTGCATAGTTTATTAGTATTTGATTTCAATATTATAGAATATCGAACATTCTTACGGAATGAAATGTTATTTTCAACATAATTGGCAAAAAGTTTACAAGCAAAAATAAATTATAATTATACTCTGTGATTTTTCTTTTTTTTTTAATTTCAATTTGCAAACCAAGGCAGATTTATTACCAGCGGAAAACGAAGCCGGTCAGCTAACAGCTGGCTATTAGCCGCTGCCGACAATTTTAACGTAACCGAAAATGACGCCGTTAACGGTGGAGCTTGTGGCCTACCACGACGAGCTCATTCAAGATAGCACAGGTGACTATTTTATTATTCTTGTGTCAATAACATGTCACTATTTTCTTTCTTTGCTTACAAAAATGTATAATGCCATCTTATTCTAAAAATATTTGGTGGGTGGTATAAAGGTTTTCTGATTATAATTTTTTACCTGCGTAGGGTTTAAAGAACATATGTATATTACTTTTAAAGTAATTAGCGAATATTTACACCCTAACTAAAAATCGCAAAACCTAGCAGAAGCATGTGTTGGTTTGTGTGTGTTGTGCGGCAAATTCTAATAAACCTGCCTAGTCTGAATCTGGCTTGGGTTGATACCAAGCCGAATAAAGTATAGGTGGTCGCAATTCAATTCGCTTCAACATTTTCTCTCGAGACATCACAATTTTTGTTGTCGTTTTCTATCGGCTTTGACAACTCAGAAGAAAAAATCGTGGAAAAATGCTGAAGCGAATTGGTATGCGGGCATCTGTAATGGATTCGCCTTGGGTCGACACAAAGTCGGATCAACATTTGTTCTCCAGTTGTCATACGTTTTGTTGTCGTTTTCTATCAGCTTTGACAATTGTGGAAAATGTTGAAGCGAATTGGGATACGGGCACCTGCAATGGATTCTCTTTGGCTTACAGCATAAAGCTAAAGTGCGAAACACTAATGCAGGTGTCTGAAAGCTACAGTAAGTGTTGCTCACAGATTTTACTGCGAATATAATTTTGAAGAAATTTATATGCTGTAAAATTTGGGTTTATTTAAATATTGATTGGTCATTGATATACTTGTGCTACCAGCCCTCGGCTTCCTCAACTAGAAATATTGCCAGCATATTTTATCTAAATTCTAGAAGTACATCCTCCCATTGTAGCATCTACGGGAAAATAAATGCTAATAGCGCAGTTCATTATTTGGTGCAAATGTCTTGCGTAAGTGCGAATGCAAGAAATCGTTGCTTTTTTTTTTGCAACCCAACAACAAAATATACAAGGTTGCACTCGCAATATTTTTGCATTTACGCACCGCTAATTACGTGTTGCTTTTTTCGCATGAGTATTGCGTTTGCAACACTGACACTCGAACAGCTGACATTTTAAAACAAAGCAAACAAAAAATAGTAGAGATGAAGCCAGCAGCAATTACCAAAAGAATAAAACGTGAAAAATTAAAAATTGTGTATTAATTTATCAGCTGTTATTTGGAGTGCAATAAAATTTGCAAAGTTGTTGAAAAGGGCGCTCAATATCAGTTGCCTTATAATCGCAAACACAAATAGTTGCAACCTAAAACGCACCAAACGCTGAGTACCGCTAATGTTTGCGTTTTTGTTCAACAATTTCGGTTAAGGTGCGGACTATTCTTAAAAAATTTACTAGTAACTTGGCAGTACTTAAAAAAGCAAAGACAACACCACCGTCGTCACCACACTGTCATGGCCACGAAAGTACGAATTTGCCACATTTATGACCCTATTGAGACTTTTTGCTACAAGTTGGCCCCATTTTAATAGCCGTTTATCACTGAAGCACATAACATACATTGCAAAGATGTGGATATTTACCTAAATCATTTTGCTCCGTACAACATCTTTCGATTTTTTTTACTTACATGAACTTTACTGTATTATATTTTTTTGATGTTTTGAGTTAAAACATGACAACAAGATGCCAGTAATGCCTAAAATTTTTGTATGTGTGTAAGTTTTTTTAAAATAAATATATGTAACACTGCAGTTACACGATCAAGTTTTGCTATCAAGTTTTTTTCACATACTGCTTGTCAAAATTCAATAAAATTGATAGCTGTGACGTAGGCTGCACGCAATTTCATAACAATTCGTTTTCAAGATGCCGTCAAGAAGAAAATTAAAAATGGCTGCTTCATTAAAAGTACTATCAGAAATAAAAAAAAAATAAAAGAAGAAAAAGCCAGAGGACAGAAAGAAGTCGATAAGACGCCACATTCATATTCCACAGAACTTCGTGGCTTCTGTATAGCTCTATAAATCGCAGCACATCATTATATTTGTTGGTTTTGCACGTAAACATTTTTATTTCTATTTTTAAGCTTGAATCTGTTTAATTTTTATCACTTTTAATTGTAACTTTCAAACAAAACAAAAAAATATTTGCAGACAGAACGAAAAAAAATTGTTATCAGCTGTTTTCTTGATTGTAACTTGATGCTCTCTATGGAAAGCAAAAATTGTCATCAAGTTTGCATCAATTTTGAAAATTGTGAGTGTATTAGTAAAAAAGTGTGAATGTATTAAAAATTGAAAGACAAAACTTGATCGTGTAACCCCCAAGTAAGTATATGGGTGATCGTAACAAAAGAGAATATGTACGTGAGAGCTACTGAATATTTTTTTTTAAATTTTGGCATTACAATATAATTTTACAAATAGAAAAGTACATATCACAAGCGCAGTGAAAAGGTGAAGGAATTTTATAATTTTGTTGATAAGATCCGTTGATTTTAATTGTAGAAATGTGAAATTTTGCAACACCGTGTAATTCGAAACAGTGCATCACAAAAAGCTTGTTCCCGTACCCAACATTGCGAGATCGCGTGATCCCAATTCGCACGGAAACTGTGTCCGTTCTAAAAGTTCGGGCTAGTGAGAGAGCCTTTGAGAGAAATATATTCTTGTTCTTTACGAACGAAACTTTTTCGCTTCTTTTTCCTTTATTGAAAAGAAGTCATATCTGGAAAAACAAGGCAGACCTGGCAAATTTCGTTTTAAGTTTTCAAAACAGAATGAGTGGACAAGGTATTTCTTATCACAACTTCAGTTTAACTTGAAGTAACTATAAGGCAGACATTTTTTGTTCGTACAAAAGAGGTACAGTCAAACTTCCCTATAGTGAATCACCACGGGTACAGAAAATTATTTCATGCTATAGAAACTTCGTTATACAGAAATATTTATTTAAAATAATCAGGTATTTTTGTTTGAACTACATTTTTCCATTTTTCTTTATTAATAATACTCCAGAAACGGGAAGATTCTTAGAACGAGCGGCCGTAACCCATTTGAGCATTGCTTCTTCAATGTCTTCGAAAAGACAAGTTTGAAGTCTCTTACGCTTAATGTTTAACTGAATAACTGAGTTGTTTTTTTAAATGGTTGATAAAGTATTGGGAAGAATTCCAAACTCTTTAGCTATATCTTTTTTCTCTGACGTCTCTTCTTCAACTCTATTAATTACTAATAATTTTTTTCCATGACAAATACTACTCCGGTGCATCATTTTCGTTCACTGAACTCGGTCAACTGATGTTAAAAATCAAATCGTAAATTTTTTTGTTTTCATTTTCATTACTTTGGGAATCCCAAAAATGACAAGTGTAAAATAAAGCTGCTAAAAATAGTGCACTATATGGAGACAAAAATATCCTCACTACGTATTTTTGTTTCCAAAATTTTGTTCATTGTACAGAAAAATTCACTGTATGGAAATTCATTATACGGATATCAAAATACATTGAAAGTGTAACGAAGAAGCTGTGTACTTGATTTTAGTTCATAATTAGGAGAACTTCCTCTCTATGAGGAAGTTCGACTGTATTAGGCAGTATTTTTTTCATAAAAACGTTTAGAAATTTATTTCGCAAAATGATGCTAATTGCGCTTTATAAAATGAGTGGTGTAAGAGGATTGTTGTTATAATTTCGGTTCAACTTGACGTATATACATATGTACGGGGCTAGAGATATACATAGGTAAGAAAGGTTTGCCTAGGAATCTTAAAAATGTTGGCCTTTCGAGTTACGACTATGCTGCAATAAAAGAGCGAAGTGTACTTAAAGGCCATGATACACTATCCTACTCAATTGCACAATTCATTCACTGATAATTGTCAGCTAACCCCCTTGGGGGTTTGACTTGGATTTTAAATGCCATTTCAATTTAAATTTGATTTAAGTACAAAATTGAGTCAAACAGCTGATATTTAAATCAAACTTAAACGGCCTGCCGTGCCCATTTAAAATCGATTTAAGTCATTTCGTACTGCCATGTGATTTTGACAGTTTGGTTTTGTTCTGCAAATTAAGAAAATTGCACATGTTTTTTGTTTGTTTCATAATTTGATTTTTTATTATTTCCAGAAGGTAATCAACTTCTGCGGCAGTGAAATTGGGAGTCCTTTTATAACTTTTGCCACTCAATTTAATAACTTTTACAAAACAATTTATTATTTTCTAAACTTTTCACAATTTCACTTGCTTCCGAATTTGTTTAAACAGCTGTTTTTTTTATTGTGTTATCGATAATTTTTTGACACTTACATGATGATGCCGTACTTTTATTATAATTAATTACCAAAAATAGTTTTAGACTGTAAAACAGAAAGCTATTTTTAAATCCAACTTAAATTTTAAGGAAAATTTACTAATTTTGTATTTAAGCCCAAGTCAAAAATCGGGGGTAAGTCTGATGGAATTCTGCCCTACTTTAAAAATTCGCATCAAAACGGCCTCTCTATTATACTTTTGTGAATAACTTCGAATAGGCAGCTCTGAGCGCATAGAAAAAGATAGTTTTGGAAAACTATTCGAGAGGTTCACATATCGGACAGACTTGTCAAAAAGTCAAAAAAAGCACTTTTTGAGCACACATGTTATTTTGAACAGATCCTGCGATTGAGTAGCATAGTGTATCATGCATGACCTTACAACAGGCCGAGAATCAATCCTGTTGTATACAAATAAAGTCTAATGACTGATGCTTTGTACTTTACTTACTTTTTTCCATTACATATTGCCGAAAAATACAAACAATAAATACTTTACAATTACACAAAACAATTTTAAAATTTTATTTATTAATTTATATTTATGTATTTTACGAAATGTTTTTTTTTTGTTTGTTTTATTTTTATTATCAGTTAAAAACATAATTTGTTAAGAAATGCTTTTTTTTAATATTATTTTTTTATTTTAATATTGATCAATAAGAAATAAGCCTGGTATTGTTTATTTTTGTTTTTTATTAGTAAAAAAGAAAATTGTAAATTTTTTTTTGTAAAACAAGAAGAGAAAACATTAAAAAAATATTATAGATATTAAAAAATTTAGCGGTTTTGTTAAAAACAATCTTCTATTTCTGGATTTTCGTTTTGCCATATAATTGTTGATGTTGTTGTTTTTAATAAACAATTTTTAATTTTTTATATACTTTTTCTTTTACTAATTTTAACAATACGTTTAAACTCACAATATTACAATATTTTTGCTAAATATTTTCTTATTTCCACCTTTTTCATATATTTAATAATATAGTATAATTTAGTTTGTTTTTTTTATTTATAAGTACAATAATTTTAATAATATATATTTGTAATAATATATATATTATTTATATTTTACTTTTAGTATATATAATTTTTATGTATAGTATATAAAGAACAAGGCTTGTTTTTATGGTTTTACTTTTATTTAAGTAGAATTATGAGTTTACGTAAATAGTATTGATATGATTTGTTTGTTTCTTTTTTCGTTTGAATAAGAAAATTAACTAAAAAAAATGTTAGAAATTTTTGGTAGAATTGAAATGTTTTTGAACAGAAGTTCAACAGAAGGTTTTGATAATTGTGGGAAAACTATAAAATCAAATTATTATTTATTTTCTTTTGATGCTTGTAAATAAATTTAAAATATATTGTTTTTACTTTAATAAATCTTGTTCAAATGATTTAGTATTATATTAGAGTATATGGTTTTGAGAAAGCAAAATTTTATAAAAAACTGTAATATCTTGTTATTTCGTTTTGTTTGTTTTAAAAAAAAAAAATCAATTTACATTAATTTTTCTCTTTTCTCAACGGGCACGAGTTTGATATGTTTGAATTGTTAATTTATTAATTGTTATTTAATAATATCCTTCGCTTAGCTAATAAGTTTACCTTTATTTAAACTTATTACATAGTAGAACTTGAACGCAAAATTCTTAGTTATTTTCTAAGACTATTTTTAGTTTTGCTTTTATAACTTTACTTTATTAACTTTAATTTATATTCATAATTTCTGGTTTTTACTCGAATCAATTTCACTACTTGTATTTTTCATTTCTTTTACAAAATTTTCGGTTTTTATTTTTTATTACTGATAAAAATTTGTTTTCCTCAATTTTACTATTAAAATTTTAGCAATATTTTTTAATGTAAGCTTTCCGTAGATATACTAAATGTATTTATAAATTGGTATATTGTATATTTTTTTTTTATTTTTTTTTAGCAAAAATGAAATATTCACTAATTGAAAATTCGTTCATGTTGGGTTTTTATTTATTTATTTTTCTTTAAACTATAAGAAATTTGAATGAAATCAGAAAAACGAAATTATACAAAAATGTTTAGTACATTAACTACAATTAACTGCAGAAATAAAGTACATAATTAAAAAAGGTTGGTAATACAAGAAAGAAGCAGGGCAAATGCCCGAAAACTAACGGCCAATTTGAAATGGAGTTTCACCCAAAATTTTTGTCGTATCTTTACAATATTTTTCAAATGTACATATGGTAATTTTGTGGTTTACGCACATAATTCATTACACTCTGTACCAAAAATACTTCTAATATACATATGCACTTACATATGTATAAAAGACATGAAAGATTTGTTTGTAAAAATTAATACACTAAAGCCCCGACTTGCGTCGTTCCGATTTGCGTCGTTTCGAGTTGCGTCGCTTTTTAAAACTGAAAAAATTCGATTTGTGTCGTTGCGATTTCGAGTTGCGTCGGTTTGAGTTGCGTCGTTTTGACCCCGATTTGCGTCGATTCGATTTGCATCCTTTTGATTTCGATTTGCGTCGCTAAACACTGTTACAGTTTTTACTGCATCATTGTGGATTACCATTTTTAGCATTTATAGTGCAGTATGTATTTAGCATCTTGAATTCATTAGTTTTAACAACTTCTGGCAACAACGATCGTCACCTGTACGTTAAGAAATTTTCAGATTGCGTGAAAAAAGGGGAATCCCCTTTTCTTTTTTATATATGTAAGTGGTGCTAAGAGCTTGTTACAAAGAAATATATCAGCAAAAAAATCTTTAAAAATTCAACAAACTTTAGATATTTTTGTTAAAAAATACAGTAAGACCATCCAATCAAATGGATATAAGTGTTGTTGATTTAGATGTATCATCTGAAGAGAGTCCAATGTAAGCAAAAAAAAAATTAAATTTATTAATGCATATACTTTTTATGAATAGTATACATATGTATGTATGTAAATGAATTTAATTTTAATTTTTTTTTCTTAATTTATGGTTTTGTTATTTTTTTATATATTATAAAACAAACATTTGTTGAAGTAAATTAAATAAATAAAAACGTACTCATACTAGTATTTTTTATCAAAAATACAACATTTTTTGCTTTGTTTTAAATATTTTCCCCAACAAATTAAATTTCAGTGCATTTATATAGAAAAGTGATGACTTGCGTCGATTCGATTTGCGTCGCGTTTCTCCGGTCCCCATTAACGACGCCAGTCGGGGCTCTAGTGTAGTTTGTTTTATTTTTAAATTATTTGATCTTGAGGCGATTTAATTAATTATTCAGGCTTTAGATCTTTGTTTTTTTTTATAAAAAATAATTTGAAACAACTATATATACATATGTATTTATTTTCAATATTTCGCCAACAATTTGTTGGCATCTTGAAGAAAATATATTCCTGTAGATGCCCACACTTTGTTGGAGAAATATTGAAAGTAAATATATAAACATAATTGTTTCAAATTATTTAAACAATTATACATATATATTTATTTTCAATATTTCGCCAACAATTTGTTGGCATCTTCAAATTGTTGGCGAAATACTGAAAATAAATATACAACAATGAACTTAATTACTTATTGGCTATAAGAGCTAATTGAAATTTATTACTTTAGGTCTAACAATAGACCTAAAGTAAAAAAAGACAGAAAGCATTTAAGTCTATTTTTAGACCTAAAGTAAGAAAATAAATATACATACATAATTGTTTAAAATTATTTTTCATAAAAAACAAAGATCTAAAGCTTGAATAATTAATTAAATAATTAATAGTTTGTTCACCCGAAATCATGGCAACAACTATTTCAAAAAAATTGTCTAGTTAACAATTTTAGCTGCTTCAACATTCTCTCTGATGTATTTTATACTCAAATTATGCTCAAAAAATCAGTTGGAGTCAGAGCTCTGGTTTAACAAAACCTTTCTTGGATTTAATTGCAGTTTAAGCATGACCGTAGTAAACCAGTGAACGATTTATTGTTGTGGTAGCTTTTTAGAAACAGCAACTTGGCAACGTTGCAAAAAAGTATCAACATTTCAAAAACTTTAGAAGATCCAGCTAATTCTTTGACTCTAGCCGCAATCTTCATTTTATCATACGAAAATTTTGTTTTGTGAGAAAATTTTGTAAAAAATGTCAACCTCTTCAGAATCGATTGATTGTGGCTGCAAGAGATTGTGTTTCCCTAAGCAAAACCGCAACAACCTTTTTGATATCTCCAAAAAATACTCACAAGCTGATGTTTAGCACTGTTTGATGCTTGAACTTTAAACGCAAAGTATTTGTTGCTTAAATTTAGTTTAACTGGATTGACTGATATAAAAATTTAGTGGTTTAACCGTAAAGTAAAACAAACTCGAAGCTGAACTTCCACTGGATATTCGACCATTAACTGTATTTAATATAATCGGGAGAGCCAACTACAAAAACAATCATTAAATTCAGCAATAAATTGTGTTTAAGTATTTTTAAGTTATTTGTATTTTAAGACATAATTTGACTAGGGTTATGGACTGAATGATTGTATTTATTCTTGAAAAGACTTTCATTCAAAAGGAAATAGGTTAACTACAATTTAATTTATAAATTAATTTTTGTCGATAAATCTCTTTGAAAGAAAGCATTCTCTGTTTCTAATTAATTTACGTACGGCCCAATAAAACCATAAAAAAGTAAGGAAATATAATTTTATCTAAAGCTTGATATAAGCAATATGTTGAATTTGGACACTCGTGATCGAATGCATTCCGTCACGTATGCTGTGTGTTGGTTGCTTATTTTGGTGTTGCTTTGAGTGGTTTTTACTCTATAGTTCATTCGATCACTAATAGCCTTTTTACATCGACTGACATCCACGTGAAACGCATGGATGATGTTGAAAATGTGAAACAGTCGTTTACATTGACAACATCTTTCATCTTTCATTTATTTGTCAAAAAAAAAGAAGACGCAAAATTTTTGTGAAAAATAAAAAAAAAAAAATAAAAATGTCCAAGTCCATTTAAAATGGACCATTTTTGACATTTTTATTTCCATAGGTCAAGCAACATGTTCTCCATATTGATTGACCATACGATGGGCTTTCTTTTGCACTGCAATTAAAATGAATTTATTTATACATATGTATGTAATTAATTAAAAATTATAAGAAAATACATGTTCCGCTCATTTTTTTTATGTTAAATTTGATTTCTGAAATGTCATTTTGCTAGTGATGGTACAAAAGCAATCGATTTTCTGCAATTATTTTAGTGATGGCATTAAAAAAATCGAAAGATGTAAGATGGAACAAAATGAGAAAGGATCATCTTCTACTGATGTAGAAAGATGTAGAATTTTCGCCCTGTATAATTCTTATCGAGAAGATGTAACATCTTTGCAAATTGATGAAAGATGTAAGATGTGCGTCAGTATAAAAAGGCTATAATGCACATACAAAATAATAGCCGCTGGTGATAGTATTATTCTTCGCATAAAATGGCTGAAAATTTTAATTTGAGTAATCGTATACAATTATATTTCGTTCACGCCTTCTCTTACAGATAAAGGAATTTTGTTATAGACATTTTCGTGCTCTTAAACTATCCCAACGGCGGCTCGCTATCGGTAGCAAAACTATCGACTCTGCAAAGCGATTTTGTATGTTCTATTATAGAACGCAACCCTGATCCAATTAAAAGTGTTATCCATGATATAATTAACAAGGTAGCCAGCCTCGTCAGCTAAACCGTTAATCATCTGACTACTTTAGGTTGTCCATGATACAATTAACAAGGTAGCCTCGTTAGCTAAACCGTTAATCATCTGACTACTTTTGGTTGTCAAGAGATTGCAGAGATGAAAGGCAGCCAAAACGAGATAGCTAATCCGCTTAAGCTCAGTGCATCTCTCTTCTGTAAATGTAGAAGTGGCGTCTTTTTGACAGCATACAGAAGTTATACAAAAACAAAATGCATGTTATTTTTATTGAAGTTGTTCTTATTGTAGCGAAAAGGTTACCTTGTTAGTTGTATCATGAGGTTGTTAAGAGATTGCAGAGATGAACGGCAGCCAAAACGAGGTAGCAAATCCGCGTAAGCTTAGTGCATCTCTCTTCTGTAAATGTAGAAGTGGCAACTTTGGCATACTTTACTTAATACTTGAAATTTGAAATCAAACAAATAAATCAAAATAAAACAAAAAACTCGCTTATTTTTCAAACGAACAAGAAAAATTATTTATTATTTATTACACGTACATACACAATTATTTTGTTTTTCTCGTTTAAAATTGTTTAATAAAATACATATGCAAATGTTAATTTTATAGAATCCATAATAAAACTACAAGTTAAAAATTAAAAATCTATCATTTTATAGACTTCAAATATAAATAAATGGTTTATAAATAAACACTAAAATACTAAAAAAAAAATACAAAAGAGTTTTGGTAAAACTTAGTTTGTTAAAAATATCTATTAGTAAATTGTTTACATAAAACAATAAAAACTTTTCACTGATTATTATAATAAAACAAAGAACTTTTATATATAGTTCATTATATGAAATATTCTTAAATAAAAAAAGGTATTTCTAAGGTTACGGCAAAGAAAATAAGGCAATAATATATGTTGTTAATGAGAGGTAACGACAAGAGTGACCATTAAAAACGAGTTAATTAAATTTCATATCATAAAGAAAAATGTTGGAGCCAGAACAGCAGCTATCGAAAGAAATAAATTGAGTGTTACTAATTCGTAAAGCGTTTCAAAAATGTCCACAATAAAGTGAAATGTAAACATGGACTTATGCCAATGTTCACACTTTTCGCCAGTAGTACTTTTTTTTGGGACTGTTTAATGTTTCCATAAACTATTCTGAATCGATTTTTGTCTTCCACTTTTGCAAACAACAACAAAATTTTACAAGAACACACTTTTTTTTTTTTTTTGGGTAATCAAGCAAATGCTTGCCCAAAATTGGATCAGTATTCTATATTTTTTTGTTTATCTTTATTCACATTCGATAAATATTTGTTTGCTTGCAAATAATGTTATTTCCTCAACGTGAGTTGTAATATCCTTCGGGTCTGAAAAAGTTGTCGTTTTCCGGTTATTGCAAATATATCTATGTATATCTGCTTGATGTTTACAGTGAAATATTTGGTCCTAGATCACAAAAATAGAGAATTTGCTTTCGTGTCTACACAAGATAATTGTTTGCAGCAATAATTACGGTAATTCTTGGGGTCGACTTTAGTATAATGGTACAAATTGTCATCAAAAGAAAAAATGTGCTATCAGACGTTTTACAGATTTTGTACATGAAGTTGGTGTTGGTTATACCAGGGAACAGAAAATCCCTTAGCTCGGCCGATAGTCAATTTTTAAATAAAATTTTGCATATCTATGAAAAAATTTATAAAATGAAATTACAAAAGTACGATTTTTGATGCTGAAAACCGTTTATGAATACGCAATTTTACGCAACGGTTGACTCTATTATTTGAATTTTGGGCCAATTGCGCACTTTCAGATAGCTTAAAGATAATCCACAAAAAGTGAATTACAAACCGATTGTATTGTAGCTAATGTAAAGCTGGTGTATAAAAGCTAACTTAAAGTTAACAATTTTAGGAGTCGACTACTCAATGTCCGACAGGACATACATGAAATACATATTTGCAAGTATACATTAGTAAGTTGTTATTTCATGCTTTTGTTCTTAATACTATTTGCATTGAAGCAGATATTTTGCCAAAACTAGGAACACAACACTACCCAGAGTGAGAAGACAGATACATGAGACAACTAATAAGGTAACAATCTCCCAATAATAAGAACAACTTTAATAAAAATAACATCCATTTTGTTTTTGTACAACTTTTGAAAACTGTCAACAAGACGCCACTTCTATATTTCCAGAAGAGAGATGAACAGAGCTTACGCTGATTTGCTATTTCGTTTTGGTTCCCTTTCATTTCTCTATTCTCTTAACTGTTTTATAGTCAGATGATTAACGGTTCAGCTGATGAGGCTATATTATTAGTTGTATCATGGCCATATACAACTCTCACATCTGCCAATTTCATATCTTAGTGCTCTTAAGAGTAAAGTGTGTGTATAAAAGCATGGTACAACTAATAAGGCTGCCTCATCAGCTGAACCGTTAATCATCTGACTCATGATACAACTAATAAGGTAACTTTTTCGCTACAATAAGAACAACTTCAATAAAAATAATATGTATTTTGTTTTTGTACAACTTCTGCAAACTTTCAAAAAGACATTTACAGAAGAGAGATGAACTGAGCTTAAGCGGATTTGCTATCTCGTTTTGAATACCTTTCATCTCTGTATTCTCTTGACAATCTAAAGTAGTCAGATGATTAACGGTTTAGCTGACGAGGCTACCTAATTAATTGCATCATGATCTGACTACTTAAAACTGTCAAGAGAATACAGTGAGCAAAAATGAGATAGCAAATCAGCGTTAGCTCGTATATCAGGAATACAATGAGAAGCAAAACGTCATATTGGTTGGCATATCGTTTGTCTAGTGTAGAAAAGCTTTAACTTGTTCTGTTGCAATCCAGGAATTTTTCTCATATATTTTTGCTCGATTTTTTTACATATTTTGATTACTTGAATGATATTATAGGGAAATATGTATATATATAAAAAAACAAGATTGAAAAAATATGACTTAGAGCCTTTCTAAGCAAAACCAATGATATACAAGTGTATTGGCAAGCGGAATGATTTTACTCGATGAGCTGGCAGTTAATGAGTCACTGCTTGGCATTTCCATTACTAGTGTTGGAAAATGTTCAACTAAAATTAATGATATGATAAATTAGTTTTTTTTTGTTATTTTTTTTTAACAGTCACTTTGTTCACATGCCTCTCCAGGGAAAGTAAAGCAAATACATACACACATATATTGTGTTAAATTAAAGAGATACATTTTCCCTAATACTATGTTTTTTTCTGTTTGTTTTGAAATGTATTTCATAATTAAACATTTTTTTTTTTTTTGGATTTTTGTTTGTTTTTTATATAATATTTTTGGTAACTGCTTTTTGTTGATGTTGCTGTTGGTTAAAATTGTTAATAAATATGTTTATTTTTCGCTTTATTTTTTAATTTATTTTTAATTGTTCAATATCTGCATTTAAATCTAAAAATGTTGATATCAACTTCTGCTTTGTCTTAATAATATTGCGTTATTCGGCTCTCATCATTCTTCTTTAACCATTTTAGTCATGATTATTAATGATTAAGTTCTGTTGTTATAAGATTTAATTTTAAAATAACAATATCTTTAAAAAAAACTATTTAAAGTCATGTAAAAGTTCATGTTGTTCTTAGTTTTCCTCTTTTTCTGATATGTATTGGTTGTGTTGTTGTTCTTGTTGATTATGTTTAAAAATTTATTTAATAATTTAATAATTTTTTTGTCGTCTTCATAATGTATTTAATATAATGTTCCCATAATTCATATATTGTTTAGTTTAAATTTAAACGCTTTGTCTTGGTTTTGTTTTTGTTTTTAATTATTTTATTAGTTTATAAATAGCTTTTTGTGTATTTGTTTTACTATAATTAATATTGTTTTATGCCGGCGTATTTTATTTGAAATTTATTATGTTATAAGTTTCAGCATAACTGTATCTTTTCTTTATATATTCGTATTTTATATACTAGATAAAGCAAACAATATTTTAAATGATCCTTACAAGATGATTGATTACAGAAAAAAAAATAACGGCCGGCTTCAAAATTTCCAATTTCATTGCAAACAAAAACAAGTATTGAGCTTTGTTTTTGTTTGCCATGCCCTTCGCAATGCTCTCATGAGACCGGCCCCTAAAGTTATTTATAAATAAAAATTAAAACAAATTAAAATTTTTAATGATTATTAGCTTCTATACTTTTTGGGTTGAAGGTTGCTTCTCGCTTATTTAATACTAACAAAATTAAGTAAAATGAAAAACAAATTACTAATTACAACAATACTTAAAATTGAAGACAATTGTTTTAAAAAGGGAATGATGTTAAATATTTAACAAAACAATATAGAACAGAAGGCTGTCCCATCTGGCAAGAACTCGTTTGAAGGTAAGATTCAATTTTAGTGCCATCGCTTCGAAGTATACAACTCCATTCTAAAATCTTTTCTTACGGTGGACTCTATGAACTGTTTATAAATTTATGAAATATGATTTAAAGCATTTAAAATGCTTTTCAATAAGCTAATCTATCTATATATGAAAAGTGGTTATATATAGTCTTTAATTCGATTTTTAATTGAATTAAACAATTTGCCAAACTTTTTGAAATCTTATACAAATTTTAACTTTTTCTTGGACTTTTTTTCTTTTTGAATTTCTTGTCTCTTTTAACAATAGATTGCTTTTATTTCTTACTTGTCTAATAAACATTTAATATTCATATCTTTTCTTTTGTTAATTTTATTTTCTATATTTAAAGACTTACATATATAATTTTGTATTTAGATTTAAGACTTACATGATTATTTTTTTTTTTTAACTATTCAAACATTTCTAATATAAATATATTATATATGTATTAGTTCTTAATACGCTAAAAGAATAAATGTCAAAAAAATTAGTTATCCATACATACATATAAATTATATTATATATAAATATGTCTTTTGTCTTAGTTGCTACATATGTATATGTATATAAACTTTTTCTTTAAAAAAAAGGCGCAAGTTATGATATGCATTAGTAAGTAAATTGTTGTAGAGCACAAACAATTCCTTATGAGTTGTTTTCATAAATATATAATATATTGAAATGTTTTTTCTTTATAAAGATTATATGTTAAATAAGTTTTATTTTTGTTCACTTGACAGCGATAAAAAGTTAAAATTTGTATACTCCATTTTTATTTTGTCACAAGATTTGCGAATTTAAACTGTGCCCCAGCATGCAAAAGGCCAAATCTAGTGGTGTTGTGTTGCTGCCCATAAGTCTGTTTGAAGTACATACATACATATATAGTGCAGTTTTGCATCTTAACTGCTTGATTTTGTTTTTGTTCAAAACTAAACTTTTGAAAATTATGCCAAGTAAAATCAAGCAGATGATCAACAGTGATCTTAAGCTCACCAAATCATTATTAATACTACACTTTACCACAATCTGCTTAATGAAAAATAATCTAGCAATTAGCTGCTTTTCAGTATTATTCAGCCATATTCTAGTACTTTTCGTTAGACGATAATATAAAATACTTTACGTTTGGGTACTCAGTACCACTTTTTAAAGGATTTACGCATAATTTTGTCCTTCGATTCGGTGATAAAAAACACAAAAAAAAAAATTCATGTTTAAAATGTGATAAATTCATTATAAAATCTAAAATTACATTATCCAACGCACAAAAAAAATACATGTATTCGCGTTTTAAAAGAAACTCTTTTTTTATTTTCGCGGCCCAATTGCACCCTGGATATGTGCAAACACTGAAAAGCTGACTCAGGGGTTAATTACATACTCCTGCCACTATGGACACAATTTGTGCCTGCAAAATGCTGTAGCTACAAAACCAAGTTTTTTTTATACCAAACATAAAACTGAGAAGCCTTTTGCTTGTCTGCAGAAACGCCCAAAACCTTCGGCAGGAATTGAACCTGCAACCTAAGAGACTGTTGGTAGCGCCCTCTACCAATTTATCCATCGAGGCGCTCAAAAACACAAGCAAATCATATTCTTCTGTTACAGAGTACACACATTTTATCGCCTTCTACTTTCAGAGTCGAATTTCAGGGATTTAATATAAAACATATAAAAATGTATGTGCAGATCTTAAATAATTTCTGAAACATAGAAAACACTACGCTTTGGTCAAGGCGGATCAACTGCAGGTGGTCGCAATTCAATTCGCTTCAACATTTTCTCTCGTGTTGTCGTTTGCTATCAACTTTGACAATCGTGGAAAAATGTTGAAACGAATTGGGATGCGGGCACATGTAATGGATTCGCCTTGGCTTTGGTGCAGGAGGGTTTTCCATAAACATTTAAAAAGGCTAAACTTAAATCATTAAGATTTCATTTCATTTAAATCGGCCACTACACGTTGGCGCTGAAATCAGCAGACTTAAAAATCAATATATTAAAGATAAAAATTTTACTAGTTAATGCAACATCCCGAGATGCATTTGATATTGATGTTGATGAAATTATGTATATCAGACATTTCTGCTATCTATGGGGAAGAGGAAGAGCAAATTCATTCATTGCGGTAATGAAAGGGCTTAATTGAATGTTCCTCACCAAGGCGAATCAAGTACAGGTGGTCGCAATTCAATTCGCTTCAACATTTTCTCTCGAGACGTCACAAGTTTTGTTGTCATTTTCTATCGGCTTTGACAACTCAGAAGATAAATTCGTGGAAAAATGCTGAAGCGAATTGGTATGCGGGCACCTGTAATGGATTCGCCTTGTTCCTTACTGCACGAATGAACAATTTCCGTTCTATACGCACAGAAAAAACGTTTAAAAGTCGGGTGGCGATAATACAACATACTGTTCTCTACAACAATGTTCAAAGTTGTGACAAACAAATTATTTTTATTTAAAATGCAATAAACATGCGTTTGGCTACCACAAACACATTTTTTGTTAAACTTTGAACATGTTTTTGCCGCTGTCCATTAAATGAAAATGTGGTAATATTATTTTTGACAAAAGATATATGTACAGCCAATGCTTAATGAACGTTTGCGCATAATATAATTATGACAAGCACAATATTTTTGTTTTATTAAATGGTAACCAAAGTTTGTTGATGAAGTAAACAAATTATAGTGGACTTACACAAAGTTTTTGTTGTTGCCAAAAACTGTGTGTGAAAACTATTCTTACATAAGAAAAACTCAAATAGTTAATTGAAGAAACTGCAGCTATTAATCGCGATAGAACTGCGTAATACATATATGTAGAACAAATGAAGATCTGCTAATTTTGCGTGCGTGTGTGTAAGCAAGAAAATTTATTTTTTATATTGATATCTTGATACATGGATTACGCATAAACATTTGTTAGCATTTCATTGTTTGGTAATATCAATAGCTGGAAGCTATAATTATTTTTTCTTTATAGGTTGTCATCTTCTGTGCTATGAATATCGGCCAAAATACTCTCTGCTCGGATCGACTGGTCGGCTCGAAGTAATGCCGACCAGTTCTTTGATGACTATATTTCTCATAAGGGACAATCTTATATATTTCTCATAAGAGACAATCTTATGAGAAATATAGTCACCAAGGAACTGGTCGGCATTACTTCTGGCCGATTCCCAGTGTAGCTGTGGGCATGACTCAATTTGAAAAAAAATTAGACTGGAGCCGATAATAGTATCCTTGGACATAATAAAACAATAATATGGTTCATGTTCATATTATATTTAACAATTAATACTGTTAGACTGTAACCATATGTTTCTCTTCGAATATGGTTACCTCAACCATATTGTTTGAAAAATATCATTCGAGAAACGATTTTTTTTTTCAGTTCAGCTTCTTTTTCATCTTATTGAGTTCATTGCATTCAAAAAAAGTTTACGTTGTTATTGTGAAATTTCATATTTTTAAAATTTTGATACATCTGTATGAACCTTAATTATACAAGAATGAATTATTTGATGCACACAAATAAGTAAAAGCAGAATATATTTTAATTGAAGATTTTACATTTGTTTCTTTAATTTAGCCCCCACATTTGTTTTATAATGTGGGGGCTGCACTTGGCCTGATTAAGAATATTATAATATATGTATATAACTCTCAAAAACACTAATTTGAAGCCCTACATGGTTCTTTATGTTACAATTAATTTAAAAAAATTTTTTAATTTTTTTCTAAAAATTGCAAAACAAAAAACAAAATGACATCATTTTTTGCTGTAATTTATCGTTAGATCGAACAGAAACAGCTTTTGGCCTCTAGTGAAAATTAATGAATTTTGAGTTGTTACGCTTTTGAGGAACAAGTGCGTAACATTTATTTTGCTGCAGACCTGTGTAATCAACAACACAACATTTGCCTTAGGCTGCATGCATATTTTTCTCCATCGAATGCACAGTTTGATTTTAAGTATTGTTAAAGCATATAAAATTATTAATAATGGACGGAGTTTTTATTAATAACAAAAATTTACATAATACATAAGAAATTAAAAAAAAAAAAAGCTAGCTGATTTGTTCAGTTAAAATAAATTAAATGAGATAATATCGTTACTAATATTTGTTTTTAGTTTGTCAAATAATAAATTATAACTTTGGTTTGTCTAGTTTAAAACTACATGTTATGTTGATATCTTTTTTGTTTTAATTCATCTTTTATATTATAATTAATATCTTTAATCTAAATAATGGTTTTTGTTTGTTTGTTTGTTTGTTTTGCATTAAACAATTAATAATTGATATTTAGTAAGGACAACTTTGGTAATAAACAAATTCATTATTTCTTAATTATTTTCATTTTTACTTTGTCTTTTCTTAATAGCTTTTCTTTTTGTTTTGTCTTTAATAAGATTTTCCTTTTTAAATTAAAATTATTAAAAATAGTCATATATGTTAATATTTTGCATAAATTAAAAAGTATATTTAATACTTTTTTAAAGTTAAAAAAAAAAATTACTAAAAATATCTGCTTTTCACTTCTTTGTTTTATTTTGTTTTTTTTTGTTAAATATTTTTAGTTCGAAAAACCCCAAGTTTTCAATTTTCAGTTTGTTTAATTTGAAATTAAATCATTGATATGTTTCTGTTTTGTTGCTGTTGTAAATTTTTCAGTTTGTATCCTTTTTAAGTAGATAATGAGTAGGAGCTGATAACAGTTAAATGGTGATTGTTCTAGCTTTTCGTATCCTTTGGAAAACTCCTTCTTTTGTTTTTGTAGGTTTAGGCCCTTTTAATGTCTATTTTAATGCTTTTCTTTTAAATTTGTCTAAAATTGTTGTTGTTGTTGTTGTTGTTCTTTAAATTATTACCATTTGTTTGGTTTGCAATTGCTGTTGTTGTTTTATTATTAATAAATAACTTTGTAATTTTCGTTTGTCATTGTATATAAAGTTTAAAAGTGGGCGGAAATTTATGTAGAGAGTAGAGTTAAGTATAAAGTTCTTTTCGTATTTTATTACACTTTTTTTTTTTGTAGTTGTAGTTGTTAGTAGTTGTTGGTTTAACATATACAGAATAATAGTTAGTTATTTGTTTAAATTATAATATATATATGTATGTATGTATGTAGTTTTTGTAAGTGGGAGAAAATGTTTTGCTTCTGCTTGTTTTTATTGTTTCTAAACTTAAAAGTTCAAGTATTGAATTCTAGACCTCCTGTTTTATGGTTTTACTTGTATTTCTTTAAAGAGTCTTTTTCGTTCTGCAATAATAATTCTACAAGAATTGAACCTCAAAACTCTATTTTTAATTTGTATGCATTTTCTGGTATTGTTTGTCGTTTTCTAAAAATTTTGGAAACCTTTCTTAAATTTTTGTTTTATAATTGTTTGATATGCTTAGGCAAAATTGCTTTTAACTCTTTGTTTTTTCCCAGCAAATTGCTTTTTTGTCGTTGTTTTCATTGTTTTTTTAACATTAAATTGTTTACTCTTGGTAAAATTGTTTAAAAAATTTAATTTGTATATTATTTTACATATTTTTGGTTTTTTACTTTAAAACAAAAGGAAAAAATAATTTCTTTAACAGAGAGCTTTGGTTTTTATGTTTTTGTTCTAAAAAAGGGCACATACGGTTAAGCTATACTAAAACTGTCTAAACTATTACCATTTTATTTAAAATTTATGTAGTTTTGTCTCATTTTGTAATAATTACGAGTAAGCTTTTTTATTTCTTCTTAATGCTATACATATGCGTTATAATATATAATTGTTTGTAGTCAGCACATAATTAATTTGGCTGAATACTTTTTTATTTTTTTTATTTTGAAACTGAAGTCTATGGTTGTCAATTCCTTTCTGTTTTCAATGACAAATGACAAAGGAATGCCGAAATCAAAATACAAATTTAAGCAATACGAGTGAAAAACAAAACGTATGTGTGAAATAGTTTAAGAAGAAAATTATATAAATTATTCCTTTTGATAAATCATGCTAAAAGAATGGTTAGGAAAATACAAAAGCCTTTAGCTGAATCAAAAATATTCTTCAATTGAAAAGTAAGTGAGTAATTCAACTTGGCAGCATAATTGTATGGAAAAAAATTGAGATGCTCACGAAACGTGCATTGAAAATGTACAAAAAATTTTTCCCATCACTTACACTATGCAACTATTGCCGCTGTTTAAGCCTTTTGTAAGAGTTTTGTTGGTAAAGTGTGGGTGGGTAGGGAAGATATTAGGATTGAACATAATGTTGCGATTTTTAGCAATCATGCAACTTCAGTTTTATCAATCATGCTTCCGCCCTAAATTATGCTACATAAATTAGTAAAAATTCCTACTTCAATTAGATCGCCACCTAAGGCTTATACTAGCTATTGCTGCCGCTAAAAGTGGCAAAATCGCTTGCATTGCCAATCATGAACGTCAAAGGTTGTTGTCTTATTCAACTAGAAACTTCTCAAAGCTACTGGCCCAGTTACGTTGGGATTTAAGCGCTGCTACTGTTTTGAGTCTGGGCTGATCCCAGATGCTGCTTAAACTGTCGTAATCGTAAGCAATGAGTTTGTTCACTTATATCGTTTTCTTTAACACTGCCAATCAGTAAATGAAGCTGTGAGCCGTTAAGAGTTAGAAATAGCAGAGCTGAGGAAAAAAATGTAAATATATACAAAAGAGAATATGGTTCTGAAGCAGATTTGGTAGGGAATAAAAACACGAAACTCAGCAAAAAATGCATGATATAACTATTTGAAAATGATAGAAGAAAATAAACAAACATTTCCATTCATAAGCCAGCATTAAAATCGTACTTGATCTCTTTTGTATATTTTTGCTTTATTGGCCATTTATAAGCAAGAGCGTTTTCTGAAGCTCACAACTGTTTTTAAGAATGGGTAACTAGCATTAGAGACTTAATATTTCCTAGTGATGAGTGTATGCACATTGCCTGTTAAGTATGTTAAGTACCTCAAGTAGCAAACAACTCAAGGCTGAAATAAGTTTATCTTTTCTTTTAACTAACGGAGTATTCGATTTGTCATGTTTTCTATAAATTTATAACAAAGACCTTCACCTAAAGAAAATAATTATATGAAATTTATAACGCAACCACAAACTAAATTAATTGATTTTTAAAACTTAAACTTTTGTTTCTATAATTATCAGCAATGACATTTATCAGGCTTAAGTTTATTCTCTATTACTGTTGTGATTGATATTAATTAAGCAATACAAAGAAAATGTTGTAGAGCCTTAGCTGGAGACAACTTGCTGTTCGGATCAGCCGAATCGTCAGCATTCGTGCTTGAACTCCAAGAAACATTAGCTTCAGAGCTCAAAGATGGGCGCTTATGAAAAGTGTGGCTGCTTCGAAACTGTAAGTTGTCCCCCAGCTAAAAATTTTTGCTGTTTACTTTGTCTTGTTTAAATTAATATTAATCAAAGCAATAATATAGAATGAACTTAAGCCTGCTAAACGAAATATCAAATAATTATAGGAGAAAAAATTCGATTACTAAAAATTAATTAGTTTAGTTTTTGTTTTCCTTTGAAACTTATAGCAAAAATTACAACCAGAATATTTTGTTAGTCCAGTTATTTTGTTGTCCAAAAATTAACAATGTTTAAATAACTCCCATTTTTAGAAACACATTTTCTTTTTTAAACAAGATTTGTCAATCAATGAATGCATAACATTTTTGAAAACTGCTGTGGATCGTACATTTGTTGCGTATGATTGATAATCTGCTGGGTGATATACATATACATATATGGAATTGTATTACGTATACGCTCACACATTTCAATAGGTGTTTGTTTACGTGGCAAATTGTCAGCTTACTGATTAACTTTTCCTCCCCTACTGGTTTCAGATTCCTTAAAAACATTTGCCCCTGGTCAGTCTTTTGACAAGAATTATAACAACGCCAGGTTTAAGTGATTAGTAATGTTAAAACCAAAGTTTAGCTACAAAATCAGTCGGTGTGAAAAATTACTATAAACGAACAATTAAAAATAGTATAGAAGTATATGGGAAATATTTTGCAGATTTTGTCAACAAGGTTAAATTGCTTTGCAAGCAAAAGAAAAATATTTCGAATGAGGCGGATATTCTTATTCTTATCTTGGTTTAATAGAAAAGTACAATATTTGACATTATTTTTTTTTGAAGGAAATCTGTAAAATTTAATGGATTGTTTTTCCACTGAATATGTGATATTTAGCATAAAAGTGAACATTTTTAGAGATGTAAGCTAAAACAGTCAATTCAAACTTGCATCTCGAGTCTTAACATTTTGATTTCGAAAACCTTTTTAAGTGAAGCTTGCTCACACAGTAAATCTCGTCCAAAAATATTCATTTCACATTTTTCTTTTCCAAGTTTGAAATTACGAAACCGATTGTCACTCTTTTGATAGATTATTAAATTAGATGCAGTAAATCCAAATGGTGTCTATATCATGTTTTTGCTTAGTTTTTGGTTAGAAAAGTTTTGAGCCGGTTAAAGTTGGCGCTGTAATAAAATTTCTGCTAAAAATATTTTTTACGCTAAAGCATCCAATAATTCAAGACAAATTTGATTCGTAAGACTTAGAAGCTTTTGTTTATGGAAAATACTTCAGGATTTTATTACAGCTTTCTGAATTAGTTACTGTGGAACTGACCGACTATCAGTTACATTATTCCACATTGACTAAAATCCATTACCATTTTTACTGAAAATTTTAATTTCATTGAACTTCTGTATTGTATAACATTTACATTAAATTACTAAGCCTGAAATCTGAAAAAATAATTTAATATAAAATCCATTACTAAAAATTTTTTTAAGAAACTATATTTGCTAGTGGTAAAAAAGTCTGTTTTTACCTGTGACCGATACGTTTTAATTGGACTCAGCTAAATTGTGTATTTAAATTGAGCTTTTGCAGAAAATTTTCTAAAATATACTCTGATAAAAAGCATAAAACATATAGAAGCCTTTAACTAGCTTAGCAGCAGGGTGTACAGCAACATGAAAACAAAGTAAGAGACATTGCAAAAAAAAAAAAAACTAATAAATAAATGTTATGTGATGCTTATTGTTTCCGATATATATCGTAATGATGTTCTTATGGGGAAATTTTTGGTATTTTAAAATATGTAACTTCTCAATCTACCGATTTTATACTAATGATATTTTTATTTACTTCTTATTTAAATTTTTATTAAACTGGGGTTTTAAAACGTTTTGAAAATGTTTGTGTTGTGTAAAAAATGTTTTAACATTTTTCTATTTTGTTTAATAGAGCATACTATTTATAGTACACCAAGTTATGAAGCCTTATGCTACTCCATGCCTTCTTTTATGAAACAAAACTCATATTTTATGCCGTATGATGTAAAATTTTTAAATATTTTAATATTTTAAAGCAATTAACCCATCTGTTATTTTCTGCTTGTTTACATAATATTTCTTTATACACAATGTTCCCAGACATTGTTTATATACCTAATAAATGTTTAATCAACATCTTTTTGTTATAATTTGTTTTTCCTTATTATCTGTTTTTCGGTATTCTTTAAATTTTTTCTATATGTATTGTATATTTTCCTAAAGACATAAACACAACATAATCTTAAATATGATACATCTATACTTGCTGTTTTGCTCTGCCCTGTCCTGTCTTTTTGAATCTGGTATATTATTTTTGCGCGCCTATTTACTTTCTAAACTTTCTTCTTGTTATATGTTTGTATATGTATGTATATTTTTTTAAAATATTTAAAACTTTCCAACTAAAAATTGCTTTGCCACGTACTATGCGGCTATGTGTGTGGCTGGTGGCAATACATATGAATAGAGACCAGTTGTGGAGCCGGGTGGGGCTCCAGCTATTAGTGTTGTTGGTATGTGATGTGTGGCAGCTAATGTTGCAGCATTACTTACATAATGGTGGTGTGGATTATGATGTGCTGCTGTATGTTGATTTGGTTGGGTATTGACATGGGCCTGGTGAAGGGGCTGTGTTACATAATGTGGATAATGTTGTTGCTGCTGTTGCTGTTGTTGTTGTTGATGCTGATGTATGTGTGGCTGTTGTAGTTGATTATGTTGTGTATGTTGTTGGGGATTACTTGCAGCCGCTGTTGTTGTAATGGGTCAGGTTGGTGTTGTCATCAAAAATTGTTGATGCTGATGTTGCTGATGGTGATGTTGTTGTTGGTGTTGATGTTGAGGCTGCATTTCACGTTCGATTTTTTTACTTAGTAAATCATGCCTTGATTCCATACCCGCTCCTCTGCAAATATAATTTTAAGCAAACATGAGCAATCACTTCCAAATGAAGATCATTAGTTCTTTAGCTATTTACTTTTCTCATAACTTTGCTAAGTAAACTGAGGCCTTAAAGAACTCATTGAAAACCATTGAAAAAAGCTTCTATTGAAAATAAATCGTATATTAGACACTAGCATTTAAATAGAATTTAAATAAAAACATCGATTTATAGACGTTCGTATGTGCATATTTAAGTGAAGAATTAAAAATAAAAAAACCAGCTACATATTTTATTTTTGCAATTTCATGAAAGTGCAGTAAATAAATATGTATATGTATATACATATGTATATGTATATAAATATGTATATATATATATATATATATATATATATATATATATATATATATATATATGTTGAGTGCATAAATATATTTGTACAATATTTTTGTATAATTTTTTTTAATAGATAAATTGTTGTTTTTAATTAAAAATAAAACAAGTCAGTTCGGCCGAATCTTAAATACACTTCATAAACTATACTTCTGACTAGTGCTGGTGAAGTATTGAGTATCAGTGTACCGAGTAATCAGTGATTGTACTTTTTTGTATACGCAATACACAGAAGTAGTTACTCAATGCTTGCAGAGTTGCACTCTTAATTTTTTTGATACTCAGTAGTAGTTAGTAAATGCTTTCACAGTTGCACTCACTTTTTAGCCAAACTTAAATAAAAATGCAACTCTAGTTGAAAATCAGCCCTGACTAATATTACAACACTGTCTGAAAAGCATCAGCTGTCAAAGTAAAGGTGATAATAAAAGAAAATAGTAATATATATTTACATTTTCTTTCGTTAAAACGAAAAAAATTTTTGCAAGAAAAAAAAACACCTGTTGTGTAAACAAGAAAAACCCCTCCGTAACTTCTGAGGTTTGAAATTAGAAATTCATATTTATGTGATGTTATGTTGTTGTTATGAAAGGTCCCATTGTGATACCCGAGTAAGCTGTAGGGAGATGGCCCTACATACTTCCAGACAGTTCCGACCTGAACCAGCCCGAGTCTACCCTGTCCAAACCGCACTCCGACACTTCCGGTAGTCCATTTAGTGTCGGTCTGTCCCGTTAGAACAGCCACACGGTTGTGAAGTCTAGGCCTCGGACATTAGAAATTCATATTTTAAATTTTAAATAATAATTCTAAATATTCCTGCCGAAGGCTTTAGGTATTTCTGTAGACTAGCAACAAGTTTTGCGGATTTTGGTTTACTTAACAAAAACAAAAAATTAGCCAAGTACGACAAGGGTTCCGTACTACCGTTCAAGTCATAAGCATAAGCTACTCCTGGTATAAGGCACCCTTTAATTTTAAACTTTTTATTCTTTTTGTATTTGCCATTGTAGAGGCCCGACAACTACATGCACCGTGTAAACTTTAAGCTTCTATCTCTTGCGGTGCAAAAGTTATAGCTGATTTTCAATCTAAAGGGTGTCCCCGTGTCTTTTAACTTTTTGCTATTTTCGTTGCTGGTTGTTGCAGAAGCCTGCAAACTACATATACCATGAACATTATAAGTCTATATCTTTTATGGTTCAAAAACTAAAGTAAATTTTAAAATTAAAGGGTGTCCCTGTATGAAGGGCAACATTAATTTTTTTTGCTTTTTCTTATTTTTTTAATATGAACTTAATTATTTATTTGCTTTAAGAGCCAATTGAAATGTATTAATTCAGGCCCAAAAATTAACCTTTTAGATTTATTATTTTTGGTATTTGTTGTTGTGCAGGCTTGGTAGCTGCATTTACTTTGCAAATTTTAAGGGCCTTGTTCATAATAAATATTTTAGGTTTATCACACTGCTATTTGACAAATTTGCCATACAAAGTTGTCAAATAAGAGCTTTGTAAACCCGAAATATTTTTTTATGAATAAGGGTATAAGTCTCTATCTCTTAAGATTTAAAAGTTACAGCTAATTTCAGTTCCTTGATGGTAGCGTCTTCTTTAGTTCTTAATTTTTTTGTTATTTTTGTTGGTGTTTGTTGTTGTAGAGCTATCCTGTGAAAATTTCAGATTTGCCGCTCTTATGGTTGCAAATTTCATCTATAGTTTTCACAGTCTCTTGTATGGGAACCAACTTAAGTTTTGTTGCTTTTAGTATAATAAAATGGAATGAAAATTTCAGCTCTGTAGCTCCAACTGTTTGGGTGGGGGAATGGGGCCTGTGACGGACGGACGGACGGAGGTAGAAGTCTCAGTGATAGGGTTCTGTTTTTACTCTATGGGTACGGATCCCTAAAAAGAAGAATATTAAGAGGTATTAAGTTTCTATTTGCATAAAATTAAGGTATTGTGAATAGTTTTACTGTGATAGTTAGACAAAAAACCAACAGACGGGGCACCCAGTGGGTAAACCTAATGAATGAATGAATTCTTGAATAATTTATTAGTTACGGAATTTTGCGTTTTGGGTATCGATATGTAAGTTGTTTTTTACTTCCGTCAGTTGAAAGTGCTTTATTTTGATAACCTGTCAATTAGACGGGAAGGTATATGCCTGAAAGTTGCAATACACTCACACCTTTGTACCAACACAAACACAATTTTCTAACTTTCAACTCAGTTTTCAGCAAATTTGACATTTACTGAAAGTAAAGTGACAAGGTACCAAACACGGTTGCCTACTCCACGGCACATACAAATTTTCAGGATTGCAGTGGAATAATAATTGTGTATTTTAAATTATTTTGTACATTTGAAAACATTTAAAACATTTTTACAGCAAATATGAATAAAGAACACAAATGAAGTATATTTATAGCGATAATTATTAAAGTAATTCATAAAAGTTTAACACTAAAAATTTTTTTCGAATGCTGCCCTATAAATTTATGTTTGCAATTGTCTGGGCAATTCTATTTCAGTAATAAACAAAACTATAATACTTGCAACTGTTCGCTTTGACGGCATTTTTAAAATGAACTTTCACGTTCCTTTGAAACTGAGCAAGAAATTTTTATGAAAGTCACAGATTTCATTGAAATTTTTATTCATAATACTTATACAAAAATTTAATGAAAGTACTTTCCTGTCTAAACGCCGGGTAAGCAAACAAAATGTTTCTTCCATACTACTTTCATTTAATAAAATTTTTTTTTTTTAATTTTTGAGGCTTCGTCTGGTGACCGGTTGAAACTGCAATTTTTGATTTTTTGTGAATAAACTCCACACCGCTTTTAGTCATTTATGGCTTGTTTTGTTTGAAGCTTTATTTATTATAGATATATGAAAACTTATCAGCATAACTTTATTTTTAGATTTTTAATGCTTTCGAACTTTTGGAAAAAATTTAATTTTTTTCATCGAAAAAAATTTGTATTTCTTAAAGTATAAAAGCCATTAAAAATATTTTTACAGTTGCGGAAAGTGGATTTTGTGGGAAAATTTCGGTTTTTGTAGTTTTTCAATATTTTAAACCGTTTTTGAGTTAAGGGAATGTATGCTGTCCCACCTCCTCAATTTTTAAAATAATGGTATATGTCAAAAACAAGAGCTAACCTAAAAAAAACGGTTAGCACCATTGAATTTAGCGCAACCGAATTAGGTTTACATACAGGCTGCCCCGTCTGTCGGAAAAAATAAGTTTCAAATTCAAGTGTAATTAACTACACTACAACCAGGACTGTTTCATATTCACTACAATGATCATCATCACACGATTTACTTCGAACTCGGGTTATAACTTATTTGCACACTGGGCAAATAATTATATATTTTCATGTAAATCTAATATTCTGGTGATGTTTTCAAATTTTTTACTTTCAATCACCCAACGAAGAACAATGAATGGAATTTTATGTCCCGTGAAAAGTACATATTGGGATCTTATGTCCCAGAATAAAAGAACGATTTTAAGATTTATTTGCAAGCAGAACACAATCTTGTATTCGCATCTCGTAGAATATGCAAAAATTTCTGCTGTTTTGGTTTTAAAAAAATAAACTCAGTACCAAAAGGCTTAAACAGTAATGCTTAGCCATTTAACTTCCTGAGCATATAATTAGTTTCTGTTTATGTTTAACTTATGGGTTAAGTTCCAATTTTAAAATCATTTGTTTTCTGTTAATTGCAATATAAATAGTTCATACTCTCTCCCAATTGCAACGTATAAAATTTGACTTATAAGTAAAAACTATTGCTTCAATATCAAGATATGTATGTATATTAACTTGTTATTCTCCTAAACAACCATTTAAAGTCAAGTTTTCGCCACAGATGTTAACGAAAATACGTATATTTTTGTGGTTTATGCAAAATGCGGTAAATTTCACTGTCTAGTGATTTTAAACATTCTCATCTAACAACGTGTGCATATACTTTAGCACGAGACTTATACTGTTTCATATTTCTTGTATAACACGCCAGTCAGTTTCTCGTACATTAACACCAAAAGCCAAAGTTTTTACCAGCCACTCCCCCTCTATTATAACTACAAATGCTTAACAGCTAAACTAAAGTGTATAACAACATAATGCATTACATTTTTTTCATAAATCAAGTTATGTATGTATATTTCATGATTCTTATTCACCCATGGCTTAGGGTTTTACTTTTTGCTTTTATTGTTGTTGCTGAATATGTTGTTAGTAAAACGAGGGAAAATTGCTTAATAACAGAAAAAATTATAAAAGAAATTTGTGTTAATATTTGTGCTGGTAGTGAGTGAAGCATTTTTATATGCAAGATGCATACAGTCTCAAGATTTCTATTTAACAACAGTTTAAACTATAAAAATTGATTTAAAAAAAATCCATGGTCTATTGGGAATAAGCTGCTATCAACTATGAATACAAAGAAAATCGAGTTGCCCCTTTAACAGTTTTTTTAGGGTTCCGTACTCATCAGAGTGAAACGGAACCCTATTACCGAGACAAGTACGTCCGTCCGTCCGTCCGTCACAGCGTCCATTCTCCGAAACGGTAAGAGGTAGAGAGCTAAAATTTTCACAGGATGTTGTTGTACGTTGCCGCTACAACAACAAATAATAAAAATAACAACATGTCGAAAACTACCAGGTGTCCCCATACAACGAAAAGTTGCAATTAGCTATAACTCTCGAACCGCAAAAGATAGAAAGCTGAAATTTGCGTAGTGTATGTATTTATAGACGCTTTACAACAACAAATGCTAAAGACAACAACAAGTTGAAAACTACCAGGTGTCCCCATACAACCTAAAGCAACAAATAGCCGTAGCTGCTAAACTATAAATTACAGAGAGCTAAAATTCGCACAATATATGTATTTACATATGCGCTACAACAAAAAATGCTAAAAACAACAACATGTCGAAAACTACCAGGTGTCCCTATGCAACGTAAAAAAACATTAGCCGTAACTTTCAAACTGTAAGAGACAAAGAGATGAAATGTGCACAATATATTTACTCGCATATGGCCTACAATAACAAATGCTAAAACCAACAACAAGTCGAAAACTAGCAGGTGTCCCTATACAACGTAAAGTAACAACCAGCCGTTACTCTAGAACCCTGAGAGACAGAGGGATGAAATATGCACAATATGTGTATTTACATATGCTCCACAACAACAGTTGCTAAAACCAACAGCAACTGTAAAACTACCAGGTGTCCCTTTACAACGTAGAGTAATGGGTATAACTCTCGAACCGTAAAAGATTGAGAGCCCAAATTCGCACAGTATATGTATTCCCAGATACCTTACAACAGCAAATTACAACAACAACAACAACAAGTGGAAAATTACTAGGTGTCTACATACAACATAAAGTAGCTGTAAGAACAGAGAGATGAAATTTATAAAATATACATATGTATTCACATACGCCATTCCATACATACATTACACATACATACGTACGGAACCCTAAGTGTGCGAGCCAGCCTCGTACTTGACTTAATTTTTTTTATTTTTATAATAAAGAAAGGCAAAATGAGTCTTCGATGTCTGTCCGTCCATCACAGGCACCGTTCTCTCAAACGGTAAGAGCAAGAACACTTAAATTTTCACTGGCCATGTAAAAGCTAAAGGTGATCCCCATACAAGAAACTGTTAAATTGAGATGTAACTTTGAAACATAAAAGCTAGAGACCTGATATATTCGCAGAATATGCGATTTCATAGACTCAACAATAAAAAAATCCAAAAAAAAAATTTAAATTGGATTACCAACATTGAATATATTTTGTATTTCAAATACTTGTGCTCTCAAAATAAATTTTTAGTTTACATATGTTAGAAAATATGCACTAAAAATTATTCCCTTCATACATCAGTTGAAAACGCAAAACTTTGCTACTACTGTTTTATTTCCAAAAAATGGCAATACTACAATTTAATTACCAAACGCAAAGTACCTGCGTAAAGTAAACGCAACTGAATGCGTTTTGAGAATTGAGAAAGTCGCCAAGCTTTCTGATTCTTGTGTTTTAAATAATCCATGTGCGTGTGTATATTATGGTAAAGTATTTTTTTTTTACAAAATTTATAAATCACAGTTGGAAAAGTTTCGCAGCAACATATGTTATGAATTTTTTTTTCCATTAAATAAACGGCAATCGCAATTTGTGTGAATGTGAAATGATAAAGTGAAAAGCTGTTAAGAAAACGAAAAGTACTTTTTCCCTTCACGTTTTCACAGAACCAGAATCGACCCCCACGTTTCATTTTCATATTCTCTCAAGAGCTTGAGAGTTTCATCTCAAAACATATTTCTGCAACGTTATAAATATGGGCCTGTTCGTAAATGCATCACAACTCTGCACGATATGATTATTTTGAGATGCCACTTCTGATCAGCTGTTGCTGCTGTTATTGTTTGCACATTTTATTGTTGCATTTACGAACGTATAATTTCATTTCTTTTTTCTTCTAATAAAATGTAAAAATGGAAAAATTAATAATCAATTCCACCTGTGATTTTTTTATTTATTTTCAGACGAGTCTGAAGTTAAAAAAATGTTAAATGAGAAATACATATTAAAAAGCAAACAATTTCTATACTCACTCATTCATGGCAGCAGCCATTTTTATAGCAGTACTCAGCGTTTGGTGTGTTTTTGGTTGCTACTATTTGCATTTGCGATTATATTGCAACTAATATTGAGCACCCTTTTTAACAACTTTGCAAATTTTATTGCACTCCAAATAACAGCTGATAAATTAATACACAATTTTTAATTTTTCAGGTTTTATTTTCTTGGTAATTGCTGTTGGCTCCATCTCTACAATTTTTTGTTTGCTTTGTTTTAAAATGTCAGCTATTCGAGTGTCAGTGTTGCAAACGCAATACTCATGCGAAAAAAGCAACACGTAATTAGCGGTTGTAAATGCAAAAATATTGCGAGTGCAACCTTGTATGTTTTGTTGATGGGTTGCAAAGAAAAATCAACGATTTCTTGCATTCGCACTTACGCAAGCGCAATAATGAACTGCGCTTATGATTAGTTTTTTTGGTTTTATTTGTGCCTAATCTACGACAGTGTTGCATTTACGAACAGAGTACTGCTGCAGTGTTGCCAACAGTTGCATTTTCGAACGTTGTGCGCATAACATGCAGAGTTGTTATGAATTTACGAACAGGTCCCAATAAAGCATATACGCTTTTCGTACGTTAAAAATTCATGTTCCACTTTGAATTTTACTAGCAAACACTTAAGAAATGTAATTTAACGCTAAAACCTTTTTACCATCATTTTTTGTAATGGTATTCAAGGTACATAGTTTTATTTTTATTAAAGTAATAAAAAATCATTTTCATATTGCACACAATTCTTAAGTATCGGTGAAAAATAAGAAAACTGCTTACAAGAATTAAAATAATGTTTTCTTACATTTAAAAATGCAAACATCATACGAAAAATATGCGTGTAACACGCATATGAATTAGTTTGTTGCTGCTAGTTTAAAAAAAAAACATGTACTATTTTTGAATTTAACCAAAGGAAACTATTGCTGGCAAGGAAAGTGGTTGTGAGTCAAATAATACCAAAAAATGGAGAACTTTATATACATAAATTCATGGTTGTTTACCAAAAAACAAAACAAAAAAAAAACGAAACACAACTGCTTTAATATGGGGTAAAGAGAAAAAAACCGTTAAAACCATGTAGTCACGACAACTTATAGTAAAGTTCTCTTTTTTTTTTTTTAGTAATTCTGCTTCTTTTCCTCGGCTACAGGTGCAAGCACCACATTTCAGGGGTGCTTTCTGATATTTATTTTTTGTCTTTGAAATAAAATAGTGCATAAGGTTGTGTTGTTTGTTTAAGCTAAAATGTTTGTATATATGTGGGTTAGGGTGGGTCGATTCATCAGTCAATGCTGTGTCATTGAATTTGCGTTACGTTTTGGTTCCTCATGCCATAACGATTTATCAAAAAAACAAAAAAAAAATCACCTTCGGGGCATCTAAATTTTAATTTTTTGTATTCTTGCATGGGAGTCCCTCTGACGAGGCGTATTACGGGGTTGACATGCTCGAAAAATTACTAGTCTTGCAGAAAAACAAATTTATTCCATCATTCAACTCGTCTATATACACCATGGGACTAATTTATATTAAATTCATATATATTATATAATTACTTTCTTTTGTATTATTTACTGGAATATTTTTGTCCATACTTCGCTCTCCCTAGGAAGAAGCTATCCAAGGAGCGAAATATCGACAAATATATTCGAATAAATAACAAAGAGACCTTCAGCTCAAGAAAAAAGTTATATTGAATATAAAAAATTCAGTCAAGTACTAGGCTGGCTGTCACACTTGGGGTCTCGTACGTATGTGTTACTTTACGTTGTATGGGGACACCTAGTAGTTTTCGATTTGTTGTTGTTCTTGTCATTTGTTGTTGTAAGGTATGCACTGTATGAATTTCGGCTCTCTCTCTCTCTTATGGCTCGAGAGTTATAGGTAACTATTAATTTGTAAAGGGACACCTGGTAGTTTTAGAGTTGTTGTTTTTAGCATTTGTTGCTATGCAGCACATGTGAATACATATATTATGCAAATTTCATCCCTCTGTCTCTCATGGTTCGAGAGAAACGGCTAATTGTTACTTTACGTTGTATAGGTACACCTGGTAGTTTTCAACTTGTTGTTGTTTTTAGAATTTGTAATTGTGGGGCATATGTGAGTACATATATTGTGCACATTTCATCTCTCTGTCTCTCACAGTTTGGGAGTTACAGCTAATTTTTACTTTACGTTATATGGGGATACCTGGTAGTTTTTGACTTGTTGTTTTTTTTTAGCATTTGTTGTTATAGGACATATGTAAATACATATATTTTGCGAATTTCAGCTCTCTGTCTTTTACGGTTCAAGAGTTATAGCTAATTGCTACTTTTCTTTGTAAGGGGACATCTGGTAGTTTTCGACTTGTTGCTGTTTTTAGTATTTCCTGTTGTGGCAGCAAAGTACAGTACCATCCAGTGAAAACTTTAGTTCTCTTGCTTTTATTGTTTCGGAGAATGGACACTGTGACGGACGGACGCAGAAGTCTCTGTAATAGGGTTCCGTTTCACTCTGATGAGTATGGAACCCTAAAAAGTGGTCGATAAGCCTCAATTATAAAAATCATATTTTCTGCAATACTTATTTTCACTCCATAATACTTATCAGAGTGTCTCTAATAACTCTCAATAATTTTCTCTCTCCAATATTTTTTTCGAATACACCAACCTGAAAGCAAGACTCTTTAGGAGTCAAAATGGAACTCTGACATCTCGAAAATGATGTTTTTCTCTTCTTCCTCATGCCAAACGGTATCAAAAAATCGATGACCCAAATATAGAACAATTTTTGTTCTTACAAATTGACCCACTCTAATGCAGGTATTTGTACATTTACTGGTGCTCAAAACCACAATAACATTAAATTAAATATTTATAAAAGTAAATTATAGCCGCAGGGAATACAATAGTTTTATTGATACTACAATTGAAAAATTATTGCTTTTCGCTGGTTTTGCTTCTACTCTTATAGCTTTTGTTTAACTTTATTGTTTTAATCAATTTTAGAAAAACAATTTTAATAAATAAATTTATTTTTGGTTTCCCTAAATGACGGTGAATTTAAAATGTTTTTGTTGTTTAAATATCATGCGGCCATGACGCAAATAATTAGCTTTTGGAAAAAAAAACCAAACTGTGCCCTTCCACAATTCAACAGAATAATGGAATAAAATCAACGGGAGTCTGTCAATCAATTCTAATAGAGGAGGCCAAACAGTATTATGGCAAACAAAATTGAAAAAAAAATTAGTTTGGAATTTCGCATCTACTTTTTGACTGATCCTCTAGATAATGAAAAACTGGACTACAAGTAGCTATAGCAACGAAAAAACACGAAATAGTTGAGCTAAAAAGTACTAGAAACTTACAATCGCTACTATTACACAAGCGCTACCACCATATTTCGATAGAGGTATTTGTGCTAGTGAAACAAAAAAAAAAAAAAACAGTTTGCGGCGGAGTAGCTAATAAGTTTTTACTGCTCTGGTAATCTTCGAATTTTAGTAGCAGTAAAAGCTGCTTTTTCGGAAATTACTTCTACCATAGGTCTAGGTAGTTATAAAAGGAGCAGATAACTTTGAATATGACGTATCCCTACAATAACATTTACGTAGTACTTTAATACCATTGAGGTAGAGGTACAATAGCATTGAAGTAGCATGTTAGTAGTATTGATATAGCAATGTAATAACATGCATGTACAAGTAGTAGTAAAAAACTGTCGCCAATATTTTGAAATTTATCTCTTTACTGAGTTTGTTATTAAAAAATAATGCTTAAACTGTTTAGAAAATTTATATTATATTTATATTCAGAAAATTTTTAGACTTTGTACAAAGATATCTTTATATCAGGTAGCCGCATAACTACAACATATTCTTCATGTATTTTGTTGTATTCTGCCTCCTATTGACTCGCATTTGTGTGTTTGACAATTCAACAGCAAGAAGCAGTATTCAGCTGCTCTTGTGCGGCCACCTAATATATAGGTACACCAGTTACGATATTATTTATTTAAATATGTACTTAATTATTTATTTGCTTTAAGAGCCAATTGAAATGTATTAATTCAGGTACAAAAATGAACCTTTTCAAAAAATATTTGCTGTATTCTTCAGCTGTCTATATGCCGACGACATTTCGTTGGTGCTAATCAACTCATCATCTGATTCTCATTCTGTTCATGGGAATTATGGAATAAGTAGTTAAGTTTCAAACAAACTTTTAAGAATTTTTCAAGTCTTCATTTTTGGACCTGAATTAATATTATTTATTTAATGTTATTTATCAACCTATTACTCGTACATCATTGTAATTCTGCTGTTTCTTTAATTTTTTGCAGTTACTGAAACTAAAACTCCGCATATAGCCGTAGCTATAAAATAAAAACTCAAATTAAACGAGTAGTAAACCATGTAGTTTTTTAAGCTGCTGCTACATAATTTTCTGCTTCTAGACTTTGTATGTAGCAGCAGTATTGAAAAAGACAATGCTACAAAACAAAACAAATGCTCCTGCTAACGCTGCTTGCAGTTGTAGGGAGCATAGTTTTAGCAATGGTAAAAAAAAAAATATTTAGCCAATGTAGCTCTTTAATCACTATATGAAACAATACAGTACCCCACAGTGCAGTTTACGTTGAACGAATATAACACAGTGCTTGAATTTGAAACTTTTTTTCCGACAGACGGGGAACCCAGTGACCAAACCTAATTCGGGTGCACTGAATTCAGTGGTGCTAACCGTTTTTTTTTAGGTTAGCTCTTCTTTTTGAGATATACCGTTATTTTAAAAATGATGGAGGTAGGACAACATATATTCCTTTAATTCAAAAACGATTTAAAATTATGGAAAGAGTACAAAAACCGAGATCCGACAATTAAAGTATCTTTCAATAGCTGTAAAATTTTAATCGGCTTAGTAGTTTAGAAAATACAAATTTTTTTCGCTGAAAAAAATTAATTTTTTTGCAAAAGTTCGAAATTTTTTGTTCTTTAAACAGCATAAGAAATCTAAAAAAACAGCATAAAAAATAAAGTTTCAAACAAAAGAAGCCTTAAATGACTAAAATCTGTGCACAACTTTGGAAGTTATGCACAAAAAATCAAAAATTGCAGTTCAAAAGGTCACCAGACGAAGCCTCAAAAATTAAAAAAAATTATTGTTATCAAATAAAAGTAGTACAGAAGAAATATTTTGTTTGCTTATCAAAATTAAGCTATTTCAACTTACGGAAGTAAAAAACAACTTGCATATTGATACCCAAGAGGCAAAATTCCGTAATTTCTTTTTAATTTATGTTCATGAAAAATCCGTTAATTTTTGGCACTTAAAATACAGCACAGAAATCTAAAAGATAAACTTTTTACATTTTATACATTTTGAAAGCCACATGTCACACTCGCAATTTAAAGTATCTCATTTTGAAAAAACGTATTCAATGCGGCAACACTTACATTTATAAAACCATTGCAAAATAATTGCTGGAACGCAACGGGAAAAAGAGAGAGAGAGAGAGAGAGAGAGAGAGAGAGAGTTTTTTCTTATGGTTCTGGGAACCAAAAAATTAGGTAATTAAAATCCTTATAGCCCACCTACATTTAATTAAAATTCATCAAAAACTGTTTTTTTTGGCAAAACAGTGTTCTGTTTTAATACAAGCTGTCAAACTATACTTAGATTTGTAATTGTTTTTGTATATAAAATACAAGAACGCATTGAAAGAGATTAAAAAAAGGATACGATTTTGATACAGCAATTTCATGACATTAAGAATACAACTCCCACAGTAAATTATATAGAAATTTCTAATACGATCAAATTAAAATTAGTAAAGCCCGTATGATACTTCATTTTTCTTTCATTAATTGGTATAGAATTGATAGAAAGAAACAGCAATTGCTAGAAAGAACCAAATATACAAAACGTAAACAAAACTGGCATCTTTTTTGTAAGTGTTGTATTCTTTTTATTTCAAGAAAGCGCTAGGAAATAAAAAGTTTCCAAAAAAGAAGCGTTAAATCGCAAAAATTGTCCATAAACCGCTGACACAGCAACATTCAAGTTTGAAGTGTCAATTTTAAGTTGAAAAATTTTAAATTTTTTTTGACATAATCTCATTTTTTATCGATAACTTCAACAAAAATGTTGACAGTTTTGCATTTATCTTAATATAGCTGAACGCGTTGCACATACTAAATTCTACTATTACATTATATTTGCACTGTTCTCCAAAATTTGAACAATGCAAGAAAAATGTAGTGTCATACGGGCTTAAGAGGACTTACAAAGCAAAATCTAGAACTCACTTTAATGTGGAGTGTCCCTTAAACAAGAAAGTAAGAATTTTGTATAGAAATCACTAAAAAATTTAGTACTTTTCATATAAAATATATTCACAATTCTCTTGCTTGAAGTGTGGACACTTCGTATTAAAGTTAGTACTTGATTTTGCTGTTGTATCCTCTAACTTAAAGTTTTTTTTCTTAAAAGGTAAGTCGCGTACAGACAGTCAAAGAAAATTGCGAATAGAAGGTGGGCCAAAAGAAATCACCCTATTGGAAAATGCTCTGATTTTTGTAAATGGTGGCCAGTGTCAAATCTATTTTTACATTTGTCAACTAGACAGCAGTAGAATACAAGTAAATAATCCACTCTCCAAGAGCGCGAAATAATCGTGTCTCTGACGCAGTGGACGGTTTTTCGACCAAAATCATAATGAGCCATGAGGCTGATTTGCAACTCAGCGGGTACGTGAACAAAAAACTCGATTCTGGGACACCGAAAATCAGCCATTACACCCGCTCAAAGTGACTGCATGGTGCGCTGTTTACGCTGGAGGAGTCATCGGGTACACCGCAGGTCAAACGAGAATTTATTATAGGGCCATGTTAACCGAGTTTTTTCTGTCGCAATTGAACGAATTAGTTATCGGGGACATGTGGTTTTGTAACAAAGTCATATCACAAAATTTCAAAGTTTTCCGCTACTAAAGAAAAACTATTTCTTTCTATTTTATTTACCAAAAAGTTTAAATTTATATTTCAAGCTTAAGCGACAAATAAATTCTTGTAGATGTTTTAAGACACGGATTTCATAATACTCTTACTTGTTTCATTTGCACAAAACCTTTCGGCCTCATATCTCGAGTCAAACCGGATTTGTAATAAGAAATGTTTAGTCCACTCACATTGCTTTCAATAAGTTTTGTTAAATTTGTTGTTTGTTTTAGATATGACCTTTTAAATGTGGCCTTAATCACGCCGTTCATACTGATCAGATATATTTTGCAAATTTACTTTGTGGAGTATGACATTAATTAAAAAAAAAAAAAAAAAAAAAAAATAAATAAATATTCACATGTATTTCTATATACAAAGAAAGTCTACAAAGGTGACTTTAAATATTAAGCGAATAAGCGAAAAATTAATAAAAAAAGTGCAAGAAAACTTAAAATAATTGAAAGTATTTCTTTAAGACAATGTTTCACTTCTGGTTTTGTTTGAAACAAATCAACAATACATACGTCTCTAAAAAGATGATTTTGGTGCTGTATTGGATGAAGTTGGTGCTGTAGTGAATTTACAACAACAGTAGTAGGCTGAGGTGGTTGTGGTAGTGGTGGTTGTGGTAGTGCAGTAGAACGATTATTATTAATTTTATTTGCATTGTTAATATTATTAATATTATTTAAAATAGCTGTAGTTGTATTGTTATTAGTATTGTTCGTGCCGTTGTTATTGGTATTATTATTAAATTGTAAAGTGGCTAAAGTAGGGGCCATAGAAACAGCTGTTAGAGACAAAGAATTGTTTGTTGTTGGGGCAGCGGCTGCAGCAGCACAATTAATAAATTGACCATGTTGGATATGATGGGCTGCCTGTGATGGTGGTGGTGGCGGTGCCATCAATAACTGTTGATGGGGTTGCAACGAGGTTGCAACATTGCCTGCATTTGCTGTGGCATAACCATTTAAAATAACCAGCTGAGGACAATTGTTAACGGCTGGGGAATTTAGCATATTTGAAGCTGATGGATTCAAAACAGCCATTGAAGTGGTTTGAAGTATTTTGTTGCTATTATTGATATTATGATGTCCATTGATAATTTGTGTTGTTGTACCATCGTTAATCATTTTTGTCTTGGCAAATTCTATACGTATAGAGCCGCGATCAGAAGATAATAAATATTTGCCTTGTAGCTGTTGCATGGCAGCTGAAGCGCTATTTGCATCTTTAAATTCAATAAAAGCTACAGGATGGTTGGCATTAGCTGTAGCGATTGAATTTCCGGTTGCCAAAGTAGTTGCGTTTCCTGTAGCATTATTATAATTGCTGAAATGTTTTTGCTGTAGCTGTTGGTATGGTAGTTGCTGTTGCTGCTGTTGTTGTTGTTGCTGCTGCTGTTGACTGTTTAAAAGTCCAGCTCCAGTGTTACTTGCTGCGGCTAAAGTGTTGGAAGAATTTGTGCTACAACTGGTTGATGTGTTGGTATTAGTGTTCGAATTGGTTGTGAGAGTGGTGGGCATAAATGTAGTAGTAGTAGTAGTAGAAGAAGAAGTGATGGAAGTAGTAGAAGAAGAAGTAGTGATATTGTGCGTACCTTTTGTGTGCATTCGTAGGCGACAAAAGCCAGGCATACTGTGCATTTATTATTTGTTAATATTTATGTTTTGTATTTTATGTTTTTTTTTAAAAGAAGATTTAAATGAAATTCACTGTTTAAAATATACTCTTTGATGTGAAGTAAATAAATTTAGATTTGTATATGAAAGTATCTTTCGGTTTTAATGTTAAAATCTGATAATAGAGGCAAAACTGCATTTCATATGCCATGTGGGCATATGAAATGCAGTTGTATATTTGGAGTATTGATTTGAAAGTGTATATTTTTTAAAACGCCGTATTCCTTTACTTTCGAAATTTCTACTCTTTTTAATTTCAAGAAAGTCTTGAAAACCAAACGTCGTTTTGAATATTAAGAAACAAATCCTGATAACTTTTATGTATAAAAAAACCAAAAGCTGTTCTCGTACAATAAAGTATTTTTTCAGCACTTGAAATTTCATAAGCAAAACCAAAAATTTCGTTTTAAAATCGTGCTTCATTGTAAAAATTCGAAAATATTTTTCTATCTCATAGCTCCAAAACAAATATTAAGCAGCTAAAAAAAGCAACTTAAAAATATATTTTGACAAACCTGCAAATGCAGGTCGCTTCGTAGTCTTCTTTTCTAAATATTTCCGTTTTTAAATTTTGTGAAGAAGAAGTATTTTAGAAAATACAGTTTAAACAAGTTGTTCATCTCGGCGGATTTTCTATGCAGTTCTATGGTATGGAATATTTGTCAAATTACAACTTATGCTCGAAAATTTTCAGAAACCTGCATATGAAGGTCGTTTTGTAGTCTTCTTCTCTAAATATTGCCCACTAGGCAATATTGTAAGTTACAAAAAATTATAGAAAAGGAGTCGTAGAAGGTAAGTAAAAAAGCTACAAAAAAAGACTTATGATGGAGATTGGACAGAACAATAAAATGGCTTAAGAAAGAGTGAAAATGTGCTCATAGCTACAAAAAATTAGAGTATCTTCCAAAAAATCAATCTAAATTAGCATATTTTTGCTCTCTTAGCCACCTGTTTTGTGTGAATATGGGTGGTTTAAACCGTTCTATACCAAATGGAATTCCTCAAAACTACAGTGTGGAAAAGAATAGAGAGATTTAATTAGAAGACAGTGTAGTGCAATCGCTCACTAGTTGAAGAAAAATCTGAAAAAATTCACAAAACTCAGAAGGAGGTAGGTTTTTAGTGGAATCACCACATACCGGATGTGCTACATCTGATGATCCGAAGGGATTTTCCTACCTCACAAAAAAAAAAAAAAAAAAAAAAAAAATACACAATTTAAAATGTTCTCCCTGTCATCCTATTTAGAGCTACTGAGACCCTGGATTAGTAAAATGTATGACTAACCCACATTAGTTTTCCTTTCTCTACATTTCTTCAGAACAAAGTAACCTTTTATCTCCCCTCCTTACGGTAACTCTTGTGAAAAAATAGGTTCAGACCCTGTTCGTAGCACGTCGCTGGAGGAGTAATGTGTATGACCAACTCTACTAAGTTGTGTTTTGACATTTCCTTGGAATAAGCAAGCCCTCTAAAGGGAAAGAGTCCCTTACAAAAATAAGATTTTAAGAATTTTTCTCACCATGACAGAGGCCCTACTGTGCTTCCCCGGAGGGGGGGGGGAGGGTTAAGCGTATAATCGATTCCCACTGATTTTAATTTACAGATATTTTCACATTTATAGATATCTCCTCTCTTTAGTAGCGCTCCCAAACAAAAATAGTCCACACCGTCTTTATTAGCCCCAGGGTTGCTCTGGAAGAATCATTGGTGTGACTGGCCTTCTAATATAGTCTCGCAAATAGCTCAGTGAACAGACATAGAGCGTCTGTGGGATCCAAATATTCAAGTGTAGCTTATTCATTTTATCTCTTCGACATTTCTTCAGAATAATCTAGCCATCTTTCTAACAGCAGGTTTCAACGATATTCTCTTCGTTCTCTATTTGTGCTCAACACTCTAATTAGGAGCGAAGTAAGGTGCTTCGCTGCACAAAATTTTGAAAGCGAACGAAATAGCTTCATATTGAAGCTACATACGAAACATGAAAAATTGCTGTCTTCTTTAATTTATATTGCAAGTTTACTTGCACTACCTGTCAAAATCATATATTGTGAGCAAACAAACAAAAACATAATTGTGTAATAAACATAAAAGTTAAATTGTGGGTCGTATTTAATACAATGCAACCCCAACTGCGAAAATATTTCCATATGAATGTGATTTCTTTGCGACAACACTTTCACTTATTTTTTTTGTCCGTTTAGAAAAATTTGCTTCAAGAAATTAATGGAAAATCTGTGTTTTCTTATTAAAAACAAAAGTCAAGTTGAAGCACATAGACGAGTCGCGTAAACAGTGTGGTGATTCACAAATATGATTGAGAGAGCGAAGCAGATGATTCAACTCGTAATGGAAACACTTTATAAAATGGCAATAAAAAAAAACGAAAGCGATTTTCAATTCGCTAAAATAATTTCGTTTCGCTAAAAGAATAATCCACATTTGAGCGTTCATGGGGTTGATTTATTACGTGGAAATGTCGAGTAAGAAAGTTTTACCGGGTTAGTAGAAAATTTATAAAACTGCAATGACTCCTCGGCAGTTATGGTTCATTTTATGCATTTATTCTCATTTTCTTTCAACTAGTGCCCAAGATTTTGTCACACTGTGTAGATTTTTTGCTATTCAATTTGACATTTTTTTTAAATAAGGCACGTTCTAACATGCACACATTGCTTCGGAATAATGGAATAATATTTCAAAAAGCAGCCAGTTGATGCTTTGTACATGGAATGTGAAAAGTATGCGGTTCCAAAAAGGTAAAATTTACATACATACATACATATACATATATGTATAATTTTGAATTAAAATTTCTTGATGCTTTTTTTTTTATAAATATTTGTAATATGATTTCTTTGACAACCAAAGAAAAAATATAACCCTGCTTTTAAACGAGATTTTCTGGGGTCTGCTAACAAAACTATGATCTGTTTATTAAGACTTTATTTGCAGTTGCGCTTCAGTATAATCGATTTTTACATTATATTTTCGAATTTTTACAATGAAGCACGATTTTAAAACGAAATTTTTGGTTTTGCTTATGAAATTTCAAGTGCTGAAAAAATACTTTATTGTACGAGAACAGCTTTTGGTTTTTTTATACATAAAAGTTATCAGGATTTGTTTCTTAATATTCAAAACGAAGTTTGGTTTTCAAGACTTTCTTGAAATTAAAACTTAAAGCGCAGGCACAATGTTTTATTTTACCTTTTTGTTTATATGTATATATTTTCGTTTTCGTTAACAATTTTTTTTTTTTGGTTGCGTTTTACAGAAAAAATACTTTAAGGAAAATGAGATTATAAGCTCTTAATTTGCATATTGTTTACTGCTCTATTATCAAATTTTTGTTTTTGCTAATTTCTTGCATGTGTAAAAGTGCTATTTTTGTTAATCATTTTGATTTTAAAAACGCTTTCTCAACATTAAGTGCAATACTTTCGTTTGGAAACCAACAAGTGTGTGTGTGTGTGTGTGTGTGATTTGAACTTGGTTTGGTTTTCTCATTTAAGAAAATAAATTATCGCAAAACACTTACCTAGAGAATACTTCTTTGAGTTCATGTTCTGAAACAAATTGTCCCAGATTGGCTACAAATAAAGTCGAACATGGTGCATTGGCAGCCAAAGGTGGATTATTAGGATGCGTTGCATTATTTGTAGAACCAACTGGGCTCGCTAGAGCGGGACTTGATAAAAAAGGATGATGTGATGGATGTCCAGCCGACTGGTGGCCGGCACCAGCAGGACCTGTTGCGGCACCACTAGGTGGCAAGCCAGCTGCAGCAGCAGCAGCAGCGGCGGCAGCAGCAGCCGACATATGCATATTAGGATGTATAGCTGTTGTTTGTTGATGATGTTGCGGCATTGACATTTGAGTCTAAGCGATAAAATAACTTATTTATATGCAATATTATTAATCAATTTGAAATTAATAATTACTTGATGCATTGGCTGCTCCATAACTTTGTCTGTATTTAGTCAAAGATAAGAACGTACCGGCACTTGAGGATGCAGTGCCGGATGAACTAGAGTAGCATGCTGCAGAGCTGCAGCTCCTGGCAATTCGGCGGCGGCTGCAGAATATGCTAACGGATGATGCCATAACTCGGGTCCGCCCGGAAAGAATGGTCCACCCAAATCTACATGTTGATTATGAGAAAGAAAATAATTGTCTTTTGTTAAAAAACAATTCAAAAAAGAAAAGGAAATAAAATTTTGATAATTATCACGAATAAAAAAAGACAGTTTTTTGTTTAGTTGTTTTTGGAACTTGTTTAAATTACATTTCGTTTTCATGGTTAAGGAAAAATAAAATACTATTTTGGTTAAACACAAATATAAGCGCATTTTTTACATATTTTTGTTTTTTTGAAAAAAAAAAAAAAAAACGTCCTAATGAGTAGATATTAAAATATTTGCTTTTATTTACAATTTTGTTTTTAAACTTCTTGTTGTCTGGTGTTTATTTAAAATAATTTCAATGTAAAAGTTTCTGAATTAGAAGGAAATTTACATTGATAGAATTTTTCAATTAATTTTTACACAGAACGAGTTTGTTTTAAATTCATTTCTTGTTTAATATTGTGCAGCACATAACCTCTTGCTAAAACAAGCACAACTTTTTATATATTTATGAAAAATGTATTAGAGCTTCGAAAGTCACTTGTTTTCATGTCTGCTTTATTTCTAATTCTTTTGCTAAGTTGCCACAAGAAGTCATATTCAATATTCTTGTATTTGGATTTATTTAGCAAAAAGGAATAAGTGTTTAAGTCAAATTAAACTAAATTTAAGATGATCGCATGTCTGTAATCTCCATATTAAAAAGTCGCCATGAGCAAAATTTCAACTATTTTGTTGAATTTTCTAAGCAGTTCAGTTTATTTTAATATGCAGTCTCATATCGTATAAACTATTAAGAGTAGACCATTTAGGATTTTTGCTCTATTTAGAATAGTATTCGCCCATAAAACCTTAAGGAGCAGTAAACTCCCTTCCCCATATTGGTATTGGGCTTTATTTTTAAGAACTACTCTTCTTGCTTAAAATTGCTTTGCTGTAAATTGAAAATAGTAGACTCAAGTGCGTTTAACTAATTGCCACATACATATTTCTATACTTTAATTTTTGGGTCTTGTTTCATGCTGCTTTAAGAAGTTGACAAAATATGCCTCAAAGGAAGGGATTAATACATTTATATTAAATTACTTTTTCAGGCTCAAGTTCAACCCTTGGGTTTTCACTACTTTTTAATCAATATCAATTAAGTAAAGAAAAGTAAAATTTTATTTGCTAGGTGGACAACCGGCTGTTTCTGGGTAGCAAACACCCTTCATCAGCACCCTATGAACTTTGGACGTGTCAAATTTCACAATTTTGGCACAGCCGCTTTAACCACTCGGCAACCAAAGCTCACGCAATTTTACTTTCTGTTTGTATACTTAATTAACATTAACCAAAGCAATGATATTAAGATTAAACAGTATTTATTCGGACCTCAAAGGTAGACCCCAAAAAGACCAGAGCTGTAAACCTTAGAAATTCTTTAAATAAAGCGAAACAAAGCGGATAACAACTTAGAAACTTTTTTTCTTGCCAAATCAATATACATTTTTATTATCTATAGTCTTTTAACCATAAAAATCATCATTATTGCAGATCCTATGGCTGAGTTTTTTTCAATTATTGTTTTATAAAATACGCAATTTTTAAAAAGTCTCCTGCATTCATTTTATTATATGCCAGGCCCGCGTTGTTGCTCAACATCGCTCGCTCGCTTAGTTACACGCAAAACAATAACAAAACTCAAATATTTGTTGTTGTTTTCATTGTGTTTGCGTAAGCAAACGATGTTGAATGACATCGCAGGCCTGGCACTACGACTTTGATACAACACTGAGAGAATGTTCCTTCATAGTCCTGGTGAATTTATTTAATTATTAATTCGTTATTATTCTGATGAAAAGTTTCGCTGTGGTAATGCATTTTCTCAGATCTAATCAATTATTGTCATTGAAAACTCTTTATTAGTTTTCATAATTTGATTCAAAAATAACATTGGATTAATGGAAGAAGTTTAAGTAAATTAACAAACAATTGAGTTAGAAAGAAATTTGGATATATATGGCTGAACATTTTAACATTTTGCAAATGTTTTGAAAGATACTTGCTATTAGCGCCTAAAAATGAAGTCAGTTTATTATCATTATTATTTATTTTTTTTTTTTTGGAATACAGCATATCTGTTATTAAGATTGTCCACAGCAGCAACGATATGCTACATACAAATAATGTTCTGTTTTCATTGGCTCAATGAAAAAAAATCATATATTTGAAGAATCATTTAATTTGCTTAGTGATTAAAGGTCATTGAATAAATGAAACAGTTTATACAGGGTCCGCCATTTAACTTTGTTTTTCAACTAGTGTTTATTTCGTGAATGATGACACTTAGCTCATGTCTGATTTAATAGATAATTAGTTTTATCCTTTCGCTGAACGAATATGCTTGTGTATACGCTTGAACAACGCTAGAAAATATTGCGACATTACTTTGAAAATCATGGTAATACTGTAGAATGTGTGCGAAAATTGCGTACGGATTTTGGAAGAAGAAAAGCACCGTCAGTTCCGTATGTTCGTTATCTTGTGGAAAAAGTGAAAAAAAAACTGACATGTTCATCGATAAACCGAAGAGTGAAAAGCCAAAAACAGTGCGTACACCCGAGAATATTGCAGCTGTGACAGAAAGTGTGCCTGAAGCGCCATCAACATCAATTCACCGTCGTTTTAAACAATTAAACATTTCGGAGACATCATTGAGACGAATTTTGCATGAAGACCTTGGTATGATACCATGCAAAGTCTAAATGGTTCAAAAAAAAGTTTAAAAAAAGATATGAGATAATTTAATATAAATGTATTTAAAAAAAAGTTATTTGGCGAACCCTTTATATTTAACAAAATTAGATACAGTTAAATTTAATAAGTCAGAATTCATTGATTCAATAAAACCCTACGTTGGATTAAGACTAATTAAGTTTTTCATTAAATCAATGTCGGACTACTTCAAGAATCTTAAATAATGGGAATTACACCACAATTTTTTGTTTAATTTTTTTAATTCTTAGGAAGTAAAATTGAGCTAAAGGGCGAAACGAATTCCCAATTGATGTTTTTCGAGGTTAGGGGGCACCGTAGCACATCAAAAAACATGGTGGGTATCAGTGGTTCTTATATATTTTACAGCAGTATTTAGCATAGAACTTGGGTGAAAATCTGTAAGCCGATAACAACTTGAGAAACATATTAAATTCCTGAAGTTTGTAATAACATTCTAAGTTACTAAATATAACTGCAACCCAGCAATGCTTTTCCATCAGATTTCGTGGAACTATGAATTGACCACAATTCATAGTTCAACTAAGCGTCTTACACGTACGTATTAAAACTTGGTGAGGAATATCTAGTGTAAATTATATTTTTACGATTTAGTTTTGTTTCATTAAATGGCTGTTTCTCGAATGGCAAAATGGACCAAAATTTGAAAAGCAAAAAGTTCGAAATATTCAAGAATTAAACCTTCGTATGTAACAAGATTCACACAGATGTGAACAGTTTGGGTAATATCTATTACAATATACAATTAACGAATTTAAAACACTACTAATAAAATTCTTCTCAATATTTTAAGGAATTTATCAATTTGGGTTTTCAGTTTTGTTAACATATAGCAAATTATATGGTAATGCTCGACCGTATGGTAATGCTCGATTTTCTGTGGGTTTCAAGTTACATTGAATAAAAGAGATTCATGATTTCGACAGATTTTCTAAAAATGACACAGAACTCAGATGTAGACTTCTACATTCTCAACAAGCTAATGTATGTTGTACACATACAAATATATGCATGTTTTTCTGGACAGGAAATTTTCACGAGACTCTTGTTATAGTGGAGAAGTTTTTATTTGCTGCTAAATATTTTGTTTTAAATGTCTAAGGCCATTTACGTAAAATAATGTTTTTTCTATTTTTTTCTACTTCAAATATTGTCTTGAAATTATAAAATATGAAACTTTTTTAAATGTGACCAAAAGAAAATATCAGGCTCAGTGTTTTGAGAGCGTTGACCTGAAATTCATATTACTCTATTTCATTTTGAAAACAATGACCTTATTGTCGCTATGTTATTATTTTCTAATATGTGGCAATAAAATATTATTTCTCGACATTAAAGATTGCTATTTAGAGAAGTAGAGTTAGCGAGGCTGATCCTTGCGATTGGCCTGATGCCGAAAATACAGGTTAGCCTTAGGTAGCCAAACGTTTTCTTGGTCCTGTATAATCTTTTTATTTGAGTGTTATTGTGGGGGTTATTTCTGGATTTTTACAAGAAATATTACAAACATTTTAAATCATATTATATCCTAAAGAAGTTATTTGGTACAAAATTATATATTGAATTAACAAACAGTTGAAACATTTCTTATGGAAAACCGAAAATGATCTCAACTTCGAATTGTTCAACATGAACAGTTGTTTGAAAGAATCCGTTGCTTTTGAGGGCGATTTATTATTATTATTATTATTATTATTATTATTATTATTATTATTATTATTATTATTATTATTATTATTATTATTATTATTATTATTAAATAAACCATGCAGTCGAGAAGGCGGGGAAGGCCACTGCAGCCTTGTCAAGACTAATGGCTAACGTAGGTGGCCCAACTGCAAGTAAGCGGAAATTACTTCTGAGTACCGTGCAGTCAATCCTTCTTTACGGATGTGAAATATGGGCAGACGCACTAAAGGCGGAATACCGCAGGAAGGCATTGAGCGCGGTACAGAGGACGGCAGCCCTAAGGACAGCGTCGGCCTATAGAACAGTATCTGAGGCGGCTGTGCTCGTTATTAGTAGCTCAATCCCCGTGGATTTACTTGCTAACGAGCGTAAAAAGAGATGGGACCAGAAATATTGGACCGAGGGTCAACAAACGCCGGCAGAACTAAGAAGGCAGAGCATACAGCAGTGGCAACAGAGGTGGCAGAGCCAAACACATGGCCGATGGACGGCAAGGCTTATCCCAGATTTATCAATGTGGATAGACAGGAATTTTGGCGAAGTTAACTATTACCTAACGCAGTTACTGTCGGGGCATGGTTATTTCCGGAAGTACCTGCATCGGATGGGGAAAAGCGATAGTCCATGTTGTGTATACGGAGATGCGGATATGGATGACGCTGAGCACACCTTTTTCGAGTGCCACAAGTGGAACTACGAAAGGGCTGATATTGAGACAAGCTATGGCCCACTGACGACACAGAGTGTCGTTGGAATCATGCTCAGAAGTGAGGAGAGCTGGCAACGTATAGCGGTTTTCATCGAAAGCATCCTCCGTAGGAAGAAGTTGGACTTGGATGCACGCGAGAATGGAGGCAGTTAAATCTGCAGTAGACAAAGCGGGCCCGACGGGGAACTAGCAGACGGAGAGTGGCAGATATAGCCCAAGTGAAGGGAGCCACACTGAAGTAATACGAGAGTAGTTCCAGTGTGGATGACTCCCATGGTAGATGGGGGGGCGGTTTTAGTTGGTAGTCTTTCGAGGAGTCCAACATCGCCTGTTGTGAAGAGTGACGACCTGGCAGGCATGCGTAAAAGCATTTCCCCTCCCCAACCCGCAAAAAAAAAAAAAAAAAAAAAAAAATTATTATTATTATTATTATTATTATTGCTAGGTCGGTCCAGAATGGCCCTTCGCACTGCGACCATGAATGATCTATTGTGCAACCCTTTTCTCTCACGAGTTTAATACATCAAGAAACAGTACTAGCTCCTTCTGTGGAAGCCCTTGCAAATCCTGTGAACCCAATGTATGAGGGCAATGGAAGTGTACTGAATTTACACTTGCGAATTGCATTCCGTTGAAAGTCTGTACAATTGCGAATAATTACATAAAATTAAATTTGGTAGAAAATTAACTGACGGGTTTTCTAAAACATATGCTTCTTTTCATTCCTGAATTTATATCCAAAACAATAATGAAACAGTATGAAACATTTTTTTGTTTTCAACACAAATATACGAAAAAAAGTTAGTAAAAGTCTTAGAAAAAAATGGCAATAAATCTGATTTTTGCTGAATGCGAATGAGGTTTTCTTTCGCCGATATTGAGAACAATATAAATTAGAAACTTTTTAATGTTTTTAATATCAACATGTGAAAGAAAACTTTTATTGCCTTAGATGAAAACTAGGAAAGTGAAACTATTTCAAAATATCAGTTTCTGCTTAAATTCCCATATAAATCGTATTTTGGGATAAACAGTCTTGACAAATCTTTATATTGCTTTAACATAAGATTTTGTTAATTAGCATATTAAGTTTAATAAACCATTATTAAACTAGTTTAGCTAATTTGAAATAAAAGTGTGGCAGTATTTAAGACTTGATTTATGGGATTAGCTAAATAAACATAATACCAAAATGATATAATTTTGTACTGCTATGTCTCTACCTAGAGCAACAAAAAAAGCACATTTTCTCAACTGCTTGGCCTTACAAAAAAAAATTGCATGTGTTTTTGGGGGCTGCTTAGCTCTTTAAAAAGTGCTGAGAGTTGGTGTTCACATACTGCAAATTATTCCAAATATTCACGCTTTCTCAGCCAATTAAGCTTTTTGCAAATGTTTTTCTCTTTTGAGAGCTACTGCCATTTAGTTTTGCAACTTCTTGGCGCTTTTTATGTAAAACTTAATTTTTCTTTAGTTATTGTAAATTTTCTATTCGTTTTGGCTAATTTTTCCTGAATGAAAAATACTCTTATTAAATTTAATAAACAATTTTGGGAAGTGTTATCGGACTTGGCGAAAATTAACTGTGGCATGTTGGTATTTGTTTGTAGTTACTTCGTGTTGTATATATTTATAGTAGAAGTACACAATGATTACCCAATGAGCATTCTGTTGCATTATTGAAAGTGTTGTATGGCAACACATAAACAGTTTCCTTCTCAAGTCTTTTGAAATTAGTACAGAAATATCATGTATGTGTCTTAAGTCTTTCAATATTGCATTCAATTCTGATTTTTTTTAATATTGTGTACAAAGAGCCAGTGTGTATGGTTGTTTTAAGTGTTCATTTGGTGTGGTAAAGTGTCAATTGTGTTGCTGAGATGTTTTTTGTTGTTTCTTTTTATATTAATTAAAGGTGACAAGTGATTTTTAATGGTAGTTTGTTTTTTCAGTTTCAAAGTGCTTACAATATTTAGTAATGCTAAGGAGTTGGTACGGCTTTAGTATATTAAGAGGAGACATAGTTTTGTTAAAATTGTTTAGTTCATTTTTTAACTAAAATCAAATCTGTTTATAGTGCTCGTTTTTGCTCATTTTGATTAAGCTGAAATCTGTTATTAAGAAATTATTTGGAGTAATTTAAAATACATTATTTTTGTTTTTTTTTTTTTTTGTAACAAAAAGGTTTAAAGTGCGCTTTTATTTAAATAATTTATTATTACATATAACACAAACCAAATGTATTTTATACAAGAAACAGAAAAATGAAATCAACAAGAAAATAAAAATGGTAAAAATAAAAACAAAATACTGCAATATACATTTAACATTGAAAGTAAAAACTAAACTCAAATAACTAAATGAAAGAATAAAAAGAACTAAAAAAAATTTATAAATAATAAGAACAGAAGATAGAAGAGTTTCTGTTTTTTACTTAAAGTTTACTTACGTCCAGTGAGTGGGTGCATCAATGCAGGATGTGAGGCTGTTGTCGCTGTATTGGGCTGTGGTTTGGGTTTGCTCACTTTCGTGTTACTCTTGGCGAATTCCAAGCGTATTGTTTGGGGCATATCGGGATCGAAGCGTACACCCTGCTGTAAATTTAATAATACAGCGGTTTGTTCAGTTTTCAATAATTATAGTGTTGTTGTTTAAGGAAAATTTTAATTGTAAGTTATTTTGTATGTTCGTTTTTGAGACAGAAAAAAATTTGGAATATGTTTTTTGAATATTTATGTTGTTTAAAAATATCAGATATTTGTTTATCTTGGTTGAGTACCAATTTCTATTTTCAATGTCTTAACAATTCGCCAAAAATAATTGATATGATATTATTTGCATTTTTGTAGGTGTTTCAACTATAGAGTTAAATAAAAACAACTCTTTTTTCATTTGGGGTTTTAAATGAGATAAAGGTTTTTTATTTTGTACTGGCTTATTTGGTACTTTTTTTTAATTTGGTAAAGTGCTTTTGCAGGAGGGTTTTGTTTTAAATTTCTTAAGAAAAAGTGGTACTAAATGGTTATAAAGTGTGGTGATGAAATAGTAAATAATCCCCTTTTGGCATGATTTTGGAAAAACTTGTTTAAAATATTTTATTTTTTGAAATGTCGGGTTATAGCCACAGGATGTAAGAAGTTTTAAAATTAAGGAGGCAAACGCATTTGCCCATTTTGTTTTGTACTTACAAGCAAAATTTAGAAGAGGTGTTATCCTGAATAATGACAAGAGTAAGTTAGAGTTTGAAACTACTTGTAGTTTGATTTTAGAAAGTTGTTTTTTTTCTTCAATCAGTTGAGTCATAAATAAGTGGGGTATAATGTTGTATGAAAATATTTAGTAATAACATATGGGCCAGAAAACTGCAACGAGCACCTGGTTTGATGATCTAATCTAAAAACATCTTAAAAGGGGCAGCGGTGTATATAAGCCACGGGTTGTCTTTATCAAACCAACAAGGAGTTTTCAACAAAGTTTGCAGCTGCACAAAGTAAAATTTTGTAAAGTTAAGCGTAGGAAATAGATCTCCTGATTCTAGCAGGTCAATAAAATTTCATACACTACTTAAAAAAAGCAAAGTCTGAAGCTTGTCGTGTGCGATTGGCCTACATGTTTCTAATATTGTGTAATTAAGAAAACCAAAGTTTTGCAGATATAGTCTCTTATTTAATTAATGGGGTCCCTTTTGAAGTTTAATACTTATTCGATGAATAAAATTGAAATTTCAGCTTCTTTCACCTACCCTGCTCCACTATTTGGCTAATACGGAAGTTAGCTCAGATTGGCAAGAATTTTTTTAAAATAAACATGCAATAATATGCTTAATATTTTGAATGCATTTTATTTGAAAATAATTTTCCAGTCAGAAGTTATACACAGCTTCCGAAAATTGCAAAAAAAATTTGATACTCTCCTGCTTATTGCTTTTCTTATTTTGTAAGTATAAACAATTTTGAAATAAAATTTATGCTATGCCTCTATTAGGTGGGCCAATAGAAGTCATCCGATGTTGTATGGCTCTCATGTTTTTTCTAAATAAAAATATTTAGATCTTTTTGATTAGATATTTATTAGTCAAGTCAAAAACGTGATATCAGACAAATGGGCGTCGCTGCAACTGATTGCTATGCGGGCTGGTTTTATGGCATTTTTCATCACTTCGGGCTGCAGATTCTCGCACTCGTGTCGAATGTTGTCTATGAGGGTTTCCAGAGTCTCGGGCTTGTTCACGTAAACACGGGACTTCAAAAAGGCCCACAAAAAGTCTCGAGCATTTAAATCGAGGGATCTTGCGGGCCAGTGCAAATCGCTAAAACAAGAGATGAAGCGACCCAAGAATGCCGCCTTCAAAATATCGGTCGTGGCTCGCGAAGTGCATTCCATTGCTTTGTCTTGTAAGAACCACACATTCTTTCGAACTAGTTCATTCAATTGAGGTAAAAAAAAAACAACAGTGGACGGTGCCCAGCACCGCAAAAAAATTGCCTCGTGACTCTTCCAGCGTGAACAGCGCGCCATACAGTCACTTTTAGGGGGTGTAATAGCTCATTGTGTGCATCATTCATGGATTCGCGATAGTTTTGGTTTTTCACATACCCACTGAGGTGAAAATGAGTTTCATCGCTAATTACGTCTTTGGTCAAAATATCGTCCACTTCGTGCTCGAGATTGTGAATGGCTTGGGCGTAGGTTAAACGCGTTTGGCGATCGACAGGTAGCATCTAATGCATGAACTAGATCTTGTACGGAAACATGAGCAGCTCTGCGACCAAAATTCGATTCAAACGACCAGACAATGGCTAAATGCGAGGCACAGCGTCTTGTGACAGTTCGACAACCTCGGTAACAGCGGCGTTATTCATGGCAAAACGGGCGCTCCAGGGCAGGTCACTTTTGGAAGCGTCTCGTCTGGTTCCACAGTCTTCAAGGTTGGTGGCTTAACGGCGCAGTGTTTGCGCAATCGGCGACAGAGTTCGCGCTGCGCCAACATCACAGACAAATTGTTACGCTAAACAATAGACACGATTATTCCGCATGCTTGGGGAGCGTATCGTTTCATCGCTTATTCAATTGTATTCTACAGCTGTAGAGTTTACAAATGTAAAAAAACAAGTTTTACATTAGCTGCCATTTGCAAAAATAGGAGCAACTTCAAATATGGTGATTTCTTTTGGTCCACCTTGTATTTTGTTAACTGACAAACCCCACAGTGAATAAAAATTGGAAAAACAATTTCTACTTTTCGCTGTCGAAAGAACTAGAGAGTTGACAGAGAGAACTATTTCCATAAAAACTTCCTTAACGTTGACATTTTCAGCTGGTCTTATCAAAACGCAAAAAAACGCGGCAATCAAATAATTTTTAGTATCATCTCAAGAGCTCATATAGTACAAAATAATTGATATACTTCCAGCTGGCTCTGCAAGACTATAAATGCTACAATGTAGTAACTCACAACAAAAATTGCGTTTTGTTAAAAAAAAATGGGAGCCACAATTAACTATTGTGAGCTTTTCAACAAATATATTACTTTTTAAAATTTTTTAGTCATTCGAAGTCTATAAAATTTTTATTTCTAAATTATTTTATGTTACTTTGCAATTACATAGCAGTACTTACTATTACATAGCAGTACTATTATATTACTTCGTTAAAAACGGTGAAGTGAAGGTTGAATTTGAAACTAAGTAGTGTATGAAATTTCATTACAATCCGTTGACCCGCTTAGAAACTGTAAAGATTTTTCCGATTTTTACAAAATTTCCCACTGTGCATACATATATAAGGATCGAGGACAAAAAAATTGATTGTTCTTCCTGAATGTTTTGTTTGGTTTTTCTTTGCAAAAAATATGCAAGCATCAGAAAATTACTACATAGATATTTGTCTATAATTTTTTGAATAAAATTTAAGTTAAAAATTCCACAGCAGCTTTTCAATCAAGTTCTTAAAAATACTCGAATGTGAAAGTGATTGGGTATGTAACCGGTGTATTTGTGGATGCGGTGAACTTGTGCGGTTCTCTGATGTCGATATCTTAAGGCTCCCAACATTTGTGGGGATAATAGGAAAGGAAGAAGAAAACATTTTGGGCTGTGGAGTGCGGCAAATGACTTACAGTAATGCTAAGGAGCAAAAAAGGATGAAAATAAAAACATTTTTCCCGAATTTGATTTGGTCCGCAATGTAGGCAGTAAGCACACAATTTTTTAACCACAATCTTCTCTTTTCAGTTAACTGTGACACGTTCCATGTCATTCTAACCATTTATTGTTAACTATGAATTCAATGAAAAAGCTTTTGGATTCATTGTTGAAAGTGCCTGCTCTTGCAGTCCAAACCTCATTAAATTAGGGGTTTCGTGAGAGTAGCGAATGAATATCCTTGCACTATTCAACAGTTTTGGGAAACAAGCATTCAATTTTGGATGGTTTTGCCCAATACCTTAGTTGTTAATAAACGCTATGCTACAAATACAATCCGGATATTGCAAATACAAGGCCATCAGTTGAGTATTAATTCACATGCCCGGTAGTAAATTTACCGTTGATATGCCATGATTGGGAACTTATTTAGTTTTCTGTTTAAGTCCTGATTACACTTTTTAGTATCAAGTAAAAAGAAATATATTGAAGCCAACATATCTTTAATGTTTTTCGGTTTTTTGCTGATTATTTGAGGAGCCAAGGGAACAGCAAATGTAGCCATAGTATATACAGAGTAGGGTGGGTCAATTCAGCAATCGATATTGTGCCCCTACTCCCAGTAATCAGTTTCAGGTTACTCATAGAGGAGTCAAATGTATGAACAACAGCCCACATTGTTTTTCTCCCCTTTTAGTAGGACTCCCATATAAAAAAAACCAGGAGCCTCAAAAATATTTTTTTTTTGATGTGTAGTAATAGAAGTTATTTTCTCATGCCAAAAGTTCTCGAAAAATCCATGACAATATATCGAACAATTTTTGTTCTTACAAATCAACCCACCCCAGTAAGAAATTTTAAGTTTTTTTTTTATTATTTCATGGTGTTTCAAAATTTCAAAGCCTTTACTTTATAGACGGTGAGAAGAGGTGCCAAAGTTAAGAAAATCGTATATTTAAATTTGTGATATCAGCTTTTACAAGCTGTTGCTTAGAAGCCCTCTTTCAGAATTCCTAACCCATAAATGCAGTGATAAAAATGCTGGTTGAAATAAATAATTGAGTAAAACTCTATTTAATGATGTAAAGAAAATTAAAAGCAAATTATAAAAGTGGTTTGAAAAAAATAAATAAATAACAGAACAGAACCATTCATATCCGTTACAGTGGGCAAGGCAATAATATTTCCATTTATCTAAAAGATAACGTTTACACCATCAATTAATTGATTGTCTTGATTTGTGGGTGCTATACAAAATGCGTGTTTGTACCGTTCAAATAATACTCTCAGGTCGGGAAAACAACAAAGATTTTTAATACTTTCATATTTATGTATGTAGTATTTTGTAGATATACTTAAATGGTTTTTAGAATTATACAAATAATGTTTGGAAAGTGTTAAGTGTGGTGGGCGGGTGTTCATGTGTCATAGTAAGAGCGAGCGAGAAAGAAAGAGTGTACTATTTATTTTAAGCAAAACTCTAAATAATCATTTGTTTTTTTTTTTTTTTTCATTTAAGGCATTCTCAGTAAATGTCAAAAATATCCAGTGTACTTATTTAAATATAAAAAAATGTTTGCAAAATAAAAGTGTAGTGCCAGTTTTGTCGGTTTAATTGTTTGTATACTGTATACACATGGTGTTCAGTTTGAGGGGTGTTGTTAAGCTGTATTTTGTTGTTCACTTTCAGTAATGCGTTTCATGGATGTAGTAATGTATTTAGTAGAGTTGTATAAGAGAGAGTTGTTTTGTTTTCTTAATACAACGAATTTATTTACTAATGGTTATACAAAATAGTTTACAATTTATAAAGTGAAAAGAAAAACTTTCAATAACTTCAGAAATAATAATCATTTTAACAATTCTATAAATTACCTGTAAATCTTGTTTAGCGGCTTCGGCGCCAGCTCGAGTATGGAATGTTACAAAGCCAACAGGCTGGATGATGATGAAATAAATAGTAAGCGAAAATGGTGGGAATAAAAACATCAGTTGAGTGTGTGTTTAATTGTGCTGGCAAAAATATATACTTACCGATGCAGTTTTACCATTTTTACTTGTCACTTTTAATAGAGATCCTTCGTAACCCTAAAATAATACAAACAAAGTCGTTATTAGGAATGGAAAGTGAACATTCTATATATGATTTCAATTATGTTGTGTGAAAAATATGAAAGAATATGAACGCATATTCTAAGCACAAAAATAGAGTTAACATCGTTCCTTTGCTTTTGTTTATGTGAAAAATTTTGGCGTTTAAGCAGTAATAATAGTACATTTACACTAGTAATTGTTAAACTAGCTTATGATCATAAGCTAGTTTCATAAACTATACCATTTACACTAGCATTTTAGACAGTTTACTCGATTTTGTTTGACAATTCACAATAAATTCAATATCAAAAATAAAATTGTAATATGGAGGCTTTTGTAGAAAGAAATATTCATGTGTTTTTCATCCCGATTAAATAAAATTCATTCCGTGCCAAATAATGGCACGGAAAAAAATAAGCACCTCTTATTTTCATCATCCATGCTTAAATTTTATCCCCCTAATTCATAAAAATTATAACAGGCTTATAAGATTGCGGTTTGACATATTTGTATGGAAAGTCTGTCAAATAAGAGCTTTATAAATCTGTTATAATATTTATGAATTAGACGGTATGTATTTTAGTAACTCCAAGAATTGTGGAAGTTTTGAAATTATTTTTTATTTAATTTTAAAATATTTTTGTTTGTTTTATTTTCCTTTTTATTATGTTTTCTTTTTCTATGTCAAAGTCGCCTGGCCTTAGCGGACAAAAGCATAAAAAATAGAGTCGCATTTACAAAAACTGGTTGTTATCAACCAGCTTATCTCAGAAACTAGTTAAAAATTTGTTTATGATTTGTATGGATAGACAAGTTTCTCAAACTAGTTTATCACGATAAACAACTTATAACCTGTTTAAAGCGTAGATGTAAATGCACTCTAAATCATATTAATATTAAAATTCATAGAAAATTAAAAGCGAGTGAGTGAGTAAAATAAATGTAGGCTAAGTTTGGTTAATAGGAGGGGTATGATAGTCCATGTTTTTCGACATACACTTAAGCTAGTGCAGGCTTGTTGTGCTCTCCAGGCAGGATTTCACCGTAAAAGGTTTGACTTATAGGACTAAAGACCTTCGGTGCCGTACACAAAGCTACTAAGTACGGTTGTTTAAGTGGGTTAGGTAAGTGAACGTTTTCGGAAACGAAAAACACAAAAATCACGAAAAGACCTTTTACAAATTTATTCTTGTGACTTTATACTTTCACTTCGTTTAAAAAAAAAAAAAATATTTCGTGTTTATTTTGTGCTTATTTAAATAATATCTATGCAACCTGTGTGAAATGAGCGCTCAATAAACGTTGTATGACAGCTTACAACGTCATGCAGATGACATTGACAGTAACGAATTACACCTTTTTGTAATGTATAGTTTTACAGATAGGTTGTTACTTGGAACGCTTTTGAGTAACTTCAGACTAAGCCTGGACTGTTTGGGGCTATATTTGGAAAGTACCTAGACTTTATTTAATAGACTTCGGTATGTATTTTAAGAACTAGAAACAGGCAGATGCTTTTAGTATATAAAGGGTTCGTTTTTTTTTCAACTAGTGCTTATTTGGTGAATGCTTACACTTAGCTCAAGTCTGATTTGACAGATAATTAAATTTATCCTTCCGCTGAACGAATATGGTTGTGTATACGCTTCGCTAAGTGGGCCAGCGATCGACTTACACAAGTTGCCGATTTTGCCAAAAAAAAAAAAAAAATCATCTTTTCAGATGAAGCTCATTTTGATCTTGGCGGGTATGTAAACAAGCAAACTTGTTGCATTTGGGTCACAAAAAACCCGCACGCATTCCTTGAAAACCCGACGCACCCAAAACGAGTCACTGTTTGGTGCGGATTTTATTCCGGAGGCATTATTTGGACATTTTTCTGCGAAAATGAGCAAGGAATGGCCGTTGTCAATGGCGATCGTTATCGGGCCATATTGAACGAATTTTTGTTCACAAAAATTGAAGAGGACGATATTGGAAGTATTGGATTTCAACAGGACAGCGCTACATGCCACACAGCCAAAGCCACACTCGATGTGTGAGCTATCTTCAAAAAAAAGGTATTTGGCGCACCCTATATAACAATTTTTAACAAAAAATTATTATTTTCGGTCTACTTACATATATTTTTTCTTACGTAATGTAAAACCAAAGGCTCTCTTTTTAATAACCATGATGTAATGGTTTGTGAAATATCGGTCTGTGATTAAAATTGAGCCACAATGAAAAAGATAAAGGGTATTCAATATGAGCAGATTTTGGGCAAAAGTGAAATAACGAAAAGAAACATGAAACAATGGGGGGTTAAGGAACTAAAATAGCTTGTTATTATGATTGGCCTTTTTTGGTTTAGTTGTTTGAATGGTTCAAGTCAACTACATCTTTTGCAAACTCCTCAACTCTAATTTTAATTTTAAGCTTCATAAAGTAGGAACTTTAACAAAAGAAGCAACTGGGTGTGCTTGAGTTTTGAAACTACGAATTGCACCGCCACCGACCGTGAAGCCTGGAAAAGGTCCGTGAGAGCTGCTCATCAATGCAGAATGAAAAAAGGGAAATTGCAGGTGGCAGTTGTATCGGTAAACAGATTTGATTGATATAGAAGCCGATTAATCAGTCGGCCTCTAAAAATTATGCTTGCGGCCAGTATTCTTGTGAACGATTTGTTTTTTTGCGTATATTTCGGTGTGTCATAGAATCTGTTCTTATCGGTTTCAGACTTCAAATCGAGAGAAACTACTTTGGATTTTAGAAATCCAATGGTATCGTGGTGCCTATACGAACTTAGAATTAGTGTCTAATTCGAACATAAAATTGTTAACAATGTATTTCACGAAATTAATGTAATATTTTGTATACTTTTATATTATTCGATCTTGAGATTATTTAATTGATTACGCAAGCTTTGGATCTTGCGTAAAAAAAAGAAATATAACTATGATATAAAAAATAAATTTAGTCGAAGGTGTCATGAAATCAAACCTGAATGGAATCGGATTGAAAACCGACAAAAAATTACTTAATTAATTATGCGAGTTTTAGATATTGGTTTTTTATAAAAAATAATTGGAAACATATATATTTATTTATTTTGAATATTTCGCCAACAATTTATCGGCATCTTCAGGAAAATACGTAATTGTTGGCGAAATCTTGAAAATAACTAAATATAATTGTTTCAAATATGTAAAACATACATAATCAATTAAGTAATTTTTTGTCTGTTTTCAATCCGATTCCATTTGGGTTTGATTTCATGACACCTTCGTCTAAATTTAGTTTTTATATCATAGTTATATTTTTTTTAAGCATTTAATTTCTTATCGTTAATATTATATCTACAGCTTAGAATGTACAATCCACTTTTTATATTGGAAATATAAATATCCCACTTACCTCGTAAGCTCTAAATAATAAATATAGTTCACGTGGTTTTGCATCCATAGGTAAACCACTAACAAATAGAGTGCGAACCTAAAAAGAGAAATTTAAATAAATAAGCATTAGTTCATCATTATTCTATGACTAGTTTTGAATAATTAAATACGAAAAGGTGTAAAAATGAGACATTTAAGTACAAAATATGCTTTAAAAGTTCCCAACCTCAAATCCTTCTTTTGGCTAAAAAACTTTCTCATTTAATTACAAAGCGTGATCATGATTAATATAAAGATGTCTATGTGAACACCTAATTAGCGTAACCAACCATGTGAACTGGTAAAATATTTGCATATATACAAGTATATGTATGTATATGTACTTATATTAGAGCACACACATTTGCTTGCACAAGTTTAAACCACTGATACTTGAGCGTTAGAGAAGTTCATTATGTTTATTTTTGCGGGTTGAAGAAAATGTGTGAAAAAAAGCAAGAAAACAAGATAAAAATCTCTGGGTTAACAGACTTTCAACCCCATGATAGAGTTAAAACAGCACCGAAAAAATAAATATTCTCAACCTCCAACCTGAATTGTTTTTTTTTTTTTATCACAAAATTATCATCGTATGTGAATGTATGTATGTAGTGTTAATGGTTATATAACACAAAAAATATCATCATGTTAATGGTAATGAAGCCAAATTGTGAATGAGGTGAAAAGTATGTGTAGACTAATTTATACATCACTAACTATGTTGATAACAATGTGTGCACTGCATGTAGGAATGTGTGCAAGAGTAGAGATTTTCATTTTGGGAGATTTTAATGGTAAATGAAAATTTTCTACTTGAAAAAGTCAAAAAATTACAATTCAGGCATCAGACGTCAAAGATGATGATTTAAATTTTTATTAATAACGTGTTACAGGACTCCAAACGGGCTGTTCAAAGGGGAAAAATTAGCCAAGCCCATAAAAAAAATTCTTAAGTGATAGAGAAAAACTGAAAGCAGATTTGGGTTTATTGCACCAAAATACATACAGTCGAACTTCCATAACTCGAATCACCATTATCGCAAAAAATAAACTTCGACTTACAGAATTTTGTCAAATTAGAATAAAAGGTTTTTGTATCATGTATTTTTATTTAAAATAGTCTCTAATGGAAAACTACATATGTACTTAAGAATACAAAAGAACAAGCACATGTACTCATATACATATGTATTGAAAAATTTACAGTTAAGTAAAATATTTTGAAATAAGTGACTGAGCAAAAATAGCATGTAAAGTATACAAACCAGCTCAAGCAACCAAAGAGAGTAAAACAAACAAACCAAAACTAAAACAAAAAACCCATTTAACAAGCAAAATTCTTCGAGTTATAGAGTTCATGTGTATGTTTTTTGTTCGAGTTATGGAGAAATTCGACTTATGGCAGTTCTAGTTATGGAAGGAAAATTGTATGTGATTTGTTCTTTTAACGCTACTGCCAACAAAATTAGTTCGAGTTCGAAATGTTCGAGTTATGGATGTTCGACTGTATAGTCTACATATTATTATTTAAAACACAACCATAAGGTATTATTTTGCGCAACAGTGTAATTTATAAATTATTTCGTCCTTGCTGATTTGAACGCAACTACTGGCAGTCCAGCCATTCTACCAGTTCAGCCATCGCAGAAATAAAAAATGTGAAACATAATTCCATACTTCTTCTACACGCACACACAAGTGCTGGTTACAAATACACTCAAAAATTTCATAACCATTTCAAGCCATAACAGGATTGATTCTCTTTAATAATTCCTATTCGGCTTGTGTGTTATGTTTACAAAAAATTTCAAGTAGGTTTCATACTAAAATCAAGTAAAAAAAATTTAAATTTAGAACGAGCTGTTTTTTTTCTGTGTACATTTTGAAACAAGCTGTTAAAATTGCTATTGCTCTCAATTACTTCCTCTTTTCCATGTTGCTCATTTTGGTGTTTTTTCGATTTTTTTTTCTTCTTCAATAAACTGCCATTTTAAAACTCAACTTGCTGAATGAGTGCTCTGCTGAATAAGTCCTAAGCTTTTGTCGCTTGTCGCCTGCTGCTCTGATTGTAGCTGTAATGTTAATTACTTAAGTTTAATGTAGACAAATTTTTGCTCACAACACATGGCAGTGTTGAGGTATTCTCATCTCTATTTTCTTTTTTGTCAGCAGTGAAGGTATTTTTTTGTTTTGTTTTAAAACGAAAATAATGATTTTTTAACCATTAATGTAACTTAAGGGGGTGTCTGCAAAGGAATTAAGTCGACAAGGTAAGCTACATGTGTTTTTAAATGTTGTGAGTGTGTGTGTGTGTGGGTATTTGAGAGAGCATTTTTGAACGCGAAATGAAAACGTGTTTTATCATAAAATCTTTTTTACGGGGTTTTTGTAATTTAGTAATGTTTGTCACACCCGCAAAGAGACAATAAAGAAAAGCAAAAAAAAAAAAAATATAGAAGCTGATGACAACATGTTTGTTTCCAAGTTAACTTTAAAAATTTATTGTTAAATTCATGGAAAATGTTTTTTGTTGCAAAGAAAAATTTCATTTAAATTTTATTCAATGTATGTATGTATGCATATACATATATGCATGTATATTAAGGTGGGGCGATTTCGTATTCGATATTGTGTCATGGAGTTTTTGGTAGCCCAAAGCATAAGAAAAAGAAAGTTCTACCATGATTTAGCAAAGAAACCATTTTTAAGGCTTTTAGATTATAATTTTTTTTTTGTAGTTTTGTGTGGAAATTCCTCTAAAGAGACGTGGCATGGGTTTTGTGTATTCGAAAATAAATAATATTGCCGAGAAAAAAAAATTTGGAAGTTGGTCCTACTTTTCACTTGGAACTGACTGGTATTAAAGGCTCCAACTAATATTTTCATCAATCTTGACTTTTTCGCCATCATTCTAATCAGCCGCGGGAGGCTGGCAGGGGAGTCAAATGTGTGACCAATCCCCAACAATTTTTTCTCTTTAATATTTTTTTGAATACTCCGATCCCGCACCATATCTTTGTAAAACGACTCGCATGCAACAAATTGAAATTCGGCAGCCTCAAAAGCGTTTTTTTAAGTACCATAGTGGAAGTGTTCTTCCTCACGATAAAAGCTATAAAAAAATGTGTGCCACAACATCGACTGTTAAACCGACCCAGCCTAATATGCATTAATGTTAAGAGCTTTCGATTTTAAAATTTGTGGCTAATGTGTACATTATCATGCATTTCTAAACTAAACCTGTGCTTAATAAATGTCAATGGATTGAACATTTGTAGCGAGATAATAAAAATTGTGTTTATTTTTAATATTTATTTTAATTTGTTATCCGTTTATTATATACGTATGTATGTCTGTACATTTATATTTATTTTATATTATTAGGAACGAAATATTTTTTAATAAAAAAAAAACTCCTTATAAAAATGGTACAAGAAATATTGAAAATAATTTTTATGAACGAACAAAATAAGTCAGTAGCTAAAGAGGAACTCTTTGTGAAATCCATATTAAAAGTAATATGTGTTTTGATTTAAGGCCGGCACGACTATCTTCACCAAATTTACGTTTGGAAAACAACATTGGGTTCACCATCTAACGTTTTTTTTTCAACTAGTGATTATTTCCCATCTGATTTGACAGAAAATTAGTTTTATCCTTCCGCTGAACGAATATGGATGGTTGTATACACAACCATACGCGTCGCTAAGTGGGCCTGCGATCGATCGACTTACAAAAGATGCCGATTTTGCAAAAAAAAAATCATCTTTTCAGATAAAGCAGAGTTTGAAAATCCGCACGCATACATTGAAAAGCCGATGCACCCAAAACGAGTCCCTGTTTGTTGGTGATTTTTGTTCAGAGGCATAATTGTGCCATTTTTCTTCGAAAATGAGCAAGGAGTGGCCGTTACAGTCAATGGCGATCGTTATCGGGCCATGTTGAACGAATGTTTGTTCACAAAAATTAAAAAGGAGGATATTGGCATCATTTTGTTTCGACAGGATGGCGCTACGTGCCACACAGCCGAAGCTATACTCAAAGTTTTGCGCCGTTTAAAAAAAAAACGTTATTTGGCGGACGCTTTATTTTAATAATTTTATTTACCAACAATAAGCTTAATGTCGGAAATATCACAGCCAGAAAATATATGAACATTAAATTACGTTTGCGTTGACGGAAAAAGGTCTCTTTTAATAATTATAATATATCTGTAACAGTAAAATTTTCTGCTTACATTTTTTTAACTCATACCGGTATGCGGAAATTTATAAAAGTAGATTGCCAACGCCAAATACCGTAAGTTTTTTTTTACATGAAATTGTTAAAAGAAGGGAAATTACGTTAAGAGCTCCGTAAAAGTTCAGTACCTATTTATTTGAAAACCCAGACAGCCAATCAAATCCATGTGATTAGCAGAGCTATCTAATCTTTCCACAAAATCTATAAAGATCATCAAACCGGTCTGTTGCAACAGCGTTCCGAGACACAATTGACTTCCTGAATTTGCCCCTACACATGTCCAATATGTCCAATTGGCAAAACCTGTTTCTGGGATAACTGGTTATGACTGTGCTGCAAAGTCTGGCGTTTGCTAGTGACGGGGTTCGAATCGCAAACCTCATGTTTCTTAAGCAGCAATAACAAGTAACACAAGTGGAAAGATGATTTTAAATAGAGTCACTATTTAAAAAAAAAAAAAATTAACATGCTTTTTAGTTAATTTTTTTTATGCTAATTTTTTGTTGGAATTTTTTTGTGTGGGGACGCGACGCGTGTCTGGGATTTGATCTCCAAGATCAATGCAGGTTCTCTCCTCCCACCGCTTTACTCCGGGAGCAGAAAGGTCCACTAGAATAATAACTAACACAAGAATAAATTGATATAAATATAAAGTAGAAGCAGAGGATTGAATATTTTATATGCCTTTAAAATTGATCAGTCAAATTCAGCTTAAAAATTAACAGGAGCCGTAATTTTTGCTTTTGTAAACAACTTTTGCATGTTGTTGTGCTATAAGATTATAATTCATAACCCAAAATCTCTTCAGAAAATTAATCTTTAAAAGCACTAATTATAAAATTCTATGAAAAAGTAATATTTTTGTATGCTCTATGAATATATTTCCCCCCCTAAGGAGTTTCAAGATTTTATTTTTTGCTTAAATTCGAAAGGTCATCTCTGCTCAAGACAAAGTATAATGTTTCTTCTTTTTTAAATTTGTATGCATTATTACTAAATGTCTTAAGTAAAAGGTTAGTGTTTCTCAAGTGGTTTATTTTATAATTGAATTAATTTCTTTCTCTTTCTCTCCTTGCTAAAAAATATTTTTTTTATAAAGCAGACCGCAAGCACTTGTACAAGTTGCTGAAGCAAGACATTTTTATTAACGCTAATTACGTTAGTTATGCTAAAAGCATAATAAGGTGGCTAAAACAGCTTAAAACTTCAAAACAATATAAGATAGTAAGAAAGAAAAACATAAATTATGAAAGCAACAAAAATATAAAACAATTTACCCAGATATTTTTTCTAAGAAAAGAGCATAGAAAAAATTTTAAATAAAATAAAATTTAATTGCTACATCTGAAGTATTATTTGCATAAAAATGGAAGGGAATAATTATAAAAATTAGTAACACAAAGTGATGCTCCTTACTTGAGTTTGCTTTTAATTAAAAGGGCTTAAATAAGTTCCTTAATATTTTCTCTAAACATTTTTTTTTAAGTTTTTTAGTATTTATGTAAAAAAAAAAAAAGAAAAAAACAAAATAAATATAAGTGAAAATAAAGCGCACAGAAAACCTGTGTAGTGAATGCATTTCAAGGCATTTTCGTGTGCTTGTTGTATTTTTTAATCTGAAGGTATATTTGCAAAGCAAACTGGCCAACCAGAAAAATGATTTATGGTTGTTGCTCTGTAAAATTGTACATTTTGTTAAATATGAAAAAAGTATACAATAAAAAAACTAACGAAAACGATTCAATATTGTAAAAAATTTTGGCTAATTGTGTATTAGGGGCTAATCCAATAACAAGTGATTAATTAGTACGGCCGCAACCAACATCTGTTGAGCGAAGGAAAGCACCACACCTCATGTAATTTAAATAAAGGCGGGATGACACGATTGCCGCAATGCAGCAATTTTTGTTAAATTTTGTATGCCAATCATGTGATAACACAATTTATTGGCTTATGTGGCGACCAAAGCGAATGTTGTTGCTATTTGTCCAAATCAAACACAACCCTGATGCGACAACCGTGTGAACACTTTATATACAACTATTCACCAATAAAAAATTCTAAAAATGCACCAATATTTATTGTGTTGTCATGCGGTAACCAAAGAAGATAATACGCCACAATAATATACATATGTATATATTTATTTAGTTTCAAAATTGTTTAAGCACGTCTTCCAAACATAATGTTTGTTTTTCAGTAGGTAAAATTCAATTGTTGTTACTATTATAACAATTGTAAAATTATTGCAGTTTCAAAGAGTGTATTGCTTTATTTTCGCTAAACAAAGTTTGTCATCAGCTACAACAGCTGCTTCTCAGAGTTGCCAAACAATATAACAATCGTGTGACTATAATGCGGCAATTATTGCGACTAAATTGTTTTGCGCCAATTTGCGACAATAAAATTTCAGTAAAATGTGACAATCACGTGATTGCAGAGAATTTGAATGGGATAAACTTTTTTATTGAGCTCCAATCCAGTCCAATAAAAATTGTGTTAAATTGGTGCATTGCGGCAATCGTGTGATCCCACCTTAAGGGTCATCTATCGATTGGTCTCAAAGGTTCTTGGACGCGCTGTCACATATATCAAGTTTTAGCACAAATAATTAAGGTTCTTGTCTTAGAAATTTCTCAATTAATTTGTCTATAATGCGCACGCTATAATGCGCACGGCGCACAAACCGTTGTTGAAAAGTCAAATCAAAAGGGACACACTATTATACTTTTGTAAACAACTTCGAATAGGCAGCTCTGATCGACTAGAAAAAGATAGTTTATGAAAAATTTTCAAAAGGTTAAGGTCCGATATGGACAGACTTGTCGAATAGTGTTTCACACACATTCACCTTTTAATTCACACTATCGCGTTTTTTGGACGAACATGTCATTTTTAACAGATCGTGCGAAAGTGAATCACTGCCTTTAGTGCTTTAAATAACAGAGCTGAGTGTGTTTTATTTGCATTAAACAATCCGCAATTTTTTTTTATGGCAAAGGATAGAAACGTAACAATAAAAGGGTTTAGGGTTCTCTTCTGTCCTTAACTATTCAGCAAATCTGTATGCCGCTGACATTTCGTTGGTGCTTACTAACTCATAAGTAGACATGAAAACACTTAAGAAAATGTGTTTAACTATTCTACTTCATATTCTATTATTTGTGAACAATTATTAAGAATTATAAAAATATATCATCACCTGATGGTAAAAATAAAAACAATAAATTAAAGCTGGAAAAGCTTCTCTATATAGCTATTATCAAAGCCAAATTATTAGATTTTGATGTACTTAAAAAAAAAATTAAACTTTAACCTGACTTACAAAAATTCTTATCAATTGCTGTCATACACCAACTTTTCTGAACTTTCTATACCCAAAAAACTAGATTAGAATATTAACAAAATATATTTATAAATCTCTATATTATGTAGACTCAATTAAAACTTATATTGAATACAAAAAACCAGGTGGTGAAGTTAATATTTGAAAAGTACTTAGTTGGCAATGTGCCCGAGAAAAGGCACCAGCCTGCATTTGATCCTGCAAAAAAGAAAAAGAAATTTTTTCATCCACATACATGCAGTTGCTAAATTCTTTGCTCTGTTCTGTGGTACTGATTTTTGTAAATACTTTCTCATCTAATAGTTTTCCCCATTGCTTTCACTGCGAAAAATAAAAAAAGGGTTTAAAAATAACAATTGCTTTGCTATTTAATGGCCTTCTTTGTGTACTTGAAAAGGAAGCCGTATTTATATGTACACTTATGTAAATGGCCTTGAATTTTTCTGGCTGGTGGATTTTTAAAAATGTGTGAACTTATGTAGTTTGAAGTTGCTATAAAAAATAGTTGCATGCCTTTTTGTTCTCTGTGTTAGCAAAAAACGCTACATAATATTTTAGATACCAGTCCATCCTTCGAGTAGACACATTTGAAATAAAATCAAATTTTATAATTTTGCTTTGGTTGAAAGTGTTTGTGCAGACGAATAAGCAGCTTCAATATTGATGAACTGCTATTATACTGTTCTACTTTCTATAACCAGCTAAGCATCGTACAAAGAATTCAAATTGTTGATATCGAAATCTGTGGTGGCATTTTTTCCAATGTGAATACTCTTATAAAAAAGGCAGTTCACAATTTACTTGCCACTTTACCAATAACTACCATTATTGAATTCAATTCAATTCAGAAGCTCGAATCAAATTCAATACGTTATGGAATTTTTGCTGCTGGTAATTTTCATATCGAAGTGTATTTTCATTATACGATTGAAAGTTATGCGTTTTATTTTATTTTATTTTATTTTATTTTATTTTATTTTAAAATCATTAAATTTTGCTTTGAAACAAGAAATGTTGTGTTTAGTTGTATGTTGTGTTTATTTGTTGTGTTTATTTGGAAATGTTGTGTTTACTTGTAATCGCGAGCTAGTATACTGATAAAAAATTCTTAATACTACGATGGTGTTTTTGGATGGGTTACAATAATGTTGCGTTAATTGTTCGTTACTGTTACGAAGTTGCAAAACCAAAAAAATTTTTTATTAATTTTTTGCTTCTTATTTTACTTAATTATGCTGTACAATATGAAAAAACATAAACATATACCGAAGCCAGTACATGATAAGCAGTGCTGGGCAAAATACATGCTTTGATTTATTTAAAATACAAAATACAATATACGTGAAAGTTGTGTATTTAAAATACAAAATACTGCATTCCAAAAGCCAATATTTGAAATACAGTGTAACAAAATTATGTACTTAAAATACAAAATAATATTAATCAAAACAGTTTTTATTTCCATAATAAATTAAATTTTAAGGCTTAAGATCTTTTTCATAAAAAAATTTTGCAACAAAACACAAATATTTATTTATTTCAATATTTCGCCCACAATTTGTTGTAGTTTTTATTTCCTTTCATAAACACCAGTTTTTCAAATGTGGCATCAGACAAACAACCTCTTGATGGCGAATGGATAAAATCAGCTAACGATAAAATCTCAATGATTTCTTATTAAAAAACGATATTTTAAGAGAAACAATGGAATTAAGAAATAAGTGACAATTAAAAAACGTTTGACCAAAGGCTATATACATATATATTGTTACAAATTTGGTCGTGAACGGACCGATTGTGATTGTTCTAGAACGTACTAAATCATCGTTATTTTATATGTGCGTATATTGTCTTGTTATTATTTGTAAATGAACACAGGAGGTATATACACACATGCATACATGGAAGCTTGTTGATAAACAAAACGGCAGCACAGCGAGTGTGCACATACTGACACACATGTGTGGATAAATAAGCACACCAGCGAAATAAAAGAAACCACCACCGCACGATACAATATTCGTGTGTGCCTGTATGTGCGCGGCTCAGATGCTTGAGTTTTACTGCCTCGTGTATGTATGTCGGTGTGTGTGTATATCTTTTGTTCATGATGAGTCATCGCACATCGCACTATAGATGTGGCGTGATTAGCTTCTGTAAACGTCTAGAATGTTCTAGTAATGATCATTGGAGGTATAAAAGCAGCGAAGCTCAACGCTGAAAAAGTCAGTCGATTTTTAGCTGCGCTAACGTGTAAAGTGTCTTAAGTAATAAAAAAGTGATTAAGTGAAAGTGTTGTTCTTTTAGTAAAGTGTTCCTAGTAAAGTGTTTACAAGTATAGTGTGTTCAAATAAATAAAGTGTTGAACTGTTGGTTATTGTAAACTGAAGACGTGCGTGTTTTAACTTCATTACAATTAAAGAATCTACGGAAAACGTTTTGAAAAGGTTAAACTATATATATATATATATATATATATATATATATATATATATATATATATATATATATATATATATATATATATATATATATATGTATATATATATATATATATATATTTCTTTTTTTTTTTTTTTGTTCATATATAGATATTTTTTTCTTTTCTTGTTTTAGATCAAAATGTCAAAAGCTGTTTTTTATACCCTTCAAAAAAATGCGTAAGGGTATATATAAGTTTGTGATTCCGTGTGTAATGCATTAAAATAACCATCTAAGACCCCATAAAGTATATATATTATGGATCAGAATCAATACAGATTACGATTAAGCGATGCTCGTCTGTAGTCGTTGAAATACCGTTTCTGAGAAAACAGTATGAGATAGAAACCTCATTCTTTTGCTAAAATGTGTTAAATCTGGGTAGTGGGTCTGGTATTGAAATTCAGTAAGATTGCCTTACGGATAGCCGAGATATATGCAAAAAACCAGGTTTTGAGGTATATCTTTGGCCATTTTTTTTTTTGGTCAGATTTTTAAAAAAATTTTTTTTTCTAAAGGATTAGCCATATCATTTTTTATATCCAATAGATTCCAAAAATCGAAGAATTTTTTAAATCGGCCCCTATGTACCCGAGATATAGCATCTCCCGATTTTTCAAGACATCGGCTTTATAAGCCAAATAAAACAACTCCTCCAAAAATCAACCAAAATGGTACATATAGGCTATTTAGAGGTAAACTGGAAATTTTTTGACATCGGCCGATATACACTCGAGATATAGCACCTCCCAATATCTCAAGAAGTCGGCCCTGGAAGCCAAACGAAACAATTTTTTGCACTAAAAATTTGTCATAATGTTCAGAGGCAAAATTAGAATATTGTTGGACATCGGCCCATAAGCATTCCAGATAACGCTTCTCCCGTTTTCTCAAGAAGTCGGCTTTAAAAGCCAAATAAAACAACTTTGGGTACCAAAAATCAATCACAATGATACGTATAGGATGTTTAAAAGCAAAATTTGAAAATTTTTGAAATCAGTCCATATATACCCGAGATATAGCGACTCCCGATTTTTCAACAAATCGGCTCTATAAGCCAAATAAAACAACTTTGGTCACCAAAAATCAATCGGAATGGTACATATATTATTGTGAAGGGTATTTAAGATTCGGCCCAGCCGAATATTGCACTCTTACTTGTTTTTGTTAAATTTTATTTTTTCATTGTCTAACTTTCTGAAAGGCACTTTGTGTTTGATAATAAAATTGTAGTATAGCAATTTTTTTTGAAATAAAACAGTAGTAAAATTTGGTTTTTAGTTGAAGTATGAATGAAATATTTTTTAGTACGTATTTTCTAACATTATTTAAAAATGTATTTGGAAAAATGTATTTGAAATACAAAATATTCAAGCGCTTAGTATTGAAAATACAAAATTCAAATACATTCGTGAGACTTATTAAAAATACAAATACAAAATATGTATTTGTATTTTAAATACGTATTTCAAATACTTGTATTTCAAATACATGTATTTCAAATACTACCCAGCCCTGATGATAAGTTATATGTTTGACAGTTTGGGACTTTTTATGAACTTTAAAAAAGTTTTGCAAGAAACTGATAATTTTCTCAGGCTCATGTCTTGCAAACCGTTCAGAATTTTTATTTAATATCTAAGGCCATGCAATCATCCAAGTCTATTTTTACTATATAGGCGGACAACTTATTTATTTGGATTTTCGTTTTTGGTTTTCTATCACTTCCGAGGCTCTGCTTTTAGTCTGAAGAACTGTCAAAAGGCGCAACACAAACACACAAACGCTTACAAATGGATGATAGAATCAAAAGTATTTCTACCACCAAACTACATGAAATATCTGGTGTTGAGGTATGTACCTTGAAAGAGATTAGTTTCTTAAACACAAAACTAATTTTGCTCAAAAGTGAACTATGCAGTTTTATTTTGAATAGAGCGATTTCACAAGCAACCCTACGGTTTTTTCTCATAACATGATAATGCATCGCTGAATTTTATTCCAAAAAAGTAATCGAATGTATATACAGTATTTATCGGATATAAGAACATCTCATATAAGAACAAAACGTTTATAAGAAACATTTGCAAAAACTCCATATCTTTTTAGTGTTATTTCTAACCAAAAAAGTTTCATATAAGAAAAACGCTTATAAGAAAAAAACTGATAAAAGAACATTTTTCTTGAACACCAAAACCACAAACTGTATAGAAAAAGAATTTATATAAGAAATTTTCAAGGGCAACACTGAATTTATGTAGTTTGCATGGACAACTCTGTTTTCTGACAGTTTTACAGCAACAACAACGTTTTTTTTTTACTTTTAGTGCTCATGAGAAGTTTCTGTTTCTTGCCTCGTAAATAAATAAATAAATAGTACAAAATGAATTATGTATGTACATGTATTTACTACATATATTTTTTTTTCAAATTGAAGTTGTCTAGTTTTTTTATATCTACTAAAGGGATTAATAAAATAAAATTTGATTTGTTTTATTTTTCTATTTACATACACACATCTACGTATATACATAAAAAGGTAAAATGCCTTATGGCTATAGCTACTTATATAAGAAATGAGTTTCTTATATAAAATAATTGTATATAAGAAACAAACGCTTATAAGAAACTTTTTTCGTGGATTTTTCAAGTTTCTTATATCCGATAAATACTGTAATTGTCTTCTTTTAACATCAGCCTGAAGTTGAAGCAAGTACCGCCATTTGCTTCGCTCCAAAACGTAACTCAATACAAATTTAGCAGTAGGGCTTTAATTTATTTCTATATTTAATCCACTTTTCATACACATTTATGTATGTATATCATGAATGTTTTGAAAATTTTATAATTTCTAAAGAGTTAAACGTATTTGTGTACATTATTAAGTAAATATTTGGCTTTAAGTTTGTGCTGTATTTTATTTGTCATACAGTATTACCCCATCATCAAATAGAAACTGAAAATGCTAAAAGAGCATAACAAACTAAAAGACCCTGACCGTGTGTTTGTGCTCCATAGAAATTCATAGTAGAATTTGTGGTTTCACTGGTCAAGTTTAAAGGCTTTTGAATGGCTGCCATACATGGGAGTGGATTATTGGAAAGTGGCTGTGTTAACATGACATTTGCAACAAACAATTCAATTGTTGTTTATTTATTAAGGGAGGTTTGGTTTGCGTTTATTTTGCATGTATGTAAGTATGTTATACAATGTTGGTTAATAAAAACTAGTTTTAAATGTTTCAAATGTTGAACGGTAGCATATTTTTCGGTTTAAACTTTTTGTATACTGCACGTTATCTCTAGATAACGTTTTAGATAGACAATTTATTTGTAGTTTAAGAATGTACTCTCATTACTTACAAGTACTCTCATTATTTATATCAGTCTTTGTCAAAGTGTGGCGGCTTTCATAGATTCTTTGGTGTATGGCTGGATTTATATGCGCAACATTTGTCGATATTGTGCCATCGATTCTTCCATAGCTATTGGCCTCAGAAAACAAAAAAATTCCTCTACGACATATCAAAAATATTGTTTTTAAGGCATTAAATTTTTATTTGAATTTGAATTTCTTTTGTGGTTTTGTATAGGAGCATCCCGAAGGAGGAGTGATGCGACCTCGGTGCGTTCGAAAAAAATATTGGAGAAAAAAAATTATTGTTGGTTGGTAATAAATATGACTTCTCTACAAGCACCCTGGGGCAGGTTAATGTAATGAAGGGGAAAATTTTATTTTCGATGTGCCCAAATACGGGCACCCTGGCTAATTATATGTCAAAAACCTCAATCCATATTTGCTTCAATCTCGATTTTTCCCCATCAAACTTATCAGCACCAGGGTGCTCGCAGAAGAGACAAATGTGTAGCCAAATGAGCATATTCTTCTCTGCAAAATTTTTTTCGAACACACCAGTACCGTACAACGCCTATTTTGGGGAACTTCCATACAATTTTGAAAAACAATAAGAAAAAACGTACGTCTCAAAAATGATTTTTTTAATACGTTGCGGCGTAGTGAAACTTTTTTTTTTTCATAACAAAACCTATCGAAAACCCGTAGGCGCAATACCGATAGCTTAACCGATCAACACTTATACATATTGTTACGTTTTTACCTTTTAAAAACGTTTTCGTAGATTCTTTAATTGTAATGAAGTTCAAACATTCAATTCTTCAGTTGACAGTACTCAACAGTTCAATACTTTATTTATTTTAACGCACTGTACTCACAAACACTTTATTAAACAAGAACACTTTTACTTATTCACTTTTTATTACTTAAGACACTTTACACGTTAGCGCAGTTAAAAATCGACTGAACTCCTTAGCGTTAAGCTCAGCTCCTGTTATACCAATGATCATTACACGAACAGTCTAGAACAGAGGTGCCCACGGCCTATACGCTTGGTACGCTTTTGTTTTTGTAAAACCGCGGAGCATTGGCAGAGTATTCTGATATGTATACACAACTTTTTGTATGAAATACACACATACACACATACCCCAAGTTCAAAACAACAACACTTTCATATGCACAGCAATACGAACGCAGGCTTTGTTGGCACACATTTGTGCCAAGCGTGAATTTTGTTGTTTTTTGTTTTTTTATTTTCATGATTTTGTTGTTTTTTTTTTAATGATTTCGTGAGTATGAAACACTTGAAGAAATAATTTTGTGTTATTAGTTTCAACTGTACAGTTTATTTTGTAGAATGAATCCCACGTGGGAAACCGACTTTTGTTCGCTAAAAATTTTGAAAAACGAGCACAATGTATGATTTGCTTTCAAATAATCAAGACGATTAGTAAATATGATTTGGAAAGGCATTTTAATACAGTACATACATTTTGTGAAAATGAAATTTAATATTTTTCCCAGTGTACCTAATGAAATATTTCTGTTTTTCTTTGTGTGCGTTAATAAAGTGTATACGTATTGGTGTTTACGCTTCCATAACCGACACTCATACACGCGGCAATGAAACTTAAGCATATGAGCCGTGCACATCCATGCACACACGAATATTGTATTGTGCGGTGGTGGTTTCTTCTATTTCACTGTCGTGCCTATTTATCTACACATGTGTGTCAGTGTGTGCACACTCGCTGTGCTGCCGCTTTGTTTGTCTACAAGTTTCTATGTATGCATGTGTGTATATACCTCCTGCGTTCATTTACATATAATAACAAGACAATGTAAGCACATATAAGTAAAATAACAACGATTCAGTACGTTCTAGAACAATTACAATTGGACTGTTCACAACTAAATGCGTAACAATATATTACACAGATACGATTTTTAAAGTAAATGAATTCAGACATTTTGAAGAAGTTTAGTTCATAGTTTTAACGAAAATATTTCATTAGTATTTGTTCATCATTGTCATGCAATTTTTCATCCTGGCAATTCAATATTTTAACTTTATAGTCAAACTTTATGATATCGAGGCTTGAGTTAAATTTTCACTTTCTCGAAATTCAGAAAGATTTCTATTTTTTTTTGTGATAGAATTGAAGTGATCAACATCAAGGCAAGACAAGTAAATATATAACGAATACAATTTATTGAAGCAATAAAATAATAAATAAAGTGACAAACCAAGGGTTGAACTTGATCCTAAAATAGTAATTTTATATAAATGTATTACAATATCATAGTTCAATGTAATTAAGATTTCAGTGAAATAATTTATTGCTGTAGTGAATTCCGACGTTAACTCAAAGTTGGGGAAATATTTAGTTGATTTCTGGCACCGTCTTCCACACTAATAATTTAAATTCTCTTATATCCTTAAAAAAAAAAGCAGCCAAATGCCCACAGTTTTCTGAGTATGTTTGTTTGTCTTTAATTTATAAATAAAATTTCTTCTTATTTAAAAAAAAAAATGCTAATAATACTAATAAACAAAGTGAAACTGTGGGTTGGGCAACTGGAAATGCAAAAACAAACCAACTAATAGCAGTATTGATTTTGAAAATTTATTTATTTCGAACAAAAATTTGTTCTCCCTTAAAAGTTTGCCACAAAAATAGGAGTGGTATTTCTTCAATGTTTACACAAAACTTAAGGAAAATTTTGAGTAAGAAAAAAAAAATTACATTCATTTGGCCCCGTTGTAGCTACAAAATTGAATAACACAAGTTTAAACAGAAAAAACTTGTGCACATGAATTTTTAAATAAACGAAAATTATTCCACAAAAAAAAAAATAGTAATAAACTGCAGCATGATACATGTTTTAAGCTGTTGCTACATTTGCTTGCAAATACTTGTAGTGGTCACCACCCACCCATCATTTGCAAATGTCTGAGATAAAACATGAATTGGTTAGACATTTGAGTTTTATAATTGAATTAAGTTCCCAAAGTGTACATTGATTGAATGAAGATATTTTCGAAGAATATAAATGGAAAAACGAAAATAGTTTTTGCTATTCTTTCTGTCACATGAGCTTAAGAACACTAGACCTAATGAAAGCCTAGTTTAGATTTATAGCGAGAAAACAACAAAGCAGAGAATAATTGGAATCAAATAATGACTACACAATTTTGATGGGAGTGTGTTAAAGAATATGAGTAATTGAAAAACAAGTGAGAGTGCTATATGCGGCCATGCCCAACCTTGCACACCCTATACCAAAGTATAATTAAGAATTTGTGGCAAACTAATGAATAAAAATCATGATCATATTCGCAATACTACTCAGTTCATTAATTTTTATTTATTTATTTACATGGGTTAGGTAAGGTTGCATGGAGGGGTTCGTCTGCCCATGTCTTACGACATACACCTAAGCCAATATAGGCTTGTTATGCACTCCGTGGCTTTAACTGTGAACCAGTTTGACTCATAGGTCTATAGGAACTCCGTGTCATTCACAAAGTTCCTTAGTTTCCTCCAGCATACGCCCCGTAATTGGGTTATATCTGGTAAGGTGTCTCTCCCAAAATACGGGATCGTATTTGTGAGAAGGCGGGGCACTAGCATAAAGAGTGCTCCACTGTTTCGCTTGCCTCCCCCACAAGCTCTACATTCATCTCCTCCCGCTATTCCTATGCAGTTAAGATGTGCCAGTAGTTGAGAGTGGCCTGTCAGAACTCCCATCAAACTACTTAATTCGGGCTTGCTAAGTCTTAGCAATACTCTCCTTTTTTTCTCATCTGGTTCCCCCCATGAATTAGCAGCAATCATTTTTGGATTCTCCAACTCTTCGAAATGGCACAAATGAAGAAATAAACGTATTTATTGAAACTGCTCATTACAAGCAAAACTTAAATCTAAGAAAATTATATCCAGAGTCGAGAGCAAAAGTAAATTACCTTAAAAGAAAAATATTTTTCTTAAATAAAACTGTAGTGTATTAACTTTTTGTGTGAATATAATTACGGTATTCAAACGGTCTCATATTGTGTCATAATGTCAGAAAGTACTAACATTTTATGATAGTTTAAGAAAATTGTTGTTGTGCTGCAAACAAAAATAGTCATAAATTAATAGGACTTCAGCGACTGTGTTTAGTGATTCGTCATAAGTTAACAGCATACATCTGAGGCGAACGGCTAAAACGTATTCGTCGAGCCGGTGATATTATTTGCCCTCCGCAAATTATATTCTAAAAAAATATAATATGCATATATACATAAAAAAACCCTTATATGCGTATAACGCTTATATGTATGTATGTACCCAAACAAGAATAAATTTTTTTAATAGCAGAAGGCCTTGTTTTACTATCCTACGCAGCCGTACGATATGGTAAAAATGAAATGTGTGCTCAAAAAGTGTGATAGTATGGACTAAACATGTTTGTGTGCGATACGAATGTACGCATGTATGTGTTTCGCAGATATATATATATATATATATATATATATATATATATATATATATATATATATATATATATATATATATATATATATATATATATATATATATATATATATATATATATATATATATATATATATACATATATATATATATCAACATCCACATCCATGCATTTCACCTAAAAATGAGATACTAATCTTAGAAGACTGGCAGCCCACAAACGCTTGAGTACTGGCCGCCGTCCAAAAAATGAATCGACTTTGTTCAACCGTCGCCAGCTGTTTTTGTTTGAATAAACTTATTTATTCAATTTAATACCATTTAAGAAATAAATGCATTAAAATATATACATATGTATGTATATGTTCGTAAATATGGACATATTTGATTTCAAATTTACTTCAATCAGCTATCAAAACATCTAATAGCTAGTTTTCGCACAAACTGGCTATTATTTTAGTTTTTTCACTTAATTTTGGCATTTTGACAAAAATATTTAAATTGCTTTCTTTTTCTTTAACAGCTGATTCATATTGGATATAGCACACTACTTTATGACAGGTTGCTCACAGCATATATTATATAGTCATATATTTTCGTGCTATTATTTTAAGACTTCTGACTTTAGGACGACACTTTGAATACCGTAAATATATTTAATATACTAATATTTAATATATTGAAGAAAAAAAAAAATGTTGTTTATTTGTTAAAGTTCCAGAAATTTTAACCCGCATGCGAGTACTCATGATATGGCTTAATTGTTTATTTATTTATTTATTTTTTCAAGAAGCAAGTATTGCCCAAACATTTTATTTCTTGATCATGGTCCATGTTTGCATTGCATCCTTTTTATTTAAAACGTATCATCTACTCCAACAATTTCTGCATGCACCTTCTGACACGTTGTCGAACTAAAATTTACATTTAAATTTAGTAATTGTTTTAGCTATAACAAAAAAAAAAAAAATGTGCTTTGCATGCAAATGCAAAAACAAAAACAAGCACAATACACATTACTTATTTTTATATTTTCCATTTAAGAAAAGCCACAATCAATTGAAATATTTTACTTTGTTTTTAGCAGATTTTCAATTTGCATAACAGACTTTAATATCAACTCAAACAGTTAAGTATTTAACACTTTATTCAAGTGGTGTTCAAGCAAATTTACCGCCAACTATTAAAAACGATGTGTGTAGCAAACCGACACAAACATTAATTATAAAAAATATGGTATTGAAAAGTAAACGTGCTGCCTGCTTCATGTCTGAAAGTTTAATAAACTTAAAAAATATTTTTTTAATATTTTTTTTTAATATTTTGTTTGTTTGTTTGTTTGTTTTTAAATACTCTGTAGGTGTAAAACAAATCTTTTGAAAGATTTATTTCAAACACTGGCTTTCTGAACAACTGTCAATTGCAATGTCATTGTAAGCAATATTTCAAATGCATACGTTTTAGTTTCTTAAATACATTTTGTAAAAACTCAGGGCTGTTTTAAATGTTTTCTTTACGACTGCGTTAGATGTAAAATGTGTCTTTTAAAGTTTATGTAACATAATAAAACTATAGTCTGCATAATCAGTAGATCTGAAGTTGGCAACTGCCAACGACGACGACAACATGTTGAGTGTTGAGTGAAGCTGCAAAAAATGCCATTACAAATGTAGATGGAAATCTTTATCATTTCTTAATTAATTTGGCTAAATAAAATGACATGAAATAAAGCTGAAATAGATTAATTTAAAATTCTGAACAGTTTATTTTGAACTGACAATTTACAGGAGGGGTTACTACTCAAGTGAGTGCAAATCGGTTTGAAAACTTTTAGTGCATTATCATTCCCACAAAGATATAAATACATACAAAAAAAGTTACTTATAAGCCTTTCGTGCATATAAAAATTCACATGTCTTTGATGACAGGCAGAAAATGCTTGTATAGTCATTGAGATTTTTCGTTCAGTACGGCACGTACTGAGCGTGAGTCTTCTAAATGTGTGACGGTAGGTAAATTGCCGCCGAGATAAGCTGAAATATACTGGGGGGTCTCCAGGGCAAATAAACTTGGAACTAATTATGTTCACTGCGGTAAAATTATATTGCCAACACCTTATGTTCATGTGTGGACCACAAGAACATTTATTTGCAAATATATTGCGAAATGGTTGTTCACGCTTATTTTCAGGAAATATGCGTGGACATAAATTGTCAAATATTGTCGGCACTTTCTGTGATGTGTATGTATGTAAATATTGTGAGAATTAAAACTAGTTTGTGATAGACACTTTTATATAAGTGTTATAATTAAATAAATTAAAGTGTTTAGATCAAAGAAATTTCCAAAGAAAATAACAATAAATTGCTGAAAATAAAAAAAGAAAAAAACCAAGAAAAAAGTGGAGTTCCGTGCAAGCACTGACAGTGAATATTTTTTATTTATGCCTCATAACACGATACGTGTTCTATATTCCAACACATAAGCTTGAACATGGGTCATATTTTTACTGTTATACCGCTTATGATCGAAAGCAATTATTGCACGTGTAGCCATGCAGTCTAACTTCTGGAGAGAATGGAACATATAACAGACAAAAGTCTCAGTAAAAGGATTCTGTTTTCGTTCTACGAGTACTGGAGCCTGGAATAGAAATTCCTGGGCTTTTGCTTTAATGCTGTCATATCATAATGCTGTAACTAGTAATATCGGGTCTGTTCTAGAATCCGAATTCACTCTGAAGTGGATTACTATAGAATTTTTGGTGTTCTGCAATCCGAATCTCCATGTTTTTATTCGTTTTCAATTAGAGTATTGTAGGGTGAGTGAAAGTAAATAGAATCGGCTTTTATTCATGCAAGTGATAACTTTTTAAATAAAAACTAAATTTTCTCTTTTAATTTGAAGTGTTTTTTTTTATTAAATATAATAGAAAAAATTCTAATTTGCACACATTTATTAGCAAAAAAAACCTTTTCTTTAATTTCTTTCAAAAATTTTGTATGTTTTGTTAAATGGCACTTGCGCAAAACCTCATGTGATATCTCAATGTTTTTTGGGCTAATGATTAATGCAATCAGAATCTATTGAAAAAGAAAAATTGACGTGTTAAAGGAAATTATTATAAATGTCCTATATTTAGTTTAATTTAAGCAATATTTATATTAAGATGATTGTATTTAGTGATCAAATTCCATTGTAATAGTCCGGCAATGCGTTCTTTTTACAACATATGGTTGTCACAGATCGTAGTTCATGTCCTCACAGCCGGCAAACTGCCGCGTCGGTAATTTCACAACCTTACTTACACCCGTCGCGGTCAAGAGTTACTGACTGCTGCTTGCGGTAGAGCTGCTTTCTCAGAATAATCTATTGTTTTAGTTTTTGTCATATTTTATCATAATTTTTAAATTTTTCTGTGTGATTGTAAAAACATTGTTTAGACGGTCGTCAACCGTCGGCTTTTGGCTTGCCGCCTGCGACGATTTGTATGTTAAGCTATCTTTTATCATCATCGGCTTCGTGCTCTGATAGTTCTTTTCAAAACATAAAAACCTGTTGTTTATGTATTTGATATTTAGAATTTTTAGAAACTTCGAATATCTAAAAACATGCTCAATTGAGAATACCAATTTATGAATTATTCGTATTAAAAAATTTTGCTAAATCAATCCGAATCGGATTGTAGAACAGACCCGACTGTTTTATTTTTCACTTTTATTTTTTTATTTGATCAAATGTCCTCAAACACTTCCTAGCTTCCCATTTTTCTCTCTTCTTCCACTAATTTCCCAGTTCCGATACAATGCAATTCATACATATGCCCTGAGTATTGGTCCAATTAAAACAAAATGCGCCATAATGTTCATGAACCTTCTTAGCACACTCTGCAAGTCTCAAAATTTGCATGAATTAAGAGAGTGTCATCTTGATATTCCATAAAAACAAAATTATTAGTTTGGGCCCACACAAAACTTGAACAAAATGTTAGAAAATGACAGGAAGTTTTCTGAAACTAAAAGCTTCTTTTCCAACACTTACAACTATTCCAACAATTTCCACTTATTTCTGTTTTAATTCAAAATAAAATTTCATAAGTTAAACAAACAACAGCATATGAAACTTGACATTTGTAAATATTAAAATAGCTGTCAGTTAAAAATAAAACAAATAAAAACATTAAAAACTGCAAATAAAAACTGAAATATCCTCCATTGCAGATGATGCTACAAAATGCCTTCTAACAAAATTGAAGACGAAAAAAAAAACAAATGCTTTTAAGTAAAAACTGAAATAAAACACTAAAGTATAAAAATATCCATGACAAAAATTGTTCATGCAAATAGAAATATAAAATATTGTTAGACAATACAGGTATGTATGTATGTATATGCTAGGAAAAACTTTTAACTTTGACAAGGTCTGCTGTAAAAACGAGCAACAAAAAAATTTCAACTTACTGCTGTAGAAAATTGGCGAGTAAAAGAAAAAACAAAAAGAAAAACTAAAAGCAAACTGCAAGCAAGCTAAGAAGAACTGAAAAGCTGTAAATGCATTATTTAAGAACTTTATGCTGCAATAGAAATTGCAACAGAAACATTTTGCATAGAAGTTTTCTGCACTAAGTGCCACAGCTTTTACTCCTCATCAACTCATTTCATGCCATGAAAAATTATCTTTTAAAAAATAATGCAAGAAATCAAAATGAGGGATGGGCAAAACTTATACTACAATGAAGCTATTTCTTCTGCCGCAAAAGTGACAAAAGCTAAAGTTAATGCAGAGGACTGACTGGCAAAAGTTTGACAAAACGAAAAACTAAAACAGCCGTACTGGCAAAGTCATTTGGATCCCAGGAAGTTTATTCTTCATATTTCAACAAAAGATCTTATACAATGTGCAATTTACTGGCCCATCGACCACGAATGGTTGAGCCTGGGCTAGTGCAGGAAAATTGAGGAAAAAAGTGCGGCTTTCGTGCGCAATATTACTGTTTTGCTCAGAGTAAAATTCATTGCAGTACCGATAAAATGGCTTAACCTAGACTACACTGCAACACTTTTTTATGAGGCAGGATCACCATGTGTTGTTTATGAGGCAGTTTAATTCCTATAGCCCTTACTTAATTTTTTTCAGTTGGCAAGGGGGGGGGGGGGCAGCTCCAATGGTAGTCGCCCAAAGGAACTGCCAACAGTTTGGAAACTTTAAATAAAATAAGGCCTTCTGAAATCAGATTAAGTCTTCTGCTTAAAGTCTGTCTTTATTTTACATTTCTGGTTCTTATATACTACTGATGAGAATAAATTCTTACCTTTCTGATTTATGGCAATATATCTTATTTCATTATAATACAATAGAAGTAACAGAGAAAAGGAATGGTAAAATATTTATAATTAAGCACTGACCAATCATAGATAAGTAAAATTGAATGCACTCAATTCGGTTTGTTCAATGTGTCACTCAATGTTACAATTGATCAGCATTATTGGTGCTCTTAGTGCAACTTGTTCTGCACATGTTGTTATTGATATTCAATATGCATATCACACATATGTATGTGGTACACTACACCACTCCTGTGAATGAATAGAATTGTATATCCTATTTTTCATTCTTTCCTGCACACGACCGACTAATCTAAAAGTAGACTTTGTTGACATAAACATGAGAGTTGTACCGCCTTTTCGCTTGGCTATAGGTGATAAAGATATTAAGGAGAGAGCGGACGGAGTAAAGTATATAAAACATACGCCCACCCTTGCTGCCTCTTCTGTAGTCATGGATGCTAACGATTTCTCAATATCTATACCATCCATGGCTACAGAAGAGGCAGCAGGTCCGAACATAAGTGCGTAAGAGAAATTGATAGCTCATTCTCGGATTCATGTGCGCTCACATACAACAGCTGACTTATGTATATTTATTTCTTCTAGTAAACAAAAAGGCTCTCAAAAAATGTGTTTTCGATTGTAACGTTTTATCCCTACAGATATTATGAATGTGGTTCGTACGCCACATCATCTTAAGACAAAACGAAAGCAACATTTGTTTTCTTATATTTATATTGCAACCAACAGTGTAGGGCATATGCGAAGCCTTGTACTAAAGAGAATAAATAAGTGTAATAACAAACACATAAAAATATCTCTAAGCTCCTGAAGTCTTTACTGAAGTCTACTCAACTACTGAGAAAAACTTGATGTTTCTTATCTTTGCTTGTAGTGGTTAGGGCTGCCATTGTTACTATTGGTACTAGAAACAATAAATACAATATTATATTTTATTATTTTAGGTCTAAAAATAGACCTTAATGTTTTCTGTTCTTTTCAGCCGTCTATATGCCACAAAAAAAAGAAAAAACCGAAAACTTATTATTTGGTTTTTTCCGACCACTTTTTGGGGTTCCGTACTCATCAGAGTGAAACGGAACCCTATTACCGAGACAAGTACGTCCGTCCGTCGGTCCGTCCGTCACAGCGTCCATTCTCCGAAACGGTAAGAGCTACAGAGCTGAAATTTTCACAGGATGTTGTTGTATCTGGCCGCTACAACAACAAATACTAAAAACAACAACAAGCAATTAGCTATAACTCTCGAACCGTAAAAGATAGAAAGCTGAAATTTGCACAGTGTATGTAGTTATAGATGCTTTACAACAACGAATTCTAAAGACAACAACATGTCGAAAACTACCAGGTGTCACTATACAACCTAAAGTAACAATTAGCCGTAACTGCTAAACTGTAAAGGACAGAGAGCTGAAATTCGCACAATATATGTATTTACATATTCCCTATAACAACAAATGCTTAAAACAACATGTCGAAAACTAGCAGGTGTCCCTATAAAACGTAAAGTAAAAATTAGCCGTAACTCCCAAACTGTAAGAAACAGAGAGATGAAATGTGAACAATATATATGTACTTGCATATGGCCTTCAATAACAAATGCTAAAAACAACAACAAGTCGAAAACTACCAGGTGTCCCTATACAACGTAAAGTAACAACTAGTCGTTACTCTCGAACCGTAAGAGACAGAGGGATGAAATTTGCATAAAATATGTATTCCCATATGCTCCACAACAACACTTGCTAAACACAACAGCAACAACTGTAAAACTACCAGGTGTCCCTTCACAACATAGAGTAATAGCTATAACTCTCGAACCGTAAGAGATAAAGAGCCGAAATTTGAACAGTGTATGTATATCCAGATGCCTTACAACAGCAAATTACAACAACAACAACAAATGGAAAATTATTAGGTGTCCACATACAACATAAAGTAGCTGTAAAAACAGAGAGATGAAATTTATAAAATATACATATGTATTCACATACGCCATTCCATACATACATTACACATACATACGTACGGAACCCTAAGAGTGCGAGCCAGCCTCGTACTTGACTCAATTTATTTCTATTTTATATAAGTATTTATTTTCTTGAGCTAGAAGTCTTTTATTAAAATTATTATTGTCCAGAAGAAGCTATCCGAAGGAGAGCGAAATATCGACAAAAATAATTAAATCATTTTAATAAAAGAAAATGAATACATATATAAAAATAGAAGCCATTAATTTCTATTTTGAAACCTAAAATAATAAGTTTAAATTGGCTCTTACAGCGAACAAATAATGAAGTTCATCACAAAAATGCTATCACCACAAAAATCACATTTGCTAAACTTTTATGTTTAAATGTAAAAGTTCTTGTATTTTGTTCTACTTGCTTGGTAACTGTTTTTATTTATTTGTTGATCAAGCGATAAAAATATACTTTAAAGGTCAAGAGGTCTAAGCAGTTTAATAAAACAGGTGTGTGGATGTTTTTGGGGGTTTTATATGCTTCAAAGTCCCCAAACACGTAGCGAAAAGTTTATTTTCGTATCAACTCTGTTTCGCGAACAGAGTTGATGACTACAAAGAGAATAAGAATGTTTTAAACATACATGGGCATACTGCATTACTTTCTTACTGCATTACGTGTTTCAGTAATCAGTAAAAAGTACTGATTACTGGAAAAAAAATCAGTATTCAGTAAATTTTACTGGTTACTGAAAAGAGAAATCAATATTCAGTATATTTTACTGATTATTGAAAAAAAAAAAATCAATATTCAGTAAACTTTACTGGTTACTGAAGAAAAAGCAGTATTCAGTAAATTTTACTGATTATTGAAAAAAAATCAATATTCAGTAAATTTTACTGATTATTGAAAAAAAAAATCAATATTCAGTAAACTTTGCTGGTTACTGAAAAAAAGCAGTATTCAGTAAATCTTACTGATTATTGAAAAAACTCTGTTTCGCGAACAGAGTTGATGACTACAAAGAGAATAAGAATGTTTTAAACATACATGGGCATACTGCATTACTTTCTTACTGCATTACGTGTTTCAGTAATCAGTAAAAAGTACTGATTACTGGAAAAAAAATCAGTATTCAGTAAATTTTACTGGTTACTGAAAAGAGAAATCAATATTCAGTATATTTTACTGATTATTGAAAAAAAAAAAAATCAATATTCAGTAAACTTTACTGGTTACTGAAGAAAAAGCAGTATTCAGTAAATTTTACTGATTATTGAAAAAAAATCAATATTCAGTAAATTTTACTGATTATTGAAAAAAAAAATCAATATTCAGTAAACTTTGCTGGTTACTGAAAAAAAGCAGTATTCAGTAAATCTTACTGATTATTGAAAAAACTCTGTTTCGCGAACAGAGTTGATGACTACAAAGAGAATAAGAATGTTTTAAACATACATGGGCATACTGCATTACTTTCTTACTGCATTACGTGTTTCAGTAATCAGTAAAAAGTACTGATTACTGGAAAAAAAATCAGTATTCAGTAAATTTTACTGGTTACTGAAAAGAGAAATCAATATTCAGTATATTTTACTGATTATTGAAAAAAAAAAATCAATATTCAGTAAACTTTACTGGTTACTGAAGAAAAAGCAGTATTCAGTAAATTTTACTGATTATTGAAAAAAAATCAATATTCAGTAAATTTTACTGATTATTGAAAAAAAAAATCAATATTCAGTAAACTTTGCTGGTTACTGAAAAAAAGCAGTATTCAGTAAATCTTACTGATTATTGAAAAAAAAAACAGTATTCAGTAAATTTTACTGATTATTGAAAAAAAGTCAGTATTCAGTAAAAAGTACTGATTGCTGAAAATAAGATCAGAATTCAGTAAATTTTACTGATTTGTGTAAAAAAAATGTAGTAATCTGTAAATTACTGATAGTAGATATTGCTCACTTACATGAATAGTGGCATAACTGAAAAAACGAAATATATAAATATGCGTTAATTTTGTATATACCATATAATATGTTTTCTTTCATCTTGAGCCGTCTATATATCGCCAACTTATTAAATTTACTTTTGAATATTGCTTTCGCTTACATTGTTGCTTAACCATTAAAAATGTTTGTATTCGGGTAGAAAAGCAAAAAAAAAAATGCAACGACTTTGGTTAATTATCTTATTAAACTCATGCCTGCTTAATGCGTAACATGGGCGCTCGTACTCCATAACAATAGTCTTACGAAAAACTATTAGCCTTGTTATAAGTTGTTTGGTCTTTAAAGTCAAGAATTTATGTTTATCTATTATGAAGTTTTTTGTTGTTTTTATTTTGACAAAAACTGTAAGAGCACGAAAGTAATCTAAGTTTAACAACTTTTGGGTTGCTGATTGCCAAAGTTTGCATTAAAAATTCAATGTATAAGTTTGAAAAGTGTTAATTAGCTTTGATTATTAAAACTGATACAATTTTGTTTCGTCTGCTAATAAATAACTTTTGTTTAAGAAAATTGTCATTCTTAAGAGGATTTGCTGGCAAACATCTGGGCGGTTTTCTTGATTTTAGATTTTAGTAGATATGAAACTTTTTTTCAGTTAAAAAGAAACTAAATGTATAAAAAAAGGTATATAAATAGTCTCTCCTTTAAAAAAATATTTTTTGGTCTTTAAAAAAAAAACTGTCTTGTGACTTATAGCACTATTCACGCTGATGCTTCATACTTTACATTAAAGTAATTGAAAAATATTTCAGAGCTAAAAATTTCATATACTGCGGAATGCAAAAATTTAACTTTTGAGAAAAATTTTCATACTTTCTAATAAAACCTGAAAACCGTTCATCTATTCATCTCAGTACAATTTCGAACTCATAGCAACTACATGCAACTCACAAATTATTGTGAAAATTTAATATTGCTGCAACGGTTTTGCTAAAATATGAGTATTCTGTTCAATTTTATTTAAATTATTTAAACATAAAATAAACAAAATTTTTCAGTTTAAAACTACGAGTTAAATATTGTTCAAAACTGTTTATGCCGGGGCAAAATATTTGACAGGATGTTTATCTAAAATAAACGAAATACTGCAACTTCTACTGCAATATATTAATCACTGATAAAATTGTTTTAGCATATTCACATTCACATACCTACACCCACATGGGCTCAACCACTCAGGCTCTTACTGATACGTTATTAGTGAAATAACGTAAACTAAATATTTAAATGATACAAAAGTATTGGTGTAATGTATGCAAGTTTGGCATTTTAATATCATAAGTACTGAGCTGTTAACATTTATTAAAACTAAACTGCAATTTATTATTGTTTCAAAGCTGACTAAAACACTAAAGAGCGTGAGGCATTGCGATGCTTTTGGATACTCTAAAGGAGCTTACGAATTTTGTGTGTACTGTTCTAACAACCGTACGTTTGAAGAGCAAAAAATATATCAAAAGTTACTTTAAGAATTATATTTAAATATTCTGACAATTGTCGATATTGGGAATATAGAAAATAAAGGCAGCTTCAAATAATACACTGGCTCAGCAAATGTGACAATTGGAGCACAGGTTGAGTAAAAATCAGAGCCTAAACAGATATCCCAAAAGTGACTTTTGTTAAGTGGGCATATTTTAACAGCCTGAATGGATACGTACCAAAGAGTATTGGGACAGAGGCTTTGAAAAACGCTACGAAACACAGAAAAAAGATAAGCAACGACCACCGATGAAGGAATTATGCGCAAAGACTTTCATTTCGCGCATGAGTTAAAACTTGAAGTTAAAGGGGTTGCATACCAAGTAGAAAAAATACGTTGAGTGAGAATAAAAATGGCAGTTCGGTAGTTATTATGTGCCCAGTATAGTCACAGACTACACAGATATCCCAAAATTGACTTTTGTTATGTGCCCATATCATTTGTTTGGGGGCCAGTCAGAAGTGAGCAGTACAGGAAATCGTAGAAACATGAGTCTATGAGACCAACTAGTTAGTGTTCACAAAAACAAACATAAACAATGACAAAATTTTTTTGTAAAGTGTTTGGAAAAATGTTGGTTTTGTTGTAATTTTTACGAAAAAAGTAGAAAACATGAATGAATGAATGAGGCTTTGAAAACTAAGTTTTAAACATTATATGTACAGCTAGTGATGTACTCAATGCAAATAAAATATTAAATTCAAATCATTATTGTTTTTGTGCTTGGAAAGCTGTTTTGTTTTTATTAGATTTGCACTGAATTTTTCTAACCAAAAATCAAATGTAAACAAATGCAGAGTCAACCAATAGAGAAAGCTATATAAATATTTTCATGTTTGCTGTCCTTCACTGGATGCTCGAGCACCACGAGGCTGACACTTTCATGAAATTTGACAGAAATTTGGTCATTTTTGTAGTAGAGCTGTAGATCCTTCTGGTTGTATTCTGTGGTAAAAATATTGCGCTAAATCGAGACACCTAAACTAGATCACTAATTTCGCTTTTTTTTTAATAGAAAATAAAACACTTGTCACGTTTTATTGCATCTTTTTGTGTATGTAATTATTTGAATCCTTTAAAATAGCGTATTTGCTTTAATTTTTGTGTTATATACAATTAAATAGCGTATGAGTAATATTTTGTGGAAACGAGACGAAATTATTAAGTATACGCTGTGAGTTGCTATCCCTTTGTGAAATTTATTTACCTAAATATACTTGAATGTTTTTTTAAGTTTCATTTTCATATTTTCAAGATAATTTTATAAGTTTCGCTTAATTTGGGTGCTTTTTATATCACTTCCTTTTCGATGTTAATCCTAATTGAAGCGGTAACTATAAATCGTTGAAAACTTTCATTCATATTCTTCTTTATGAATTTTCTCTTGCCGTTAAAGTATTTCTTACTCAAAAAAATATAGATGTAATTTTGCTCGTTATTGCTGTAGAACTGTTTAAATAATTAGACATAGCTATTCAAAAGCAAAACTAACAAAACTATTTACTAAATCAGATGTTTACTATGTTCTTTCTACAACCATAAATTTGTACACGCTGCCTCACGACATTACAAGTGAGTGTATTTTTCATTTCTTTAGAAATTACTATAGTATTTTTCGTATAAAAATGAATATAAATGTAGGACAAGGATAAGAATCATCACTTCAAATTCTTTATTTGTTTGTTTTAGTTATGTTCTCTACATACCATAGCAGCAAAAAACATATTGTGTAAGTACAGTATGCCAGCAATTTTGGGCAGGAATAACTCTAAACAGTTTAGCCATACAGGTAGAAAATTGTAAGAAAATATATAGATAAAAATACTAACATTATTTTTGGTCTAAGAGATCTTCGGGCTGCAGAAATGTTAAGCATTAATTTTTAACTATATAGTCGAACTCTACGATTTACAATTGTTAATAATTTTATCAGGCTTGAGGTTTTATTTTACTTTCTCAACCTTGGTATTTTTTTATGATAAAGTTGGAGTGATTTACAATTTTGAGAGGACAAAAAAAGTAAAATTGAAGATATACTGACTGGGGTGCAAGTCATGGCTTAGCACCTAAATTTACCCCGAACCCAGGACTTGACTAATTATATAGCGTTAAGCAGCAGCGCATAGTTATCTTACCTCATTACTGATTGTCTACATTTAATTTTATTGATCAATTTTACATTTTATCACTGTGGTTTTCTGTTGATTTGAATATATTTTTTAATATCCTTGCAACCACATCTACTTGATTTCCAATTGGTTTTTGATAACAACGATTTCGAATTTTTTTCCCGGGCTCAGTGATTTTTAAGCAGTAATTTTAACTTTAAAGTTAAAGGGTCTTATTCATAATAAATATGTTAGGTTTAGTAAACTCTGGTTTGACAAATTTTCCATACAAATATGTCAAATAAGAGCCTGAAATAATTTTTATGAATTAGAGGAAAAATATATGGCTTACAATTGTTAATAATTTTACCGGGCTTTCTTCTTCTACTTTCTTAAAATAGAGAAATCATTTTGAAAAAAAGTATTATTAAAAGAACCGCATTTTAAGGTTTAAGATATAGTAAATATTTTTCTACAGAAACTCTGTCAATAATTTTGTTATTCATAACGCATCGCCAGAATTTATATGGGAACCAATAACAAATTAGAAATATACAAATTTTGAACTTTTCAATATTAAAAAAAATTATGCATTCTTATATGTAGTTTAAGTTTTATATTTGTGTACAAATTGACGTCAAATTTGTGAAGTGTTTTAAAATTTTCTATGGCTTGTCATATAAATTCTGGCGTTGTGCTGTGAATTAGAAAACAAAAGCCTTATGTTTCCACTCCGTTTTGTTTGAAGAAGTATAATAAAAGCTTACAAATTATTCTAAAATTCTATTTTATATTACTGAAATTATTAATTAAGTAAGCTACAGGTTTACTATTTGTTAACTTTTTGCCAATACTTTGTTAACAAACTGTAGATGTAAAAACACATATATTTAACGTTAGCAAATGAAGATGCAAAAGGTAAATATATGAAAATGTTTGTTTAGATATTTCTTTTATTTATTCTTGAAAACGAAATATCACAGAAATAACGAAACTGAAGCATCTGTGCTGATGTGCGTAAGTAAATTCTATGTTTTTCAGAGAAAATTATATACAAAAATTCTAATGAAAGTAATGAATCAGCTTAATCTTAGAGGAAACAAATATTAAATTACTTTTATATTGTTTTCATATTAGGAACAGGAAAACAAAGTTTTGTTTGTGTAATTTTTACAACTTAAAGAAATTATGCCTTTTAATTTAAATGGTTAGTTAAGAAAAAATAAGAAAACAAGAGAGGTTGTGTCAAAGAAATTATGCCTTTTAATTTAAATGGTTAGTTAAGAAAAAATAAGAAAACAAGAGAGGTTGTGTCAATCGGCTATCATACCTTCATAGTCGAAACTAGTCAATCATTTAAACCTTCTGGGCTTTTCATTAAATCTATATGCACAAAAATCATTTTGAATCTAAAAGGCCTTACAAGCTGCTCCAGCTCTTTGGTATTCCAAATGTTTTCAAGACGAAAAAGCTGTTTCTTTTGTGGAATAATTGAGGATGATTAAAGGTCAGTAAGTGCAAAGAGAAGCACCCAGTCTTGCAGTATATTTATTCATAATAAATGATTACGCACCATACAAAAAAAAAAAAAAGAATCGAAATATGTATTTTCGCAAAGTTTTGGTAAACTGTAAATGCAATTTTGAAATTATATTTTGCAATATATGATGTTAGGAATATGTTTAATGAACTCATATGAACCATTGCCCGGTAGTGCTGTAACACTCATAGAAAACTGTATTTTCATACTGATGACAGCGTATCATAAAAATTTTAACATCAATATTATGCCAAACGACATCGAAGATTTAAAACCTGATATTAACCTGACGACAAAAGTCAGTAGATAATTTCGGCATAAATTGAATGTCATGAATGTGAAGAGTGCTGTGACATCAACTCTATGGTGCAAAATGTTAATAACTTTTATAAGTTTTATCAAAAGGAAAGAAATAAAACTGTGTTAAGTTTCATTAATTATAATTATATTTAAAAAAATTTATGGTTTAATTTATTATTTTTGTGTTCAGATGTATTCCTAAACGGTTTCAATAAATGGCATCATATTTGCCATCATTGCAGTAATTTTTCATAAACATCATATTGATGACACTGGACATGGCATTGATGTAACAATTGTTATATTTATCGCTAATAACAATTAGAACAACTTATGTACAATTTGACATCACCGTGCTGAAAAGTGTCATGGGATCAAAAACGATGTTTTTTGTCATCGTATTCATGTTAAAATACATCATAGCTATAATGGTTTTTCTATGAGTGAAGAGCAAAAAGTGTTAAAGGCAGCTTCGTTTTTACGTCTTTTTGCCGTTGGCTTCAGTGGCGTATACTTGCTAAATACTTTCTTTGTGTGAAAATAATTATTCAAAAATCAACTTAATTATTTATCTGCATTCAGGCCCACTTGTAAGGTGTATTTTTGCATCTGAATTAATACGCGAAAGTAATTATTTTATTCCACTGTAAAGTCAGTGCTTTAGTAATTGTCATTTAGTTTATGAAAACACTATTATTTAATAACATAAACAAAAACACTTTTTATCTATATTTTTGCAAGAAGTTTTTTTTATTACAGATTGAGCTACACACAGTGAGTACTATTCATAAACGTAGAGCACATTCAACTTAAAAAATTTAACTAATTGCTCTGCAACTATACTTAAACTATTACTTTTCTAAGTCGAGCTGGCTTCCAATGGGTGAGGACTTTCATTTACTTATGGATTTTTATGATTTATGTCTTATTTTATTTCTTAGACATCTTGAATTTAGAAAATGTAAAGAATGTATAATGCTGCGCATTTTGATTAATTTTTATTGAATATTAAAAATAAAAAAAGAAAGCAATTTAGCCCATAAAAAATCCTTACGTGATAGAATCCACACTGAAAACAGATTTGGGTTTAGAGCACCAAAATACATATAGACCACATATTTTTATTCAAAACACCACTATTCAAGTACAAAATATTGCTACTTGTTCAGTTTTCTAGGCATCTCTTTGAACAGTGTTTTGAGATGTGATGATATTTCAGATATGTGTCATAAATTTTTTGCGACTTATGGGAACTGGAAGGCTTCTCAGCTTAAAGTTTTCAACATAATTTAATTCTTTCTTCCTAAACTTTAAACGTTTTTTTTCCTCTATATTTTTTTATGGTGTTTTATATTTTCTTCAAGAGTCTTTATGAAAATTATAAAAGTTTTAATAAAATTTTATAGAAAGTTAAAGAAATAAAATCTATCAAGGAAACTTTCATATAAACTTAATAATAAAGAAGAAATATAAAACACTAGTATATGCACCTAAAAATTAAGGGAAATAAAAAGCAAGTACTTGAATATCAACTTTTTATTGTTGTAAAAAAAGATAATTCATCTTATGAAATATAAATTAAACAAAATTTTTTCTTTTTTTTTTTCTTAAACTCAACAACATTTAATTTTCATTATTCTACTGAAAGCTACTGCTTGTACTACAGAATCCACTTAAGAAGCACAAAATATGTATGCAGTTAGTTATGAACCACTTAAAACTATGTAAGGGGCGGCCAGGGGAAAGGGAGAATTCTTGGCAAAATGATTGTTGAACCATAATTATGCAGAAAATGTAAATGCTTGAAATACATATGGTGTGTGTTTGTGTGTGTTTTTGCCTGAAATAAAGAGAACAGCCATATTGTTGTTGATGAGTGTGTATGGGTGTGTGAGCAAATTTTTTTCACTCAGTTATGCTGTATTTTTTCTAGAGGTTTCTCAACAACTGCATTATAACAATGATGACTGTGTTACAATTGTTAGCGGTAATTAGCGATTTTTTTTTCTTTTTGCTCTCCCTTGCAGTTGTTGCTTCGTTTTGTTTCACACAAGGATGTTTTGTGAATTTGGCTGTGTGAAGGAATAGTTTTCCGTTTAAATTGAGCAGGGCAAGTATGTACATTAAATGAGATTTTTTTTTTAATAATTTAGTAGATTTTTCAACGTATTTCGTTTTTTTTTCGTGGCGCGGAAAAGAAATGTGTGGATTTTGAGTTTTGGATAAAGAAAAAAGTAAAATATAAGGGCAAAACGAATGTACAGCTTTGTTACGCCACAAGGGAAACATAAATTTGGTGAGTGTTTTTCGAAAATCTTTTAGCTGAAGATTTCTAAGGAGGTTGATTCAACGACTTCATCACTATATCAGGTGATTTGGAAGAACTTCAAACAATATCAATAAAAGAAATTCAAAACCACATGGTGTACCCATATCAAAACCTTTGCAATACTATATAATCGAATATCATACGCCATAGCAGAAAATCGAAAATTACAAATCGAAAAATTTTAGCCACCAAATGCTATTTTGCATTAGAGATGCAAGCCCACATCTCATCTTGTGAAAATATAGTGATTAAATTTTAGAAAAATTTCGTGAGTGATAATACGTGATTACTATTTTAAGGCAGTTCACAAAGTTTCAAGAAATTTCATGAAGGAGTTAAAACACAAATTTCTCGGTTTTTAAAATAAAACTTTAACACTTTTTGGCTACACATGTAATGTGCATTAGCCTGGGTCGATTTATATAATAGGAAAAAAAACGTATAAGTTATAACTTTGAGTTGAGTCACTTGCGAGCTGGGAGTAAGATATTTTCTTTAATTTCATTTCATAGAGTATGCGTTTCTAAGCCTTTTAGTTTTTATGCAGTTTTCGGTGCAGCAAACATACCATTACAATTTTTGGTTAAATTCTGATGGGTCTTGTGGTGATGTTTTCGTTTCTACATAAAACTACGCAGTCGTTCTGCCATTTTCCTAAAATCTCAGTTTTAAGTTTTTATTCCATTTAAGATCAAATCCAAAAATTCTCCATAACCATAAATAATTTAAAAAAGAATTTTAAATTCAAGCAATAACCTTCAGAGTTTTGGTTGCCAAACAAAATTATAGAAGTTACTCTTTGCTGTGGCATGTGTATTGGGGTACTGTGCTTTATGCCATCAATTAAAACAAGCCGCATTTCGAAATATTATTTTTCTAACAGGATTTGGAATTGCGATGGCATACGCGTCAGAAAAATAGTCTTGATTTTGTTTAGGTAACTCAATGCCAGAAGCTAAAATAAATAATTATTAATATTAATTGTGTTGAAGTTAACATAGCATGCAGTGTGTATGTTGTTATATATATATGACATTGAAAAATATTTTATTCACTCTCATTTCTGAATTCATTAAATATACACGTTTTCTCTTTATGTCAAAATAAATTCAAATATTTTCCAACAAACGTCTTTAACTAAAACTATAAGACTTCATCAGGTTATGGGCCCAGATGCCTATTTTTGTTTGGAAGAATTAATATTTTGAATACTTGAGAAGTTGGAAAACAAAATGAGTGCGTCGTTGCTGCAAATTGAAAAACTGGACGAGGGTAACTATGACTCCTGGTCAATACAAATGAAAAGTGTCCTTATTCATAATGGCTTATGGAAAATTGCTGGTGGAGAACTAAGCAGGCCTGAGGTAGCGGCAGAAGAGGCGAAATGGGAGTCGGATGACGAAAAGGCCCTAGCGTTAATATTCTTGGGAGTTAAAGCAACACAGTTGTCATACATAAAGAATTGTAAGTCGTCTAATGAAGCTTGGACGAAAATACAGCAGGTGTACATTCCAAAGGGACCAATTCAAAAGGTTTCACTTTACAAAAAGCTAGTATATCTTACTATGCCTGATGATGGTGATGTTGTACAGCATTTGGATGAATTTACTAGAATATCTGAAAAGTTGAATGAAATTGGAATATAACTGAAGGAGGAGTTACTGGTGATTATGCTGTTATCCAGTTTGCCGTCAGGGTTCGATAACTTCGTCATAGCAATGGAGACGAGAGATGAATTGCCGAAATTTTCAATGTTAAAGCAAAAATTGCTGGAAGAAGGCAAAAGAAGGGAAGAAAAAATTAACAGTGAAAACATAGCACCAAAGTCGCAGCAAAATGCATTCGCAGTAAAATCAAATTATACAGAAAAAAACAAGAAGCCAAAGCAGAAGAATCTCAAGGTAAGATGTTTTTCTTGTGGTATGATTGGTCATTATGCTAGCAAGTGCGAAAGGAAGCAAAATCACAATGACTCGCAAGCAATGACAATGCTGGCTGCAGTAGACTCAAGCGAGTTAGAATTTAAAAGCTGGTATGTCGACAGTGGCGCTACGTCACACATGTGTAATAGCAGAAAGATGTTTTCTAATTTTCAAGAACATCATGAAGTTATTGCTTTAGCTGGGAATAAGTACATTAATGCCAGCGGAAAAGGTGATGTTATAATATACAACAATAATTTTAAAATTTTTCTCAGAGATGTGTTGTTTTCCTCTGAGTTGAAAGCAAATTTTTTATCCGTTAATAAAGCAGTGGACTGCGGGTTGTCAGTTATATTTACTGCAAAGGAAGCAACTATTAAAAGATCTGATGGAACGGTTGTGCTTATCGCAGAGCGTAGAAACAGTATGTTTGTTATGGTAAATAAGCCCACAACTCAGAATTTGTGTGTTGCAAACAAGTTAAGTGCAGTTTGGCACAACAGGTATGGTCATCTTAATTTTAAAAGCCTGTGTTATTTAAATAAAAAGCATATGGTAAAGGGACTAAATGCTGGTAAAGTTGATGATTCTTTTAAATGTAAAACTTGCTTGTTATGTAAAGTACATGTTTTACCATTTCCTAAAGAGAGCACTACTGATACGAAACAGTTGTTGGAAGTCATACATTCTGATGTTTGCGGTCCATTTAGGGTTCAGTCTGTTGGCGGAGCGAAATATTTCGTAACATTTATTGACGACATGTCCAGAAGAATTTTTGTCTATTTTATCAAACAAAAATCCGAAGTGTTTGATAAGTTTAAGATATTTAAGGCACATGTGGAGAAGCAGACAGGATGCAAAATTAAAACGCTGAGAACAGATAATGGACGTGAATATGTGAATACACAGTTTGATTCATTTTTATCATCAGAAGGTATAAGTAGACAGTTAACTGTGCCATATACTCCACAGCAAAATGGGATGGCAGAAAGAGCCAACCGTACCCTTATTGAAATGGCTAGATCAATGATGGTACATGCTAGCGTAAATGAGTACTTGTGGGCAGAAGCTGTGAATACAGCAGCATATATTAAAAATAGATGTCCCACAAAACAGTTGAAAGATAAAACACCATATGAAGTTTGGTTTGGTAGAAAACCAAATGTACAACATTTAAAAACTTTTGGTGCATATGCAGTAGGTTTGGAAAAATCTGGAAACAAATCAAAGTTTCAAGCAAAGGGCACACCTTACATAATGGTTGGTTATTCAATGGTGTCAAAGGCTTATCGTTTGTTTAATACTGTTACACGTAGCATCATAGAGCAACGAGATGTTGTTTTTGATGAAGAATTCTCTAATACGAAAACAGATGACAACAATAAAAAAGGCTGTTTTAAGGCGGAGGATTATTTAACATTATACATAGATAGTCCTGATAAAACCAGATATACAGTTGAGAATGATTATCAACCTTCTGCAGTACCAGACGATTCCGATGAAATTTTTGATACTGCAGATGAAGATAGTAGTTCCGAAAGTTCCAACAGTCAACAGGTAACGACTATTGGACCTGGAAGGCCAAAAATTATTCGTTCTGGCAAGCCGGGTAGACCCAAAAAACAGTATAACGTAGTTCAGTCCCGGGTATTTACAGCAATGAATGATAACGTTCCACAAACAGTAGAAGAAGCTTTTTCAAGTGACAAGAAACCTTTTTGGAGAAAAGCTATGCAGGAGGAGATTTTTGCTTTAGAAAACAACAAAACTTGGTCTTTGGTGAATTTGCCTGAAGGAAAGAAAGCTATACCATGTAAATGGGTTTTTGCCTTAAAGCGAAAAGTAGATGGGGAAATCGAACGGTATAAAGCACGTCTAGTTGCTAAAGGCTGCAACCAGCGGTTTGGGATTGATTTTACAGAAACTTTTTCTCCAGTCGTAAGATATTCTACCCTCCGATTGCTTTTGGCATTGGCTGTCAAGAACAAAATGCATTTACATCAAATGGACGTAGATACTGCATATTTAAATAGTGAATTGCATGATGTTATTTATATGAAACAACCACCGTATTTTGTTGATGAAAGTTCACCACAGAAAGTTTTACGCCTTCATAAAGCGATTTATGGATTAAAACAAAGCGGTAAAGAATGGAACTGCAAGCTCGATAGCGTTTTACGGAAACTAGATTTTGTTCCATGCGATAGTGAACCGTGCTTGTACAAGACTACAAAGAGAGGTGTTGCTATATTGATTGCAGTGTATGTTGACGATTTAATTGTTGCCTGCAGTAACTTAACAGTTCTTGAAGATGTCAAGAAACAAATTGCTGAACATTTCAAAGTTAAAGACAAGGGCATACTAAAGCATATCTTGGGAATGGAAATTAAACGTAATGGCGATACAGGTACTATAGAGTTAAGCCAAACTCAGTACATTTTGAACATTTTAAAACATTATGGTATGGATAAATGCAAGCCAGTGGTAGTTCCTTTAGAAGCTGGTGTGCAAGTTAATTGTGGTGATGATTGTGAAAAGATTGATCAGAAAGATTATCAGTCCCTAGTTGGAACACTTATGTATTTGGCCATAAATACCAGGCCAGATATTTTGCATTCTGTGTCTAAAATGGCGCAGCGTAACTCGGATCCGCATATAGAACATATGACAAATCTTAAACACATTTTGCGATATTTGAATGGTACAAAGAATTTGAAACTAGTTTATGACTCTAATGGTAATGATCTTGAAGGATTTGTGGATGCTGATTGGGGTGGTGACGCATTAAACAGGAAGTCTTATACGGGTTTTGTATTTTTCTACGATGGCTGTCCTATCTCTTGGGAATCAAGAAAGCAACATTCTGTGGCTCTCAGTAGTACTGAAGCTGAGTATATGGCAGCTTCTGATGCTGCCAAAGAAGCCATCTATTTAAATCGCCTTTTGATGGAAATTGGTTCGTTTGGAAAAAATCCTATTAAATTAAATATAGACAATCAAGGTGCACAAAAGTTAGCTGAGAATCCTGTTCTTCATAAACGAAGCAAGCACATCGACATCAAATTTCATCACGTAAGGGATTTGGTGAATCTCGGAAAAATACAAATGATCTATTGCCCTACAGCAGAAATGGTAGCAGATATTTTAACAAAGAATCTACCAAAGGTTAAACATAATAATTTTCTAAATTCTTTAAAATTAAATTAATCAAAAGCATTTTTGTAAAAATAACATCCACATTGAGGAGGAGTGTTGAAGTTAACATAGCATGCAGTGTGTATGTTGTTATATATATATGACATTGAAAAATATTTTATTCACTCTCATTTCTGAATTCATTAAATATACACGTTTTCTCTTTATGTCAAAATAAATTCAAATATTTTCCAACAAACGTCTTTAACTAAAACTATAAGACTTCATCAAATTGAGGTCCGAAAATAGAACTTACAAACATTTTCTGCCTTCTTCAGCCGTGTATATGCAGCCAACATGCTAATCGACTTATCAGCTGACTCGAAAAATTTTTAAAATAATTTTTGGAGCTTAACTAATTATTCCATAATTGCCATGAACCACTGATGAGTTGACTGGCATCGACGAAATGTCGGCGGCATATAGACGGCTGAAGAAGACAGAAAACATTTGTAGGGTATATTTTTGGACCAGAGTTAATACATTTCGTAATTGCTTTAAGGTAAATAATTAAGTTTATTATTGAATAATTTAAAATAAAAATAAAGATATTCTTATTGCCAAAGTTACACTCATGTACTCGTAATAGTTTGGGCTGATCGGCTGTCTAATCTAAAGTTTTGGCTGTTCGTGTTTGTACACAACTACAAGTAGCTTTTTAATATCTTAACTATTTAATTATGCTTTTTTTGTATACTATTATTATATTTCATACAGAGCATAAACTCGCTGAAGCTCTGAAGAAAGAAAAAGCAGAAAGAGAAGAAGAGCCTTTTGTTTATTTAAAGACACAATGATCTACTTATTTTTCACAATTTTTACCTTTTAATGGAAACAAAGAGAAAATTCGCACTGAAAATTTTGTGCAGCTAATTTAGTGTTGTAAAAACTTAAATACAATTTTAACGCTTTTCTACGACAATACATGCTTACAAAGCTCAACACTTAAAAAGCGAGTGTTGTCTTTGTGAAACAATCACACGCACACACAGACATATTATATTTACTGCAATGCAGTAAAAAACACTGTTGTTTCTTTAATTCAACTCCCCAAGTATATTTCGTTTCGCTTTATTTTGCTTTTAATTTGATTTTTTTTTATTTGTTTATTTTTCTGCACAAACTTTTTTATTTTATTTAAGTTTTCCCCCCCCTTTATTTTGGTTTAACAATTTCAAATAAAAATGTCTAGCAAGTTTGTGGAAAAAGAAAAATCTTTTTTTTTAACTATTTGCACTTGTGTATACATTAGAAAGTGTGTGGAAAAAGTTTGTTGGTAGTTTTTAATGTTTGATGTAAAAAAAAGCAAATACGCAAACGGTTATACCCATGACTTGTTAAATTTTAACCCAATTTTTTGAATGTTGCAAAAGCCTTAAGAAATTTATTCATCAATAATCTTTATTTTGCCTTAACGCTACATTTTTTGAATTATATTCTATTCAATTTGTTTTCTCGAAACACTTTTTTAACGAATTGCTAGCAACATGAATATGTATGGATGTGTGCACGTGTGTGTGTGTGTGTGTATGTTTGTATTTGTATGTGTTTGTGTCTATTAAGTTTCGTTGCGCTGTGCCTATTTTGTATTTAACTAACAAACTGCATAAACATTTTCTGAAGCTCATAGAAATTTTATGTTAAATCAAGTGAATTTTTAGGTCAATGAATTTTCTTGTTGTCGAGTTATTTATTTAATAAAACAAAAAGAAACAATTAGTTTTTTTCTTGCTGTAAAATTCGATATGTTGCTGTATATATATGTAAGTATGGAAGAAACTAACTCCCTTTGCAATAGAATAGTTAGTTAAACTAGAAATTGAGTGTCAAGGGAAATAAAAAAAGAATTTTAGAGTTTTTTTGAGACTATGTTGAAAAAGCAACTTTGTTAAAAATTAGAGAATTCTCTAAAGAGACTTATTATACAAGGGGTTTTAGTGAAGCCTGCAGCCTACAGGAGTGGTTACTCAACAAATAATAAGTGTGTTCGCTATCTTGTGAAAAAAGTGAAAGAAACTGGCATCCTAATCGATAAACCAGAGCCTAAAAAGCCAAAAAGAGTGCGTACCCCCGATAATATTGCTGCTGTGGCAAAAAATGTGGGTGAAGCGCCATCGTCGTTCTCAACAATTGAACATTTCAGAGACTCCATTGAGACGAATTTTGCATAAATAAAATAAAAAAAGAAATTTGAGAAAATATTCAGTAGTTTTTTTTGTAGCATTTTCAAAAAAAAAAGTTATTTGGCGGACCCTTTATATGGATTTTGGAAGAATTTTTTTTAAAAATGTTATTTATTTGTTAATCTTAAAGCATAGAAAACATCTTACCCCAGAAACGGAAATAACGGCTCCAATAATTTTCAAATTAATAGATTATATTTAACATACCTAGAAAGAAATAGAAGAGTTTAAAAAAACATTAAATTGGTTTTTTTCAAATTTAATTGGCAAAGCTTAAAAGTTATGAAAATAGTTTTGATATTATGTCATCAGTGAAATAAAAAAAAAAAAAAAATTAAGAAATAATGACAGCTGGTCAACAAAATCTCAATTCTTAGCATTTACTTTAAAAGTTATTAATATATAATATTTTACACAAATATTTCATAATTTAAAATAATTGCTAAATCACTTAAAATGTTGTATTAATATATTAAATTTTAAAGTTGGACAAGCGGAGACAAAATTGTTTATACATTAGTTATTCGTTTTAATATACACAGAGCGAAAACTTCCTAATAGATTCAATAAGATTTTCTCTTTGAAACGTTTTTAGGCTGAGGGGTATCCCAGCAGAGAGAAAAGAAGATTTTTCTATGGGTATTTCTTATTACTTCCATGTTGCAAATCTTATTAATTGTCTCAACAAGAAAAACACATAAAACCATGAAGAAAACTTGTTACTCACGTTTGTTTTTACTCAGTTTCCGATTTGCATGGTACCAAAAAAAAAATTCTATAGAGAATAACTTATTGATTCCATCAGGTTTTCTTATAAATTGTATACAATAAGGATTTCTTATTGATTTTATTAGGTTATCCTATTAATTTTGCCCTATTGGTTTTATTAGTTTCCTATATAAACACACGTAAATCATCTTTTTAATTTCATTATTTGTTGTTTTTTCAATAAGGTTTTCCCATTTAAAATAATAAGGAATCCTTCTTGAAAAAAAACCATAGAGATATCTTATTGATTTTGTTCTACTTTATTAGGTGCTTTTTTCTCTGTGTATTAGAACACTTCAAACCAATTCGTTAAAAATTCATTGAAACATGGTTTTCGAAAAAGATTAAAAATCCGACTAAGTACGGGATCTCGAAATCTCATTTAAAATAGGTCTAGTAAAACTTAAAAAAAAACTATGTGTTTCATTTCTTAAAATTCCGAACATATTTAAAAATGTAATAAAATGCTTGCAGTCGTAGTTTGTTTAGTTTTTCAGCTGTTTAATAATTACTTTCCATTTTTTCTATCACACACACACATACACACACACATTATTGTTATTGCAGGAGAACGACAGGAGGAAGCATGTAGCAAGAAAGATGGGGTTAGCGTACCCCAGAGACTTGGTGGAGAGTGCCATGGCAAAATGGCAGTGCAACTGGGACGCCTACACAATAGGAAGGTGGACCTACAGGCTCATCTCGACAGTAGCGGATTGGGCATCAAGGAAACATGGACAGGTTAACTTTGACCTAACACAGTTGTTAACCGGCCACGGTTGTCTCAGAGCATATCTGTTTAAATATAAGCACGACGACGGAAATGTGTGCCCACAATGCCCAAATGCCGTCGAAACCGTGGAACATGTCTTCTTTGACTGTCCGCGATATGAACACCAAAGACACTCCTTAGAAACAGTAACTCAGATCACTCCAGATAGTGTAGTTGGCCTGATGCTAACTTCAATCGAATCCTAATCGAATCTTGTATGTAGGTTCGCAAAGGACATACTACTAAGGCAAAGAATAGCTGAGAGAGCAAGATCTGCGGTAAGAGAAAGCAGCATTTGCTGAATCCCCACCCCCCGAAGTAATACTTAGCAGTGATCCCAGGGGGAAAGCATGATAGAGAAGATACGATCGAGGATGGGGTTTAGTGCGTAGGCGCTTGGCAAGCCAAATAGTAAGTCTTGCCGTACGAATCGTGCATATAGGCTGGAGCAACCCGCCAATATCTTTTGAAGATTCACCATTCCTAGCGCGTACAGCTAAAAAACACACACACACACACACCAATTAGAAAACTAGAGGCTTGAGCTGCATGCAATTTAAATATGTTGATTTTTAAACAAATCATATTTTCACTAAAAATTGCATCATTATCTATTAAAATGGATTTCTTCATAGTCTAATCGGTTTTCTTATTCCCTGTCAGGAATACTAATTAGATACTACATACATTTCAAACAAACCCTTTTCTCCTTTCTGCTGTAAGCAAAAAATAGACATACATACATGTGTGTATATGTGCTCTGCTGATCATCCAAATTGGAGTTCACAAAGCGTTAAATCGATTTTTAGCCAACTCACCCACAGAGTAATATCTTGTTATAATTGTTTGCCTGTGAAACCACCAACCATCATTTTCATTAAAATTACGCATTTAGCAACTCCAACACTTAACCAATATTATGCTGTTGAAATAATTAAGGAATTCAGCTGCACATATGAAAAGTGTTTAAAGTTTTACCTTTAACAGGAATTAATGAGAGCAAGACGGAAGGAAGGCAAATTTTCATTAAACAATTTACTTTCTGCAAACAAGAAGAAACAAATACCAACAAACAGAATATTCGTTTTTATTATTGCTAGTGATGATACAAAATAAAAACTAAACAAAAATATATTGATTGCATTTTCTCAATCAACACCAATCAATCTAGTCTAATGACATTAACTCGAACTGTCAACGCTCGTCTGCACTTTGATTTGATCACAAGTAACAAAATCTAGTTTGAATATTCATCCACACCCTCTTTGCACACACCGCAACGCAAATTTTGCTTGTAGTGGTAATACGAGCTGTAGTAGTAGTAGTAGTAGTAGTAGTGATTGTATACTCGCCTGTACGTATAAATTTGTTCTTTTATATTGGTGTAAGTAAATTTATATCGATGTTGATAGAACGTAAGTTGTTGAAGGTGTTTTGCTGCCTTTTTCCTTTGCTACATTTGCAAGCGTTTCACTTATGCACTTGTGTTGTATTTTATCCTGTGCCACATAACAGGAAATCTAACCCAACACTGTTATTGTACGTACATATTTATTTACTTTTTTCCTTTTCTGCCAGTCACTGTTAACCCGTAGTTATTCTGTGGCAAATCCAGTTAACAAAACCCAGACATTCATAGTTTTTTCTGATAGATTTTTCGATTTTCTATCTCTTAATATTTGTATTCTAATACACTGGGGAAAATGTTTTCTTTTGAATATTGCACTGGTTTTAGCTTGATTAGATTTACTTATTAATTCAGGTCCAAAAATTAACCATTGCAAAAAATATTTGTTGTATTTTTCAGCTGTCTATATGCTGACGACATTTTGACAAAATGTTTGTTGTATTTTTTGAAAGCTGGAAAATACAACAAACATTTTTTGCAAAGGTTAATTTTTGGACCTGAATTAATACTTAGAAGTTGCGTTGGACCCAAAGTTGACCAATAGGTATCATATATCATATATTGTCAACAAATGTAATATCCTAAGTAAAACACTCTACCCATTAATAAATAGATCTTCAGCTTTAAATATTTATAACAAAATGTTGATATTTAAGCTGATATTTTGCGCAGTCTGGCAAAATAGTGCATACTGTCATATAAAAAGAGTGCAAATTCTTCAAAACAAACTTTTAAAGCTAATCCATAATCTTCCTAGACTTTACCCTACGGCAAGACTGCACCAAGTGGCAGGTGTAGACTTGGTTGTAGACAAAATACACAAGTTGTGTGACAATTTTACTTTTAGCTGTTCCAACTCGGAATACAATCATTTAGCCGAGCTAGCGCCTTCTTTAGATTAGTAAGTAAGTAAAGTAGATCCTAAGTTTTATATAAAAAAAAAAAAATTCACAAAGGTTGTTTGCAATTTTTCACCTTCAATCTATTATATTCTCAAACCAAAAGTACAAATAATACAAAATCAGAAATATATTTAAGTAGAACAAGGAAATATCCTTAAACCCTTGTAAAAATGTATATATATACGCTACATTAAGCAATTTTGTAAACACGATAAATTGAAATAAATGAATTGAATTGAATTGAAAATTGAAATTGGCTCTTAAAGCAAATAATTAAGTTCATATTTAGATTTATTTATCTTAATATTTTGAAATATAATCTAGCTCCTTTTGAATGGGAAAACAGTCTTAAAGCAAATAATTAAGTTCATATTTAGATGTACTTATCTTAATATTTTGAAATATAATCTAGCTCCTTTTGAATGGGAAAAACAGTTGCACTATAATATTGATAGCGGTCTCTAAAAATATTGCAGATATGTTGGCTCAGGGTGTACAACTGGTTGACACGATCTCTAACTAGTTTAAAGCAGATGCAAACTATCACTCTGTATTCTCTCCGGCAGCGCATAACACATCTTGCTGCTGGTAACCAGATGCAGCCTGATGCTGTGTCACCGGAGAAGCTAAAGGTCGATGAGTACCCTGTAGATGGTGACTAAAATCCTCTAGGAGAGCAGGCTTCTAACAACCCTCATCCGAAGGTCGAAGTTCGGTACCACGGGGATCAGTGACCCGGTGGTGGCTCTTTGGAGCCAATTCGGCTGATCTTGGTTGAGGTGTCTACTTGGACTGAAATGTGGCTGCTTGGTTTCAATAATGCATGATGACTTATGAAGCTCAAGTATCTTTATTACAACACTTGAGATTAATGCGCTCTAATAATAGTCTAAATATTATTATAGCTAGCATCAATATAGGTTTTGAGCTTGGTTTATTACGGTTCGATGGTACATCGCATGCAGCTTATGTATACGAGATAAAATTGTCGGAAAGGTATTGGCTGTACTTGGTTGTCATTGGTTTGTAGATTTTGTGCAGTGTACTTTTAAAATTGCGTTATTTTGTTTTTTTTTTCGCCAACATATTCGTGGTTTTGTTACTTACAGTTTTTTCAGTATAAAAATTTTAAGTGGATCTTTGGTAATTGTATTTTCAAAATAAACATACAAATGGAAAAATGTGTTGACAAGCATACACATGCACATCCATACATATGTACATGTACAAGCACAGATGTGTGTGCCTGGACAAACTTAAAAAAATGCTTTCGTTTTTTAGGGGGGGTTTTTTTTTACTGTACAAAATAAAAGTTAAGTGGCGTTGATATGAATCTATTACTAAACGAGGAAAGGGAAATTGCTGCAGTTAACATTAACAAAAATTCGTTGTACAAAAACCAAACCAAACTGTTTTTAATTTTATGGCAGACAAATTCGATTTGATTTCAGTGTTAAAAAAATGTATATGCAGCTTAATTGGTAAGAAGAAATAAAATAAAAAAAAATGTGAAAATAAATTTGTGTGTAAAATACAAAAAAAAAAAAAAAATTGTTGAAATAATAAATTTGTCTGAATTTTCAGGGTTTTGTAAACAGTTGTTTTTTTAATATATTGTGCATTTTTCTGTAGATCTGTTCAGAGAAATATGTTTTTTTGCTTTTCTAATTAACTATTTTTTAGTTGAACGCTGATTATGAAAAGAAATTATTCTGCTTTACACAGAAACCCATTGTTAAATTTTAGAATACTATTTAAGACTAATGTCCAAAAAAATCAGTTCAAGCTTATGCTAGAAACACAACTGGGACGAACGATGAATTTCGCCCAACACCACAAATACGCCGGTTAATATCTGCTGTGTAAACTCGTCGTATCAAGCACCATAACGACGAAAAAGAAAAACATCTGTTATAATTGATAAATTTGCTTATTGTTTGTTCAAAGATAAAAAACAATTAAATGAATCAAAGAATTTCAAATTTTGTAAAAATAATTAAAATAATGAACATGATCTCAGATTATATAAACATTTATGATGTTTAATATTTTCAACTATAATTTCACTTGTATGCATTTTCTCAGTTTTTGTAATTTTATCTTAGATATTATATTTGAACAGCTGATTGGTTGCTAAAAAATTTTGCATTACCAAAAACAAAAAATTAAACACTACAAACATGTTTTATAATCTAATATGTTGGCTTTTTTATTTTAAATGCAAAAACTCAAAGCTTAGCACTTAAAATAAAAACTATTAAAGTACAAATTAACTGTTTTTACTAAAACACTTGAAAACTAAAACCAAAATGGCCACATGGTATTGATTTGTTCGTCGTTCGCCGGCGTTAGAAATAGAAATAAATCTATTTGAAGTTCGCTGCGTGCAATGAACTTAGACCGACGCTGTGACTGTAAGCATCTTCATATACACCAATGTGTTTTTATTTTTGACGGCGAATATTCGCGGCCAAAAATTAGCCGTTCGTCCCAGTTGTGTTCCTAGCATTAAAATTAAGAAAATATTCCTTTAACGAATGTAATTTTTAAAACCGACTTTGGTTATACTGTTTGCATTTTCATATACACCAATGTGTTTTATTTTTGATGGCGAATATTCGGGGCGAAAATTTAGTCGTTCGTCCCAGTTGTGTTCCTGGCATTATCTTGGAGTTTGCAGTCATTTATGGTTAAACTGATAAATTTATAGACCAGCGAATACTTCAAACACTTTTAAACGAAGAAAATTCTGTGTTTAAGGTTCAGTCGTCAAACGATGCAAAACATCAGCTGCTTGACATTTTTTGCAGCGTTGGCAAATTTTTGTTTCTAAAAACCATCACTGGCAAATGGTTAACTGACTTACTACAGTTAAGTGTTACCAACAAAGAACTTTAAATGGCCAGAGTTGTTCACTAAGTTATAATAAAATAAGTACTGAAAAAATAAATTTCGTTCTTAGATGCAGCTTAAATCTGGATATTACAAAAAGTGTTGCCAGATTGTTTCTTGAACATGCTTTTAACAGACTGATAGCAACATTATTGCAAAAGCATTGCTTTTAGGAAGCTGTCCAGAAAGTGCTAAGGAAATACATACTGTAATTACGACTCAAAAAAAAAAAAAAATTATGGTAATTTCTCTTCACTGTCCCTCGTTGTGGTTCAACAGTATTTTACCGATTTTCTGCTGTACTTAAATGTACTATATTTATTCAAAGCTTAATTAGATGTGATGAGAACAGGGGCCAAATCGTCGTATTACATATCGAACGAATTCCGTCACTTATGCTGTGTGTGTTGTTGTTTATTTTGCTTTTGATTTACATTATTTTTGCTCGATAGTTCATTCGATATCGAATGCAACGATTCGGCCACAGGTAAGTTACCACATTAAGCAGAATGTTACACAAAAACTTGACAAAGTTTTCAAAATGTCAATTGCAAGTTTGTGACCTTCAGTATTTTAATCATTCAGCATGATAAAAAATTATACAATTTGACGGGTTATTTCAATATGTTTAAACTTTTTTAATGTTTTTATCATGATAAAAAATTATAAAATTTTAAATCTTGTCTAAACATGTTAAACACTTTTATGAAAGTTCTAGTTACAGTTCCAGAAAAAGTACAATCTGCTACTTAATTTCCATGATTTAATAATTTGAATTGAATTGCAAATCATTAACCACTCACAATACACTACTTAACCAGTTAAATACTGAATTATGCACTTACTTAAACCAATTTATAGTATCTTCTCCTTATATAGTTTAAGTGATTGCTTCTGTTGTACAAATTTGTCATTTAAACATTTTAGTGTACCAGATTATACATATTTACCAGTTGTCTAAACAAGACAAGATGCTTGTTAAATACTCGTTTAGAAACTTGTACAGAAATTAAAATTAATCATATTTGTCAATAGACATAACAACTAATGTAAAATAATTGTTTGTTTGCCTGACATTCGAAGATTATTATTATTGTTATTATTTAAATAATCACTTTAAACTACATGCACTAATTTGCTCAATCAGGCATGCAGCATGCTGCAACCTACTGTGAGCATGTGTGTGCCAGTGTTTTTCATAAATTCATGTAATTTTTTGTAACTAAAAACAAAAAAAATTATAGCAATTTGCTAGATTTATTTCGTCCATTGTTTGTTGGTAACATACAAGACATACTTATAAAAAAAAGAGCTAAAATTTGTATGTTTATAAAATAAATCTGATTATATCTGCTGTAAATATTTTTTTGTAGTAATTTTGTTGACTCAGAAAAAAACATAAAGAGCAATTTAATTAATATTAAAAAAAAAAGAAATAAATAAATAGATGTAGAGATATAAAACAGCAGGCAGTTTAGTGCACTGGTAAATCCGTCAATACCAACTGTGATATAAATTAGTAAATTGAACTCATATTAAAGTGAATGCTTGACATAATCACTGAAAAAAACAGTGCTGCAAAAAGATAACAAATAGAGAAAATTAAAGAAAAGTAGCATTGCTGGAGGTGGAAACATTTAAAAACTAAAGAAAAAAGTTCCAGCTCCCCCCCATTTACACATGCAAGTAACTTGCTGCAAGTTGTGTGTACATATCCACAACCAAAAAGAATATGTGGTTTCAACTATATGATGCCACATGCCACACAACTCATGCGTATATGACTTTATTGCAAGAGACATTTCCTGGCCGCGTAATTTCTCGTCGTGGCAATATCTACTGGCCACCAAGATCATACGATATGACACCATTAGACTTTTTATGTGGGACTACACGAAAGACCGTGTTTATGCAGATAAACCTTTAACTCTTGAGCACTTTAAAATCAACTTCTGTCAAGTTATGGTTGAGATACCGCCCAATATGAGTCAAAAAGTGGTCGTAAGTCACCTCAAAAGAATCAATGCTTGCAACACTTCGCGTGGTGGTGGTCATTTAAATGATGTAGTGTTGCACACATAATGTCAACCTTCAATTTTTATAATAAAAAAAAATATCATAAAAAAATTCTTTAAATGTGTTTTATTTATATTAAGTTTTGAAACCACAAAATAGATAACCCGTTGTATTAACTTAGGTCTAAAAATATACTTTAGTGTTTTCTGTCTTTTTTATCCGTCTATATGCCGCCAACATTTCGTTGATGCTAAACAATTCAGCAGTAGACTCGAAAAGTCTTAAAAAATGTTTGAAACTCAACTATTTATTCCAAAATTCCCCTGAACAAAATAAGAATCAGAAATGTTCGAACAAACCTTTAATACAGAGAAAACCTTTTTTCGTTTCGCAACACTTTTACGATTTTTAATCAACAACGAGTTGCCATCGGTTACTACGATTTATATTTTTCAAAGTATCAAAAAGCAAAAGTTTTTGGAATATTCAAAAATGTGTTTGAATTTGAAATTTTTTTTTTCCGATAGACGGGGGTCCCAGTGACCAAACCTAATTCGGATGCGCTAAGAGGTTAGCTCTTGTTTTTGAGATATATCATTATTTTCAAAATGGAGGAGGTAGGACAACATATATTCCCTTACCCCAAAAACGATTCAAAATCGTGGAAAGAACATAAAAACCGAAATTTGGCAATAAAATTATCTTTCAATAATTGTAAAAAATATTTTTATTCAGCTTAGTAGTTTGGAAAATACAAATATTTTTCGATGGAAAAAATTAAATATTTTGCAAAAGTTCGAATTTTTTTGGTTCTTTAAAACAGCATAAAAAATCCAAAAAGTAAGTTATGCTTATAAATTTTCATTTGTTCACAACAAATAAAGTTGTAAACAAAAGAAGCTATAAATGTTTAATATCAGTCTGCAACTTTGGAAGTTATACACAAAAAATCAAAAATTGAAGTTTTAAACGGCCACCAGACGAAGCCTCAAAAATTAAAAAAAAGAAATTTAGTATATGAAAGTAGTATGGAAGAAATATTTTGTTTGCTAATCAAAATAAAGCAATTTCAATTGACGGTAGTAAAAAACCACATACATATCGATACCCAAAAGGCGAAATTCCGTAACTAACAAATTATATACACACATACACATACATACATACGTATGTACATATGGCAAGAAACTTGACTCGCTTTTGGGGGATATATGGGGGAATCTGCAGGAGGAGGAAGAATGACTTGCTAACCAAACATTTACACTTCAAATTACTGGTGTACCAAATAATAAATCAAAATATATTGCAAAACGCAATTATTAACAAAATATAAAATTGTACGTGTATATTTTTTTTTTACTAGTACTGCGTGTTTCATATAGAAACACCAAACTATAGAAAAGTCAATGTTGAATAAGTTCATGGAGAGACTGTAACAAAGACATTAAGTAACGGGATGGATCTAAGCGATGGCTTAAAAAATGTTTGCAATTTAGTTATGACTTGGGCTCGCAGCGATTTGGTAGCTGCTGATCATCGTGGCAGACATGAAACAGCCAAGAAATGTTCCAACTAAAAAGTCTTCCAAACAAAAAGAGCGTTTCGAAAACCGACTTTGTGGATGGATAGTTAGCTTTATTCATCTTTGTTTTTGTATTAAAAATAATAGAAATTATGGGCACATATTTTGAATAATTTTGTAGGTAATTGTTAAGAAGGAAGGAAGAAAGAATAAGTTTAAAAACAAAATTGTAAAATTTTTTTTTTGCGATAAGAAAAGCAAATAACACGTTTTAATATTTCTTTTCTTTCCTTATCTACTAAATTGATATGATAAATAAATATTTTAATTAAATTTTTATTACTACATTTGCATATCGTTTCGCTCGTGGAGCTCGACATTGTGCGTTTTTTTCAACATTTGTTTTTTAAATGCCGAAACTAGTGACATTGTAATTGAAATTTAATTAAAGATTCATACCGAATTCATACTGGAAGGCGTACATACCAAAAAAAAAAAAAAAACTCTCAATTAAAAAATGTTAGAGGTCAATTCATTTATCTTTATTACGTTATTTCCTACTTCTTTTTCATTTCTAGTGATGCTATGAAAAGCATGAAGGTAAAAAATTGAATGGGTGCGAAGCGAATAAAAAAAAAATTTTTTTTTTAATACTCAGCTCAAGGCAATTAAATCAGATTTGAATGTAATTGCTTTACAAAACATTGTTTTACAAGATTTTTATGGGCTGTAGGTAATTTCATTTCTGCAAATCAATATTTCTTTCATATCCCTCTTTTTTTTCTTGCAAAAGTTTTATCTTTCAAGTGTTTCTCCTTAAATTTTTTCTTTTCACTTTTTTTTTATCTGCAAAACTGTGGACAGGTTTATATTGTTTACATTTCAGTAGCATAAGTGCTTTAAAGTGGCGTTAGTTACTGAAAGAGCGTAGGTATAAGAAAATGAAAAGTTCTTGTTTTTCTTAGCCTATTGCACAGCCAGAAGGACAGCAGAATAAAAGAATATAAAGGAGAGCTTAAACTTTTTGTACAATTATCTGGAAATGTTTAAGCCTTTAAGACAGATTATTGGCAAACATGAAAAGATGCATGTTGGTGATAAAAAAGAACAAGCAGGCAAGGAAACGAAAACAGGGAGTAGCAATGAAACGACAAATTAAAGATAAGTAAAATAATAGCCAGGCTGACAGTAGTGCCCAAAAAATCAGTCAGAGCCAGGACTCCAGTTTTTATGTTACTTAATTGCAGCTTAAACTTGTCTATAGTAAATTAGTGAAATGGTTCAATTATTCACTTGCTACACAAAGGTTTTTGAAAATATTCTTTTTTACATTAAAAATAATTTAAGCTCAGATAAATACAAAATGTTTGTTATCTAATATCTAAGTAGAAAAGGATAAAGCATCCTAAACTTTTTAAGAAAATTATTGAACTTGTAAAAACTTGGAAGATATTTATAAATAAAGAATTGAATTGAATTCACTTGCTAAATGTGTTGGACGTGAATTACCGCGCTCTCGCAATTTTACCAGAAAAGTATTTCTTGTGTTGAAAATTGTGTGAATTCAATAAATGAAAGAAGTGTGTTCGACGTACGTTACCGCTGGATCCAGTGGGAGCCCACGGGCTCCCAATTTTTTTTCGAGAAATGTTTCTTGTGTTGAAATGAGGTAAATCAGAAGGCTCTTGAGTGAGTAAAATATTGTTACATTTTTACCGTTTAAAAACGTTTTCCACAGGGGCTGGACCACAAAATTTTAATTTTATATATTGTTGTTGGTTGTTGGGTGCTGTTGCTAAAAATTTCTTGATGAACAAACTGCAAGATTTGGTTTTTATGCGACCGTTCGAACAGGGGGCAAATCACTGCATTCGAAATCGAGTCTTCTTTCATGTGTACACATACTTATGTCGACGGCTGCAATTTTTTGGATCACAGTATTCGATCGCAATTAATATTGTCTACTACCATTTTGTTACATCGCAGCACGCATATGACAATAAAGAAACAAAACGAGAAAGGAAAACAAAATATAATTAAATTGGTGAAAAACTTCAAGATAAATGAACCCAAATGTGCTTTTATGTTTCTCATCTTCGAAATCGCAGGATGAGTCCAATATTGTCATTATAAGTAGGAACATTGGTGACAAAAGCAATCCTTTTTCATTGCCAGAAGCTGAGTAAGTTGTGAGTTTAAAGCAAAAGATTAGAACTAAATGTTTCATCGTTTGTGCATAGATTCAAAAGACGGTTTCGGCTCTCTAAGGAAGCTTTTGAATACGTTTTATCGGAAATAAATATCTGTGGTCACATGTCAACGAGCGTACCACCCGTATTGCAGTTTGGCGCTTTCAGCACACTGCCGGGAATTATTTTTTTAGTGGAGTTGGCACAAAGCACTATGTGCAAAGCGGTGAAAAATGTAACAAATGAAATACACTACTTAGTGGGAAATCTTTTTCTTTCCCTAAAAACCATAAAATTTATATTTTTTTAATTTATTTCTTTAATTTTTTGTCGCTTCTTAGCTATTTTATTTGTTTTGCTGCTAAAAGCTAGAGTTTATTTGTTTTCGATAGTGTAGTAACAATCGAGTACAACATCGATTAGATGCGTTTCGATAACGAGTCCTGTGATCCACGTTAACAGCATTTCGATGACAAAGCACTCGATTTCGAATGCGGTGATTTGTCCCCAGGTTCGAGTTCGTTTAACTTCCAGCTCAATATTCGAAAAATGTTACTACCACATTTAGAATGTTCGCACGCTGTCAGGACCGATTTGTAGTGCCAAATGTTTGTTGATTTTTCCATAATTTTTCGCATGCAAAAAAAAGTTCTACAATGCACCATATCAAACAAATAATTTTCAAGGCAACCAAATTGTAATTTTTGTATTGCAGTTCCCCAAACAGGCGTAGTGCTGGGTCGGCTCAATAAAAAAAAAAGAAATCTTGGGAGATCAAAAAAAAAAAAAAAAAATTGGGTAAAGGTTATAGATTCCATCAATGCCGCACCTTCTCACAAATGCGGTCCCGCCATTTGAAGTGACACCTTATGCAGTAATTGCTGGAGGAAACTAGAAACTAGAGAAGACTTCTTCATACCTACGAGCCAAAACTATTGGACTACAACTGCGGCGCACACAACAGTCCTACACTTTCTTAAGTCTATACCGGAAGACATGAGCCACCATGCCCCCCTCCCCCATTCAACCTAACCTAATCCTTTTTTTTTCCAGGCAACACGACAACTTTGATTGTTTATTTATCATGCACAACTTCATTAGAGTTTAATTGACATGACAAATAATCACTTTTATTTTTCCTTTATTTTACACTCTAAAATTACAGCTGTTGTAGTGCTGTTTCGTTTTCGTTTATTAAGCTGACCCAAAAAAAAAGAAGCGAAAATCAAAAAGCCATAAAGTTTTAAAAACAAACAAAGCAATAAAAAAATAAAGCCGACAGAAAACTGCAACTATTCATCAGCAATAGCAAATATTATTATGAAACAATCACTCTTTCACTGGCAAAAATAAAATAAACACCAAAACCCAGCGCCCAACCAGACACCTTTATTCAGCACTTTATCCAGCAGCAGCCAAACAGTCAGATTTTTACTTTAACAATAAAACATATTGAAAGGATATTTATAAATCATGTAACAGGATCTATAGGAAATGAAGCTTTATTTGTCTTTTTTCTGTTCGTTTTTATACGAGCAAATTGAGTTGTTATGTTTCTGCCAGACTTCAACTGCTGCTGGTGGTGTTGACAAAGACTGACAAAATAATGAATTTACTTTTTGTCAATAACATCAGGTTGTTTCAACTGTTTTTGTGTTTTTTTTTTGCTTTTCTCTTAGAACAGGTCATAACTAAAGGACAGTTAACATGGCTCGACTATTTATTTAGTTTAAGTGAAAAAGAAAATAAAACTGAATAAAAATAATTAAAATTAACAAATGTTTTTTGCAGTTAAAAACACGAAAAATGCAGTCATTTTAGCAAAAACAAAAATCGATGTCAGCAGCCATATTGAAAATAAAATAGCATGTGTGAAACAATGTTAATAGTACAATTTAATTTAATTTAATTTAATAACTAGAGTTATGGACAAAACTACTGAAGATGTTTGATTTACTTGCTGGGGGTCTTCACGGCAAATAAACTTGCAAATAATCATGTTTACAGCTGTTATATTCTGTTGCCAACACCTTATGATTGCGTGTGGACCGAACAAATATTTACAGTGGACTCCCGATAATTTGTAATCGCCAGGTACCGGACATTTCTTACGAATTATAAGGGGTTTTCAAGTTAATGGCGTTAAAATAAAATAAATACGATTTAGCGGGGGTTTTCAATTTATCTACTATCTACCGTCTAATTCATAAAATTTATAACAGGTTTATAAAGCTCTTATTTTTCATACAAATATGTCAAATAACAGTCTCATAAGCCTGTTATAATTTTTATGAATTAGTTGGTAAAACGATAAAAAGAAACGTAAAAACAATTGTTAAAACTAAAATATGTAATAGCAAACAAAAAACCATATACTAATAAAACTGAAAAATTCATTTTCGTAACCTAAAATTCATACAAAATAAAAGTAAAAAAAGCAACAAAGTCATTCTAATCATGTTTCTGTTGTTGTTAGTTTTACGAATTATAGTTATATATAGTAGAAATTAGCAAGCAATTACGATTTGAATGAGGTAAAGAAGATTTTTTTTTTGAAAAAAAAAAAAAGAATTGCAAATTAGCGAGGAGACCAAAATGTCTGAAAATCTTACGAAATAACGAGACTTGTTTTAAGGGACCGCCAGTTTATTACAAATTATCGGAAATTACGATTTATCGTGGTACGTATTTTCGTGATATGACAGTATTTGCAACCACATATACTGTGAAATAGTTTATTTTTAGGAAATTATATTGAACATAAACTGCCAAATGTTGTTGGCCATTTCTGTGATGCCACTAAGAAACTTCTATACACTAAAGCCCCGACTTGCGACGTTCCGAGTTTTTTTAAAACTGGAATTTGCACCGTTTGGATTTCGATATGCATCCCTAAACACGGTTACATTTTTTACTGCATCATTTTGGATTACCATTTTTAGCATTTGTAGTGTAGTATGTATTCAGCATCTTGAGTTCATTAGTTTTTACAACTTCTGGCAACAACGATCGTCACCTGTAGGTTAAGAAATTTTCAGATTGCATGAAAATAGGGGGAATCCCCTTTTCTTGTTTATATAAGTGGTGCTAAGAGCAGCTATCTGGTTATGGTAACAATTTAGTGTGTGTGATTCACGGGAATATGCCTTAAGGACGTAAAACATGAGTCAAAGTAAAAGAAAAGTAATAAGTCTGGAATTAAAATTGGACGTAATAAAAAGTTTTAAATCGGGAGAAAAGGCTGCTAATATATGAAGAGTTCTTGGACTAACACCTACAACAGTAAGAACAATTTGCAACAGAGACAGTGATAAGATAAATCAATTAGCTGAAATTGCCACACCACACTACTCCAATTTAAACAAGATACAATAGCAAGAAATCCCTTATTGGCTAAAATGGAGTCCCTTCTTTGCATTTGGTTACATGATCAAAATAAGCGAAGAATGCCGCTGTGCAAGGATGTAATAAAAAACAAGGCTCTTTCTATTTACACCGACCTTAAGAAAAATACATAAACATTTGTTGAAGTAAATTAAATAAATAAAAATGTACTCATACTAGTATTTTTTATCAATAATACAACATTTTTTGCTTTGTTTTAAATATTTTCGCCAACAAATTAAATTTCAGTGAATTTATATAGAAAAAAGTGAATCGATTTGCATCGTTTCGATTTGCGTCGCGTTTCTCCGGTCCCCATTAAAGACGCAAGTCGGGGCTCTAGTGTAAGTAGTTTACGAAATATAAAAAAGTTACATCTAATTTTTAGTTTCTTATATGGGGGCACTCTTCAGGTTTTACTTTTTTATGTTTTTTTTGTATTGTTGTTATTGCACTCATGTGGCTGCACATCTTGTGCGCATTTCACACCTTTGTTTTTTATGTTGCGGAAGTTGCAAAAGTTCCGATTTTCACCATTTATCGTATGGGGACACCTTTTTGGTTTTCATCGTTTTGTTGTTGTAGTGGCAAGTTAAGTTGGTATCTGTCAATATTTCAGCCCGCCACGTTTTACTCTTTGGAAGAATCGGCACGGATGGATGGACGAACGGACGTCTCAGCAATAGGGTTCATTAAATTTTTACTCTATGACAACGCAACTTCAAAAAAAGTTCAGAGTAAAAGCAGTATTAAGATAAATACTTTTAATTTCTATCGCTTAAATAAAAAAGAAATGCGGTCGGGGGACCCCCGTTAGGAACGAAGTTCCTTACGTTTTTTTTTCATCTTTGAATATAATACAAGGTGAAATCTGTATGTTTTATTTTGTGTTGTTTTTGAAGTTTTGAAATTTTATGATTCTTTAAATGTTTGGAACGTTTTCCAACTAATTAATATTTATTGGTAGGTGTCTCCGCTGCTGTCAGTGGAGACACCGCAAATCATACACAATTGCTTTTCGACAGTACACCAATACATATAAACAGCTCACACGCTTTCGTGACGATTTCTACTAATTTCCACTACCAGCAAGCCGCGTTAAGGAACTTCGTTCCAAAAAAGGTGCTTTTGTATAAAGAAATTCAACAATTTTTAGCATTAATTTAATGATATGACAACAGTGATTGTAGATTATTTAATTGTACTGTTGTAAAAAAAAGGTTTATTTGTTTTTAGAAAACGTTTAACTATCCACATTCCCTAACTTTTACTGTGTATAATGAAAAGTTATAAAACTGTAAGGTTTTTATCTTGAAAAATACCGGGAAGCATTAAAAAATTAAACAACAAAATAAAAATCAAATTAAGACAAAAAATATAAAAAGCTAAAATTTAACAAAAGATTGTCAGTAGCTGTCTCTACGTCAACTTCTGCAAAACAATTCTATCAAAATGATCTGTATTATCAATTATTCTATACTGGTTCTCTGTCTAGTGGAAAGCTTGACGGCATACAAGATACCCGATCCAAAGTTTAAAGTCTATCGTAAAGGCTTTGAGGTGACGATACCACATGAACAGGGCATAGAACATTTTGGTTTCGCCATTTGCCGAAATGCTGAAACACAAAGCGATAATCTTGGTATTTTCAACGATCTTATATTAAGAGATGGCCAACAATGGCTTTGGGGATATAAAGATTTATATACAGAATTTAAATTGGGAGATACCATCCACTACTGTCTCAATATAACAAAGAATGGAATCAATCATTTAAAGAATGACTTGGCTTACACGGTCAGATATTACGAGGAGAGCCATCAATATGTAATACCCGATCCAATTTTTAAATTTTATCAAAAGGGGTTTGAGGTATCCATACCATACGAGGATGGTATTAAATGTTTCGGTTTCACTGCCAATCTCAATTCGGAACTTCAATACAACACTGTGGGAGCTTTGTTCGATATTGTTACGGCTGATAATGAAAATAGATACATAACCTACAAAAATTACAACAATGAAATAAGATTGGGAGATACTCTATTCTATGCCATGGCTGTAACCAAATATGGAAAGCATTATTTCAAACATAATCTCAATTTCACCGTACGCAGTTACGAGCTCAATCACCCATTATATTGAGCAAATAGTTTAAGTTATAACAAATATATTTAAAGACATTCACCGGTATGCATAAAAAATAAAACATTGTTGAAACACATTTTAGAACAAATTTTTCATATAAAATTTTTTTCTAAAAAGTATTTGAGCAAGGTTTTTTTTTTATGAATACCGGTGATTAAGTTTAATTGCAAAAGAAAAAAAAAATAATTATAATTATTAAAAATGTTTGGAAAATATTTGTTTTGAGCAAAATAAATAAAGCTCTTAAATAAAGACAGATTAAAGTCGATGCATGAGAGGTATTTTACTTTACGCATTCGAGTAAAAGATTGCGTTCAAAACAAGCGTCACAGTGGTCATGAAACGGCCATGGTATGTACCCCAGCCAGCGAGAACTCGTTGTTATTAATCTAGTCTTCTTTAAAAAAAAGCTGATTGCTACTATTTTATCACTAACAACCCTTTCTTCATTCTGAGGTAATAAAAGCGAATTAAAATAGCGATATAATTAAATTAATGCCCAAAGCTCTTGAGCAACGTTGAATTTTTCACACAAAAATTTTTATGTCAACATAATTTGATTAGTGTTTTTTATTAAAACTATGCTGTATTGTTTTATTCTTGCCAGAACACTTGCAAGTGGCGCTTCATTTACTTTGCACTAAATAACAAAATTGTTGCTGAATACATTTTAATGCGTTTCGTGAAATGAATAGAGTGATTTTACAGCAGCGTCTTCTCATACTTATTTCGTAATAGTTTTCTTGGGGAAACTTTAGAATAAGAAGCCAGGCTTTGAATGCAATCAGTTTTCGTGGACCTACCAAAACTAAAGTCGAAGTCTACCGCAAGCTTTTACTTTGTTTATAATTCGTTGCAAACGTAGCAGAATTTTCTATGAAAAATATGAAAATGTAGGCAAAAGAGAGCTGCCAGATAAATATTTTTGCACAGAACGTAAAATCACGAGTTCATAAACGGTTAGAAGCATCCAAATTCGTATTTTTTTTCATTTCATTCAATACATTTTTTCATAAGTATGTAAAATTTGTTCTTGACAGGGTAAGAGATTTTCTCCTCCATAACATAAAAGGCAATTCAGACTATTATACTGTGTATTAATACCTGCCAAAAATTCAAATAATACGTGCAAGTATGATGCAGTGAAAGGAATGTGTTATGAAAACGAGAAATAATACGATAAAAAATTGACATCCCATAAGACTTCACCGTTTTTTGAAAATTTTCTAAACGATAATACATTTCATTCGATCAGGACTGTTTTTTTAACACAAGCAGCTGTGGAAAAATTTACTAGCCAGTTGTTTCACAGCCGATGGCGTGCCTTCACTGATAGTATTTGATTTCATTATACAAGGGTTCGAAATTTGGAATCTGGTTACCGTATACAAATGTATATTGCTCTAGCTGTGTTTAGAAGATAAAATATTTTTGTGTTATTCAATTTGGTTCTATTTTACATAACTATTATTTTAGATGCTGAATATTTTTTAGCGCCAGCACGTCCACCGCCAACATGAAATTGCTCTTCTGCCGCCGTGTAAAGTTTTATGTTGGGCACGTTATGTTATTCTGTGATTAAACGTATATATGATTAACGTATGTACTTACAAATGCAACAGCTGTTTTCTTTTCCACCCAAAATTTTTTATTTTATTTGAAGTGTGATGGAGTGAATGTAAAATGTAATTTACGTTAGACTTTTTGACTTTAATCTCACAAAACTCGATAAAAGTATTTATACTTGTATAATAGTCTGAATTGCGCTTTAGCAACACCGGCTTTGCGTACAAATTCTGCAAACATCTGGCAGCACATTTTTTCATTTTATGGCAATTTTTTCCATTATACTAAAGCTTCGTATAGACGGTTGTCAGATCTTACAATATTGTAAGACCTAACATCGTGCTGGCAATATACTGGAAATACAAAATTGTCAGCATTAAGAAAATTATCAGACAATTGCAAGAAAATCTTATAATTTCCTTTGCCAGACAATTGTCTGACAATAAATTTAGCTACCAACGAAAATTCTCAGATTACACGGATGTAAGGTTTTCTACGTATCAAAAATTGCCAGCCAATTGTTATTATCAAAATACACACATACATGTCATTATTCACTCTCGCTCAATAACCATGTTTTTAATTTTTCTTCTCTCTTTTCTGCAACTTTTTACCTCTCGTATTCACATTTTTACTACTCTCTTGCTTTTTCTTGCCCTTTCGTACACACACACACATTTTACTTTAATATTCTTTGTCATTACTCTCACAACGACGCCATTTTAAGGTGTTGAGAATTTATGCATCTTAAAATATGCCAATGCCTGACAATGTACTAGCAATGATGATGCCAAAGTGGTCAGACGATTGACAGTTAACTGACAATTAATTGTCATTATGCTTTGTCGAAATGCTTTTGCTTACAATATTATCAGGAAGAAATTGTAAGTTCTCACGATTGCTTAAAAATATTCTATAAATTTTCTGACAATATTGTAAGATTTTATAATCGTCTATACCTAGCTTAAGTCCGATAACTTTTTTTCCTATTTTGATAACACTTCAAGTAAAAATTCTTTTTTGTCTTCTTTAAAAGCGTTGATCTCTACGTATTTACAAAAAAAGAGTGCCATTTTTAAGGAAAAAAAAACTAACTTAAGGGCATTAAAATGTGTAATGAACAATGTTTTTACCTTTTTAGGAGATTAATTTCCCTTAAATAAAAGCCGATATAAATTTCTCCCCAAATGTTCGATTTTGGCAAGTCAATTTTTTATTTATTTTATTTAAATAAATCTGACACTCCTTAGCCTTCAAATATTGCAATAAATAATGTTTTTAATTAAATATCGTATTATTAATAATTCTGTGCTTGTTCAGATTTCAATTATAAAAGTACATAAAATCAAGAGAAGTATACATATGAAATTCATTTTATTATCACACAGTTTTGATTATGTGATTTAAAATTCTATTTAATCATTTTGCAATTTATTAAATATTTGCACATAACCACGAAAAATATAGCAATTTTATGAAAGGCTATGAGAAATAAAAATATTTAAACGATTTAATTAGCGCTTTAGAAATATTATTGGTGACATCGACTTCTATAAAGGCAACATTGTATATATATATTTACATATATATTTTCTTCATAAATAAGTTTATAAATAAGTTATTAATATTATGCATATGTATATTTCAATATAAAATTTTTGTTATTGCTTTCATTAAATCACGCAAATTAAAGATATACTATACACGTAACGGCACAGAAAAAAAACTGATTAAATCTCAATGTAGTTTAACCACAATGCTGAAATTTATTATAACGAGCATGCATATGCAGGGCTTGCACAGTGCTTCAACTCGTATAAAAATGTAAAAACCAGAAGCAGATGACACATATGGATTTGGTATACTGATATAAAATATTTTGGGTCAGATTTATAATATAATGGTACCAATTGCCATAAAACAAAAAAATGTGCTGTTGTATGATTGCAGATTTTGTACGCGAAGCCGTTTTTGGTTATAACAAAGAGAAAATAAAAATCACTTAGCCCTTCCGAAATCCGGTTGTCAAAAACATATTAGATTTTAGATGCTTGAAACCGTTTACGAATGTGCGATTTTACGATTTGTGTAAAAACCTTGCTCTGGCAACACTGTTTTACCAATATTTTCGTATTTTTCTCAAAAAATGCAGCAACTTCACCATGGAATCATTAACAAGCTACAAGCCTCCAATAGAATTTGACTGCAGTTTTGGGTTCCAAAACCTGTGAAAGTCATTCCTTTTAAAGTCTGGCTCTTTATTCTAAAGTTTCGGAAATATTTATTTACGAAGAATGCAAATTTTTCTTAAAAGTTTCATCACGGACATACCTGCTGCTCATATCAGAAAAAAGTATTAACATTTTCTGAATGTTTGTCTACCATTGACAGCCACTATATCTTTTTGATAAATACATCATCAATATTTCAGATTCTATGTTCAAGTATAAAATTGTCTTTGATAGGACCCCTTTTTATTTAAAGTCAGCATTTTCCTGGGCTAAAGGGATTTTTATTATCTATATCTTTTATATTTCTTGGCCACCTTTGTTGAAAGAAATTTTCAAAGAAAAATTTGTTAAATCTTAGAAAAGCTTTTTTAAATTATTATTTTTCAATCAATTACATTAGCCACATATGACACCTTGTGCATACCCTTAATAGATATTTTGAATTAAAATCTTGGTTGTTTTTCACCACAGTGCACAGTGCCCATTGCTTACATTTTATAATTTTGCTTGATTTTCAATAGTACTTATTTAAAACTGTCACTATTAATTGAAAATAATTGCTGGCATCTGGTTTATTTTTGTTCTGCTTGTATTTGTTTTATGCATGTTGTGAAAAAAAGAAACGAAAATATTTCAAAATGACCTTTGAAAAGGGAAAAATCTTGCCATGTAAAAATGCATTGAAAGTTTGCCATGTAAATCTCCTATGATTGTTCAATTAATCGTTTTTTATTTATAAATATTAATTCGCTGGGAAATAAAATACAGTATGTTTTTTGTTTAATTTTTAAATGGTATTTATTTTAAGATGGACTTTTTTTTAAGTTACTTAAAATTTAGTTTTTCCTTAAATCCTCTAGTAATTGAAGAGAGGCCATTACATCTAGAAAAAGCCACTGTTTGGTGCGCTCTTCGGTACAGGGGTGTGACGTTACTTTTAAGAAAACGACGATTAAACGACTGTGGTATGCTGTTACATATAAAATAAAAAATTAATAGTGGTGGCGTTTGATATAATTAAACATTTAGATGGAAAATATATATTAGCTTGGCTGGCTGAGTGGCATGAGGGTCGCTTTGGAATCAGGAGCACATGAGTTCAAGGATGGGTGCTGACGAGAAGTATGGCGGCTAGTTGTCCAACCCGCTAAATACCTTTGCTATTTTTTTATCTTATTTAATTAATATCGATCATAAAAATAATATAGAAAGAATTTGCACCTGATAAACGTAAAACAAACAATGATTAAATTTTTTAAGAGTACATTCATACTTTAAATTGTTTTGTTCCCAGGACGTATTCAACAGGCTCTCTCTGAAAAATTGTGTCAGCAAGTTGTTTTGTTAAATTTTATTTCGCCAAATTACATTTTATTTATAAGTAAGGGAAACAACTTTTATTCAAGTTCTCTGAATTTTTAGTACATCACAGTGCACCATACTCGTATATGAACCAACCAGGACACAAGCCAAAATAAAGAACGCTTGACTTTTATAATGAACCACAAAATAAAGAAACATCATTTCAAAATTATGTTCATATCACTTTGTGTTCTGTGCTTTTCCGGTAAAACAGAATCTGTTGGCGTTGTTGTTGTTGTTGGGTGTAGACCAACATAAAACCCTTAATGTGTTTTGTTTAAGTTTATGTGCACCCGCCTCTTCCACAAAATCAACTGTTGGGTTTCTGATCTGAACTTATTACGTTTCCACACTCCAATATGCACACGAATACATACACACGAATAAAAGCTCTCAAACGCACATGTATGTAAAACTTATTGTTATAAAATTCTTAAGAAAACAGTTTTATTAAAGTTGTGGTAGTGTAGGCGGGTATGAGCGCAGGAGAGTAGTTTGAAACAAGTTAAGTATGTGTGTGAGTGTGTGTGTGTGTGTGCGTATTTCGACTAGAACAGCAAAAACTTCTATAAAAAATTTATGAGCAAACATTAATGAAAGTTTTCCTATTATAAATGTACAAAATTATGTGGCTGATGATAATGCCAATAATATGAGTACAAGCGATAACGATACAACAGCAGCAGCAAGATTGGGGTTTAGGCATTTGGAAAACAAAGCTCAGGGTAAAAAGACTTCTTACCAATTTATTTTTGTAGCTTAATGAAAGATGTGATTTAAGAAAAGTAGTTAGCATATTTAAATATTAATTTTTTAAATAATTGATGTTAGTTGTTAAAGGAGTTTTTTTTCATTTTCTTAATCTTTTCTGCTTTCATTAAAATTAGAAAGTTTCTTAAAAACTTTAATAAATACTACCAAATTACTTTTTGAGCTGCAAATTCGTGTAATGAAAGTAATACAAACTGTGCTAGAGGTATTTTTAATGCTAGTTATTATGTATTTATTGTAAAAAGTTGGCATACTATGAAACAGGTGAGGTTAATTTAAAGTAAATCTCTTCGTCATAACAAAAATTCTGTTACATGTGGGTATTTCTCATCTGGCATTGCACTACTTTAATATCTGCGTTATGCTATTATACGACTTTACTGAAATTTCCTTTGTCAACAGATAAAAACTCAACTGTTTTTTTTTTTATGTAAGAAAAGTTTATAGAAACTTTCTTTATTATTTCCATTTTTGTGGCAATAACAAAAAGTTGCTTAGGTCTAATAGTTCATATTTTCATGAAAGCAATTTTGCACTTTAAAGATAAATCTTAAAAATTTTATCATAGTCCTAGAAAGCCTGAATATCTCTTAAGATTTTAGGCGAAAATACAATAAAAAGCCTTAAATGGTTTTATTCTTAATAATTTAGCGGTAACGGCTCGAGAAATTCTACAAAATAATTCAAACTTTCCACTCATAAATTTCCACTGCCATTATCTCAAATTGATCGACTTGAGCTCTTTATATTATTACCAAAGACACATTATTGTGTTATAAAAGCTATATTTGAAGTTGAAAATTCCAAAATACGGACTTAATAATGTATTTAACATTTTCGTGATATTGGAGTTCTTTTGCTTGGATACTTTGTATCAAGTTTTCCATGTCTTATCTCATTTAGTTTTAATTTTTGCCTGCATGTAAAAAATATAGTTGAGATAACTATATTCGAATAGAACCATTCTATATGGTTACAGGCTAACAATGTTAATTAGTAACTGAAACATGCATATTGTACCTTTCAGTGAGTAGGTTATTGTGGCCACTAACCGTGTTATTGCTGTATTTGATCGTAACGCCGTCATGTTCGTTCACACTATTGTAATTTTTAACTAAATTGATGTCGCATTCATTAATACTGTTGTTATTTGATACCATACTATTGTCCCATTCAAATACACTAGTGTCAATTCTAACCAGATTTTTGTAATTTTCAATCACATTATTTTCGATGACCAACCCTTTGAACCAGATCCCCATGGGGCTTCATAGTTACAAGGGTGGATCTAGGGCGAGGGAAAAACAAGACTTGGTATTTATATAGAAAATATCACGAAACTGTTATTTCGTATGCCGGACATTTGCACAGTTTTTCAGGCGGAAATTCGGGCAATTACGGAGTGTATTAGGGGGCTCAATGAAATGGGAAGGCCAGGATCTGCGAATATATTTACGGATATTCAAATGGCCATTAGAGCCATTTCAGCTGAGATTACTAAATCCCGACAAACGCCAGCCCATTGAGTTAAACTTTTCTTGAGGGTGTATTTTTAAAAAGTTAATTTTTAATACTTTTGAAAAGTACTTCTTCTACACACCTTCCTTATGACAGTTGTTTTTAAAGTGTCGTTTTAATTAAATAATTTTGAATAAAACAAAATTCAGTTGTCATATCAATAGTTTCTGATGAAAATGTTGATGCCGTAAACCACAAGCAGGTGTTTTTGATTTAAATGTGTGTGTGTGTGTGTGTGTGTGTGTGTGTGGAATTTATCAGCACTTGTATAAGTGTGTGAGCTAAATGCTGCGGTTTCTGAATCCTTCCATTGAAATTTATTTCATTTCATTGTGAATAATAAAGCTGGATGCAAATTAAAATTGTTGGTATAATTGTCAAGCTTTCTATACAATAATTAATTTCACTCTTTTTCCAAATCACATAGAGACCACAGTGCCTCATAAACTACTAATAAATTAGAAAATAATAAATAATCAATCTTAATGTTTTGTTTTATTTTAAGTTTAAAAATAGACTTTAATGTTTTCTGTCTTATTCAGCCATCTTTAATTATTAATTATAATTAATTCATCTTTAAAGAATATTTGAATTCTCATTTTGTTCATGAGAATTTTGAAATAAGAAATGGCTTTCAAACATTGTTTTCAGATTTTTCGAGTCTACTGAAGAGTTCATTAGCACCAACGAAATGTCGTTGGCATATAGACTGGTAAGAAAGACGGAAAACATTAAGGTATGTTCTTAGACCTAAAATAATACATTTTAATTGGCTCGTATAGCGAATAAATAATTAAATGAATTTTTTAATGGTTTTTGCCACGAAAGAAGTGTTATTATTTGAATAACGAAAACCTTATTAAAAACCTAAAAGGAAACCTAATATTACTACATAACCTTCCGACTGTCAGTCGGCTACTCAGCCAACAAACTAGCAAAGCCATCAAGCCACTCAAAGAAGTTTAAGCCCATACATCACATGATGTACACATGATCATTGTAGTGAAATCAACAAGGAATAATGTTAGAAAAAACTAACAAGGTAACTTAGTGAAATCAACAAGAAGTTCTTGAGATATACAAATTATAAATAACAGTAATACAAGGTGTCCGGCGGAAAGATATAACCCTTTGTTTTGCCCTCCTTTTTGGTAACCATTGATTTTGACAAGCATGAAGTAGAGACGTGGCAAATTTATTGTGGAAACATATACGGTAACCCAAAATCATCTAATTATCGAAACATTTTATCAAATTCAATCATCGATTACTATGACGATGAGAAAGTTATGTGAAATCATGGGGAGAAACAACGTGCCAACAAGACGCACACTATTTATCGTATAGTGAATGATCTCGGACTGTAGCTGATGTGCTCAATTATTGATCACAGTGTATTGACACATCGGCTGATAACATTATTGCGGTTCAAAAATGTATTAAAAACAATCCATCAACATCAATTCGGCGCGGTTTTCAGGAGCTTTCCCATAATTTTGCCCAAAGATTTGCATTTATTTCTATTTAAGATTCAGTTGACACAAGAACTTCTTGAAGAATATCATTTATTCTGCCGCTCATATGCCAACAGGATATTACAGCTCGCCCATGACAACCCCGATTTTCATGAAAAAATCATAATCAGTGATGTGGCACATTTTCATTTGAATGAATAAGTGAGTAAACAGAATAGTCTGTTTGAGCAATGGAAAACTTTCAAATGATTCATCAGTCATCTCTGACCTTTGCATCCATTAAAAGTGACAGTCTGAAGTACAATTCAGTCGGGAGTGATCATTACACCTTATTTCTTTTAAACTGAATGGGGAGAGATATCGTGACATTATTGGAAACTTTTTAACGCCATAACTGCATGCTTTGAGTTTGATTACCATGCCAGGTGTCAACAAGATGGTGAAACATGGCATACAGCCAGGATTGGAATGGAATTAGTGCTAGACCTCTTTCGACAATAATTTATTTGAAGAAATAGTGAGCTTAATTGGACTCCACTGCCACCTGATTTGACTGCTCCGGACTTCTTTTGTGGGAGTATTTGAAAAGCAAAGTTTATTTTTTTTTTAGACTGGAACCAGTACTTAGGCATTGACTTGTACTGGAACTGGGAACATAGGAGAGAAGGATTGGTGGGTGAAAAAACGAAAATAGAGAATGTTTGTGGAGGTTTGAGTAGGCAAACAATTTTTTTTGGAAAACTGTGTTAGCCAGGATTGACTGTTGGTAACTTTTCTGCTTAGTGTCCAGTATATATACCTACGACACTATACAGTTCACAACATTTAACGTAACCTGTTCAGCAAAACGTTGACTATACAGATGACACAATAACCACGAAAAGACCTATTACGAATGTATACTTTGACGGACTTATTTTTAAAAATATATCATATCTATTAAGATCTCATTTGGCAAATATGTCTATACATTATTTGTCAAACAAACGTTTAATAGACATGGAATATTTTTAATATTTAATTATTTTGACCCCTTTTTTCTTATATTTTATATATTTATTTGAGCTTAAGGTCTTTTAGAATTTGATTATTTGAGTATTTTTGTCAATAATTAAATTCTAAAAGACCTTAAGCTCAAATAAATATATAAAACACATGGGATATATTCTTTTAAATCAGAATAGTAAAAAAAAATCGCAAAAATCATGTCTACTCTGATCTAAAGTTTACAAACAATTCTAAGGCAAGCAAACCAGAAACGCTGGAGCAACTCAAACAAAATACTTGTGATGAAAGTAATGAAATATCGCATGAGATTTTGTGAGAATGCAGTGAAAAATGTGCTCAAAAGGCCAACAGAGGCGGACATAATAATTGTCTACAGAGAAATAAAGATGAGGAAGGTAAGCGCTGAGGTTAAGAGATCTGTTATCGAGGACCTGCAAAAGGACATTCTTATAGAAAAATTGCTGACAAATTTAATATTTCCTTTAAAACTGTTGGAAATATTGCAAAAAAGTCCGATTTAACGTTTCCAGCAGCCCATTATGGTCGAAATTCCATTCTAACCAACAGAGATCGACACATCGTACAAAGACTTGTTGCGTCAGGGGAAGCAAAAAATCCACGTGAGGTACAAGAAAAACTACGTTTCAGCTATAACATTAATATTTCAGCTCGCACGGCCTTGCGAGAACTCAACAAGTGCGGTTTTTATGCGAGAAAAAGAATAAAAAGCCACGTTTGACTGCACGCCATAAAGCTTTGCGATTTGCTTTTGCCAAAAAACATAAGAACTGGACTTTTGATGAATGGAATAAAGTTATATGGACGGATGAAAGCAAAAATAATCTGTTTGGACCAGATGGGCCAAAATTTGTGCACAGAAAGAAATTTGGTGGCGGCAAAGTGCTCTATTGGGGGTGTTTTTGTGCTAATGGTGTAGGAAAACTTCACAAAATTGACCGAAACATGGACGCCAATATGTATATTGAAATAATCAAGACATCTTTTTTAGAAAGTGTGAAAGATTGGGGTCGTAATATAGAAACATCTATACTACAGCAAGATAACGACCCCAAACATAAGGCCAAAAAAACTATTGACTTTTTTAATACTGCCAAAATTTCATTGCTAGACTGGCCCCCACAATCGCCGGACTTAAATCCGATTGAAAATTTGTGGGGGATTCTTAAACACCGCGTATATAATTACAAAAATGCTTTTAAAGACTCAACGAAGCTCTGGGAGCGTTGCCATGAAATTTGGTTATCAATAACACCCAAAGAGTGTCGGAAATTGGTAGAAAGTATGCCCTCTAGAGTTGATGCGGTCATTAAAGCCAAAGGCGGATACACAAAGTATTAATTCTCGTCGTTTTTGAAACCGCGACAAAAATGTGTACATATAATTAAATAGATTTTGTTGCTATACTTGAAGTGTGTTTAAGTTATTTTGCTTTTTATTTCTTACAAAAATAAAAGTAACAGATACTGTTTTAAAAACATAAAACATTTTTTAATTCCTTTTGTATTTTAGATATTTTTCAAAAAAATAGAAATTTGTAGAATCATTTACACAGTTTTGTCTAGTACTGTATATCTGATATTGTCTTCCATACATAGTTGCCGACATTAAATAAATTATTTATCAATATGAGATCCATTCTCTTTCATTTAATCAATAATTACAAACGAACATAGCAGTATATCTACCCGGCGAACACCCTGTAGAATCACTAAGTTTTTTTTTTTTTTTTTTTTACAAATTTTCTGGAATTTTATGCGTTTTTCTTATTGATAACATTAACAAGTTCTACTATATAAAAATAGCAGGGTATCTCTTTCTGCTGGGATAGCCTTTAGCGTAAATACGTTTCATAGAGAAAATCTTATTGATTTTATGAGCTAGAATTGACTCAATGCATAAGCCGAATCTTGAATGGCACAAATAATTTTCAAATAATTTCCTTTGAATCCAACTCTAGCTTCTCAGACACAAATAGAAAAAAACGTTGCTTAGGAGAAGAAAAACAATCTGGGTTATAGTAAGACATAAAATCAATTTTAATTTCTCACGACTTCTTTTTATGCACTTTGTAAATTGTCTTAATACTTCTGGTTATTTGGAAACATATTATATTTTATGTTAAACGAAAATTTCATTTTTTTTGCTTTATGATTTTGTGCACCAACAATAAAAAAAATGTAAAAAGTTCAAAAATTATTTTGCAACAAATTTTGTTTGGCACAAAAATTACACAAATAAGTGGAAAAAAGAAATAAAATGTCCCCTTAAGAAAATAAAAAAAAAAAAAAAAAAATTTAAATGGAATAGAAGAATAATTTGATTACGTTTAAGTTTTTTCTTCTTTTTATTTTCCTGTCTTTCTCCAAACAGTTTGCAATTTAAAGTTTCCGGGCTTAAAAAGCCTAAAAGTCACTCGAGTCTGTGTGAATGAAAGAAGTTGTGCCTTAAGGTTTGTGCAGTGAACACATTTAACAAAAACTAAAACTCGCACACTGGCTCCAAGGAGAGTATATGCAGGAGACGAAAGCATCTTCAACATTTGTTCTCATGCAAAATAACTTCAAAACCCAGAGTATATGACCATGCAGAAGTTCGACATGATCAGTATAAAGCGTGATTTTATTTTTAGGTATTTTAAGGACATTTTTAAGCTTGCCTTAAGAAAAGTATTTATTAATTTAGTATATGGAAATTAATTCCCTACAGACAATTTACAATACATAATATACAATTTTGTTACATTTAAAGACAGCGTTTAAAAAATTTAAAATATTAAAATTTTTTTATGAATTTAAAAAATGAATAACTGAGTTTTTTACTGCAGCGGGATTTAAAGAAAAGTCAAAAAATCTATAAAATTGATTAAAAGTATAACACATTCTCCTGAGAGGATCAGCATCAGCATAATTTTCTCTATAAACTTTTACCAACAAAGGAATAAAATTACGTGATGTACGTTGAGGAACGTTAAATAAGATTTCGTTGATCAAAAATCCAGAGCAGACATCGCCATTAATAATATTTAGAATAAATGATACATTCAGCATAACTCTACGGCTTTTGAGAGTAGGCAGCTTGATAAGTGCAAGTCTATTTGTGTAAGGGGGCATATTAAGAGGATCAAAATGTAAACTTCTAAGACAGAACAAAAGAAATTGTTTCTGCACGGATTCAATTGCATCAGAGTGACATTGATAAATTGGATCCCATATTACTGAACCATATTCCAGAATGGGTCGTACCATTGCTATGTATAGTGCTTTTCCAATGTATGGGTCGTTAAACTCTTTTGCCCATCGTTTTATAAATCCAAGTATACGGTAAATACAAATCCAAATGTAACTTATTTTGGAATTGTTAATTACTCTATCAGGCCTTTGTTCGATTTTACTTCTTCGGAATTGAGAAAAATTTGTTTTGTGTTAAAATTGTGGTGACCAAAATTTCTAAAGAAAACAAGAAAATTCAAATATGAACTTAATTATTTAATTGCTTTAAGAGCCAATTGAAATGTATTAATTCAGGTCCAAAAATGAACCTTTTCAAAAAATTTTTGCTGTATTTTTTGAAAAGGTAATTTTTGGACCTGAATGAAAACAAGAAAAGTAAAGTTAAAGACCTACTTGGGCTGTTTCACGCCCACTGGGGCATCAACACCCAAATTCGTAACCAGTAGCAGACTATTTTTTAGGCAGCAGCGATACCAGAGCTCTTCATTACTGCCTGTCTATATTTAATCTAATTATCAGCTTTTAGTTTTGTTGCTGTGTTTTTATGCTGATTATAATATAATTTGTGTTCTTTTACTATTATTAAATTAATATTGGAGTTCGTTGCTAGTGTGTAACTGGCTGTGCTGGGCCCAGCGATATGCAGTGTTAATGCTGTATATATTGAGAAAATTTCTGAAGAACACCAGTACAAAATATATTAAATCAAATAAACACTTTCTATTTAGCACAATCATAGTGGAATTGCTTTTAATTCATATTCATTTTACTTCAAGCCTGTCTTAATCATTTGACCATAGTGCAGAGGCTGCAGCAAATTTAACATTATTAACAAAAAGAAAAAAGTCAGCAACTTCATTATCATGATCATTTATACTTAACATATTTAAAATTCATTCAATGCACAATATGTATGAAAACGTGCCACAGGGACTGTGTCAAATAAACTAACTATTGGTACAAGTTGAGAAAACAAAAATATATATATGTATATATATACATACATACATATTTCTTCCGACCCTTATAACAATGGCACACAATAACACATCTTAAGTCTTAACCAGCAGCTTCTCAATTGCTCTGCCAATTGCTGCTTCCAACAACATGAAAATTGCACTTAAAATAGAAAATCATAGAGAAATTGTAGGGAAAATTTAGACAAGAATAAAATTAGTAATTTTTCTTTGCATTTCAATAAAAATAAAAAAAACACACACACACACACACACTGCACCATTTGTACGAAAATTGCTGTTATGCAGGAAAATGTGTTGAAGCCGGTAACATGTTTAAAGGCTTTGAAATAAGTATTGGGTATTATTATTTGTAAAATATAGAAAGCCAGAAATTTAGGCATACAGACGGTTAAACATGCGATAGTCAAGCGTTTTGGCACACACACACACACACACACACACACACATATAGACAGACAGTCAAGCAGGCAGGCAGGCCTTTTAGCCCAACGAACCGACCAACCATCCATTGAATCAACCAACCATGTGGTTATTTGTTGCCTGCATGCATTTTGTAGTTTTCTTTAACTAAAACTATGAGAGCACAACGATCGATTGGTTTCCAAAAAACAGAAAAAAAAAACTTAACAAAAACAAAAAACCAATTTTCAATTTTTGTTTAATTTCTCTATTTGTTTTGTTTTTTTGTATTTTGGCAATCTTGTTGGATGGCAACAAAATGGGCAAACACACGAACATGTCTTAAAATGTGGGTCAGTCATTAGATTTTGTTTAAAAAAATTTTGTAAGTATACATTTAGCGCACATATATACATATATATTAATACAAATTACATGAAATTTAACTCTTGATTTTATAGTAAATTCTTTAAAAAAAGTGTTTTAGCTTAAGTGATTTTGTAATCAATCTTAGTCAATGATTTTTCTTAACTGTCATTAAAAGCGCAAACGCTTTGTTCGCAGGTATTAAGCAAACAGGAACAATTGGATCTTAATTTTTAAATTCAGACTAGATTAGGAGAATGCAAGCCACTGAAATTGTTTTGTATTTGTTAATACAAAAGCCAAGTTTTGTCTTCAAAACCAAGTTTTGTCTTCAAAACTTATCGACTTTGTAGGGATCTCTCGCGTATAACAGTGGACCAGAAAGGAAGACTTTTTTTCATATTCAATAGCAATATTCATCGGATCACCAAATGCGAAGCTACAAAAAACAAAAACAGAAATTCCGGCTTCCTATAAAAGTTTTACCAACACACAAATCTATTGTAGTAGTGAAAACTTTTCTTTTGCCCAATTCACAAATCTCATTGTATCAGTTGTATTGTTATAGTAATTTACGTGAGTGTTTATTTGGTATTAGTAATTTGTATAGAAAGTATATGCATTAAATTCCTATGTTTTCCAAAAGCTATTTTCAATCCATACCTGAAAATAGTTGATCAAGTGAATTTAAATTCAAATACATTTGCTTTTTTTCAAATATACTCAGTTTAAGTTTAAATAATAATAATAAAGAACAGAAGAAGCAAATTCAAAAAAAAAAAAAAAAAAAAAATTATTCTCTTTATACATCCAAGGTACATATATGCATTTGCTACGATTTGTATAACTGAAAAAAAGATAACAAAGCAAACATAATGTAGCTGTTATTCCCGAGCGTTTTTAAAATATCTGAAATATTTGAAGTAATTGATTTTGTAACATAATATTAATTATTTTTTTTTGTTTTTAATTACAATTTGTAAAAGATATTGTTATATTTTACTATGTATGTACATTTCATTTAACACAAAATACCCAAGTATACCCCTAATTCATATTACACTAGAGCCCCGACTTGCGTCGTTAATGGGGACCCGCAAAACGCCACGCAAATCGAAACGACGCAAATCGAATCACTTTTTTCTATATAAATGCACTGAAATTTAATTTGTTGTGGCAAATATTTAAAACAAAGCAAAAAATTTTGTATTTGCGATAAAAAATACTAGTATGAGCACGTTTTTATTTATTTAATTTACTTCAACAAATGTTTATATATATTATAAAAAAATAACAAAACCATAAATTAAGAATGCATATTCTGTGATTCACCAGAATTGTTACTAAATTGTTACCATAACCAGACAGCTGCTCTTAGCACCACTTATATCAAAAAGAAAAGGGGATTCCCCTTTATTCACGCAATCTGAAAATTTCTTAACGTACAGGTGACAATCGTTGTTGCCAGAAGTTGTAAAAACTAACGAATTCAAGATGCTAAATACATACTACACTACAAATGCTAAAAATGGTAATGCAGAATGATGCAGTAAAAAATGTAACCGTGTTTAGCGATGCAAATGGAAATCAAAACGATGCAACTCAAATCGACGCAACTTGAAATCGCATCGACGCAAATCGAATTTTTCCAGTTTTAAAAAGCGCGGCAAGTCGAAACGGCGCATGTCGGGGCTTTAGTGTATTATAAACAATATTCGTTTTTTTTTTCGCTGAAAAATGCATGTTTTGATATTTGCTTTTACCCCAGGTACTCAAATTTGATTTGTTTTATTTGCCAAACGTATTCTCTTTGTCTGAGAATTTTTTCTCATAATAGAAATAAATATTGTATTTGATGTGGCGCTGAGATTTTATTGCGGCTAATCAACTCATCAGTAGACTAGAAAAATCTTAAAAGATTCGAGTCTACTGATGAGTTGACTAGCAGCAACAAAATGTCGGTGGCATATAGACATTTGAGACATTAGTGAGGTCTATTTTTAGACCTAAAATAATACATTTCAATTGTTTCTTAGGGCAAATAAAGAATTTAGGAGTTTACTTTCTTCTATCATACTTATTTTATATTTTGCCTAGAGTTTGGTTAAATTCCCTTAAAACTCTACAAGAGAAAACCCCACAATATTATAAGTTTTTCTCTTGTTTTAATTGACATATCTAATGACCTTGCGAGCCAAGATTTTTTTATACATTCTTTTGTTTGTTTCTCTACTTAAAGTAGTTTGTTACAGGAAAAAAGAAAATTAGCAAAAAAAAAAAAAAGACAATAAAACATTATTATCTTTATAACTGCTTAAGCAAAGAAATAGCAGGCGATAAGCTGCTGAGGTTGCTGGCTATGGATGTTGACTGGTGGCTGAGATTTTTTACAAAGACAATGGCGATATATAGTTGTGCATATACATATATAGGGTGACGCACTAAGTACATTATTATTTAATAAGTGAATACAAAACACAAAACTTAACTGGAAACCAATTGGAAGCTGCTGAGAGAATATAAGATATATTTCAAATAACAGAAAAATTGCGATAACATCAAAATCAATAATCAATATGATTAGATATAGACAGTCAGTAATGAAGAGATCAGGTGTTAGGATGGACATGCACTACTGCTTAAAACAGTTAACAATAAGTCATGGCCTGGGTTCGAATCAGACTTGGGTGCTGATGAGTGACGTGGTGGTCATGAAACAGCCATGGTATTATGTACCCCAGCCAGTAAGTCTTCAACTTTACTTTTCTTGTCTTTTTTAGAAATGTTGATCACTCCAGTTTAATTCTCAAGAAAATCCTTCTTAATTTTGAGGAAATAAAAATTGACCTCAAGCGCCATAAAATTATTAACTATTGTAAATTAATGCACATTTTTTTTAATGCTTCTTTTAAAGTTCAGTTGGGAAAACTTGGACATTTTGGGATAAAAGAAAGAAAGAAAATTTCTAGTATTGTTCAATTCTCTTTTGAAAGTAAGAATTTTTTGGCAAAATTGTTTAACCAAGTTGTAGTTACTGAGGAAAACTCTGAAATTTCCAGCCAGGTGGCAAAATGTCATATTTATGATCGAATGAACTGTCAAGCGTAAAAAATGTTGAAAAAATAACCGAAATACCATAAATTTAACGTGATGTAATTCATTTGCTGCAAAGGTTTTTATACAATTAATACCTTTTAACATATAAAATTTAATTTTTACACGAGCCGGAAGCAAATTAAATATAGTAGCAGCTTCGAAATTCGTGCCTAGAAGCAAATGCGTGAGTTTTTCAGATTGAAAGTGTGGCTGGGCACTCATTTTAAGATTGACTGCTACGTGAATAAAGAAAGTTACAGAAGAAAGAACCTCTAAGCATTGGAGAACAAATACACCTAATTGGATACACGGTATGGTAGAGATCAGCTTCAAAAACATAATTATTAATTGCTTGTTTGTTTAAATGATTGCTATGAGTGACAAGAATTTAATTAAACATACATCAAGCAAAGGTATGACTTTAAATGATATTCAACTGGCTGTTTAAAAGCTGCCAGCTTCTCATGATAGTCCATTTAGTCATAAACATCTTTTTTATGTTTTTATTTATGAGAGAAAATTAAGCCGGGTCGATTTGTCTGGGCAAACATTTTTCAATATTGTGCTGTTGATTTCTTGTTGGCTTTTTGCATGAGAGAAAAAAGGCTTTCTATGACATATAACATACTACGTTTCCAGGAGGACCGATTTAATACTTTTTTTTTTTAAATTTGGGAGCCCCCTCTCCCCCCTAAAAAGGTATAGTAAGGGGTGAGTGTGCTCATACATTTTACTCATTATCTATCTTTATGACTGAATCGGTGTTGATGAGAAGCGTAGCGCTTACGAAACATTTAGTTGTACCCCAGCTAAAATAATGATAATTTAATTACTAGCAGTCATAGCAATTGCTTGATTTAAGCCCTCCCCAAAATAAATTGCAATGTGATTAAACATTTCTTTTAAGCGCGGAAAAAGGATTACACCAGAATTGTGGTTAAATTTAAATGTTCTTACATAAATGGCTCTTATAACGTTACCCATGTGCTACCCTGTAGTATTGGTAATAAGAAAAGAAGTTATCACTTCTGTTCAAAGAAACTATGCGCTAAGAAAGAAAAATAAAAATCCTTGGCAATAAATATTCAAAATCAAAAAATAAGCAAGAAGCATGAGAGAAAAAAAAACGTGAATGCTAAATCGTTTCTTTTCCTTTTGTTTACTGATAACTGCAGTAAATTTTCTTTAAAATTTAACTTATTATGCATTTTATTTAGATGTGCAAAGGGTAAGGTACAAATATATTTAGAAGCAGATCTATAATTTTAAAACTTAGTCTTAAACAGTCTCAGTAGAGGCCAGAAAATAATAATTATTTTCCTTAAAAGTAATGGAAAAATAGCAACTTTTAAGCGTTTTTCAAAGGTTTCCGGGTCTACTGGCGAATTTGGTAGCATCCATAAAATGTCGCTGACATATACAAGGTGGCTCAAAAGTTGAGAAGAAAGCAGCGAAGTTGTTCCGCGTTTCACTTCTCTTCTACTACGTTCACACTCGGTTCTTCTTATCTGAGCGGTAGCTGCCGCTTTTAAAAAATTATAGAAGATGTTTTCTACCAGAAAGTTTTCTATCTTTTATAAGATTTGTCAACAATATTAATTCCATGTCTCCTTGAGAGAATATTGTTTACTTTGAACTTTAACGTTTCAAACGCTGTGAATGTCTCAAAATTGTATTCAATCTTGTCATGATATACAGAAATATTAAATGCATGCTTCAAAAACTGCGACACACACGCGCGCTCGCTCATGAATAGAGTTTCTTTTTTTAACCAAATGTGTTTTGATAGAACACGTGATTTAGATATTATCACGTTTCGCCAACAATGTGTTCCATTCTTTTAATGCAATATGGCTTTTTTATACTCCTTTGAAATTGTTTTTATATTAGTATATTTTTTTCATGCATGTTGTGCATAATTTTTCATAAGCACTTTCATTTCCTTCTTTGTTTTAAAGACTTTTGATGAACATGCCATAAATAAGCTGCTGAAAAGATTATATGAAGAATAAAATATTTTGATTGCTATGAAAAATATTTGAGTTGATATATTTCAGGAATAAATTTTTAACAAATGCAACTTTTTTTCGAAATGCTCTAAAAAACCATTATGTGTTTGAATAATTGCCTGGTTTATAATGCTGTTATTTGACAAATTTGTATGGAAAACTTGTCAAATAAGCGTTTCATAAACCTAAAATATTAATTATGAATAAGGCCCTTAATATTAAATATTAATATTAAATTGAAGTACAAGTTATTGTTAAATGCAAAAGTAAATTTTTTTTTAAACATGTTTTTTTTTAAAACCCTATGAAAGCACCTCTAAAAGTGCCTTTAAAAGACGTACACCGGTATTCATAAAAAATAAAACGTTGCTGAAGTACATTTGAGAACAAATTTTATATGAAAAATTTGTTCTAAAATGTGTTTCCACAATGTTTTATTTTCTATGAATACCGGTGGTATTGTTTAATAAATTAGAAATAACAGCGCGTTGGCTAAAATAGGATTTTTTTTCTAGTATAGGAACACACATATTTTCTGAGAACTATTCGTAGTAGACTTTGATGTTAGAGCAGGCATAGAAAAGATGATTTTCAGAACATACACGCTTCACTGTGAGGAATTAATGGCTGCGTACGGAAGCAAGTAGAATGAGATAACTCTTAGAACTTGTCAAATCTTTGTGTATAGTCCATCACAGAATAATGACTTCTGTAGAAGTTGTCGTGACAGTTAAGAGGAAGAAGCTGTGTATTGCACCGCTCTGGAGCTTGACTCAAGCTACAAATATTCATCAAAGGCTTTTGTATAGCAGGAGCTTCAGTCACCTTTCGGAAAGATTAATGATACATTTGGTTTATACCATGCTCATACATGCGCCTTTATTGAGATAATCGCAATAAAGTCCATTATTGAGCTCAATATTCCATACAAAAAGTCAATAAAGTTATTGCTTAATAAACTCAAAATTGCTTTGAATATTGAGAAAAAGATGAAACACAACACTGTAAAAGATGTGTTTAATAAGCAAAAGTATACAATGCGAAATGAATGACGAGATAAATGTCAACAAAAGCAAACAAAACAAAATAATAAAAAATAAAAATAAATACAATAAAAATAAAAACATTGCAGCATTTCCAAATTTTTTATTTCTTTTTCTTTTTATTATTGCCGCTATGGAGTCATAACATGAACGCACTACTTGTACAAGTTCCATATTTTTATTGTACTACACTAAAATCTTTTTCATAAAATGCAGTTTTTCTTCCATTTTTCTTATTTGAAAATATTTTTCACTTTTTCTTTCTCACTATCAAAACAACGACAACAACTTTTTTCCAGCTGTCAAATACTAATTGAGTTAGCGCAATATTTGTATGTATGAACGCAAAAAATATTATGTCAATAAACTAAATATTATCTCGATTAGAAGTGCATGTATGAACAAGGTATTAGTTACTTTCCTCTCTTAAAAGCAACGGAAGGCTGGATCTAATAGAGCGTGCGAGTCAATGCTATTCTTCGGTCCCCTCGTCCCTTCTTTTTTCATAAATATTTGATCATCCCAAATTATTTTCCTCTCTCACCTCTCCCACCTCATCAGCACATCGCTATCTTTTTGCGGTTATCACAGAGTGATTGTCGTCTAATAGTGCCACGTAGGCTCAACATTTCTCTATTTCACTTTTCATCAGCCTGTCTGGCTAATCTAACCTATCCCCCGTTGATTTTTCAAGTTGCAATTGTACTTTTATTATTTTTATACTACAATAACTTTTTGCTTTTAGGTCACAGTCATTTGAAGTTTTGCAGCTACTAAAAATTCTTAACAGCAACTATGATTTTGATTTTTTATACCCAAAGACCAATACGTTTCCTGGAAAACAGAGCATCATATTTTTTTTTTTTGTAAATTTTAAAGCAAAAAAGGTAATATTTAAACTTTGTGAAATAGTGAATATTTAGTGCTTTGTTTGCAGGAAACACAGCAGGATTTTACTTAAGTAAGTAAACTCGACGACGAATCGAATAATAGCATCGTGAACCTTTAAGAAATTATTTACAAAAAGCCTTTAAGAAATATTTGTAAGTAATCTATTAAAGCTTAGTCTCAAAAAATAACCATAAAGTGTGACACCAAAAACATTTTCTCATACTTTATACTTACAAAGAAAGCTCTACAAAAATTAAACAGAAACTTTAAGGTTAAAGGGAAATTTTACAACCAGTTTTAGCAGTCTTATGCGTCTGAAAAATCATTGAATTTTGTTTTTTTTACATCATAGAGCCACAAACACTGTTTGCAGATTTTTTGTTCTCTTTTTTTTTTGTTTTTTTTTTGTTTCACATCAAACCATAAAACGTGTAATATATTTTATGGCAGCATTATGACAAAATCTGTTTAGATAAAAACAAATTTTTATGATAAAAACTTGAACATAAAACATAAGTTAAAAAAGTACAAAACGCTTGAAGGATAGTGAATGTTAAACATGATTTAAGCTAAAAGAAAATTTATGGTAAAATGGTATAAAAAAAAGCAACGCCAAGAAGTGACAAAATGACAAGTAACACATTTTTTACATTTCACGCATATTTCTGTGACATGATGAAAAAGAAAAAAGAATCTGTTCGCCTGCCATTAGAGAAGTTGATGGCGAACACAAGAATTCTTATTCTTTCTTGCCTCTAAAGCTTTTAAAGCCAGGGGAGATGAAGTAGTACACAAGAAGGAAACAGAAATATAAAAAAAAACAACTAAATATATTACAGGATGATTTAATATTCTTTTTTTTTGATGTGGAGAAACAAATTGTTATTTTTCATTTCAGTTTTAAAAGTGTTGTTAAAGATATTTAAGAAATCGGTTATTTTTATTGGTCTGATCACATATAATAATTATTTAGATGTTATGTATATCGCTAACATTGTTTGTTATTTATGCTGATGTTAACTTTTGTATTTTTTTAGGTTTTAAAAAAGTTGAACATGAAAAATATGTAAAAATCTGGTACGAGTAAAATTCCACAACAAAGGCGCAAATGTAATTTTTTATACAAAAGAAGAAAGAAGTACTAAAAAACACTCATTCAAAAATTTCTCTCCACCACCCAACAAGCACAAAATTTAATAAGATTAAATAGAGACAGTCAGTGAGGAAAATCTTAGGGTGCAGGGTACTTTTTAAAAAATGTTCGCACTACTGCTTAAAAGCAGGTTTCAAAGTTAGCTATAAAATAGCTGTGGTATGTATTGGAGTTGTGTGGGTGTGCTGAAAATTTCATATCACATTTTAGAAAAATCATGCGTGAGTGCCTGAGCGTGATTTAAAATTTAAATTTCGTGCGTGATTCACGAAAGTTCACGAAATTTCACGAAAAAGTTAGACATTTTTATTATTCGAACTTTGTCTTATATAATTATTTTTGTATGAAATTTATCAGGCTCAAGTTCTTTCTATATTATTTTTGCGATTGATAATAATTAAATAAAAGAAAAAAGACATAAAAGACATTTAGCAGGGTGGCCAATTAGTTGTTTCGAAGCCGCCACACTTTCTCCTCAGCACCCGTCCTTGAACCCAGGGGCTCATGGTTCTAAACCATGCCACTCAGCCACCCAAGTTGTTGTATATTTTCCGTCTAAATTTTTAATTATATCAAACGCACCAATTCTATTTTATTTTTATATTAACAAGTAAGTTGTAGTACAACTTGGTAACCTTTGTATGGTGAGAAATTCTCACCTGGTAAATAAGCTGTGATAGTGTTTGATATAATAAAAAAAAATTTGTTGATTTGTTGGCAATTGGCAATTTGTTGGCATCTTCACGAAAATAATTATAAAATTCAAAAACACAAAAATTAAATTATTGAAAAAATTTCATTAACAAACATTCAAAAAAATATTTTTCCCGCCTTAAAATTTATTAACATTATTTATGAGCTACACAAATATAAACAACATAAATGTTGTTAATACATTTTAAGGCTGGGAAAAATATTTTTTTCAATGTTTATTAATCAAATTTTTTCAATAATTTGTTGTTTGTTTTTTGAATTTTCTAATTATTTTCCTGAAGATGCCAACAAATTTTTGGCAAAATATTGAAAATAAATAAATAATTGTTTAAAATTATTTTTTATAAAAAAAACCAAAAATTTAAAAGCTTGAATAATTAATTTAGTAGTATAGAAAAAACTAGAGCCTGATAAACTTAATACAAAAAAATTAAGACACTAATTTTTTTGTTTTGCAAAAAAAACATTTTTCCTTGAATTATTTTTCAATGCAGTTTATTTTATATATATTTCTAATACATGTAATGTATATTTGCCTGGGACGAATTTTATGGAAGTAATAAAACGAGGGATATAATTCCTAGAGTAATTTTAACCCAGTAAAATACATGTAGTATGTAAATATGATAATTTTTTATTTTTAAAAACTTTTGGGTTCAGGAATAAAAATGTACACCCTCAAACCATAAATTTCAAGACATTAAAAACAAAATGCATGGATTGCAAAGAGTAAGCGAATCGGTAGAAGAACAAACTTTGATATGTATATATGAGGAGATTTCTTGTTGTAACTCTCCAGTTCTTCATGAACAAATGTTGAATAATTTTTTGGATAAATATTACATTGCAAAAGAACATAGTTCGGAAAGCGATCCTCTTGAAATTTAAATTGCATCATGGATAAAATTAAAAATCAATGCCAGCTGTAACATTTTGAAATGCGTAAGCACTCCAAGAGGTTCTGTAGAACTGCAACTAGTGAAGGTGTTTTTCGAAGTCAGGGCGAATGCTTAACTGTCTGCGCTCACAAGCGATAGCAGCATAACTCGACTTAAGGTAAAATCAAGTTATGTATCCTATAATGTTTTACTTGCTTTCACACCTATATTTCGCCTAAATATGAAGTTCTATTTAAGTTTAAGCTCCATGTCTTTAACGAAGTTTGTTAAAAATATATAAACAAAACAAGATTGAAATAATCTTTCATAGAAGCTCTATACAATGTGTAATAATCGCCAAAATGTCCTAGAAGACATGTTTTCATTAAATCTTGCATGAATTCTTCAATATATTTTTGATGGATCTAAAAATTCGTAATTGCCCATTCAGATCGTTCTACATTGAAAACACGGCATTCCCGAAACTATGTTTTAAGACCAACGCTGCTATCGTTTTCGATCACAGATGTGTGTATGTTTTTTAATTAAACTAAAGCGTGCTCCCATGCAAGAAACTGCAACTTTTCAACCGTAATAGTTAGACACTCAAAATTTGCACTGGATATGCAGTTACCACACAACATTAATTTTCCTTTTTTTTTTTTTTAATAATACACACAAAACTGCGACGCCTTTTTGCTTGTCTGCAGAAACACTCAAAGCCTTCGGCAGGAATCGAACCTGTGACCTCGGAGACTCTTGGTATATCACTCTACCAATTCATCCATCGAGAAGCTCATATATAAATAAAATTTTTTTACATTTGTAGTTTGTTTCAATATCAACGTGGTTGATAGAAATTGAATTTGCGTGATTAAAAAGAGTTTGTGCGTGAAAATGCTTGATTGAAAAAATTTTGTTCGTAAGCGTGCATGATGTGGGGCTCAAAAAATATTTTCGTGTATGAGGAAATTCATTCCGATTGTGAGCGTGCTTGATGTGAGCCAAAAAACACTCACACTTACATCTCAATAATTATTGAGTCTTAATTTTCTTTTCTTCTTTAAGAGTTTTGTTCAAAACGATTTTTCTATAAAACGAAATTGCAAAGCAACGATCTTTCTCAACTCTGAGGACATCATTCTTAGCAGGCTCGGATGCAGCTAACGCTTTTGTATGGCATAAAATAAAGTCTTATTATTGGTAAATTGCTTACTAGCGAAATAAATATATTTATCATTTTTTGTTGGGGTTGGGGGGGAGGGAATATCCGTTTCCCCCCTGGCTTCGCTCCTGATTCTTAGTATAACATTTACATGTACAATATTATATTTTTAGGAAGGAATGTTGTCGCTAGCTGGCTCAAATCAAGTAATTTGTTTGTCGTTGTCTTTTTTAAAAATGTTCGCTAATTATATTTAATTATAATTCGAATACTTAATGTAAACTACTTATTTCTTTTCATTATTATTTTTGTTCATAAACCAAAAACTTTAAACTTAACTTGAGTTACAACGTTAATGTTTGCTGGATTCCCTTCACGCAAATCAACACACACACACACACACACACATAGACACCCACCTTTGCCCCCTGACACCTAATGACAGTCTAGTTGTTACTTCCGTTACAATTGTTTGCTTTCATATTGACTTTTTCTGTTTTCTTTTTTTTGTTAGATGCTTGACGCTTCAGTATCGTTCAGAGATTTAAAGGCGTTATTGATTTAGAGAAAAAAGGTTATGCGAGTTTTTGTGCATCTGCTGGTAGTATTAGTGCGTTAGAGAAACGACACTGAAAGTGTTTTAACAAAAAACAATATAAAAAGCAAAAATTGCCTGATATCTAAAAAATCTTAGCAGACTTCCCAGTAAGGGAATTAAATAAAATTGTCAAGAACAATGCATTAGAAAAAAAAGAGAAAAGCATTATGTAAAACATACATTTTAGTATCTATAAAAACCTTATATTTCTCTAAAGATTTTTTTCGATTGGTACATAAACAATTTTATGGTGGATGCTGTTAACGAACCAACTTCTATTTTATTCCAATGCAGAGGCCTGGGTTAGTAGCGATTTTGGTTCTGATGATCGCTGTCCGTTAAAGCAGTTTGCTAAAAAACTCTTCACACTGTTACACCGCTGCTGTAAAAGTTCAGACTCACTGCTTATATAACATGTTTTGGCAAAAATTGTAATTTCATTTGCATAAAGTTTTCTTTGGACCGTAAAACGGTAATAATCATAAAAATTGTAGTAAATATCTTGTTACTTACGACTTCAATTAATTTAATGTTATGGCTACACATACCTGCAAAGAGAAAGAAGGAGAAAATAATTTTTAACAAATTGTTAGGAAAAGTCTTCAGAAATTGATCAAGTTTATGGCAAATATTTTTATGCTCCATTTATATTTATAAAATCTATTTTTTATAATTAATAATTAAACTAGCATTTACATTTTACAATAATTAAAATATAAATGCTAAATATTTTTGTTCGCGCTAGAGGTCTTCATCGACCTCAAGCCGGGGGAAATATTTAGTGTTTTTGTTGTACAATTAAAAAAGTGGGAAAATCTATAAAGATTCTTATTTTTAATAGTTTTTTATACACAGAGAAAAACGTCTTTACTAAATGCTAATTTAACGCCGATATGATTTTAGTCTCTACGTTTCCTAATTTATTCTTTTTTCAAGCTTTTGGCAGAAGAAAATCGTCAGTTTTGAATTTATTGCTTATTTGTATTACAGAAATAAAATATATACATGTTAGCGCAACAAAGTCTGTTTGGTATAGTGTTTTGTTGCAACCGAAAATTACAATGATTTCCTTTTTTTTCACCCCCACAGTATTTCATACACAAATACATGTAATACAATTACCAAAATGGTGATGAAAGTTCATTAATTTGTTTGTATGCATATTGTGTTGGTTAATATTAACTTTAACACTTAAAAGCTTTTTTATAATAATAACTGTAAATTTTGCTTGGCCGTTAGTGAATACATGTCTGTGTGTTTGTGTGTGTATTAAAGTCATCATGTTGTTGTGTGAGTTGCAAAACAAAGTATACATTGCTTGTCATGAAATTGTTCTAATGGGAATTAAACGTGGCAATAAATAAATGTTAAGCATATAAAACAAACTACAAAAATGTAAATGTTGAAAAGAAATATTAAAATGCATAAAAATATTTGTATGTGCAACAAACAAACACAACATATGACAATGTTATCATGTTTATGAAACACAAACACGATACAATAAGTTTTTCTTTTTGTTTATGCTGTAGACAGCGACCAATACTAATGCAGCATTTAACTATGCTCGCTGCTATAGTTTTTATAAAAAGTTGTTCTTTTTCTAAAACAGTGTTGAATTAATAGAACAACTTTGCACGCAAACTATGTAGTACACACATGTGTGCAAAAATATATGTATGTAAAAGTTTGGTTTGCGGAAAAAACAAAAACTGATATACATAAGTCAGCAGCTGGTGCAAAACTGTTTTTGTTTTTATTAAAGGGGTTCTCTTTTCTGTGTATTTATTTCATACTTTGCAGTGTACAGAGTAAAAAATGAAGCATGCAATGATATATTTGGGTTTCAATCTACGAGATCAGAGATCGATCAACTGGTGTATAACACCAATATTAATTTTATTTGCTGAGAAGAATTTCAACTGCTGTTGTTGTGCCAGTCTTTCGAAATTGTTATATATAAACAGCTAATACTTTTTGAGCGTACTCAAGCCCAATCAAAAGAAAATCAAAAGACCGTTTTATAAAAAAGTATTATCAGCCCAATTATGAATATTCTCAAGGAATTTTATTCGTAGGGAAAATGAAAAAATTCCTCCAATCATAAATTACCTGAGAAACAAAAAAATAAAAGTTGGTAATATCGAAAATTTTTATAGGAAAAAACAAAAAACATATGTTTTTGTAAAATACCTATTTTTTCCTCCACCGACTATTTTTTCCCTTCGATGTGGCTAAAATAGGGAAGGTTAAAAAAAATTTCCTAAGGAATTTATCAACATAATAAGAGGAATGGGAAAAGAGAAAAAACTCTCACGAAATTATCATTCATGAATGGGCTGTAATAATTTAAATTAAATTTAAAGTACTACATATTGAGTACTTCCAAACAAAGTGGCTGAAAATCATTGTATCAAGGTTGTCGTCTTTCTTATGATGGGTCATATACATTTTTACAAGAGGACATTACAACCAATCGCACTTTGTCATGTTTTACAACTTCAGCTGACCAATAGTAAAACAGAACAATGAGTTTCCCGATCTTGAAAAGATATTCAATAATAATTTAATATGTGCTGCGTGGGGAGAAGGCTAGTGCGAAAATAGGCGAAGAAGAGAAAGGAAAGCAATGTTATTGAACAATAGTCTTAACAAATATTCACACCGTTATTCATAAAAAATAAAACATTGTTAAAACACATTTTACAACAAATTTTTCATATAAAATTTGTTCTAAACTGTATTTGAGCAACGTTTTATTCTTTTTTATTAATACCGCTGACAGTATTTAGCCAGGTAAGAAAAAGGATTTTTAAGGAAGTCAGGTTTTTAGATGCAAAGTTTGCAGTTTCCACATTTCCACATTAAATGGTACAATTCTGTATATTTATGCGCAGTTCGCTATTAGGTAAATAAACATAAGGTGAATATGTGACATAAGCTTGATTCAAATCAAAGCAGCAGTTTGCTGGAAGTTGTATTAACAAACGGAAATTTTTTTCTTTCGAATTATCCTCTTGGCCGACTTGACTGTTGGAAATAAAAACTATTTGTGGGAGTAAATTTTCTGATTTAAATTTAATTTATTTTATAAAAGAATTAACTTCAAAATTAATAGTTTTTAAATGAATATTGTTTCCAACTGAAGTCTTTTTTTTTAACAATATTTTCAAAGTGAAATTTCAATTGAAAAGTGAAAATAAATAAATAAACAAATTCTAGGGAAATGAGCAAGTATTTATTAGATCTTGTTAACAACATTCTCCGCCTCGTAGAAAATTTCATTTGTACTGAATAAATTCTCTAGGTTCACATTTCTTAACATCAAGTTTAACTAGCTTGGCCACTCGTCTATTTAACAAGCCACCTGTTGTTTGAACTACGGCACTTCTTACATTTCCATCAGCAGACATGCAAACTGTCTTAATTATGCCTGGGGAATATATTCCTTGGGAAATTTGGATTCACAACAATAACCATGTCGCCATCTAAAAGTGGCGTGCATTTGTCGTACCATTCTGTGCTTCTTGTGATGAGTATCCATCGCTTTCCAGAAATATCCGCAAACTACTGCATCTTCTTGCAATTCTTTCTTAAAATACAATCATGTTTGGAAAATTCACCAATTAACTTGTTGTCATTAGAAGACCCCAAAAGAAAATCAATTGGCTTAAGAGCTTCATCTGACGCTTGGTCTAAATCTACATATGTTAGCGGCTTGGAGTTGATAACACGCTCACATTCCAGAAGTCCATTATAAAGGGTTTCGTTCGTAAACTAAAAGTTTGACGCAAAACCTCCTTTACAGATTGCACTAAACCACAGATGCCCAGTAGTGGCTGACATCAGCAAATTAGACTCACACTTATTATTACGCTCTTTTGTTTGATCGGTATTTTATGTTACAAATTGCGTTTGATGACATGCAATGTCTTATTTGTCATAAGACATTTAAAAAAAATAAGAAATATATTTAAAAAAAAACATTTTGAAGATGTTCACAAAGACATGAGTAAAATGAATAGCAAATTGTTTCCTTCCAGTGTTATTTCATCACTCTCACCAATACTACTACCATCTATGGGCATCTATGCACTAAACGCTCCCAACTTCCATCCATATGTGGCGCTGCTGGTGGATGAAAGTGCCAGGTTGTTACCGATGATGAAAATTTAAAAGACAGTCTATCTACATTCACAATAGCAACAGAACTTAAGGCGGTCCTTAGACGCTTTAAGCTCTATTTCTGCACGTCTAAAGTTTGTTCCATTGTCGCAATATATTTCATGCAGGGTACCTCTTCGACTTGGTTATGCTATATGTGATAATCGTAAGCATTCATTGTATACAACTAGAAGGCAACGAAAAAAAGTGGTGATGGCTGCTTAAGCTTGGAAAACGGGGGCTGTAGAAAATGGTTGAGTACGCTGCTCAAGACAACATGGTTTTAGGGATTGAAGGTTAGTAATATTCGCTAATGACGATGTTCTAGACGGAGAACGAGACTCCTAATCTGTCAACTATTTCTTAAGACGTATTGTCCTGCTGGTGGCTCTGATTGTCAGAAATTAATTCACACATTAAAGTCACAACATGGGCCGACATGATTGCTGCTTTGGACATGCGCTTTAAACCACTTTCCTGTCTCATATGAACGTTTAGGACCTACTCAGTGATCATAAACAAATACATAAAAATGGTGTGAGCGCATGTGAAAGCGTTTTTACACCAGGGATAGTGCAAGGCTTCCTTCTAGACTCTCAACTTTGGAATATGATGATTATATGCTTCATATCAAAAGGCCAAGTGATACCTATTAGCCACCAAAAAATTAAACTGCTCATAACTACTAAATAGTACTTTAGTCTAGAGGTGAACATGCAGGTTTTGCGGGAGATCATCAGGCTATCATTGAAATATCTAAGTCTATGGATTGATCCTACATTAGTGCTGGGAGCCTAACTCGAAGACGTTGCAACGAAAGTCGTCTAATCAACAGTTCAACAGCCTATCTTAATAGACAAATACCAAATACTCGAATTTCGATCTACAGCAAAAGGAAGTTAAGTGTGGTATTGACTGAATCAATCCTGCAAATGTGATCTGATTGAAGTAGAACATTGATCAGAGTATAAATAACCGCTTTCAGAGTCAGCTCACTCACTGTGCTCACTACCATTACCATTAGCTATAGCAATTGAGGTCATGTCTAAAGAACAAAAGGCCTTTTGAAGCTGACGAATACGAACGGAAAGAGTAAGCCATGGCAAAATTAGCAGGAACCCAAACCATACTAAGGTGGCAAAGTAAATGGAACAGCGAATCAAATGGCAGATGGGCAACGAGACTGATAGCTTATCTAAAAAATCGTCCAAATGGAAAGCAGCACCAAAATGAAGTTACTATCTATGCTCAGGTGTGGAAACTGGAAGGTGTAGCGACATATTCCAGATTAGAACATGGGCAAAATATCTGCAGAAAACATTGCAGTAGCTGTGAGGGCGAAAGAAGACAACTATATAGAAATCAGCTGCTATAAGTTGTACATACCTTAATTGATCAGGGTTGTGACTTCGATAAACGATACATAAAGCGCCATCTATTTGCGAAAACTATATTATACACAGCGAACATTTACTTTCATATTCGAAAAAAAAAAAAAAAAATAAATAAATAAATAAATAAAATGGAATGCCTTAACACCAATTGCAATATTACCGCCAATGACCGTATGGTTACGTGCTGGCTATGCCTAGAAAATTGCCACCTAAAATGCAGTGGGCTTAAATCACGAGATGCTGATGCTCTTGCAGATCCAGCAAAATCATTACAATGGTGTTGCCACCGTTGTAAATTGATTAACGTCGAATTTTACAAGTTTTTCAAAAGTTTTAAGGATCAGTTCAGCAGGCTCAACAATGAATTTTCATTAATTCAAAATAAGCTCTCTGAATTTGGTAAATTGTTTACTGACTTCCCAAACTTAAACAAATACACCTGTTATCAAAAATCTACTCTGCCCACCAGCCAATCTACTACTGAGAAGTCGCCAACTATCCCCCAAATTACTGTTTCTTCACCAAATTTGCCTTCGTATGGTTTGGAATTGAACCCTGCTGTATCACAATTGCATTCAAATAACCAAACTGTCTCTCCGTCGGTTTCATTTAATAATGACACTCTATCTATAATAAGCGGTGCCTCTTCGGATCAGCTATCAACACCATCTAGATCTAACAATCCGGCAAATCTCCGATCTATGCCTCAAAGAAAATCAATTTTTGCTTCTCGTTTCTGCACTGATACAACAGCTTAACAAGTTCTTGGCTATATTCAATCTAAATTACGCCTTGATCAACCTCACAATATAAATATATTCAAAATAAACTCTGGGAGAACATCTTTCAAAATAATCGTGCCAGTTAAATACTTCGACAAAATAGCCGATAAAAATTTTTGGCCTAAATATACATTTGTGCGCGAATTCTTTTATAAAGATGAGAAGCTTGCACGTATTCCTGACCTTGGTACAAAAAACTAAATTCATCGTTAAACCTCGATATACTATACCAGAATGTATGCGGAATGAATACAAAGCTAACTAACACTTTTCTTAATAGTTTCTATACAGACTTTCATATTGCTGCTCTAACAGAGACCTGGCTCAATAACAATACCCACAGCTCTGAAATCATGTGTGATAATTACCAAATTTTTAGACGGGACAGAATTGGCAAACAGGGAGGCGGAGTTTTGATTGCTATTTCCAGTTTATATCCAGCCGATGAGGTGTTAGTGGATAATTCTCAAAACATTGAAATTGTTGCAGTCTCAGCTCAAATTTCAAATATTTCGCTCTATATTACGTGCTCATATATACCGCCAAATTCTAATCCACAAGTTTATCTAATGCATGCACAGATAATAAAATCAGTTGCCAGTAAGCTTAAAGACACAGACCACATGATTGTTCTAGGGGATTTCAATATTCCGTCTGCATCATGGATATCTTCTGATGACTCTGAATTTTTGACTGCGATCGCTCCACATGATTGGATGCATGAATTCTTTAACTGCTTAGCTGAAATTAATGTATTCCAGATTAATTGTGTACGAAACATCAATGCAAGAATACTAGATCTAGTATTCGTAAATAATCCATCTTTGTATGATGTGAGCCGGACTAACCCTTTTTGCATTCCTGAGGATCGTCATCATCCCACGCTATTAATTTCTACACCTTTCGTGAAGAAGAATACATCATATAATATAGTCGACGAATTTTGTTTTAAGCGAACTGATTTGGATTATCTTAATCAATTACTTTTGAACATTGATTGGGCTGAAATTCTAGTTTGTAAAAATGATGGAAATGATTTCGAACAGCTCATAAGCAAATTTTATTCTATTCTCAATGATTGTATCGCAGCTAGTACTCCAATAATAAGAAAAATAAAGGGCAATCACCCTCCCTGGTTTAATAGAACGTTATCATATCTAAAAAACAAACGGAATAGACTCCATAAAAGATTTAAACGAAGTAATAGTCAGGTGGACCGCAGCTCTTATTTAATTGCAAGTAGTCACTTCTATAATGAAAACAAAATATGCTATGACAGATATGTCAATAATATGAAAGCTAACATCAAAAATAATCCAAAATTGTTTTTTAAGTTTGTAAATGCCAAACGTCGAGTATCATCTTATCCTACAACTATAAAATTCAACGGTTACACGTATTCTAATGATGATGATATAGCTAATATTTTTGCTGAATTCTTTGCTTCAACATTCTCTGATAAAACTTCTGATGGTTCAACATATCCATATGATATTTCATCAGCTTCTCCAATTTTTATCTCCTCACTGGATATATCAGTAGTCTTGCAGAACCTTAAATTGTTAAAAGTCTCATACATACCCGGCCCTGATGGTATTCCGAGCAGTATTCTGAGAAATTGTGCCGAAGCTTTAGCCTATCCTTTAACTTATTTATTTAATGTTTCGTTGAAGATCGGTTTGTTCCCTGAATGCTGGAAAGAATCTTATATTATTCCTTTACATAAATCCGGGAGCCGTAGTAGGGCAACAAATTATAGAGCAATTGCAAAACTGAGTGATATTCCTAAATTACTGGAGAAAATTTTAATCGTTATGCTTAAACGCGAAATATCAACAATAATTTCCAATAAACAGCATGGATTTTGTAGTGGGAGATCAACAGCAACAAACTTAATGGAATTAACATCATACATCAATGATAGTTTTTATAGTAGCCAGCAAACTGATGTAATATATATGGACTTGAGCAAAGCCTTTGACAAAGTAAACCACAAGATTTTGGCTAAGAAGCTTCATGCAGTTGGATTCACGGTAAATTTCATACGTTGGATAGAATCTTATTTAAAACACCGTAAACAATGTGTAGTTTTTAATAACTCAAGATCAAAGTACATTGATGTTATTTCTGGAGTTCCTCAGGGGAGTCATCTTGGCCCCCTCTTATTTCTTATTTATATCAACGATCTCCCGAACGCTATTGAATTCGGAAACATTCTAATGTTTGCTGATGATGTTAAACTTTTCTCCAAGATAACAAATGAAAACGATGCCTCTTCTCTCCAAACTGATTTAAATAGTTTATTTAACTGGTGCAGAGTAAACCTCATGGACATAAATCTGAGTAAATGCAAATCAATGACATTCACAAGATATTCACCCCTTTCAACTAAGTATTTCATTAATAATACAGAACTTATAAGTGTGGAGTCAACTTTAGATCTTGGAGTTTACTTCGACAAAAAACTTAATTTTAACTCGCACGTCACATATGCTGTCAACAAAGCAAATAGTATTTTGTATTTTATTAAACGCTGGGCGAAAGAATTCAAAGATCCTTACATAGCAAAAAATCTGTTCACTACACTAGTGAGACCTATACTTGAATACTGCACAGTAATTTGGGATCCGCAATATAACTCTCACATTAATAAGGTAGAGTCCGTCCAAAAGCAATTCCTGCTGTTTTGTCTAAATCACCTCAATTGGAATCGAACCGTAAATTTGCCACCATATCGCAGCCGACTAGCTCTTATTAACCTCCCTACATTGAAAAGCAGAAGAGTTGTAGCTAACATCTCATTCCTTTTAAAACTTTTAAAAGGAGACATTGATTCATCTAGTCTCCGCGATAGAGTAAACATTAATATCCCCACCAGACAACTACGATCATACGCTCCACTGCATCTTCAATTTCATAGATCAAACTTTTTAAATTTTGATCCTTTCCGTAGAGTTTGTGGCGAAGTAAATCGATTTTATGACCTCATTGACTTATCTGGCAATATAGATGTTATTAAGCGAAGACTTCTTTTATACTTAAACTCCATTGAATATACTTATAATTGCTTTTAATATTGTAATGTAATTTTTGATATGCCAATTCATCCTGTTCTCTACTATATGTACTAATTTCTCAGCTGTTGTATGCATTTAGCTGAAATAAATAAATAAATAAATAAATAAATAAATAAATAAATAAAAAACTATGTTGAAAACGTAAACCAAGTAAATAAGCAGGACCTAGAATTAGATAAAACACAAAGTAGGAGTCCCACCCAAAAGCAATGCGAAAGGGATCCTGTTGTGGTATTATGACTCAAGTATAGAATAAACGTTTTAGTGGCTGCTAACCCTACACTCTAGAACTGTGACCATGCTATCTGAGATGCGGCAGGTATTTTTCCTCCCCACCCGGCAAAAAATTCTGCCATACTTAAGTAATTACCCCGCTACAAATACCAAATTTCTTTTATACACATGTGCCGTTCATGGGACTAGACTTCAGCATTATTTTTGCCGTGTCTTATGTAATTCTCTGCTCAGGTCTAACTATATTAATTTCGAGTTGCACTGAGTTGAATGGTAAAATATTGTGAAAATGGCACTCCAATGGCTGCAAATGGTTTTCGGAGAAAGGCCAAAGGCCAGAAAAGGTAAAATTTGCCCCATTTCCATTAGATTAGGATTAAAAGCAAGAATTTTGAATTGTTTCCCTTGTTAACCACCTGATAAAGTAATCTCGAATTCGCAGCGCTGTGATAAGTATTATTACGTTTTTTTTTTCATAAATAAAGCTATTACCCATTGAAAAGATACATCTGATTTTCTACCCTCTATTTCTTTAGATTTTTTATTTTAAATATTTTTTATGCAACCAAAGGACCAACAACTACTCTCTTTTGTTTCCGTTTTGATTATTTGGAACAAAAACGCGCAAGCCAATGTTGTTTTAACCAGTTTTTTTTTCAGCTTCCGTGAAAACAAGTCACAACAGTAAACAGGGACACCTCAGTTTCTTGCTCCTTGTTCATGTTGAATCGACTTTTTGCAAAGTCAGCTGAATGTTGACAAAAAAAGCCTGATTGTAGCATGTATGTAAAAAAAATTACAAGATGAGTTTTGTGCACGTTTTGGATATGAAATTTAGTTTTTGTTTCATAAGGAATAACTCACAGGGGTCTAAATATGACCAAGCCACATGTCAACGTCCAGCTGCTGATTACATTTTGTCTTTGCCTCTGTTTGTAATTTTTTTCACTTGTATATATTTAAAATTTCTTATATTCTTGATGCTAAATTTTCGACCTTTGTTGTTTAATATTTTAATAGTTCGAGCTTTAAGGTCACTTGTTTTTTTTAATAAGTGTTTATTAAATTCAACATTTCGATACCTCAATGGTTATCTTCTTCAGGAATGTTTTTAGTTTTTTTTTTTCCTGAAGAAGATACCTATTGAGGTATCGAAATATTGAATTTCATTAACATTTATAAAAAAAAACAAGCCCAAACTATAGAAATTTTAAAATTTCTTCTGTGTTATCAAAATAGTATGGGCAAAATATTATATACAATGAAAAACTTACGAATCATGATGCAACCTTGTACTAGATGAGTGTCGTCCTCACTTATTTTATGGACTTGTTACAACTTTGGACTACCGTTTTATTTGTAACTCAAAATAATTCGTAGAACTTATACCATATTAAAGAAGTGAGTGGATCTCTTCATCACTCTTAATATATACTTCTATCAAACATGAAACTTCATCTTGCTCATTGCGAATTTTTTTTACAAAGAACTGAGAGAGAAGGTCAGACGGCTGCCTGTTGCCAATGTCCTTAATATATTCTAAGCAGATTACAGATACTCGTATCATAGACGACTTCTTATAAAGGGTGTTTTTTTTCGATGTATAGAACTTTAAGTTGCAATAAAACAACGATGGATTATTCAATTGACATGAATTTTATTTATCCGAAAGATAATCCTGTGGCATTACATTTTAAATATGATTTCTGGCATATGGCTGGCGCGGATGTTGTCCAATCTGGATATGCAATTTTCAACTACCTTTTGTGGCCGTACATCGGCAATAACACGACGAATGTTGTCTTTCAAATGGTCAAGCGTTTGTGACTTATCCGCATAGACCAATGACTTTACATAGCGCCACAGAAAGTAGTCTAGCGGTGTTAAATCACAAGATCTTGGAGGCCAATTCACAGGTCCAAAGCGTGAAATTAGGCGGTCACCAAACGTGTCTTTCAATAAATCAATTGTGGCACGAGCTGTCTGCCATGTTGCGCCGTCTTGTTGAAACCACATCTCCTGGACATCATGGTTTTTCAGTTCAGGAATGAAAAAATTAGTAATCATGGCTCTATACCGATCACCATTGACTGTAACATTCTGGCCATCATCGTTTTTGAAGCAGTACAGACCAATGATTCCACCAGCCCATAAAGCGCACCAAACAGTCAGTTTTTCTGGTTGTAACGGTGTTTCGACATACACTCAAGGATTACCTTCACTCCAAATGCAGCAGTTTTGTTTGTTGATGTAGCCATTCAACCAGAAGTGCGCTTCATCGCTAAACAAAATTCGCTTATGAAAATCGGGCAATCTCGTTTTGGGCCCATTCGACGAATCTACGCCTTACTTGATGATTGTTTGGCTTCAATTCTTGAATTGATAAGCCATAATAAGAATAAATCGCTTGACAGCTGTTAAATCGATCGCCATCTTGAACAGTAGTGCACACTTAAAGTTCTATACATCGCAAAAATACACGCTTTATAACGGAGTCAAATGATCGGCAGTTGTTTCATAAAAGAAGAACTTTTTGTGCGATCTCAAATCAATTTTATAAAAAACGACTTGCATATATTTCTTCCACTGTAGTTTTTTCTTAAACAGCTGCTTTGTTTTAACTATAAAAAAAATTTCAAATCAATTTTTCATTCATGAAAATGTAGCAACTAACCTTTTCTATTGCTAACAGTTCAAATTTTTAATTTACAATTTTTTGTCCAGTCCAGGTAAAACTATATTTCACAAACACAACACACAATGCTCTCGCACATGCACATACACACCACTGTATAGTTAGCATCATTGTGCTCTTTGCACAATGACAACATGTATGAAGAATTATTTCAATGAGTGCCCAAAGGACATGCTGAAGGATATTTATTCAACATGAAAACACATGCAAATAACTACATTCACACATTAAGTGCAGCCATTGGTTTTTCATGCTACTTTGACTATAAAAATATTTTTAAAACAAACTCATCCAGATGAAGCTAGAGAGAGTGAGAGAGAAGAGAAATGTATGCTCAGAAAAAAACAAAAACTACAGCAACTGCTGTGTGCAGGAGTTATTTATGCGTGTGGGTGTTAAAATGAAGTGGAGCAAAGTTCTTGCTTTATTTCCAGTTTCATTTCAGCATCTTTAATTTAATATTTATGATGAGCCCGATGCTTATCAGCACAGTGAGAACTTAAAAGGGCCAAAGATTGACATGAATCGGTATTTTTTGTATTTAAATTACGAAAATGGAAATTTCGTGTTATAAAATTTCGAGTAATTAGCGATTCCTTTCTTGTTGTGGCAGTTGGTTGATCTTCTTTACAGTAAATTTTTTCGGTTTGCTTTTTTTATTTGATGCGTATTTTCTGCTACTTTTTCAGGGCTCTGTCATTGTGCACCGTATTAAGAAAATAGTTTTTGCTCCATAAAAACAATCAAGTACAGGGCATAATTTTTTATTGTACCTTAAAGCGAAAATGGAGGAAAATTCAAATACCATGATATCTCATCATTGTTTGAGCAGATGACCTATAATAACAAATGCTAAAAATAACAAGTCGAAAACTACCAGGTGTCTCTGTATACAACGTAAAGTAACAGTTAGGCGTTACTCTCGAACTGTGAGGGATAGATGGATGAAATTTGCATAATATATGTATTCAAATATGCTCCACAACAACAAATGTTAAAAACAACAAAAACTGTAAAACTACCAGGTGCCCCTTAACAACGTAGAATAACAGCGATAACTCTCGAATGGTAAGAGATAGAGAGCCGAAATTCACACAGTCTATGTATTTCCAGATGCCTTACAACATCAAATGACAACAACAACAACAACAAGTCGAAAACTACTAGGTGTTTTCATACAGCGTAAAGTAGCAATTAAACGTAACTCTTATGCTATAAGAAATAAGTGGATGCGACTTATGCAATATATGTATTCACATATGTCATGCCATTCGTAAATTATACATACATAATAAGTGTGTGAGCCAGCCTCGTACTTGACTGCATTTGAACATTTATTAGAGAGTGAACATTTATTAGAGAGTGGATTAAACATGCCAAAGAAATGTAAGAAAAAGACAACACAAAATAAAAATATTGGAAAGTAATAGAAAAAGGCATTCAAGGAAAGCGTTTAGCACCAGCCTTTATGTAGTGCAACTACATTAGCTATACTAAATTGAATAGAAAATTAATATTGGATGCTGTTGCTAACACTTATCAACACCTATCCAATAAAACCTTTCATAATGCTGAATATCCGAAAATGGAAAATCATCTCCATGAGTGGTTTCCTAATCAACGTGAAAAAAGGCGACATTAAATGAATCCACATTAAAGGGCAGAGCTAAAGTAATTTTTAGGCAAGAATATTCCAATATGAAATTATTTATTTGCTTTAAGTGCCAATTGAAATATATTAATTCAGGTCCAAAAAAAATAAATGAAAAGGTTCATTTTTGGACCTGAATTAATGCAAGAATATTCCAATAAAGCTGAGAATGACTTTCGGGAATATCAAATATATTATGTCAAGAAAACTGGTCTATGTTACTGCTGCGTGTCAAATAGAACATATGTATATGTATTTCGGCTTCCGCAAAAAGGGCTTGGAACAGAGAATTCGAAAAGAAAGCATTTCTATGCTACTTGAAGCAAATTTTTTGGTTGCTGTAAGTTGTTGTCATTGGTAATTAGAAAAGCCCGAAATTTATGTGTGTGAAGATAAATTTTAAAATTTTAACCACGGACACAAACCCTCAAAGTTAACAGACCTCTGTTAACGTGATAACATGGCTCTGTTAAGCCCAAAAATCAAATTTTTATAAAAACATACATTTAAAAACAAAAATTTAGAAAAAACGTATTGTTAATTAACACCAACTAATATTTTCAAATTGAATTTTAATGAAACGGAGTCACAAAAGTGTCAAACGATGTCGCCAATGAGGAAATTTAAATTTGGTCCTTTTATCGAAAACGGTAGGAGATGGGCGAAAAAAAATTATTGGACATCGTTTTAGAGCCCATCATTTGAAATTATACGTGGGCTGAATTTTTCATTAAAAGTACACAAACACATTAGTCAAAAAAGCCCTGAAACTAGAATAGAAAAATCAACGCAATGTTTTGTTAAGAAATTTTTTTTGGCTGATTTCACGCAATCTTTAGCTTTAGAGGTTTGGGGCACCAGTGCTCTTTGGGACCAATTTTTTTTTGTAGCCAAATTTCACTACGGAAAATTTTCTAGCTCGTTATTCTATTAAAAATTCCATTTTTTATATTGTAGACGTTTTTCCTTCATAAGCTATGGGTGTATTTTGCATTTTAAGTTTGCGGGCAGTTTCGATTGCGTTCACTTTTATTGAAGCCAAATTTCTGATAACTACTTCAATTAGAATTCAAACGAATTTTCTACATAATTTATATTTAGAATTTAATGAAGTGTTTTTCACTTCCTTGCAAAATTTAATTTCTCTATTCTTAAACGACAAAACATCATATTAAAAACATTCCTCATGGAAAATGCTGTGATAAAAATATGTTCAAAATAGCTTTAATAAAGGAAGTTGCAAAATTAATATCTCTGAACAAACATATGATACAAAATAGAACTACATGATTAGATGTACAGGCACAATCTACTTCAGATTAAATTTTCCATACACTAAAACACACACTCAGACACACATCAACAAGGACTTGAAAACACCAATAGACCTTTTGTGCTTTTTATACTCTTAAACGAACTAACAAAAAACAAAACAAACTTCAAGCTTCCTTGTTTTTTCATAAATAATAAAGCTCATAAATGGGAAGAGCTGAAAATCTTAAAGGAACTTCAGATGCAAAAAAAAAAAAAAAATACACATAAAAAACAACTTTAAAACTTCAATAAGCAGGATAAAGAACAGAATAAAAACTCTATTAAATAACCTTTAGTGTAAGCTAAAGAAAATAAAAAAAAAGCTCCGGGCTTTAGATGCACAGAAAAAAATAGTTTGTAAATACAAACACCGTTTTTGTAAATACAAACAAAAATTTGCTTAAAACAGCACCTACAACGGTTTTTGTAAATACAAACATGAAAGGTTTGTAATGTTGTTAAAAAGAAACTGAATTTTATTTAACAAAACTTTTTGACATTTTTAATAATTTTTTTGTCAGACACCGGAAATATTTTTAGCAATTTTTGTTGTTAAAATATTTTTTTTTTTTTTGTAACTAACTTCGTTGTCAATAAGGAATGTTAATTTTCTTCTTATGATTGACAAAATTCGTTGTTAATCATTATTAAAAAAGCAACAATGCATGATTGTTATATTAACTAAATTTTTTGTTTTATTTTAATAAAAAATTTGACAAAAAGTTTTGTCATTCACAATTTGAAATGTGACAAAACTAATTGTTACTTTCCATTTACATACATACATATATATGTACATACATAGACATGTATTCCCTTATTGGAAAAAAGTCGTTTGTGTAGTATTTTAATGTTTTTATTTAGAGAGAAAATAAATCAAATACAACATTTTCATAAATTTAATAAAATTTTTAAATTTGTTTTTTTGCCTCCTTTTAAAAGAAGAAAATAGTAGTTATTATTTATATTTTTGAGGAAGTCGTTAAATTGAAAAATCAATAAATTTTAAAAACTTTTCATATAATTATTTATTTGAAAAATAAAGAATATATAAAACGAACCCAATTATTTATTTGCTTTAAGAGCCAATTGAAATGTATTAATTCAGGTCCAAAAATGAACCTTTTCAGAAAATATTTGCTGCATTTCTCAGCCGTCTATATGCCGACGACATTTTGTTGGTGCTAATCAACTCATCAGTAGACTTGAAAAATTCTTAAAAGTTTGTTTGAAACTTAACCACTTATTCCATAATTCCCATGAACAAAATGAGAATCAGAAATGTTCAAACAAACCTTTAACACAGCAAAGAAAAGTAGAAGTGTTGCAAAACAAAAAAAGAAATGTTTGCTGTTAAAGGTTTGTTTGAACATTTCTGATTCTCATTCTGTAATTTAAGTTATGAAATTAATACTGAAAACTTCAATTTATCGACAGTTAATGAAATTATGCTATGGGAAAAATCTTATCAGATGAGTTGACCATATTTTTAATAAGTAAAAACTATTTTATTTATTGAACAAATAGTAAAAAGGAATATTTTTACAAAACAAAATAAATTTTGGATACTGTGCATTAAAAAAAGATATAAATCAACTTTTCATGATTGCTTTACACATTTTCAAAATTTACCGTTTGAACTAGACATTAACAACAACATCAAACATAATTGTATGCTGTTTGGTGGCATACGAATATGTGTACAAGAAAATGCCTAATATTTTCAACAATATATTTTGTTGAAATGTTTAATTAAAGCAAAAATATGTTGTTTCAAATATTAACAATGTTCATTGTTGAACTGACTATAAATTCAGCAAAAAGTTTAATTGTAAAAGTTTGTCAATATTATTTTTATAACATTAAAAGAATTTTTAATCATATTGAAAAATTTTTTGTTGAAACTTCTGAAAATTCTGGTCAACAATTCAGTTAATTAAAAAAAAAATGTGAAAAATCTGACAAAATGTGCTGTTAAGTGATTTTATTCAAAAAAAAAGAATTCAATTTGTCATATTAAAGAAAATCGTTGTCATATTTAATATTTTGTTTGTTGTATTTGTTTTTTAAATTAACAACTAGCTTTGTCACTCCGAATTTGGTGTTATTTTTTTCTGTGTGAGTGCTAGGGGCATAAGCAACAACTATGAGAACAACTCTACGCTTTCACACATACGGATACATATTAAACAATTTGTTGTTTATTGGCCTTTGCGTACTCAATCTTTCTTTCTTTCCACTGCTGTCAATGACTCACAGCGCCAGAGTAAATATGTGGTAATAGAATTTTGTTGGTAGGATTTTGCTATAGAACAAACGATAATTAAACCACAAAATTCTTTATATGCCTTCTATTATATCTTCATGAAATAGCACGCCTTAGAGTTAAAATAGTTTAAGAGAGTCGTTCGCCGAGTGAATAATTTCTGTGACAGAAAATTGTGGAGGGCGAATGGGTAAATAGATGTCAGCTTTACCAACAGTTGCAAGGACCAGTGTCTATGTTAATAAAATTCGCTGAGATGTTTCGTTGTGTTCTATAATTAGCTTTTTGAAAAAAATAGAGAAATGCATAATATTTCTAAGCAATTTATATGGTTTTGTCTAAACATATGCTTTGATTTTATATATTTATTTTCTTGAGCTAAAGGTCTTTTTTTTTTTTTTTGTTAAAAATGTTTAATTATTTCTGTCGATATTTCGCTCTCGTTCGGATAGCCGCTTCAGGACAATAATAATGAAAATAGTTTTTATTGGTTTTTTTTCAAAAATCAAAAAAAAAAAAACCAATAGAATCTAATTTCATTATTATTGTCCTAAAGATGTTATCCGAAGGAGAGCAAAATATCAACAAAAATACTTAAATATTTTTAACAAAAAAAAAAAAAAAACCTTTAGCTCAAGAAAATAAATATATAAAATATCCGGTTTTTATATTTTATCACCGGTATTCATAAAAAATAAAACATTGTTGGAACACATTTTACGACAAATTTTTCATATAAAATTTTTTTAAAATGTGTTTGGGCAACTTTTTATTTTTTATGAATACTGGTGAATATATTTATCGAAAAAAACCAAATAATAAACTTATGCTTTGATATTTGTTTATCTAATAACATAATTTGGATTGTAGTGGGATAATTTTTGTGCAGCAACAACGATTTGCCAATGAGTCTTCCACTTTAGTTTTCTTGCCTTCTTTAAAAAATGTTTTTCCACAAACAAATAAAAACTTTCTCATTTCTCAGGAAGTAAAGTCGAATTTAAAGAGGTAAAGCGCATGGAGAGTTTTTTTAAACTTATTTCACGCACACATTATCATACCTGGACTTACTTACTTACCACGATTATTTTAAAGTTTTTTACAATAGTAATCATTTAACAAACATACATTTTTTAAAGAAAAGTTATATAAATCTGTACGATACTTGACGAAAAATAACTTGAAATTATGATAGAAATTTAATTTGACACATCGAAAGTTCATAGGGTGCTGATGGAGGCTGTTTGCTACCCAGAAAAAGACGGTTGTCAACCTAGCTATTAAATTTTACTTTTCTTTACTTAATTGATATTAATTAAAATAGTGACAAGCCCAGGGTTAAACTTAAGCTTGAAGAAGTAATTTAATATAAATGTATTACAATACAGAAGTACGATGAAATTAAAATTTTCAGTAAACATTTAACAGCTTTATTTTTAAAATTTTTGGTTTCTGTTTATTTCTCAATAATTTCTAAGCCTCTTTTGTTTTTTTGATTCCTGGCAACACTGTTTTAGACTTTGACTATTTTTGGCTTGAATGGTTATTGCACAAGTGTGACTATGTCCATGTTTTTTTTGCACCACTTAAGAGTGTGCACTGCCGTAGAAAAATTAAATATGAAAAGGACGTTCCATTGTTGTGGATAATGTTGTATGTACACACACACACACACACACAAACTTCCTCACAATTCTACATACATTTAGTAGCTGTAATAAAAATGCAAGAAATATGCACAACATGATGATTATGTGTGTGTGTGTGTGTGCGCTTTTAAGAATAAATTTGTGTGGATCGGTTTATGTCTGTGCATGTATCAAAAGACAAGTGGTTCACATTTAATTACTTGAAGCTTTTTATGTAGATGACAGGATTAAAGTATAAACATTTTCCTTTGTGCAAAATATCATGCGACTAGTTAAATATGCATTAAAATAAACAGGAAAATGCGGGCGAACTTAATTAAAATTTAAATAGCATGAAAAGTAGAAATTTTACAGAAAAATTGAAAAATTTTACAGAAAAATAGAAAGAATATTTTTTTTTTTTTTAAACAGTTGAGTAATTAAATATAAAATTTTAATGACTTGCATGTTATTTGCTTATTTAAATTTTATTTATTTTAATTTGATGTATACACATGAAAACTTTCTAATATTCTATTGCTTAACAAAACTTTAGGGATTGATTGCAAAAAAATATCAATATCATTTTCAAAGGCAATCGTTTTAGATTTTGTTGCAGCAGCCACAGTAAGACAAAGCAAACAATTACCATTTAGTAATATTTGGCTAAATGCTAATGTATTCATATTAAAAAGTAATAACGCAAATGCTATCAACTAAATATTCCAATATTCCCTAGGATATTAAAATATATGTATATATGTTAATTGTAACATTATAAGTATGTATGTTTATGTTATGTTTATTTGGAGCAAAGTTTTACATTGGCTAATTGCAATTGCAAATAAATAAAATATTATTTATGCAATTTTCTTTGTTTGGTGTTTTGATGCAAGTATTTAAAAGCTTTTATAGAACACTAAAAAACATGTCTGCTTGGATCGATCCAATTTTATGAAATATTTTTAATCACGACTGAAATATGTTTTAAAACGAAAGAATAAATAGTACCATGAAAATATATATTTTTAACCAGAAAGTAATTTAAAGTTTTTCTTCATAAATATGTAATAGATAATAATTAGAATTAATAAATAACATTTTGCTCTGTTTATGGTCTATAACGCCAATAACTGGAATAACAATTACTTTTGGCCCAACATCGGCAAATAATCATTCCTTTTTTCGGTAAAATGTAACAAAAATGAAGAGAGTAATGTATTATCAGCAATAAGTATTTATAGCATATATATACAATTAAATTAATATTTTTTGTTTTGTACTTTAATTATAACCGCTTAACTTAATTGTACTTAATTCTAGCTGCCTTTGAAGTTGTTTTTTTTAAAATTTGTTTATTTACTAGAAAATATTCGATTAATTGATGTTTGTGTTTGAAACTTTAATTAAATCAGATTAAATATCAGCAATAAAACAACGGTTTTTGTAAACAGTAAAATGCGTTTCTGTAACATCTACATATGTACAAATCGTAGCTCTTTGGAATTAGAGACTAAATAAATATTCGTTATCAGAAATAAGTTCAACGAACTCCTTTTTAGTGTGTTTCGATTACGAGTTGAATCACCTTCGCTCTCTTAATTATATTTATGAATGACCCTGTTTACACGTCTCGTCTATGTGCTTCGATTTAGTTTTTGCTTTGAACAAGTCAACATAAAAAATTTTCCATAAAATCTTTATCCACTAGAAAATATTCGCTTAACGGTTGCGTTTAAAACTTTAATGAAATCAGATTAAATATCAGCAATAAAACAACAGTTTTGTAAACAATAAAATGTGTTTTCGTAACATCTACATACATATGTACAAATCGTAGCTCTATGGACTTAGAGACTAAATAAGAAATAAGTTCAACGAACTCCTTTTTGGTATGTTTCGATTATGAGTTGAATCACCTTCGCTCTCTCAATTATATTTACGAATGCTCCTGTTTACACGTCTCGTCTATGTGATTCGATTGAATTTTTGCTTTGAACAAGTCAACATAAATTTTCCAAAAAATTCGTGAAGAAATTTTTCTAAATGGACAAAAAAAAACAAGTAAGTGAAAGTGTTGTCACAAAAAAAACTACTTTCATATGGCAAGGTCTTGCGAGTTATCGTTTCAGGGCATTAAATACAACCCAGAACTTAAGTTTTATTTTTATGGAACAATAGCCTTTTCTTTTTTCTTTATAACATATGATTTTGACAGATAGTGCAGATAAATTGACGATATAAATTAAAGAAGACATGAATTTACAGTGCTTCACATGTAGCTGCAATATGAAGCTACTTCATTTATTCCAAATATGTTATATGGGAAAACATGCTATATTATTATAATAATTATTATTGTCCTGAAGAAGCTATCCGAAGGAGAGCGAAATATCGACAAAAATAATTAAATATTTAAAAAAAAGATCTTTAGCTCAAGAAAATAAATATATAAAATATAAAAACAGGGGTCGGAAAAAACCAAATAACATATTTTATATTTCTATTTTCTAGTTCAAAAAGCAAAATATCGACAAAAATAATTAAATATTAAAAAAAAAATCTTTAGCTCAAGAAAATAAGTATATGGAATATAAAATACTTTGTTTGTTAAAAGTAATAAATGAGTTTAACTACCACAACGCCACGTATGTAAAGATGTGTATATGTGGTTGTATAGAAATTGATAGAATTACTATTTTCATGTAAAATTTTTTATTTTTACATTGTTCTTGCTGGGTAGTGCTTCTTGTTTATTGGTTGAATAATTCGTATGTATTTTCATAAGTCAAAAACTAGTTTAATGAAACAAAAGTATGGTAAGCTTTCTGGGATTTTAAGGTACATTATGGTAGAAAGACCTCTATGGCAGCTGCCGTTAAAATAAACAAAATGATAATAAAAAAATATCCAATAAATAAGCATATGCAACTTGTACATGTCTTCCACTGACAAGCTGATGCAGTGTTTCTAAAAACTTTTTTTTGCAAATCTTTATAATGTGGTGTCACTTAAGTCCAGCACTTAACCATACAATTGATGTGAGGTAAGACCACATCAATTCATAAACTATAGTTTTAAATAAACCTATAACAAAAATTATTTCTAAATGTTTGGTTCTAATCGTTCGCTAAAAAATAAATTATATATCAAGATCATTGGTAGCAGTTAGGACGGAATTAGGCTGCCCAATTACCAAGCCCAAGAGAAAAACTAAAATCAAGATATCCCAATAAAGAACTGAAAATACATTTCACATTTTTCTAACTTCAGAGATATACATACACAGGTGTATCGATTGAAGAAAAAATTTATCAATGGAAATGTGTTAAAAAAAGCGTGTTCTTTACAAAACTTACCGTCTAATTCATAAAAATTATTTTATATATTTTTATATAATTTATAAATAAATTATAAAGCTCTTATTTGACAAATTTTCCATGCAAATATGTCAAATAACAGTGTTATAAGCCTGTTATAATTTTTATGAATTAGGGGGTTAATGTAAAAATGGATATATACATATATATAGATCAACAAACAACAACTGCTAATATTGGATAAACTGACCATACCTCAACACATACAGGGTACATTTTCATACGTATGCGTAATAAATTTTTTTCATTGCTGCTAAACGATGCTCATACGCTACAGTGGCCAATTAGTTGTTGATTTTTGTAACAATGCCTACAAGACAGGAAAAAATGCGACCTTCAAGTGCAGAAGTAGTAATAAATGTAAAGGAAATATCAGCAGAAAACAAGATTGTGATATAAACATACATCTATAGAAAATATTTTGTATTAATTTTTAGTGAGCTCAAGCTCTTTCTGTATTATTTTTGTGATTGTTTTAAATAAGACAAAGAAAACATCAAAGACATTTAGCATGGTGGACAAGTAGTTGTTTCGAAGCTGTGACACTTCTCCTCGGCATCTGTCCTTGAATTCAGGGGCTTATGTTTCTACAGCAACAAGTGACATGATTGTTGAAGAAAAAAGTTCGAATAATAAAAATGAATTTGTCTTGCAGACTAGTAACTATATTATTTTAAAGGGATAAAACATAGAATATTTTATATTTTTTTTAATAAACATAAATTAACATTAAAAAAAATAAACGACCTCCATTGAAAAGCAAATATGTTTAAAATATAAACGACAAAATTAATGAAGATTTGTAAGTAGCTTTGTGATGGATTTTTATTTTGTCTATATATAAACATATAAACATATGGGGTGAAATTAGTATGTATTTAGTTAAAAATCAGAATAATATTGGTTACCTTTAAGTTCTCTTGGCAGTACTTCCAGTTGTAAGTTTTTGTAAGGCCAAGTTCTTCACACAATAGATTCTTTTTTTTTTGTCACTTAACTAATATCTGTTAATGAAGGATTTTTGAAAGACCGGAAGTAGATTAGTTAAACTTTCTAACACATTCTAAAATTATGCAGAGCTTAGTAAAAAATATATCAAAACTAATTTCAATTGTTGGTAAAAGAAAAAATTATTGAAATTTTTTTTTATTTAACGTATTTCTAAGAAACTAGTGCTTCATTAAATCAGAAAACTCAAATACACGTATTTCGCCAGAGGTAAATTTATTTTTACAACAGATTCAAGCGTTTTATTTATTTCAGTGATTTTATTGTTTCTTACATTTTCCTTTACTTTGGCGTTATATTTATATGTTGTCTTTCCTTTTTGTTTACTGCTTTTTGACAGCTGAAATTCGAAATGTAGAGATTGTCCACTCTTCGGCATTTGGAATACAAAAAAGGCGTTCTTTTCCAGTCACTAAGAAACGGTGAAATTTTGCGCTTCATGGCTTTCGGTGTGAGACTTCTCCCACAAATTACAAAAAATGGGCACATATTCAGTTAATAAATACAAAAAATACTGCTCAAATGTTACATTTTCGAACTCAAACAGTGTACTAAAGAAACACTTTCTATTTTTCTGCTCTTATTCAAGTCATAGTAAATTTCTAAAATAGATAAATTGAAATTGAAATAAATTGAATAATTTTTTCTCTCTTACAGTTCGTTCTCTTTCAACATTTTTAATTTGTTTAAAATTGGAATACGTTTTTATCAATCAAATACCAAAAGCTTTTATGTATGCATGTTTTGATGTATGTGTTTATATAACAGAAGGACAGACATAAAGTGTGTTTTGTGCAGATGAGAGCTTGTGTTTAAAATCAATATTTATCGGTCTCAAATAAATTGCTGAGCTTTATGACTTTATGATTGTCGATTAAGTAAATTGTTTGTCTTTGTTTCATCTTTTTGGGAAGATTAAAATATTTCGATTTACTTACGAGGGTTATCCTTCAAGTTTAAAATTTGGTTTATAAAACAAAAACCTGCTTGTTTTTAAATTATTAGGCAAACTTATATCTCTTAAGGATGGTTTTGTAAGTTTCGGAAAATTTATTTTTTTTATCAGACATCATTTGTAATTTTCGTTTGCTTCTTTAAAATTGAGTTGTTTGCTAAAGTGCTTATTCGGGGCGTGCGTAACTTTAATGAATATTTTTTGATTTTATATCTTTTAACTCTGAAAGAATTTTTGTTCACAACTATAATGAAATGACATGAAAATTTTTTTCATGTCAACTAATTTTCATAGTTTTCCCATAATCAAACTCGTTAGTGATAGTTTTCACTGAATTTATAAAAAAAAATATTAAAACAATATACGATTTTATTGTTGAACTTTTAGTATTGAACTTAAATTTCAATTCTTATTTTATTTGTAAAGATAATTAGATAAAGAATAAGATATTTTAATAATAAAGTTAATTAATTTCTATTATTCGAACTTTTTCTTTTCTTTTTCTTAGTTTATCAGGCTCAAATTCTTTCTATATTATCCTTGTGATTGATATTAATTTTATTTTTAGTTATTAATATAGAAAATAAATTTAATTAATATCAATCACAAGGATAATATAGAAAAAACTTGAGCCTGATAAACTTAATACACAAGTTATTTTAATAATACGCTAAAGCTTTGAGCAATGTTTTCTAGTAGCAACTGAAAAAAGATGTGGCCAAAAGCGGAATTTTGTTTGTTTTTTGTTTTTGAAATGAAGAAATTCTGTTATGCAAACCGTTACTGAATTATTTGTTTGCTTTAAGAGCCAATTAAAATGTATTATTTAAGGTCTAAAAATATACCTTATGAATGTTTTCTGTCTTTTTCTATATCTAAGGAGAATGTTTGTAACCCAACTACTTATTCGAAAATTCTCCTGAACAAAACGAAAATTGGAAATGTTCAAATAAACCAGAAAACAAAGTGAAAAAATGTTTTCCGTATTACAAGTTTGTTTCAACATTTATGATTCTCATTTTGTTCATGAGGATGTTGGAATAAATAGTTGGGTTTCAAATATTCTTTATGACTTTATGATTCCGCTGAAGAGTTGATGAGCATCAACGAAATGTCGGCGGCATATAGACGGCTGAAAAAGACAGAAAATGTTAAGTTCTATTTTGTAGACTTAAAATAGGAAACCGAAGCTTTGAACCTGAACGTGCCACATGACTCCATTGATATGGTACCAATTTCTTCACTTCCAATAAAACAGTGGCACTTTTGCACAACAAATTCCATGCAACTGTTATTATCTCTCTCTGCGACAATGCTAGCTGGCAGTTACGATCAACAGATTTGATGCCGTAGTATTTTTTCTTTGGAATTATTTAAAAGAAAAAGTTTATGCTCATAAGCCAAGAATAATTCGAGAGCTGAAGGATGAAATAGCTCGGCACATTAAAGACATTGAATTTCAATTTTGTCTCAGATTCATTGTAACTATCAGCTAAAGGATAGAATTATGTCACCGAAGCTGTGATAATCGTTTAGCCTGTATATTGGTTTACACATAGACCATAGGTTTTTTTTACCATAATAAAACGTATCAAGCTAACTCTCGGAAATTTTTTTTTGTTTTATCAATAATTGACATCAAGTATTATGGTGGAATCACACTTTGAATATTTTTTACCGCTTAGAATAGATATTTGAATTAAAAATGATAATACGGATTATCAGCGGTAGTATTGCAAAAAGTATTTCTGGTGCCATACAAAATAAATGTTATTGAAATCTCTTTAAAGTTTTTGTTTTGCAAACATCAACATTTGCCAGCTGAAAAATACACTCCAGTAGAGTTCTACTTCATCTGAACATACCCTCGCATATGCAATGTTTGGCATAAAGTTAATAGCTTTTGATTAGCTTCATTGCGTATTGGTTTTATAGATTGTATTGCTGTAATGGTTATCATGAATATGAACATCGCCATGAACCTCATTGTTGTTGTTACTTTGCATGGGTCATTATGATGAAGACCAACAAACAAATACATGTACATATATGTACATATGTACAACTCTACTACCTTTATGCGAATATGCACAAAGATACACACACACACACACACAAACTACGATATATATACACATATGAGTTTTAATATTTACACATGCATACAAGAGTATATGTATTTGTGAATGCTGCAGTTATATGAAGTATTTTATTTTTGGTTCGTGCATGTTATTTGCGTTTTCAAAATGCGGTAAAATATAAATTCAATACCAAAATTACCATTAAACGGATATAAAACCCTAAAAATAATGATAGCAAATTTATATAGGACAGAATATTCATATGAACATGCAAACATACATTCGAACATACATTAGTAAAATTGTATGTCAGGTGAAGTAAATTTGTTCAAGCCTGGCTATATTAAATACTATGCATGCATGTGTGTGTGTGTGTGTGTGTGTGTGTGTGTGAGTAGAAGCATATGAAAACTGGGCGCAGTAAATGCTGCTTTAATTTCATTTAACAAGCAACGTTTTTGTGCAGAATTTAATTTGCTTTTGACTGTCTGTTTCGTGGCGTGGCAATTTTCCAAGGTGTGTCAATAATTTTAATTCGTTTTCTGTAATTTAATGGTATTGATTGTTTAATTATTCAAATAGTTCCTTTAAATATATCACTGTTGCTTCTACATATATAAACAAAATTTGTAGTTGATTGCTTTTGGTTGGGGGTTATTTTTGATTAAATCCTGCCCTTTAGATACAACAAATAAACAACTTGATATGGATTTTCTGAGAAAAAATCGTTGTTAAAAAACCTTTAGGTGTGCTTTATCTTTTAAATCAACACATATTCTTAAGTTCTATTTATTTGCTTTTCCAGTTTTTTTTTAGCGTAAAAGAAGGCATGAACTAGAAAAATTCTGATTAATTCATAAGTTTCCTTCGCATGGCGTATGGAAATATGCATTTGTTATATACGTTGTGAACAGGAATTTTATGTTATCGGTAGAATATTTGACATAAATATTTGATATAGAATATTTGACATAAATCATGAAATTGTAAAACAGGTGCTTGGAAACAGAAAAAATTGAAGATTTAATAGTTTCTACAAGCAATTAATATTTTTTACTACTCCAACTTTTCTTTTCTAATTGTTTTGTATTTCGTTCATCAGTCTCAAGTCTATTCTATATAAGTAAATATCTAGCAGAAATATAAAATGCATGTGATACAAATTGATTGATATTAACAAACAATAACAATTAAATTCAAATAAACATATACGCCAACCAATAGCCTAAACTGTTGGGTTGTGGTGCAATCCGAGGAGAAAAATGCCTCAGATTTCATTTGTCTAATTACGGCAAATCAGTAAAACTTCAAGTACAACTACTTTCTAATATGTTTCCATTACCAGTTGAATCACCTGCTTCGCTTTCTCAATTATATTTATGAATCACCACACTGTTTACACGACTTGTCTATGTGCTTCGTATTGACTTTTGTTTTTAATAAGACAACATAAATTTTCCATTAATTTCGTGAAGCAAATTTTTCTAAATGGACAAAAAAAAAAATTAAGTCAAAAAGTTGTCGCAAAAAACCTTCCATCATATGGAAATATCTTCGGAGTTGGCATTAAATACAACCCAAAACTTAACTTTTATTTTTATGGGACAGTTACATTTTCTTTGTTTTTTATTTTTGTTTACAATATATGATTTTGACAGATAGTGCAGATAAACTTGCGATATAAATTAGAGAATACAGGAGTTTTATATGCTTCGCATGTAGCTTCATTAAGAAGCCACTTCATTCGCTCTCAAAATGTGGTATGGCGAAACATGTTGCTTCGCTCCTGATTAGGGTGTTGAGCACAAATGGAGAGCAAAGTACATGTCATGGAAACATGTTATTATGTACCCACAATATACACGTAACAAGTACATGAAGAACAATGCACAGTTTCTTCTTTCTAGCTTTCCCCCCGTGGGAAAATAATGCATCTTGGTGCTCGTAACCAGGCTGATGATGTGTCACCGGGGCAAATAGAAGGCCAAGGGTACGCAATTGATGGTAACTACAACCTTAGGAGAGCAGGCGCCTAACAAGCCTCACCCCAACATCGAAATGAGGTACCACGGGAATCAGGGGTGCAAGCTTGGCTCTTCGCAGCCAATTCGGCTGATCCTGGTTGAGGTGTATACTGTGGCTGAAACGCGGTGGCCTTGTTTCAATAATGCACCAAGTAAAGATGACATGGGATCGATAATTTATGAAGCTTAGATTTTATTATTGTAAGCGTTAAATTAACCTGAGATTAATGTGCTATAATAATAGTCTAAGGATTATTATTGGTAACCTCAATATAGGATTTGAGTTTAGTTTATTACAGTTCGATGGTACATTGAGTGTAGCTTATATATACGAGATAAGATCGTATTGGGTGTAGCTCGTTAGTCATCCGGTAATCTCTTGCTGTCTTGCTTAAACTGTTCTTGATAGCTGGAACTCAGTTATCAAGGGGTAATTGAAGATTAACCATCCCCCTGGATATAAATAATGTTGCTACCAAGTTTGCTTTATCAGACATGCAGGGGCTTTGTTGTATAGCCAAAATTATTACTTTTGATTGGATCCACCATCAGGGGCCAAATCGTTGCATTCGATATCGAACGAATTCCGTCGGCTATGCTGTGTGTTTGTTGTACATTATGTTTTTGTATTGCACTATTTTTATTCGATAGTTCATTCGATATCGAATGCTTCGCTTTGGCCTCAGATTAGCGTGACAGCCAGTTACTGACGTATTTGTTTGTATTTCCACATTTGTTTTTTCTAACCATATTAAAGAAGAACTACCTTCCCAATTTCGTTCTTTATGACAGCGCAACAAGTTTGACATCTTATTGCTCTGGATTACGTGAGAATTACGTGAGAATTATTATAACGGAAATGGATACATTTTGCAATTTCAAAAGGAAACGTAAATGAAACACATAAAATATTTTTTTCATGATATTTCTTTTTGGAACGAAGTTCCTTAACGCAGCTTGCTGCTGGTAGTGCAATTTAGTAGAAATCGTCACGAAATTGTGTGAGCTGTTTGTATGAATTGGTGTATCTGTCGACAAACAATTAGTTGTGAAAACGGACACTATCATAGATGTCTGTCGTTAAAGTAAAGTATGTCACAACAAAAAGCAGCAATATTGAAAAATTTTCTTCGTTTTGTAGCAGATTGACAAAAAAATAGTGACCACCACGTGAAGTTATGCAAAGATTGATTCTTTTTTGGTAATATTCGACTACTTTTCGACACGGTATTTGGGCGGTATTTCAGCCATAACCATTGTATTATTAAATAATTAAAAATCGTATAGTTCGCCTATAAAGTTAAATTAATACTAAACACAACTCCAAAAGCATTTCCCTCTCTCCACACACACTAGGCTCATATCAATAAACACTATTGTTATATTTTGTTTTACACTGGAATTTTTTATTTCCTTTAGCAACACCTAAACCTGGCTCTGTTCGAAACAAAGCAAAAAAAAAAAATCAAAAACAAAAACAGTATCCTTATAGCAAAACAAAATTTAATATTCAGCGCAGCAGCATATTGCATTCAAAAGTGTAAAACTGCAAAAAGTTGCTTCCGCTAAAGAAGAAATAAATTCTTTTGGTAGAACGTTTGTCAAAAATAAATAAAACATTTATTGTATTTTGTAGGGGAGGAAAAATGTAACTTAAGGCAAACGTTTCATTTTTGTTTTTATGTGCGAGCTTATGAAAATTGTTATAAATAATTTAATAATATTTGCATACACTGGTGTTGAAATATGATGCTAAAGTTGTAACCCTTAATTTAATATTTACATTCTTTTGTTTTCCCTGTCTTTTTAAAGTGGTGAAAGGCGAATTAAAGCAAGAAAGTAATAAAAAGCCAATGGGTTAAATTGCTACCATGTAATTTGAATTTGTTTTAAATTTATTTATTTTTAATGAAAAAGTGGAAGTTGCCATTTAAGAAGCCGTAAATTGGGAGATGGTCAATATTCAGTACTAAGAATTTGTATTTGAATTGTTTTACAACTTTTTTTTCTTTGCTTACGAAGATTATCACTAGTGAGATTACAAGTACTTAACACACATGAATGCTTACCAAACCAAATTACATGACTTTTGGGAATACAAGTAGTACTGTTGCTTACTTCTTAGAGATAAAAAGATTATATTTTGGTTTTAAACTTCTCAATATATTTTTGAATTTTTTCAGCTGTCTACATTGCGCTAAAAACTTTATTCTTATTCTATTATTTTCACTAAAATAATAATAGAAATTATGCATGAAGAAGGTACCACAAGAAGACTCAAAGTGTTGTACTAAACAACGAAAAACTTTTTGGAATTCAAAACCAGCTTCAAGTTTGACGTAATGAGGAACAAATTAGCATGAAGTTATTTTAATAATAATTTTGAAGTGATATGAAACGTACACAAAAATGTTTAAGTTTTTAAATTTAAGGAAAGGTAATGTGTTATCCTTTTCGTCTCAAGAGTATAGAATTGGAATTCGATATCTGTAAAACTAAATTGTTAAACCAATTTTTTTTATTCTCAGATAAAAGTCTGATATTGACGAAAATCAATCGCTTAACTATCACACAACGCATAAAAATGATCAAAACAGACTACAAAAATGGCGACTCTGCCACAGCCACATATTGTGCTTTAAGAGCAGATTATGGTTTACATAATCGTCCAACTATGCAAGCAATGAGCAAAATTGTACAAAAAATTTGAAGAGACTGGAGCGGTTACAAATATTGTAAGGCCTGTACATCATCGTTTCGCTCATGCCGCTGAAAATATCGCTGCTGTAAGTGAAAGTGTTGGCGAAGATCCGAAATTTCTCGTCGTGGCGAAATCAACTGGCCGCCCAGATCATGCGATATGACACCATTATACTTTTTTGTGGGGCTACGCGAAAAACCGTGTTTATGCAGATAAAGCTTAACTCTTGAACACAACATTCGTCAAGTTATGGCTGAGATACCGCCCAATATGTGTCAAAAAGTAGTCAAAAATTATCTCAAAAGAATCAATGATTGCAATACTTCGCGTGGTGGTCATTTAAATGAGGTAGTGTTTCACATATAATGTCAACGCTTAAAGCTTAAATTAAAAAAAAAAAGATATCATGAAAAAAAATATATTTTATAAATGTTTTATTAAAGTTTACTTTTGAAACCGCAAAATATTTAGCCCATTATTTAAAATAATTAGAGAACTGTATGTTCTTTTTCAAAAATATATTAGTAGCTTGAGTTCTTTAAAATTATTTTAAATTAAGTAATATACAAGTATTTGACAAATAAACTTAGCTGGAAAGGAAACGGTAAGCATATCTTAACACTTACTTTTTACTTCTCGGAAAGGTAAATACAAACTTGTGGAATATCTTTTGTGTTACAGATACAAATCAGTTTTTTAAATCCACTGTACTTTATCTAGATATGTTTAACGACAAATTCAGGGGAATACAATTAAGCATATTTTTATGCTGATCGCAAACACACCAATAGAACAATCCTTCAAACATGTTTTTACTTAGTTCGTATTATCGCGAGTTCACTGTATTGACATACATATATGCATATTTATTTAAATCTCTACTGTTTCTCTCTTATGTATGTTTACCTTGATTTTCGACTTAATTTTAGGTTTCATTCATTTTTGTTTTTAATCCATTTCGCTTTGATATATTCTTGTTTATCGTCATATGCAAAGTATTGCCTACAAATCAGTTTAGACAATCAAATATTTGTATAGAATGTTTGGAACAGGCTTTGTGGTTCATGTACTCTTTTTTTCAGTTTTGCAATTTTTGAAATTAAATTGCAGTTAAACCTCGTATTAATGAGGAGAACATACAAGTCATTTGAATTTGTACAATTCATTATACATTCGCATTTTATGCGCAAAAACTCACTCACACATTCTCATGCACACAAACAAGAATAATTTAAAAATTGTTACGTTACTATATCATTATCTAGCTTAAATAAAACCGCATGTGAAAATTTTCGTTGTGAATTTTCAAATAGTTGTTTGGGCTAAACAAATAATCGCTTTTAGCTGATAGACAAATTTTTGTATTTTTTTTTTTGCTATTTTTGCGATAAAACAATTTTTTGAAATGTATGCCTGCGTTTGAGAGAGTTTGTTAGACCAAGAACTGCAATTTACAATTGCTTCATTTGCAATATTTGTTAAATGCTACAAAGAAAATGGTTAAACTGAGTGAAATGTTGTTAAAAACCAATTAAGAGACGTGACTTCATTATGCGATATTTGCTTTTGAAATGGTTGAAAAAAAGTGATTTTTAGTATGCGGTCTTTACAACGTTTTTAGCCATAGAAAATGGTATGAATATAAATGAATTGCAGAAAATTTTAAATTTCTACAAAATTTATTGAAACTGCTGATGTTTTTTTTGTAAAAAAAAATTGGAGTGATCAACATTTTTAAAGAAGCCCAGAAAGCTAAAGTTGGAGACTTAGTAACTGGGGCACATACCCTGGCTTTAATATTATTTTCTAACTTTATGATGTAAAAATGTTCATAATTTTATCAAGCTGGAGTTTGATTTTATTTCCTAAAAATTAAGATTTTTCGCTTCTCGTTATTCGAGCCATGATGAGACATTTTTTTTTGAAATGTTAAGGGTTTTAAAACGTGCTTTGGGGAACGCGTTAATCAGTATAGTGTTAGCACTACTAAGATGCCCATATTTTAAGTCTTGCAGAAGCGTTTAGTGGACTCCAATTGGGTTTGACAACTCAATGTCAGGATTCTACTACACCATTGTACTCAAATACCGGTGGTCCGCATGGCTTAGAAACTTGATTGCTATAGGCTACCGCAATAACCGCTTCAGAAACATGGGGCGTGAAAACCTCTGCTGAGCTGCCGTCTGGCTTGTGAGACAGAGTCATGATATTCGTTCACGATATCCTACTTTAGAGTATTTACTATTGTGCACTGGTTTCTTTGCCTTAATTATATTATGCAACCATAGAATGTATGTGCTTATTGAGCTACTGAAATTATAGTTAAGCAAAATAGTATGAAGTTATTTTGTCAACAAATATTTTTTTGGATTGTACGCTTTACAAATACTGCTCCATATGTATCATTCTTTTAGTTTTGCAGTTCACACTTTTCGACAGCACACGGTTAATAATTTACTTGTATTAAATATTAATTCCATGCAAAACTACAATTTGCTTGGAAAGAAAACAACTTTTTGCTTAATTTGTTTTTCATAGTTTCAAGCCAGCACCTTTTTCATTTTATATTAAACAAAAGTATATAAGAAATGTTTAGTAATTGAAACTCGTGTCCATTGCTTAAGTCCATTTGGTAGAAACCTTGTTTCATATTGTTTGTTATTTATGACACTTATACATATTGTATGACAATGTTTGCCACTTCCTCTGGCAGCTGATATCTTTTTGCACTTGTACATGTTTACATATTATCCCTTTTAGTTATTCCCCAAACTATTATTCACCATGCACTCGCACTCACACTCATACACTCTCACATTGGCAAATACATGTTGCCCTAGCAACAACAACTCTGTCCTTAACAATTTTCTTTATTGACCTGTTGTTCAACAAAATGTGTTTTAAGATATATAATTTTTTTAACTTCTTTATTCAGGTTTGTGTCTTTTACCGTGTTCCATTTTAATATTTAAGTGTTGATATTTTAGTTAAAATGCTAAAAAAAAAACTCAAACATGCTTGTGCATGCTTTTTTCTTTCTCAATGCTACTACTTACATACATACTTGTTTAAATTTTATTTTCACCTGTATGTATGACATGCATGATGATGCCATCATTTATTTATGTTTTCAATATATATTTTTCGTTGTTTGTTTTATTTCAACTTAACTTTTATAGTGCAGTACAAAAAGAACGAAGGAATATAAAAATAAACAAAGTAGTGTTAGTGTTTTTATCCTTGTTTAAATATTTAAATTTTCATTTAATGTGAACATGCGAGCCGGTGAGAGTGTACATGTGTGTGTGTGTGTGTGTGTTTGAGTGTTAACTTGCCAGTTTCTGCTGCTTTGGGTAGTAGAGAAGAGAAATTTTCTCGTATGTTGTATTATTCGTGCGCCTTAATGCTTAAAGCTTTTTAAGAGAATATGTTCATTTATTATTTGAAGCAAAATTGTTCTTAGCTTTTTTACTTTTACGAAACTTAGAGCAGAAAAACTAATGGAAAATTGTTTAAATCTTGACATGAACTAGAAAATGCAATGTGCGTATTTCATGCCTTTATTTTTTGATTAACAAACTTTGATCAAGCTCAAAATATGTTGTGGAAAAAAGTAAAGCTTTTGATAAATTGACAAGTTCTAAGAGGCCTGAGAATTACAGCACAAGATTTCGTAGTTTTTTTTTCAGTACTAGCAATAATCAAGGAAGCCAAACGTTTGGAATCACTGGTAGTTTCTAGTGTAATTGTATAATTGCTGTGGGAACAGCATATATATTCGTCTCAAAGACTTATACAAGCTTTGCTATCAAATTGTTATGGCATATTTTTCATATTTTACATTGAAATATATTCACTTGGCACTGCTAAAAAAAAGGAATTTTTGTTTTAAAGGTTAAAGAAGGTTTAAGAATTTTGTTGATTAAAAAACATGAAACTTAAACAGCAGCAAAACAAAAATACTGCACACTCATCCTTACTAGAATGCATATGGTCAGGGCAGTAAGCTCGTGCCATATGTGGCTGCAGATATTCCTCTGTACCAAGTTGCATACAAGCACTAAAACAATTTTTCAAAACTAAACCCAAAGAATCTGAATAGAATTAAAGTAGAAGTGTTTTTGCAAGAAAATTTTTAAAAATAGTTCTACTAAATGTTTCAATAGATGAATGTTTATGGGTTTCGCAAGATGAAGCCACTGCTGCAATTAAAAAAAAAATTGTTGCTGATGTCGTCTATCGCCGTGTGGAGCAATATATAGATGTAGCGTTTACTCTCTGAGTGTTGGTGCAAAATACGAAAAAAAAAACAGTTCCATTTGCAAATGCTACAAGTCCTAATATTTGAAATGCCTGTTCCTTGCTATGCATGGTAACCTGTTATTGTTTTCAAATTTGCTTTTGTGCTTCTCAACAGGGTGTATTGGCACAAGATCTGGCTGAGTCCAGACGTTCAGCTCTTCAATAGTGATATAAGACCGACTTTGACCTTTGCTCCTTTTGAATAAGAAATTTGCACATTACATTTATTTATGCATACAACTTAAAACTAATAAATTAAGAACAGCTAGAGCACTAGCTGTAACCACCATCGTCTCGTACACATATAACAATTCATGCATTTGTGCCGTTCTTTGACTCTTCAAGGACTATAAGTATGGAAATTCAAAAAGTAGCTTCTAACTTCTTCTAGCTGAATAGCTGGACATGGAGTTGCGTCACAAGATATGCCACAAGTAATTCAGTAAAATGTATTAATTCAGGTCTAAAAATTAACCTTTTCAAAATATTTGCCATTTTTTTCAGCTATCTATATGCCGACGACATTTTGTTGGAGCTAATCAACTCATCAGAGGACTTGAAACATTCATAAAAGTTTATTTGAAACTCAACTACTTATTCCATAATTCCCATGAACTAAATGAGAATCAGAAATGTTCTGGATACTCGTTCTTCGACCTTTTTTATTTAACTTTGTTAGATTTTATAAATGAGCTTAAGGTCACTCAATTCTCAATAAATATATTTTCTATTTATTGATAAGTTTTTTCGATATTTCGATACGCCTTCCTGAAGAAGATACACAAAGGCGTATCGAAATATCGAAAAAACTTATCAATAAATAGAAAATATATTTATTGAGAATTGAGTGACCTTAAGCTCATTTATAAAATCTAACAAAATCAGAAATGTTCAAACAAACCTTTAACACAGCAAACATTTCTTTTCGTTTTGCAAGTCTCTTTTACTTTTCTTTGAAAAGGGTCATTTTTGGACCTGATTTAATACATTTCAATTGGCTCTTAAAGCAAATAAATAATTAGGTTCATATTTGGTAATTCAGTAAAGTTGAAAAAAAAATTGTTATGCAAAATATTTAATCTACACTTATAAAACTAATATGATAAGTTCATACAAAGAAACATTCTGCTAATTTAGTCAATATGGATAAACAGTTTTCTTTAGTATATCCTGAAAGGACATCCAGCCCTAGAAGCAAACAAAATAATAATATTTGCGATATACTAACGTTACAGCAGAATCATCCCTTTGCCCATTGTGGCAGAAAACTAAATTTTTGTTTTTGTTGCCGGTGCTATTATGACGCAATATAGCATAACATTAACAAAAACAACAAAACTTTGCTTTGTATTTGGTTTTTTGCATATAATGAAATGTTTAAATATATGTAAATAAAATAACTTAAACAAAATATATTTTTTTAAAGCAAAGCTAAAAGAGCATTTACACTCAACACTAAAAGTGAACATACCTTTGTTCCAAAAGGTATGAATGCATTAATATAAATGCGCTAAACAACTCTGTAACATTAAGGAAACGTGTGTAAAACGAATGAGTACATACATAAACCTCAAAACAATATTGCACTTAATTTTTTGAAAGTTCATATCATGATAAAAAAAAAATATATGAAATAGAAAAAAAGAGAAATAAATAGCAACGAGAGCAACAAGAAAAACAAACAACTATTGTTCAAGTCTAAAAAAAACAAAAAAAAAACATTTTCAGAAAAGGAAGAAAATCACAACGAAAAAAGAAATCTACGTTTTGTGCCGCACTTGACTAACCAAGCGCAGATTTAATTGTAATTGGTTTGTATTTTTTGTTCTACAACTTCTATTTTCTGTTTATTGCTGTATTAGTAAATCGGTGTGTCAGTGAGGCAAGTAAAGTTGAATGTATTGCATTATAAAGGTAAAGAATTTTATAAGGTAAGCCAAGTACCCGGTGGTTTTAAACACTGTTCTCGTTTGTATTGGAATCCAGCAAAAGCTGAAATATTCAACAGCAAGTTTTATTAGAATTAAACAGACAGCGCTGAAGGCATGGTAAGTAACATGCCCCCAGAACTAGAGGGCAGTTTCTGCAGAACTGTAATAACCCTTTAGTCAAAGCCAGCTCAAACTCCTCAAGCTCCTAATGTATAGTTTAATTAATATTTTTACTCGATTAAATGAGCTGATATACATATCAACCTTTTATGTGCCAGTGTATATGAGATAAATTGGTTGATAAGTTTTTATTGTGCTAAACTTAAATTCAGTCTTATATTGGCACACAATTATGTATGTAGAATGAAAAACTTCTTGGTTCGTGCCAGCAAAGTGTGCGGTCGATTTAAAAAAATGATTTACTTTAAACTTTAAATCTGAATGTAAAATGACGTAAGAATAAAAAAACACAGAAAAGGCCTGAAGACTTGAGCCATCTTGCTAAGACACCTGTTAAGCTACAGGCTATCAGAGTTGACTGCCCAAACCATGAATAACTTTATTGACGTCGAAGCGTATACATGTATCTAATATTATTGTTGCAAATTTTATAAATACAGACAAATACTTTATTTTATTAAGATACCTGATAGTGATTTCAACGAAATGTAGGAATTTTAATTTTTTTTTTAACTAGTTGGCAATAGCAAATTGATTTTGATGTTTTGTTATGAGGGCTGCCTTTCATATTTCGGGATTAGAGAATATAATGAAATATTAATTATCAAAAATCCATTTATTAATTTTTAGAATATTCCCCATAAAGATCTATACTCTTTTGCTTGCGTTTGAATCATTTGTCGAAGCAGTTTTGCCACTCTGGTGGAAGTATCCCCAAAACGTGCATTCTGAGTGCAGCAACCGCTTCCTCAGGTGTGGAAAAACTTTGACCTCTCAATCAATTTGAATCAATTTTAATTTAATTATTTTAGCACACCAAAATCGAATTTTGTGATTAAGCAAAGATTATAGCATTAAAGAGTTCACATAAGATTTAATACAAAATATATCTTTTAGGATATTTTGGCTCTAATGGAAAAATGTTGATTAATTCAATATTTTTTTTGGTTATGCCCTTTTACCCAACCTATTGGGAGACATGAAGGTTTCACATAAATGTGAAATTTTATTAATTCAGGTCCAAAAATGAACCTTTTCAAAAATATGCCGACGACATTTCAATGACGCTAATCAACTCATCAACACTTCTGATTTTTTTTTCTCCGTTGAAAGTCTCACATTGACGAAAATGGATCGCTTAACTCTCACACACACAACGCATAAAAATTATCAAAACATACTACAAAAATGCCGACTCTGCCACAGCCACATATTGTGCTTTAAGAGCAGATTATGGTTCACATAATCGTCCAACTACGCAAGCAATTGGCAAAATTATGAAGGAATTTGAAGACACTAGAGCGGTTACAAATATTGTAAGGCCTGCGCATTATCGTTTCGCTGGTTTCGCTGAAAATGTCGCGGCTGTGTTCTGAGAATCCTCAAGTAATTGAAGAGAGGCCATTACATAGAGAAAAAATCACTGTTTGGTGTGCGCTTCTTCGAAAACGACGATGGAACGACTGTCAACGTCAATACGGAGCATTATGGTCGTATGACAATAGATTTTTTTTGTCTGCTATTGAGGAATACGACTTGGAGAATATGTGGTTTCAGCAAGACGGTCCTACATGCCACACAACTCGAGTAAATATGGCTTTCACGCAAGAGACATTTTCTGGCCGTCGTGGCGATATCAACAGGCCGCCAAGATCATGCGGTTTGACACCATTAAACTTTTTTTGTGGGGCTATGCGAAAGACCGTGTTTATGCAAGTAAGCCTTAAGCAGGTAACTCTTAAGCACATAAAAACCAACATTTGTCAAGTTATGGCTGAGATACCACCCAATAAGTGTCAAAAAGTGGTCGAAAATTGCCTCAAAAGAATCAATGCTTGCAACACTTTGCGTGGTGGTAATTTAAATGATGTAGTTTTTCGCACAGTGCTAAGCAGTATTTGAAATACGTATTTAAAATACAAATATGTATTTTGTATTTGTATTTTAAATACGTCTCACGAACTTTAGCGCATTTGTACAAGCGAAATGCACAGAGCTCGCTTGTTATCTCGCTTTGACTGCTTTTCAACTCTGTATACTTTGTGATGAGGGCCTTGATTATAATGCTAAGAGCACAACTGGGACAATCCACGAATTACGTCCAACACGACGAATACGCCGGTTGAAATTCGCTGTGTAAATTCGTCATATGAAGCTCAATAACGACCAAAAACAAAAACATCTCATTCACATTTTTTTAATTTTATCTTATTATTGTTGAACAGCTGATGGGGTGACCATATTATAAAAATTGGTTGATAAATAATTTATCATTACCAAAAACAAAAAATTAAACACTGCAAACATGTTTTATAATGTTTTTATCTTATATGTTGGCTTTTTATTTTAAATACAAAAGGTCAAAGCTTAGCACTTCAAATAAAAACTATTAAAGTAAAAATTAGTTGTTTTCACTAAAACACTTGAAAACTAAAACCAAATTGGCCACATGGTACTGATTTGTTTGTCGTACGCAGGCGTAAGAAATAGAAATAAATCAATTTCAAGTTCGCCGCGTACAACGTATTTCGACCGACGCTGTGACTGTGTGAATTTTCATATACACCCAAGGCGAATCTATTACAGGTGCCCGCATACCAATTCGCTTTAACATTTTCCACGATTTTATCTTCTGAGTTGTTAAAGCTGATAGCAAACGACAACAAAACTTATGACGTCTCGCGTGAAAATGTTGAAGCGACTTGAATTGCTACCACCTATACTTGATTCGCCTTGTATACACCAATGTGTTTTATTTTTGACGGCGAATATTCGCGGCGAAAAATTCGTCGCTGGTACCAGTTGTGTTCCTTGCATAAAAGAATGTAAAATATATAGACATCTTTTTAAATCTATTGAGGAATTGGATGTCAAAAATGTATTGCAGCATATAGTCATGCTGAAATACAAATAGAATAAATAACATACATTTTTGAATACACACAGGCTCATTTAGTTCTAAATTTTTGCTGACAATTTTTAATTTTAAAATTTTTTTTTAAATTAAAATTACAGTGGCTATACGTTGTCGTTTGAAAACAGATTGCATAAATGAGGTATAGTTTCCAAAATACTTTGAATTGTTATTTTTTGCAACTTTATCACGTTTGTTTATAAAGCAGCTTTCTCTAAGGGCAATTAAATTTATTTTTAATATATTTCTATTTTGCTGGGTACCACTAGTTCTTGAACAATTTTCATTTTTTCCTCACAATGTTAAGCAGAAACTAAAACATCATAAGTATCATATTAACACACTTTCTCAAAATGTATATTTGTTGCGCCCAATTGCATTTTTCGTTTAAAAGGATTTTCCCTCAAAACACAAGATATAAAATAAAATTTCAAGTGAAATTGTGCAGAAAATGAAATAAAGTACAAAAGAATATTGCTTATTTTAAGCAACTGCAACAAGATAAGTCAGACTTACAACTGTTTATGGCAAAGCGTGTTGTTGCAATTGCACTTGTATAAATTGCAGTTGTTATTGTCGTTGCAACGTGTCTAACATGTAACTTATGTAAATTTTTCGTTCGTCAGTTAACATTTATTGAGGGTTTTTCTTTTTGTGTGTGTTGTTTCTTTTGCTCATTTTGCACTATTGTTATGACAGTAGCAGCGGTTGGTACGTGTTTTTTGAGAAACGTTCGTGCATTATTACTTTCTTTTGTGTGTGTGTATGTGTGTGCATATAAGAGTGCATGTATGTATGTATGTATGTAGGTGGCATGACTAACAACGTCATCATCATCAACAATGTTCTGAAGTTTTATTACTTTCAACTGAATTTCTGTATGCTTTTTTGTTTCTCCCATTTTTGAGGTTTTTTTTTCCAACACAATAGCAGTCAGTGCATGAGATGCTGCACTTTAACTGCCAGCCATTGAATGAAACGAAGAACTCTTTACAGTTACTACTGTTGTAGGTTGTTGTTTGCAACTACCGCTTTACGTCTGGGTTTAGATAAACTATTGTTGCATACAAAATTTATTTTGATGGTTGAAAAGAAGAAAGAAAATGTTTTTATATAAACAACAACAACAATAACAAGATAAATTTATAAGATGTTGCTGAATTTTGACTGGATAATTTGATTATATGAAAACAATTTATTTGGTATGCGACTGCAAGCAAGAAATGTTTTTTTTTTTGCTAAAATAATATTTCCAAAAACGAAATAAGTCGAGCTTATAAGCAAAAGGGTTTCCGTACTGGGGTATTCCGGCTACTAAAAAAAAGAAATCTGAATTAAAATCATAGCTAAAACGCTTGATTCCACAGTGAAGACAGCATACGTGTGTATGTAAGTCACAAGCAGTAATTATATAAAGTTATTTCACATCGAAGCATGATTTTGTTGATTTTCATGGCGCAATATGCTAATAAATTTTGTGTATAACCTATTTATTGGTACTACGTTACTAGTTGCTTATTAATAATGCATTAATTAGCAAGAAAAAAATCGACCAAAAGACTTCTTTCTAATCTAAAAAAGTTATTTACAAAGTTTTACCGGCTCCATACTATCTTTTTTTCAAAAACTATCTATCTGAAAGATATTTTTATGTTTAAAAAATAATGATGAAAGATCGGGATTATTTGAGGTTAAAGCGGGCATACCACAAGGAAGTGTACTGCGTCCAGTGCTATACACAATATTTACTGCAGACAATCCAACCATAAATGATGTTTTGATCGCAACATATGCAGATGATACTGCTATTGTTGCGTCCAGCGAGTATCCGGCTGAAGCAGCAACATATATTCAGGATCAGGTTAATCTACTGGAAAAATGGCTTAAGAAATGGAATATGAAAGTAAACTCTGAAAAATCAAAACACGTAACCTTCGCAATGCGAAGAGGAGACTGTAAAAGAGTAACTTTGTACGGGCAGCAAATAACGAAAGAAAATTCCGTTAAATACCTAGGAATGGTTTTCGATAGAAGATTGACTTGGAAGCCACATATAAAAAGGTTGATAGGACCGAAATCTGAGTTAAATCTTTGCAACAAACTAAGAATCTACAAAATAATTCTTAAGCCAGTGTGGACATATGGCATTATGTTGTGGGGAACGGCAAGTAGATCGAATATCGATATTCTGGAAAGGTTCCAGTCAAAAACTTTAAGGCTGATAACTGCGGCTCCATGGTTTATTTCAAACAAGAGTATAAGGAGGGACTTAAATATACCCCTGGTAACAGAAGAAATTAAACGGATGAGTGAAAAATATCTTCAAAGATTAGAAAGCCACATCAACCCTCTAGCAAATGTACTACTAGATGACAGCACCACAACCCGAAGACTGAAACGCACACACGTATTAGACATACCTGCAAGGTTATTTTAGTTGTAAATATGTAACTATTATTATTATTAAATACTAATTTTATTATTTTGGATATGTGGCTCGTTGGACCTGCATATCTCCTGTTAATTATTGCTTATGAGTAATAAGAACTGCTTATTGTCTTAAAGTAGACAGATTGCAGATAAATATAGAATTAAAAAAAAAAAAAAAATAAATTTTTCTATGTAATATATAAAGGCGAGTGATTTGAAGCTTTCTCTGTCAGAGCTGGGATACTGCAAGCCAGTGTACAATGCTTTAACTTCTAATTAAATCAGATATTCCAACTGCAGCACCAAATAACAGTATGATAGCAGACCACGAAACCCCACCTGGTCTATAAAAAACCTACAACGACTGCTCAATAATACATTAGCGGTTTTCACACCGAGCTTGTTAGTTTGTTAATCGTTAATAGTTACTTTTTTTTACACGTATTTTGTTTTTGTATATTTATCGCACTACCGTTTTAACATTTAACAAATTAACGACACGGCATCCCTGATAAAATATTTGTTAGTTGGTTACTCACAATCAGCTGTTGCAGTTTCTAAATAATAAAAGTCATTTGTGATACATTTCTAAAAAAGATGTTTGTGTTTTGGCAATTTTCGTGTATATTGAGAGTAAGTATGTTAATTAAATGATTTTTTATTTTATTTCAATAAATCATAAACTGTTCTTATAGTGGATAACGAAAAGAAAAAGCGCATTCGAACAAAAATGTAAAAAAGTGGAGTGAAGTGGAGCATAAATTGCTGTTGGATTTTGTGTTGGGAAAATGTGGACACTGAAGTACTGTAGCACTATTTTCTTATTATGCCAATGACATATATGTATTTTCAGAAACCAACTAGTATAATCTACTATCAAAAATGTTTGGACCAGACCAAAATTGACAACATGCGAAATGCTGTGATGGAAAGTTCGATACTGGAAAGCTAGATTTAATAAAGCTGAAGAGTGGCGAAAGTCAACATGTAAATCTTCATACAGCTCATCCAGTACAGTTTTGCTTTCATCTTCATCATCGTGGAAAATTTCTGCATTAATAAATTATTTGTAATTAAACTACTATAAGTTCGCTAAATCTTGTCAGCAAACGTTATTTGTGTCTAAGCGTTAAAGTAATTAAATGGTTTACAATTGTTTTTTTTTACACTTCCTCGTGGCATGTTTAATTTTTTCAGACTAATGAATTGTGTCGCAACAAGAAATCAGCTGGTTTACTACGCAAATTACCAGACTAACAAAGTCTGGAAAAGGGGGTCGTTCACAGTTGCTAACTTTAACACATTAACAAACTAGCGAGTAACAAATTAACAAGTTCAGTGTGCATACCGCTATTGAATTGATTTTGTTTTTTGTTAATTTACAAGTAAACAGTGACAAAACAGTTCAAGTGATCTACACAAACAGGAAGATACCAAATATTCAACCCAATCATATAAATGGCTCATCCATCTTATCCGTTACAAAAGCGAAATATCTTGGTATGGTAATTAACGCCGAACTCTTATGAAAAGATTGCATTATTAAGAAAGAAAAAAAATGAGTTAAACAACATATTCAAACAATATTTTGGCTACAAGGGAGAGAATCCCAGCTATCAACTCAAAACAAACTGCTCATATGAATACAATTAAAGCCCCAATCTAAAGCTTAGTTTAGATGATATGTTGAAGCAGCATATATATGCTAACAACTGCATGATTAAAAATAACATCAAATGCATATGTCATCACATATTATATGCTAGGTGCTTACACTATATGCTGAAACTACCAAGTTTTTTTAATTCAACATATTTCAGCAAATGGAATGTCAACATAAGAGTTAGCATACAATTTTTGTGTTTATACGATATGTTGAATTAACATGGTGATATGTATGCTGACATGGTGATATGTATGCTGACATGGTGATATGTATGCTGAATCGTATAAACATTTGCTTGTAAAATAAGTTTGATACTACTTTCTATTTATACAACGCGTTATTGCAGAAAATTCGTGTTTTTAGAATATAAAAAAAAATTTCTTCGGAAGAAATATCGCTTGCTATTGCTTGCGCAGTCCTTGTTTTCGATAGTGATGAAAGTGAAGTAAAAGCAAAAAGAAGCCGAGTTTGGAAAAGAAAATGGGTGGAACGGCGGGCAGAAGAAGGTTTTTGTGCAAAATTATACAAAGAATTAGAAGAGGAAGAAGAATCCCTGTACAAAAATTTTCTACGTATGGATATCCATCAGTTTAATAATTTGCTTTCTTTGGTATCACCAATAATTTCGAAACAAGACACAGTAATGTGCGAAATTATTGCAGCAAAGGATCGCCTTATTTTGACCTTACGTTTTCTAAGCAGTGGTGATTCGTTTTCTTCATTGCAGTTAATGTATGAAATATATGTAATATATTCCCTTGCACCCACCTGGTATGAATTCGCCTTGAGCTATTTATTGTTTTTTAATTTGAGAGCAATTAATTCATTAAATTTCATTTCATTACGTTTGTGCTCGTTTGCAATTGAAGAAGATATACATATGTATGTGTATTTACATAAACGAAAATTGTCGGCGGCTCAACAAAGCCATTCGGCAAATATGCATACAAATTAGATATATGCTGAAAAGCTTAAACAGCATTTTCAACAAATGGCATATCAGCTAGCATACGCAGGAAATTAGTCAAATACTAAAAACATACTGTTCACACGATATGCTAAAATTGCCAACATATATTTGTTGGTGTTGTTAACAAATTGTTTGCAAACGTTGTTAAACATACGTATGCTGGTAAAGATTTTGTGTTTACACGATATGATGGCACTTAAACAAAATTTTCAGCATAAATATGCTGATTCAACATATCGTCTAAGCTAAGCTTAAGGCAAGCGCAACTAATTTAAAAATTATTCAACAAATCCAATCGAAAATATTGTCAGCCGTGACAGCAACCTTAAATATAAAAGTCGTTTAACGAACTCAGACAGTTGCTAGCAAGAGAAATCTTGGCACCCAGAAGACTCAAATGAACTCTTACCGTTAGGTAGTGAGACAACAGTGGAAGGACGGACTAATTCCGTTTTCACTTGGTGAATACCAAACCCTTAAAAATATAAAAAAACATATTTTTATATTTTTAAGGGTTATATAAACTCAATGTCTAATCAAAGTACGATTAATAGTCCTGTAGTGCCAGATTTCTGACTATAAAATTTTTTCGGAAAGAAATTTCAGTCAAAGACCACAAACATGAGTTTGCATGATAATAATTGCGTTACTAATAATAAAATTTGCTAAAATTTTTAATCATTTCGCAACACAATCTTGCTTAGAATATGCGCAATTATTTTCCCACATATTTAAAAAAATATCATCTTAATTTTAAACAATCATAATATGAGCAAAATTTTCATATAAACAAAATTTTTAATTTATTTTTTATCTCTACTTCTATTGTTCAGAGATTGTTTGTCCATTAAAGTAGTCCTTTCGTATTCATGGCAGGTTAATTTTGCAAATATAAACCATTTTGCACCCTCAATTTAAGTTGCTGTATGCAACATACGAGCACAATAAACTAACAATAGCAACTGCAACAACTCTTCGCCTTAATGTACGAGATTTGATGAATTTCGGTTGAATTTGTGGTTGGCTAACAATTGTAAAGTTCTTATGGTTGTTGTTCAGTTCGAGTTAAGTTTTTTTTTCTCTCTCTCGTTTTAGCAGTAATTTCAATATATATTCCAGAGTTAATTTGTTGTTGCAGTTTGTGGTTGTAATGAAGCTTTTTTTATACACATACATACATACGTACAAAATATAGGGAAGTATAATGTACTGTAAAGCAATCATTGTTGTTGGTACAATCGTGGCAGTTGCTTGTTGTGTTTATTGTTAAGTATCATAACTCATTTTGAGTCAGTTTTTACATTGTTTTCACATTTGCTTTGTTGGTGATGGAAATTAATGAAGTCGTTATTCCATTCCATTTAAATTTTAAGCAATAGTTAGTTAAAGCATAGTAATTGAAAAATATGCCGTAAATACATCAAATACATAAAATTAAGAGTTTGCTGAGAATCGATTGGTTTGGATAGTACTTCGTATTATATGCATTCAATTATTTTAGTTATTTTCTTATCAATCATTAAAACTAGTTAAACGTATCTGAAAATTGTGCAATATTTTTAAGATCTATCTCATTCTTTTTTGTATATTGCATACTTGCAAGAAAATCTTCATTTTTGGTTTTAGCTTTAGATTTTTTTTAACAAACACAAAACTGCAAAGCTTTTCGCTTGTCTGCAGAAGCACTCAAAGCCTTCGGCGAGAATCGAACCTGCTACCTCGGGGACTCTTAGTAGGACACTCTACCAATTCATCCATCGGAATGGTCATGTATCGTATTTATCGTGGCAAAATCACATAATACAAAGCAGACGGGGCATCGCAACCACCAACCATTTAGTTGAATGAACTTTTCAGCTACCAATTCCTTTGATATATTTATCTTGGTCCTGCCACACAACCTCTTGCTGAGGTGCAATTCCAGAGACAGCTGGTATTTTCTGAAGTTCGTTTATAGAACACCAGGCCCCTGGCCAGACCCGATAATTCCCGAAGGTATAGTTCAGTTCCTTTTATTTTAAGTTTCAACTGGAAGGCAGCAGTACCCTGATAATTTTTCCCATTTGAAACGATATTTAGGTGGCAACTACGTTTTAGCCAGGGTAGCTGCCTACGTACGATTCTATGGCCAGATAAAGTAACCGGGCTAAGGAGTACTCTGTAGTGTTGATTATAAAACAAATTACCTGCTAGAAGAGGGTACTCTAAATGTATTCCCAAACAAAAGCGAAAAGTGTTTTGTGTTATCAAAAATTTTTATGCTCATACAATCTGTTTGGATCAAACGAAAAAATGCGAGATACAGTTGGATTTTAGCTCGCGGGAGTAGAAGCTCTGTTAGCATGAATGTTCTTTCCAGGTCTTACAACGTTTGTGCAGAGGAAGACACCTCAAGAAATAATCAGCTAAAGTAGACGCCAAGAGTAACTTGAGACCGGTGTTTCCCATAAGAATCATCTTTGTTTAATATCCTGCAGTACCGGCCACAGATCTGATTAGAGATGTGGCAGCCTACAACAGAAACGAAAACGCAAGAGATGAAACTGTTCAGGAGTCTAACCTACCGCTGGGGGAAAATTTACTGTTAATAACTTAACTCTTTCGGATGTTTATCTCAAGACTTTAGTTATTGCTCTGGGTTTCAAAAGAGATGAAATAAAAATTAACTCGGCCAAAGACTTAAATACAACTGCAACGCATTTATGTTAATTTTCTACATCAGTTAGAATTTTATCACAAGCAAAATAATTTTTGTTTCGGTAAAAAGTAATTTCATATACCTTTTTTGTTTATATAAAAGTTGGTATCGAATTGAGACTTAATTTTAAGTGATATTTGTAATCTAAAATTTCTTTAAAATTTAATTGAAATACTTTTTAAATGGCACACTTCTTCAGATGTGAATTGTTTGAGCACTGGCGGAAAAAATAATATAGTTGTAAGTGTAAAAATGAATGTGGCTTAAATACCAAATTCGCATTATGTCAAACTTAATGTAGCGTAATAATTGTTTCATTAACTTCACATACATTAATGTGTGCGTAATTACATACATATGTGAATATTTATTTGTATTCTTTTTTTTTTAACATTGTCTGCTCGATTTACTACTTACTAAATTGGCATTTTTAATTCATGATATTCCCACATACCTGCAATGAAAAATGAAACTCATTAATTAATAAATAAAATTTAATTGATTCAATAAAAAAAGAAAATATTTTGTTATTATTTACATATAGTTTTTATTAATAATTTTGTACTACAAAAAACTCGATTTTATTTTTTAAACCTACTTAGCAGTGAAAACACCGGGAATAAGAAAATCGCTAAAAATTATTTCTGCTCATATACTTTTCATATATTGAGTTTTTAATCTTGTTATTATTATTAACTCCATTTTAATAAATTTTCTCATAGCTATTGGAAGGCATTTAAATAATGCTGGATAATGAAAATAGCAATATGTGGAATTTTACTTCACCGCTTTAGTTACTAAAAATTTGTGCTTGAAGCCTGTAAGCAAATTTTCTCGCAAAAGTTCAGTAAGTGTACTGGATTAATTTAAACCTGATGAAATTTAATTTTTTAAAGATATATTCTTGATGCAAATTTTTCGATTTTAACTTAATAATTCGAGCTTGAGGTCACTTGCTTATTTAATTCAATATTTCGATACCTCAATGGGTATCTTCTTCAGGAAGAAGAAGCTATCGAAATATCGAATTAAATAAGCATTTCCTGAAGAAGATACACATTCATGTATCGAAATATTAATTAAATAAATATAAAAAAAAAACAATATGAAATTACATTAAAATCCGCCGATTGTATTTATTACGTTGGCCCACCTTGAAATAGTGCTTTAATATTAATACTACATCTGTTATCTCTGGATTAGTATTTATTTTTTTTATTTACTTAAAAGAAACATATAAGCTGTTTTAGAGACATGTAACATTAATTACCATCATATTAACATGTTTACAAGCACCAGCTACTCACACTTTTGTGGACGTCTATTGGTTTTCTACATGTACAAATATTTATCTACATCAACTTTGTGTACAGTGGCGCACAATTTTTTCTTATCACTTTTGTTTTTAATTTAATAAAACAAGACATTAAAGAAATTTAATAAGATTTAATAAGATTGCTTAATCGTCTAAGAAAATTCATAAAATATGTAGATGAGTTCATTTAGCATGTAGAAGTAGAATATCTACATATATATTTATATTTTGGCAATGTTCATAGTTCTTTTTTTCCATCAAATTAGATTTCAGTTATTCTCTTTAGTATTTGTGTATTCACCTGGGCCGTCTGCGCAAGTAATTATTGGTAAATTGTCTTTTAATAATTTTATCACGCAAGGAAAATTATTAACATCAGGAATTCAAGATACATGTATGTTTCTGCATTAAAGAAGCATTAAAAGCTGGTTTAGACCAACAAAATTTTATAGATTTATTATTTGGTTTTTTTTTTCGACCCCTGTTTTTATATTTCATATATTTATTTTCTTGAACTAAAGGTCTTTGTTTTAAATATTTAATTATTTTTGAAAAAACCAATAAAAACTATTTTCATTATTATTGTCCTGAAGAAGCTATCCGAAGGAGAGCGAAATATCGACAAAAATAATTAAATATTTTTGAAAAAAGACCTTTAGCTCAAGAAAGTAAATATATAAAAAATTTATAAAAATAAAAATATTGTACAATTGATATTGTGCCCTTGATAGAGGCGCCGCACAATAACTTGAAAATTTTTCACATCTCATCAGAAAAAAACTTCTTCTTTTGAAAGGCTAACTTTTAATCACTTGTTTAGTGAGAAAAATCTTTGCTCTAGAAACTGGTTTCTGGCATTTTCTATTTTCTAAGGACTCACAAAACTTTTTTTAGGATCCATAATTGATTTAAATCATAAAATAATATATGAAATAGTTTTCACCAAAAAGTCCTGTTTATTTAAGTGATAAGACACTGCAAATCAATGCTTATGAAAAGATTCAGTAACGAAAATAGATCGATAAAGGCAGGAAAGCCAAAGAAAATAAAAGCCATATTTAAGCAGATCATCATCATCTAGTGGGACGAACTAAGAATCAGCTAAATCATTATGCTTTTGATTGAAACAAATTATGGACGTCAGTGGTAAAAAGAAACCATAACTACAAAAATGAATTTAATGGGGATTTCTTTTCTGAAAAAAAAAGTTTGAGTTTTTTTTTGCACTTTTCTTTTCAAACGAGAGTTTTAATAGTTTAGCGGCATTAGGATTTTTTTTAATTGTTTTATTTTCAATCTATTTTACAATCAAAATAATAAGCAAATTTTGTGACTTCTAAATAACATACATACACACATACATAGAGTTTTCGTTAAAATTAAAAAGAAAATAAAAAAATCAAATTTTACTTTTGTAATTTAAATAGGATTTGACAAATTAAAATTTTCTATTTTCAGAAGGGAAGGTCAAGAACATGAAGCCTTTTATATCTCTGGATTTCATTGCTATCATAGTCATGCTCGTCCACAATTTTTGTGCAAAACAATGATGAAAATGATGCACTTATTGTAGAAAAGAAAACAGTAAAATACTTGTAAAAGATAAATAAATTCAAATATGAACTTAATTATTTATTTGCTTTAAGAGCCAATTGAAATGTATTAATTCAGATCCAAAACTAGACCTTTTTCAAATGTTTTCTGCCCTTTTCAGCTGTCTATATGCCGACGACATTTCGTTGGTGCTAATCAACTCATCAGTAGACTTAAAAATTCTTAAAAGTATGTTTGCAACTTAACTACTTATTCCATAATTCCCATGAACAAAATGAGATTCAGAAATGTTCAAACAAACCTCGAACACAGTAAAAAAAATTTTTCGTTTTGCAACTTTCAAAAAAAAAAAAAAAAAAAAACCAAATGTTGGCGGCATATAGACAGCTGGAAAAGACAGAAAACATTTGAAAAAGCTCTATTTCTGGACCTGAATTAATACATTTCAATTGGCTCTTAAATCAAATAAATAATTAAGTTCATATTTAAATTTTAATATTTCAAGTCAGAAAAAAGCTCATTTGTAGTTTTCTATTAAGCTTTTCATGAAGTAAGGGTGTGCTTCTAATTTTCATTTATAAGTTTTTAAATAACATATTTGCTTTGCAGATAGGATAAAAGTATTAAGGAACGTCTTTATAAAGTTGATTTTATATAAAAGTTCTACCTACTTTTTGTTTTGTAAACTGTTAGCCACTGTTTTTATAATTTTTAATATTTCTTTTCAACTTTCAACTTAAGCTTTGACTTGTAATAAAATTTTCTTATTGCGCAAGCAAAAAGAAGAGTAGAGAAACAGGTGTTTTATTTGACGTTTCGTTTAGTTCATTGGGGATTACATTGAACTTACATTTATTATGAACAAAAAAAAAAAACCCCCATTAAACAAATGTTCATACTTACAAAAATATATAAGTGTACAGAAAAGTAAATAAATCACAAAATGATACGTCTGAATGTGCAGTAGAAGAAACGTACCTACGCATGTCAATGCCGTTAACACATTCGTGCCGATGGGAAATATTTAACAGACGGCGGTTATGACTACCACTATTTCCATCTTCTTAAGGTGTCACGAACACGGTGGATATATCACACCTCAGAAGATTTTAAAGACACATTTTCTAATGGCGTTATTGTGCTGGCAGTATCATCGTTAAACTAGCTTTAGGTCAAAACTTGTGCGGATAAATTTACGCACTTTTGATTTGTTTCAAAAGAATCTTTATACATTGTACTGCTGTACGTTTAGATCGTGCATACACTGAAAAAAAAACAAAAAAATTCTGAAAGCAAAAGTTTGGAGTTTTTACTTGGAAAACATGTGGCTTTGTTTTAAGACTATAGCGTTTAAAAAGCAAATCAAAGCTTAATTTTCGAAATGGGACAATAAAAGCAATATTTTAATTAAAACTGAAATATATTCTTTTTGAATCCTACCATTTTATCTAAACGTTAGTATAGGAATAGCAGGAGGAGATGACTTTAGAGCATGCGGGTAAGAGTGATGCACTAGAGGGTTATTTATGGCAGTGCCCTGCCTTCTCAGAAATACGGTGCCGATATCTTGGGAGGAACACATTACCAGACATAACCCAATTATGGGACATATGCTGCAGGAAACTAAGGCACTTTGTGAATGTGATGGAGTTCCCATAGACCTATAAGTCAAACTGTTTGTGGTTAAGTCCACGGAGTGTATAATAAGCCAATGAACCAAACCTAACCAAGGTTTTTCATACTACATACCGAATTGTTTGAAAAATTAGACTGAGTTAAGTGTGGCTAGGAGATGTTAAAGCCAAGTTAAATTACCAAGACCTTAGTGGAACGTTGAGCAACAAGTTTTCTCCTTCATTATATACATATATTCCTTATTGACATAATCAACATGAAAATAATATGGATTCCGTATAGAAATATCTTCGATTCTCTTTGCTGTGATACGTAAATTTCGAGGTAATATTCTGCTGTTGATCAAGTAGAGATTATTATGTGAGTAGTTAATTAGACAAAAATACCCATTATGCTGTTTAAACAACTTCCCAAAAATAAACTACAATTATTCTCTCGCTATCATGATACAAGAGAGTTGTACAAAAGTTGGGCTGCTGCCATTCACAATAGTGCTGCCACCTGCAACTTAAGTTTCATTAAATATTCAGCGGCATTCGTTCAGTTCTCTGATTCACAACAAATTTAGTTTTAATTTAAATATATTTTCTGGCTTTTATTTTAAAATACTACTGGCTTTTGGCGTTAATTTATTTTTTATATACTTCACTTGCATACATTTTCATTTTCAATTTTCTTTGATTAAGTGCAAAACAAACCTTAAAACCCTCAGTATGAAAAATATCCTGCATTCTCTTTTACCATTTTCCACTTTTTTATGGTCTAGTTGACAATTTATGGTTTAAACAGAGTTGTTGTTGTTGTTGTTATTGTTTTATTTTACAGCAAAATTAACATTATCAACATTTCCCACACATGTGCTCCAGTTAAAACTCATTTACACTTTAGCGGTAAAACAAGAAATGTTAAAACAACGAGGGTTGAACTGATACTGTATTTTAAAACTGAGCAAAAAATGTTTCAATCTTTTTCAATTCAATTATAATTCATTATAAATGCAAATCACCAAATATAAAACAAATCTAAGGATATGAACAAAATAATGTAGGTTGCATGTAGACCGTCCTATATTAAAATTTTTCACCTTCTTTCTTTGCTGCTTTCGAAATTTAAAGTAAGTTTCCGCTCTATGAGATTTGAAACTCGATCTATGTTGTTCAATTTGATTAAAATATTTCTCTAAAGCCTGAAACAGTAATTTAAGCATAGAAGCGCAGATATTTATTTCTATTTCTTACGCCGGCAAACGACGAACAAATCGGTTTCATGTGGCCATTTTGGTTTTAGTTTTCAAATGTTTTAGTAAAAACAGTTAATTATTACTTTAATGGTTTTTATTTTAAGTGCTAATCTTTGACTTTTTGCATTTAAAAAATTAAAAGCCCACATATTAGATTATAAAACGTGTTTGTAGTGTTTAATTTTTTGTTTTTGGTAATGCAAAATTTTTTAGCAACCATTTTTATTTAATATGGTCACCCCATCAGCTGTTCAACTATAATAAGATAAAATTAAGAAACTGAGAAAATGGATACAAGTGAAATTATAATAGCAAATGTTAAGGCTTTTACCATAATGAACTTGATGTTCATTATTTTAATTATTTTTACAAAATTTGAAATTCTTTGATTCATTTAATTTTTTTTTGTCTTTGAACAAACAATAAATAACTTTATCAATTATAACAGATGTTTTTGTTTTTCGTCGTTATATTGCTTCATACGACGAATTTTAACCGGCGTATTCGTCCTGTTGGGCGAAATTCGTCGTTCGTCCCAGTTGTGTTCCCAGCACTAAGTTCGAAAATTTTAAATTTTTTTTTATATAACCTGATTTTTTTTTATCGATAACTTGAAGAAAAATGTTGAGAGCTTTGCATTTATCTTAATATAGCTGAACTCTTTGCAAATACTAAATTCTTGTATTACATTATATATGCACTGTTCTCCAAACCTGAAACAATGCAAGAAAAATGTAGAATCATACGGACTTAAGCTCGATTCATAGACGAAACGGAAGGGTCACAATGGGGCCAAATTTCATGAAAGAGGCAGTCTGGGGGTGCTGGTACTTCCAGTGTAGGACAGAAATCATGAACATATTTATAGCTATCTGTCGTGGTGTACTCCGCATTTGCTTACATTTGATTTTTGGTTCAAAAAACATTCAGTGCAAATCTAATGCAAAACAAAACAGCTTGGCAAGCAAACAAATTATAATTATTTGTATTTAATATTTTATTTGTGTTGAGTTTATCACAAGCCGTGCATGAAGTACGCTTAAATATTAGTTTTCAAAGGTTTTCATTCATGTTTTCTACTTTTTTGGTAAAAAAAAAAAATTTCTTTCCCAAATGTTTTTTACTCCAAATTAATTTCCAAAATACCCTCGCAATAAAAGTGATGATTAATGAAAATTTTCTTCTGAACTTTGCACAAACAAATTCATACATATTCGGATGGAGCTGGTATGAAGGGGAATTCCATGAAGTTATTTTTTATGTATTCTTCTTGCTACGACTAGCATTTATTTATATTTTCGCAACATGTACTATCACAGATTTTCACATGCTCGTAGAGCTTTTATAATGAGTTAACTGAATTAATTAAATGTACGTTTTAAAATGAGATGAACTTTAATTAAAAATCAAAAAAAAAAAAAAAGAGAAGTTGAATTGCTGAGAGCTGCAGAAAATTCTGCAGTGATATTAAAATTTAAAAAGTCTGCAATACTTAAGAACATACTAACATAAATTCAAGTTTCTAAAGCAGTTATGTCTTGACAACAATATTGTCAAAAAATTAAGAAAAACAAAATATTATAGCAAAAAGCCTCTAAAACACGCCACAAAATTTACAAAGAGAAAAAACTTTGCCAATCAAAAAAAAAGTCTTGTGTTGTAAAAAAAACTTTATTTTTCTTATTTTCTTTTAGGTTTTAAAAGACCCTTAAAAATGAAATAATAAATAAATATTTTATTATGTATGTGCATTTTTATGCTCGTAATAAAGAAAAAGTTAGCTTTGCCTGCGGATAAATTTAACACTCAATCATAAATTGTTAAGTACGAATCATCTACGGAAAGTACAATTAATTGTCTGTGCTGGCTTTTGTGTGTGTAGGTGTGTAAGGAAAAATTGTATTGTAGGAAATATGAATTAATTATGTTTTTAAGTCCGTTAGTCATTTTCGGATTTAAAAAAAAAAACTATAATGAATATGGCAACTACAATTAAATTAAAATGCTTGAAATATACAATAATATAAGAAATCAACCAGGGTTTTGGTAATTTTTGTTTTAATCGAGGACGGCAATAAAATGGAATTGGAATTAAACTGAAATTAGTTAACAATTTTTGGCAAAAGTATGAAACGTTAGGTCTGTTCAATTGCAAAAATTATGGCGCACTTTTAAAAAAATTTACAAGAACGCGTTTAAATTAGAGCAGAAAATCGTCAAGTCAGCAGTGGGATTCTAAAACTTTATCGATCCAATAGCCAGTCATAGTTTGTTTCTAGATATTTCATAGCTAGCAGTAATGATTGTGTGTGATTTTGTAATATACTTTCAATGGTGGTTAAGAGCTAAATTTTTGTGGTCGCTTGATTCCAATTTTCGAAGTTTTTAAATCTATATTAATAAAATTGTAACGTGGCTGACTGGGGGATCATCGCCCAGCCCTAACGGCTAGAGTAATCAAATTTCGTATATGGGCAATCCTTCTGATGTATGGATCCACTAAGATGGGAGTTTTGGAAATTCGCGTAGAAAAGGAGTAAACACGGGTAAAAGAGCGAAAATCGGTAATTCAATATCCCCGGACTTTGAACAGGTTACACAAAAATTCAAAAAGCAAGTAAAAGTATAATGAAAACAAACGGACAGGTGTCTGGTAATTTTTTCATGGTTTAAGTACTAAGGGAATAAAATGGGTAAAAACTGAGTTTTGGTACTTTTGTGAATTGCACGTGTCTATGTGAAGGATATAGGAAAAAAAACTATAAAGTGAATGTAAGCCCATTAAAAGATTCTCTCAGTTTTTTTTTTTAAATTTGGACATTTAGGGGGTAAAAAACGGATAAGTCTGTAAATCTATATCTTCGGACCTAATAAAAGACAAAAAAAAAAAAAAAATTCAAAAAGTGCCTGAAAGCCTACTAAAAATAAACGATCAAATGATTTGTATGATCAAATTTTTGAAGAGGGAACTAAAATAAGCTACCCTTTCACTGAAATTTTAATTATATCGAACTATGATGTTGTACTTTATTTATATTATATGATTCTTCCGGCTGCAGCTCAACCCTTGGCTGGTCACTTTTTTTTATTATCAATATTGATTAAGTAAAGAAAAGTAAAATTTTAAAGCTAGTTCTGCTGATGATTAGCTACGGTTATGAAAGTTTCAGAAACACATCGAATTGAAGCATAAATACCGGGGAAAAAAAAATATCAGGGTTCTTGACTGGCCAGCACAAAGTTCCAGCTGGAGTTCCATAGAAAGAAAATAAATAGTTCCTTACAGAAACTGGTAGTTTCTGTAAAACTCCCGAAAAATAAGGTTACATTATGGGATATTATTCCAACCGAATGCAATAATACTACTTCTCAGCAGTGTTATAAAGGGAATACCAAACGGATGCCCCGAAGTCAGTCGTCAAAAATAGTATCCTAAAACTACGGAAGGTGAATAATAATTTCATAAGAAAATAAAATCGCTTAAGCAAATTTATAAAACTTACTTTCAGGTAACTTATGCTCTTTTGATTTTTAAGCACAATTATGCAGTTGTTTTGTACTTTCTTTTCTTGAAAGGCATGTTGTAATATTTTCGTGAAGTTAATGTCAAAAGCAAATGTTGTAATAAATAAAAATAAATAAGAAAAAATATATTTAAAATAATGCACTTCTGAAATTTTTAAGTAAAATAAAGCTAAAAATCTTGTCTCTTGTTGAAGAAGCGAAAATGACATCAATTATGTATATGTCCGTATATAACAAAAAAAAAAAAAAAAAAATAAAGGGTCCGTCAAATAACTTTTTTTTTTTTTTTTTTGAAAATTCTATAAAACATCGAGTGTAGCTTCGGCTGTGTGGCTGGTAGCACAGTTCTGTTGAAATCAAATATTGCAAATATCCTCCTCTTCAATTTTTGTGAAAAAAATTCCTTCAGCATGGCCCGATAACGATTGCCATTGACTGTAATGGCCACTCCTTGCTCATATGCGAAGAAAAATGGCCAAATTATGTATTTGGACCAAAATCCGCACCAAACAGTGACTGGATTTGGATGCGTCGGCTTTTCACTGTATGCGTACGGATTTTCTATGCCTCAAGTGCGACAATTTTGCTTGTTTACATAGCCGCTAAGATTAAAATGAGCTTAATCTGAAAAGATGATTTTGTTTTCGCAAAATCGGCAACTTGTGTAAGTTGATCGCTGGCCCACTCAGCGAAGCACATACATAACCATATTCGTTCAGACGAAGGATAAAATTAATTATGTGTCAAATTACACATGAGCAAAGCATTACCATTCACGAAATAAGCACTAGTTGAAAAAAAACGTTAGATGGCGGACCCTGTATTTGTAATAAGCATTTTTCTATTATTATGCAGAGAGTTATCATCAAATAAAATTGGTTTTGTTAAGATTTTAATTAAATGCGTTTTGCTGCAACAAAAAAACTAATTTCACTTGAATGATGCAAAGTGACAACAAAATATTATTTTATAAACTTATAAACATCATAAGCTTTTTCCAAACTGAGTTTCATAAATATTTTAAGTTGACAACTTAAAGTTTTTTCGAGTCTACTTTTAAGTATTTTCGAGTCTACTGATGAGTTGATTAGCACCAACGACATGTTGGCGGCATATAGACGACTGAAGAAGACAGGAAACATTAATAAGGTATATTTTTCGGTCTAAAATAAAACATTTCAATCGGTTCTTATAGCAAATAATTTAGTTAATTTTTTTGATAATATTTTTATATCAAATATGAATACGACTGGCGGAAGACTCTCACGAAAACTGTTCAAACTGCCCTAAACTGACAATTAGAACAACTGTCGACAAACCGCAAAAAAATTTTCAAAATATTGTTTTTTTTTCGCAGTTTTTATTTATTTATTGAAGCTTTAAAACATTGATCCAACAATAAGTATAGAAATCTTAAATTAATAAAAATATAGCAACAAACTAATGCCAGTTTATTATGTCATGAAAAAATTAAAAAAAACGCAACCCCCCCGTTTAAACTCGCGAAAAATTCAAAAGTTATAAAGATGAATTTAAAATAATTTACACAAGCATTAAAATATGTAGAAGAAAAATCTGAAAAAAAAACTGGTTTCCTTCGACCAGATTAGAAGCGCATGACAAACTCAGATTTTGACAAAATGTTTGTGCTGGTTTGTAAGTTATACGGCAAATGCTAGTGCCACCCCTGGTGTCAAGTGACTTCATTCAAAATTGATTGAAAATATTGCGACTTTGCAATTAGAGGTCATATGTTCCCAAACTGAACATGTTGCTTTCACCTTTTTGTTAGAGCTTGCGAAAAAATGTTAGACATTTCTAAAATGATCACATTATAATACACTTAATTTACATCCTTAAACTTTAACAGCACCACCTTAAAAGTATCCAAAGAACTTTAAACCACAAAACAATCTCAGCATTCCACAGAAATACCTACATGATTAATTCTTCTTGTTTGCATTTCAGCCACAAGGGAGACAAAACATTTCCTTGTTCTTGCTGCCTGGCCACTTCAACTTGTGATTGTTCTAGATAAACACTTAGAAATAATGATGGAAAATACACTACTGCATTTCCACAAATACACATTTATAACAACAGAAAACAATGTATCACCATAAAAAAGAAAAAGAAAATACCAACTTGATTGTGATATATTTTTAAGACAATTTTCAGTTTTTGCAAACTGCTTGCGTTGCCATCATTCGTCGTCGTGGTTGTCTATTTTAAACATCCTGTTATAATAAGGATAATGATGCTGAGATACATGTAGTTGTAAATATAACAATTTATGCTAAAGTGTCTGGTATTTACCAGGATATTTTTCACAGCATACTTAAGATATTTTTTATTTTTTATAAAATTTGAACTCGTAGCAAAGATACCGAAATGAAGAAATAAAAAACGAAAGAGAAGAATGAAAAAAAAAGATACTTCAAGATAAAAAGCAACATAAAAAGAGGATTTAAAACAATCAAGCTTTATTGCAGTTTATAGATAAAGCATTAAAGAAAACTCTTGTAGATGAAATTTTTAAAACAGTTTTTTTTTAATCATTGTAGTTTTAAATTTTCATATAAGATATTTAATAAATTTTAAATTCATAAAACTGATTGGTTTCACTTAATTGTATAGTGTATGAAAAATTCAAAATAATGACCGTTTAATGCGTAAACAATTCTTAGCTGATTAATGGTACATTAATAAACAACAATCCTTAAAAAAAAACATTCAAAAGGAATAACAAGGGAAGATTTTGGTAAATGCTTATTTATATGCAAAACCCTTGCTTAAACATATTATAAGCTGATAATATTTGAACTTGAGCCTGAAATAATAATTTAATATAAATTGATCTATTTTAAGCAATATTGCCTCAGAAATTAGTATAAATTTGAGACACAGGGAGGTGTACTTTGTAACACATTGAAGATTCATCACTTCTCTAATTTGGCATATAAAATTTTGTTTTGCATAATTGAAAAAGTTACTTAATTTTACGAAAGAATCTAAAATGAACACATTAATATAAAAAATGTTGCACACAGCAAAATAAATCATCCATTAACTTTACTCCATGTTGAGTTAAATTAACAACAACTAGTAGTTATTTTAGAGAAGAAGACTACATAACGATCTTTGCAGGTTGCATTTGCAGGTTTGAAAAAAAAAATTTCTGCAAAAGGGGTATAAAATTGTACTTTCCTTTACTAGATTGATATTAATAAAATTAGTGATTACCCAAAATTCAGCAGCAAATTTTTTTAAGTTTTGACCGAGTAAACTTATTATTCCCGTCTTTCTTGATTTTCTAACTAGGTTAAGCTCTTAACTAATTAGTACTATTTTTAAACCACAAAATCAATTAATTTCAATTATTTATGGTTTTAGATTTATTTTGTGAATTTCTCTGTGTTGATATACAGTGCTGGTCATTTTGTTGTTTTTTTTTTCTTTTCTGTTTTTATTGCATCTGCTATTACGTACAATTCGTAAATGGTTTAATGCTCTGACGATGTTGCCTGCAACATGTAATTAATAAATTTGAAATATTGTAATTAATAACAGCTTATTAGGTGACGTTTAATATAAATGAGCTCCTAAACGTTTTGCAACCACAAACATATTAATGCTTCAATGGATGTTTTGCAGACAATTTAAAGCGAAAATTTCAAATTATGGCCAACTAAAACAAAACAAAAATTACCCTAAAAATATACAAAATAATATATAAAATATTGCCTCGTACAATCAAGTAAATAATTGTCAGAGATTTATGGCATGAGAATGTTATAAATTTATATGTTTAAGTAACAGGGCAAATAATGTAATCCGTTTTCAGGAGCTGTGCTAAAACTTTAAAAATTGCTAAAAACATTTGTTTTGACAGTCATTATAACCAGCTGTAGAGCAAAATACACACACACACACACAAAGTTATAATAAATAACACAGCCAAGTGCGAACTAAGAATGTATTTAAAACAATTTTAAAATAGTTTTAAATTAATTGTGCGCATACATTAAGCAGCTCTAGTGGCGGCAACAACACATTTTCTACAAACAACACTAAAGAGAAAACTGCAAAGCAAAAAAAAAAAAAAATTGTCAACAAGATTTTGTTGTCATTATTATGTATTAGGTCTGTTTTTCCTTTTACTTTTTGTGTTTTCGCAAACCAACTGAATTTTTTTTTTTTTTCAAACACTTAAAAACATTGTAGACAGACAAACTGACACAGACCACATATTTTTATCTTAATACTTGTAGCAAAATTTTAAGTACCAGCTATTTTTACATAAACCCACAAAACACTTGTCTATTAAAGCCAAACCAGCATAAAATAAAAAAATAACACACTTACACGCCCATACTGTAACACTGCTATTTAACCCTTCTTTTGTTAATTTTCTAAATTTTGTTCAACTATTCTGTAGAAAACTATAAAGATTGTTTCTAAAGCTAAATGTGTGGAAATAACCTCTAACATAGACTTTACAACTTTTCAGTATTGGTGGGGGGTAAAAGTTCCCCAAAGGTTTTAATTGCCTTAATTTAAAAGTGTTATTAAGGTAGGCGGTACTAAAGAAATAGAACGTTTACGTGGCAGAAGCTTTAAGGTTCGTTTAGACTATGCTAATATTTGTGCAAAATCATAAAAATTTTGTTTGTTCTAGTGTAAACACTCGAATTTGTTAGCCTCCAAATATTATTATTTTTGACATATAAAAAATGAACAAAATTAAAATGGCAATACTGGTCAATTCGTTTGACAGATTGGTAAGTAAAAAACGCGTTTCCGTAATTCTTAATTATAACGTATAGTTTTCTCAAAGAAAATGGACGACAACGATGCGGTAGTTATTGCACCGTCCCCATCATTTGCCAAAAGAACCAAAAGGAAGAAGATGACGCATGACTGGAGCGAAAAAGATGTATTGAAATTATTCAGATGGATTTCATAAACATAACAACATTGTTTGACAGATGTTTGTCATATACACCGGACAAATAAAATAATTAGTATAGTCAAATATGAACTTAATTATTTATTTGCTTTAAGAGCCAATTGAAATGTATTAATTTAGGTCCAAAAATGAACCTTTTCAAAAAATATTTGCTCTTAAAGCAAATAAATAATTAAGTTCATATTTGAATATTCAAAAACTTTTACTTTATGATACTTTCAAAAATACAAATCGTAGTAACCAATGGTGACTCGTTGTATAGAATGTTGCAAAGAAAAGTAGAAGTGTTGCAAAACGAAAAAAGAAATGTTTGCTGTTAAAGGTTTGTTTGAACATTTCGGATTCTCATTCTGTTCATGGGAATTATGAAATAAGTGGTTAAGTTTCAAACAAACCTTTAAGAATTTTTCAAGTCTACTGATGAGTTGATTAGCACCAACGAAATGTCGTCGGCATATAGACAGCTGAAAAATACAGCAAATATTTTTTGAAAAGGTTCATTTTTGGACCTGAATTAATACAATCCTTAAAATATATTAAGAACATTCATGAATGTATATAAAAAACAAAATACAAATTAACATACAAGTTCTACAACCAACATTTTCTATGTTCACGTTTACAACATGTATAATACTAAAAAAATAGTAAATTAACATTTCAAATGTTGCTCAGAGACTAAAATAATGTTTCTAAATATTTTTCTTAAGATATCTAAAATTATAGCAATATTAAGTTCTTAATCTTTTCTCAATTAAATATCTATAACTTTGAGCTAAATTGCCAGTGTCTAACTTTATACCATATGCTGCTGGTGTGTTAATAATCGCTGTATAAAATTTATTGTTAGTGATAAGAAATATTTTACTGAATCGCAAATTTTGAAACGAATTAAAAAAACTCAAACCTATATTAAAATTATTTTGTTAAAGAAATAATTATCTTAAAGTTCTGAATATACGCTATAAAAAAAGTATACGGAAATACCTCTTGCACCTATTGAATATTTCGCACGATTTACAACTGTTTGACGCTTACACAAGCAGGCGGGCACATTTAAACGCATCCACATTCATGTTGGCGAGCACACACATTCGTTAAAATGACAGGCAGGCTAACGCAACGACAACATATTTATTGCTTTAGCCATCACACAATGTCGGCAACACATTTGTATCGGTCTAATGTGACAGTCATGGTGTTAAGTATAAGACCTCTTGCACAAAAAGACTGCCAGCTAAATATTAATGTCATAATGTTGTTGATGTGATGTTGCTGCTGCTGCTACTGGTCTGTCAGCTCCTGTCCCTCCCTAGTTGAATATTTGTTGTTTGTATGGATGGTTGCATGGATGTCTAGTTGAGGGGGCCAAAGGAGTATTAAGTGAATAAGTGTGGCAATTGGAAAATATGTACATTGTGTCTGAATGTTGTCAAATCAAAGTAGCGTATTTTTGTTCAAAGCATTACTGCAGATACATAGTTTGCCTTCCAGTCAGGCAGTCTGACTGCATTGTGAGTCAGTCGTTCATTTATTCAATTCATCTTGAATAAAAAGAAGCAAACTGCTCGTGTTAAATGCTTTGCTTTCTGTAGTTAATTTTGTTGTTTTCCTTTAAGATTTGTTTTTTTTTTTTACTTTGTGCTAAAGCCATTTCAGATGGCTTCAACTAATCTTGGTTGTAGTTTTAAGTGTCTAGCAGGCAGCTACGCATTGCTGTTCACACATACTCGAAAGTTTCCACAATCAAATTTGTGTGGTCGAGCTCCCTTCGTCTGAAGGTGATGAAGATGAGAGTGGCAAAATTGAAAGCAAAGTTTTTCTTTTTGAAACTTTTTTAAAAGTAGTTGTGTTGGTAAAGTGGTAATTAATTGATTGTGCTGTGGCTGTTAAGTTACGCATTTGGGAAAGTTTACCTTAGCAGCCAAAGGGTATTTGGATATGATTGTTTGGTAAGCTGCAAAAGTTTGTCTGTTTTGTCTATTTGATGGAGAAAAGTTTGCATTTGAGATTTAGCCAAAAAATATTCAAGACTCTGGCATAAATTAACTTTTTAACAGCAACAGAGATTGCTCGTCTTTAATAATCATTAGCTTTTAGATTTTCACATTCACGACACAACCAACAGTATTGCAGTTTAGTTTGGAATAATTATTCCCTGTTGTGCTGTTTTGTAACTTTCATAGAAAACAAAATAGACAAAAAATCAGCTGCAGCGTAAATTTACATAAACATTAAAGATACATTTTTTCTATCTTACTTTCATGTAAATAATTGTACCATTCACAAGCTCGCATTAGAGAGTTGGGTAGACTTTTAAATTTTTACTCATCATTACTTTGTTAAACAAAATGGGGATCAGCCAGAGCTTGGACCAATTAGGAATTAGACAAATGGCATGTCTTAAAGCGTAGTACAACATACTTATACGTATTGCACACATTTGAATTGAATATAGCATTATTGCAACGTTCCTATAATTTTATTTAGAAGCTTTCATTGATTATGGTCAAGTGCATGGATATAAATCACTAAACCCTTAATTCATAAAAACTATTACAGGCTTATAAGACTGTTATTTGACATATTTGTATGGAAAATCTGTCAAATAAGAGCTTTATAAATCTCTTATAATTTTTATGAATTAGACGGTAAGGGTCTTATTCATAATAAATGTTTTTGGTTTATTAAACTCTTATTTGACAGATTTTCCATATGTCAAATTAGGGGGTAAAAATTTATGTTTATGCATAAGTATTCATCAGTAAACACAAAAAAATATATTAATATTAAATTGCACACAGTGTTTAAGGTTACGTTTGCTAAGTAAGAAAAAAATACGCAGCAAACAATTATATGATCTTATAAAGCAAAAACTGCAAGAGAAAATACAAATTTGCTCTAAATTTTGTATTTGGTTGTTGAGCAAACATAACCCCAAATTATGCTCGCATAAAATTTATTGCTGTTACGTTTTCCCGAATGTTTTTTCGTTGTTGTTCTGACTATAAGAGAATGAACGCGTTTTCAGATGTATTTGGCACTTGCGTGTGCCCAAAGTAAAGATCAACAAGAAAGAAGTGGTCGCGTTCTTTTTTTAGAAGAAACTGCTATATGGCTGTAACTTAATTCATATTGAACGTGGGCTATTTCGGAACCGACCAAAAAAGCCCGTATAGGAATAAACATGTGTAACGGGTTATCCATGTCGTTGTTTCAAAAGTATAGTACTGGAATTCGACATCTGTTAAACTAAGTTGTTAAACCAATCTTTTTCTTCTCAGTTGAAAGTGTGACATTGACGTAAATGGCTCGCTTAACGATCACCCAACCCATAAAAATTTTCAAAATATACAACAAAAATGTTGATTCTGGCACAGCTATTTTTCGAGAAAAAATTTTCTGTAGCGATGAATCATATTTCTCACTCGGTGGGTATGTTAATAAATAAAATTGTCGTATTTAGGGTTCTGAGAATCCTCAAGTAATTGAAGAGAGGTCCAGAAAAAGTTACTGTTGGGTGCGCTCTTTGGTCAGAAGGTGTGACTGGACCTTGTTATTTCTTCGAAAACGACGATGGAAAGACTATCATCTTCGATTTGGAGCGGTATGGTCATATAATAACCGCCTTTTTTTGCCTGCTATTGAAGAATACGACTTGCAGAATTTGTTTTCTCAAGAAAACGGTGCCACATGCCACACAACTCGGGCGAATATGGCGTTATTGCAAGAGACATTTCCTGGCCGCGTAATTTCTCATCGTGGCGATATCAACTGGCCACCAAGATCATGCGATTTGACACCGTTTGACTTTTTTCCGGGGCTACTGAGAGACCTTTTTTATGCAAATACATTTTTAACTCTTGAGCACTTAGAAACCAACATTCGTCACCATGGCTGAGATACCACCTAATATGTGCCAAAAAGTGGTAGAAAATTACCTAAAAAAATTAATGCTTGCAACACTTCACGTGGCGGTGATTTAAGTGATGTAGTGTTATACACATAGTGTCAACGTTCAAACTTTATAACAAACAAGAAATATCATGAAAAAACCGCAAAATGGATAACCCTTTATAATAAAAATAATTCCCTCAATTAAAAATAGCATTTATGCATATATTGGTTACAAAAAATACAAGTTAATTAGTTCATATTATTTAAGTGTCTTAAGCATTTCATGTGACTGTAACTTAAGTTATATTTTTTAAAGTTTCTGAAGTATTTTATGAAGGGCAATGTGGAAACAACTTGGGTATCTTAGGTTTGAATGGCTCTAGAGGTTAAAAAAATTTTATTTGAAAAACAAAGCAAATTTCAAAATTTGTTTTCGTTTTAATTGCCGATTTTTCCAAAAATTTTAAAATTTGAAATACTAAAAAGGAAAATATTTTTCTCTCAAATATGTTTGTTTTTATGTTTGATTTTTGAAAAAAAAAACCAATCAAAATTTTTTTTATTCTTATTGTCCTGACGAAGCTGTCCGAAGGAGAGCGAAATATCGACAAAAATAATCAAATGTTTTACTAAAAAAGACCTTCAGCTGAAGAAAATAAAAATAAAAAAAAAACGGGTAAGAAAAAAGCCAAATATTAAGACCGGTATTCATAAAAAAAAAACGTTGTTGAAATACATTTTAGAACAAATTTTTCGTATCAAATTTCTTCTAAAATGTATTTGAGCAACATTTTATTTTTTATGAATACCGGTGTTAATCTATAAATCGCAAAGCTTAATTTTATTACTTTGATTTTATCGAACTCATTGGTGAAATATTTATATATTTAAGTCTTTTATAATTGGACTCTATGACTTTTATTACGATAATTATAACGTTGAAAAAATCATAATTATATTCTATTGTAACTTTTTTTTAACGAAATTCGCTGTTGACTAAAATCAACTGTTTTTCGCTGTCCACTATCAATATTTTAACTAGACACATTCTCTGGGAATTTATGGTATCGGTTAAGCGTATTTTCTTTTAAAATGTAAGCCAATAAATAAGAAAAACATAATTTATGAAATAATATTTAAAGAACTTTAAAAAGTTTTATACAAATGAACTCAACAATTTTGAAGTTTACCATCGTTAAAAGTATGTTATAGAATCAGAACATCGTTACTAAGGGTAAGGGTGAAATATGTAGAACAAAGTTATGACTGTGGTAGCATTAAAAGATGCAGAAGCGGAAGGCTGGCAGCTTGCAGAAATAAAATTCGATAAGAGTAATCGTTTTTTAAGCCTTATTTAAAGTCTTAATACTTTTACGAATTTATTTATTTTTTTGATTAAATTCCTTTCGACTTTGAGCTCTTTACAACAAGGTCTTTAACAAAGTTTTTGATTTTATGGCTCTTCTTTTCTTCTCTTTATGATTTATTTTACATTTTTATGCACTTGGCTGCAACAATTAAATTACTGTCCGTTCAATCACCTTTGCCACTTGTCTCCGGGTGTCAGTTAAAAATATGTATTTTCGACATATTTTTGGTTCATACAGTGGATTTTCGCTGTCTATAATGTCAATTGAGGCTGGGAAAAAATAATTTTTTGTTATGACACTCATGAAATTTAAGCACATTCATTTGTATGTACGTAGTACTTTGCTCTGCCAATGTATGCGTGTGTTACAATGATGATGTCTGAGAGAATTGCAATACATAATTTTGGTTGCATGTTTCCACAGGCGGTTAAAAGTTTTTTTTGATGGCATTTTATCTGTGATTGGGCAATCTGCCGAAATGTCGTTCCTTTTAGTTCAACAATATGTAGACGAGTATATTTGTTTTTTTTTTTTTTTGTTTTTAAATGACAAAAAAAATTTAAAAACAAAAATATCTGTTTTAAAGGGTTTTAATTTCAAATATGCTAAAGTTAAACTTTTTTGGTTTTAAAGGGTTAACTAGCTTGAAATCTTTTTCTTAAAAATTTCATTCCATTTGTTTTCAATTTACTCAAAATTAATGCGATCATCTCTTGATTCAAAGAAAGAATGAAAAAAAACAAGCATTCAAAACGCCTACATTTTATCAACAAGTGTGTGCAAAATAATATTTCTAGTTCTTAATGTCTAGTTTAAATTCTACATCATCCTCATCATTATCATCATCTTTGCTGCTATTTGCAGCACCAGATGGTTAAACAATTTCATGTTGTCACTACATGCTCGTACAAAATGCTTTTTCTTATGCGATCCCACTAAAATGGTTGAGTTGACTGTGTGCGTGTGTGTGTATTTCATTTTTGTTTAATTTAGACTAATAAAGCAAATGTTTGTTTTACAGCTCCAGTCTGACTTCTTTGACTTCTTGCCAGGCCCCCTCCCTGCTGAATGTATCTGATAAATAAATTTAAAAAACGCGCATTTATAGCAATGAAAATAAGAGTGACACAATAAAATAGTTCAACATTGCGTTTCATTGTTTTGTTATTTTTTTTTCTTGCAACAAATTCAAATGTCTTGGAGTATTAGGGGTTGTTAACGGTAAATATCAAGTTAAGTAATTCAACTTGTTGAGAAGATGCTGCAGTTATCAGAAAAAAATGAAAAACATTGCCCGAAAAATATTGCCCATGTGAATACATGTTCACAGGGGCAAAAATATTTTTGGCTTTGTTTTGTCAGGTACCAGCAAAATTCGCCGTAAAACCTTTAAAGCGAACCATCTAGTTTCGATTTCGGTCTTTACGAACTCTACTTTCCTCCATATTTTGGTTAGCAAATTTTCGGCATTTTACCAGTACCAGCTGGTACAAGGACTATCATGGGAAGGACAAATGAGCGAATTGTTAGGGTCCAAAAATTTTTAAAAAAATACTTACAAGTTTGTACAAGAAATCAAGTCTTACGATTTCATCGCTGCTGACAAAACCATTTCATTAAAGGCTGATATTTAAGCGAACTTTATGGGCATTTGTCTTATTATAATGCCGCCATGACAATCGTCAGAGAAATTAATTGCGTTTTGGCTTCTTATGGTTATGGCTTTACGGGCAAGTAAAGGCTGACTACACCTTATGCTGACTAATAAACCTAACAGTATTATTTACTAAATGCAGGCGCGGATCCAGCTAAAGCTTTTGGGGTGGGGGGGGGGGGGGGGAGGAATTTTGTATGGCATAAAATAAAGTCTTATTATTGGTAAATCGCTTATTAGCGAAATAAATATATTTTACATTTGGTGGGGGGGTATATATCCCCCCCTGGATCCGCTCCTGCTTAATGTCTCCAGGGCCCTTATACTATTGCAAGCTAGTAAATTTGGAATGGAACGTTAATTAGAAACAAGAGCCTCTGAGTTCAAGCGCGGGTGCTGATGAGAAGTATGGCGGCTTCAACACAGCCAGTTGTCCCCTAGCTGAAAAATTTTTACGTTTTGTTTGCCTTGCTTAATTAATATCACTCACAAAAATTATATTATAGAAGAACTATGAGTCCGATAACGTAATTCAAAATAATTATTATAATATTAGCTTAAGTTCGAAGCAATATTTTGAAATCTGGGTCATGAAAAAATCAAAAATCGAGGATATAAATTAGTTTTGTTGCAATCTGTTTTTATGAGTTACAAAATAAAGAATAGAATTGTTAATATTACTTGCAAATTAGCTAATTTTTTTTACATACATGTGTACGTAAATTTATTATTTGGTTTTTTCCGACCCCTGTTTTTATATTTTATCCGTCTAATTCATAAAAATTATAACAGGTTTATAAAGCTCTTATTTGACAGATTTTCCATACAAATATGTCAAATAGCAGTCTTATAAGCCTGCAATAATTTTTATGAATTAGGGGGTATATATTTATTTCCTTGAGCTAAAGATCTTTTTTTGAAAGTATTTAATTATTTTTTCGATATTTTGCTCTCCTTCAGGACAATAATAATGAAAATAGTTTTTATTGGTTTTTTTTTCATTATTATTGTGCTGAAGAAGCTATCTGAGGGATAGCGAAATATCGACAAAAATAATTAAATATTTTTAAAAAAAGACCTTTAGCTCAAGAACTTAAAGAAAATGTACATATATTTCATTTAATTCACTACAATAAATTGCCTCAGCGCCTAAAGGCATTATTGAGGCGAGTTGGCAAGATAATTATTTACATGTAACTTATATATAATATATGTATGCATATAGATATTAGGAGTATATTATAGTAATTCAGTCTTTTATACTAATAGCTCATCTCTATGCTCTAGTATATGTTCTTCAAGTCATTTATTAAATATTGATATTCTATTTTCTTTCTTTATGTTTAGTGGCAGGTTATTGATTTCACAGCTACCCATGAACTCTATCCTCTGCTTTGTTGTTTCAAACCTACAGCTATTCTTAAATTTTCTTTATTCCTCGCATTATATACAATTTGATTTCTATTAAATCGAATAGTGTGATGATCTTCATTACTCTGCATTAATATGACTGCACGCCAAAATATTTTCATTACCCCTAGCAGTTAATTTGCTTCACAAAATTTAACATCGTGCAGCGTAGTAAATTTTAAAACGTATTTGTTCTAGATGCCTTATAAGTTTTTGCAAAATATTCGCTGGTTTTTTTCTTATCAATTTAGTTTTATAGGTCTTGAAGCAAGTGCGTTTATTAGGAAGGCTGAGCAAAGCAAAAATATTTCAACAAAAAGCTTCAACTAGCTAGTGATAAGGGCAAAGAATTTATGTGCCTCAAACGTTTTAATTTGAGTGCATAAAATATGTTAGCAAAATAAGTAGGATATACATAATATACTAATTTAAGAAATAAACAAAAATTAAGTTAATTATTTTGCTTTTAAATTCTTTATCGGACCCTTATTGCAATGATAAAAATTTTTAAACAAGGCAAGCATATTAAGTTGAAGACATATTAGCTGGGGCACATCCCTTGGCTGTTTCGTGTCCACCACTGGGATCATCCACACCCCAAACTGAGTTCAAATTCACATCAAAACTAATTAGATACTGATCTTATGTAGCAGTGATCAATCAACTTTCAATTTAAAGTTCAATTAATATTCTTAACAAATGACAATGAAAAAGTCGTTTGAAATATTTAAGCATGTTTATTCGATACCGTTGTGTAAATAGTTACAGAGTTTAATAATCCCATAGGATTATTATTAATAATTCCATAGGATTATTCCGATATCAAGCAATTTTTCAAGTAACTTTAACGGTAGAGCTCCAAAACTATTGACGGTTCTATCGACAGCAACGATAACATCACTTTTATTGCCCTAGCGATACTTTTTATTCAATAGTAATGCTATCGATAAAATGTATGTTATGAAAAACAGTAAAAGAAAACTCTGTGAAATAAAAGCGATGCCGTAACTTTGAAGTTAAAGAATATATGTACGAGTTATAATATAAAATAATATATTTAATATTTAGTTATTTGACCCCTTTTTTTCTTATATTTTATATATTTATTTGAGCTTAAGGTCTTTCTTAAAATTTGAGTATTTATTTTTGTCAATATTTTTGAAAAAAACCAATCAAAACATTTTTCATTATTATTGTCCTGAAGAAGCTATCCGAAGGAGAGCGAAATATTGACAAAAATAAATACTCAAATTTTAAAAAAGACCTTAAGCTCAAATAAATATATAAAATAAAATAATATATATTAAAATTTTGCTAATTCTTCTTTGGCAGCGTAGCAATTTGGTCTAATGGCAGGCATTTCTTTAGAAATACTTGCTCTGTTTATGTAAAAAAGCATCAAGAAAAAATGCCACTTCCACTGCCTCAACTGTTACTAGTACCAAAGAGGTTGCCTGCTTAAAATGTTGCTCTGGCTGATGACTTCTAACAAAATGATCAAGCAAAAAAAAAAAAAAAATACGTTGATTGCGCTCTTAATGTTGATGATTACGATGTTATTTTTATTGTTGTAAATTCTGCCTTATTCATTTATTTGTATGTTCACTCATTTCTTCATTTAAAAACGTCAGCGTTTATTTGAATTAAACCACGCACAATTTATCGTAAAATTGCTTGTAGCTTAATCAAATGTGCACATTAGGGAGCAGCTAATTCTAGATTTTAAATGCATTTTAATATCAACAAATATTTCGCTCTGAATAAATAAATATTTATAAAACATTACTTGGGCACAAAATATATTTCACATAGCATAGCCTCTCTGCTACTAGAGTCGCACTTTTACGATTTTTTACAGCAGTTTTATCTCCGGTTCGAAGCTTTTGTGCAAAACGATTTATATTACATTGTAATAAATAGCTTAAATATATTTTCTGATTTTAAATTACCTTAAAGCCCATGACCTTGTTAAGACAAGTAGCTAATTTTTCGCACTAAAGGGCAATTTGATGCCGACACAATGAAAAAAACAAAACTAAACAATATCTTGTCTGTAAACATTATCGCTGCCCCCTAATATAATTACTTACATACACATGTATGAGTTTTTAAGGCGAGTGTGGATGTTTTACTTTTCTATTTTTTTTTTTTTTAATTAGCTATTTTTTTAGATAGAAGTTTCGCATTTCTTCGAGCTTTTTTTCCCCAAATTAGTTCAAGTTTATTAAGAAAATTATAAACTGTAGTAATTGAAGGAATTCACAAATATGTCTAAATATTAACACCGGTATACATAAAAAGTAAAACATTGTTGAAACACATTTTACGACAAATTTTTCATGTAAAATTTTTTCTAAAATATGTTTGAGCAACGTTTTATTTTTTATGAATACCAGTGTAAGTATTTGCTGTAATAGAGACACAAAAAACCTTGACATGGAGAAAACTGAAATACTTCATAAGTATGTATATAAGCATTTACGCGTATGGCAGATTGTACGTATTTATGTGTACGCCTTCATTGGTTTTAAATGAAGATGTGTTCATAATTAATTAAAGTAGAAAACTGTAGGCGCCAAAGAGCTGATTTTAAGAATGCAAAAAAATAACACATACAACTTTACCAATTTGAAAATTGATAGTGCTAATTATATTCAGATCGCAATGTATGATTTGGGACCCTATTAGTCCGGTAGTTTTATAATACAACTAAATCCTCTAAAATGTTGAGCCATATTTTTTATTTTTTTTTGCTACAGGTATGAGCATATTTATATTAATACGAACGAACACTTTGTCTTATATTTGACAGTAAAAATAATTAAATGTCACTTATTCATGTTATTTTCCTCCAACTTATAATTATGAGATATCCTTTTTATACCCTTCACAAAAATGTGTAAGGGTATATATAAGTTTGTGATTCCGTCTGTAATGCATTGAAATAACCATCGAAGACCCCATAAAGTATATACATTCTGGATCAGAATCAATAGCGATGTTTGAGATAGAAACCTCATTCTTTTTTTAAAATGTGTTAAATCCTGGTAGTGGGTCTGCTATTGAAATTCAGTAAGAGCGGCCCACGGATAGCCGAGATATATCCAAAAAAAACGGGTTTTGAGGGGTATTTTGGGCCATTTTTTTTGTTCAGAATTTTGAAAAAAAAAAATTGTTTTCCAAAAAGTTAGCAATATCAATTCTAATGCCCATTAAATCCCAAAAATCGAAGAATTTTTGAAATCGGCTCATACATAAACCAGATAATGCTCCTCCCAATTTTTCAAGAAATCGGCTCTATAATTTGGCACCGAAAATCAATCAGAATGGTACATATAGGCAATTTAGAGGCAAAACTGGAAAATCTTTTGACATCGGTCCATATACACTCGAGATATAGCACCTCCCGATATCTCAAGCAGGCGGCCCTGGAAGCCACACGAAACAATTTTTTCCACTAAAGATTTGTCAGAGTGGTACGGAGGCAATATTAGAACATTAAAAGCCAAATAAAACAACTTTTGGTGTCAAAAATCGACGACAATGGTACGTATAGGATGTTTAAAGGCTAAATTCGAAATTTTTTGAAATCGGTCCATATATACCCGAGATATAACGTTTCCCGATTATGCAAGAAATCGGCTCTATAAGCCAAATAACACAACTTTTGGCACCAAAAATCAATCAGAATTGTAAATATATCATTGTGAACTGTATTTAAGATTCGGCCCAGCCGAATATAGCACTCTTACTTGTTAATAATAGTTTTTCTAAATAATAGTAGCTTTTCTAAAACACGAATATTCCTTATTAGATTGAATAACGATGTATACAATTTTTGAAATCAGTAGTCTCAAGTGCTGGTGTGTGTCCGGTTTCATAACATGGGATCCCAATCTTTTTATGACTTTCCCTGAACAAAATTTGACTACTATTTAATTTCGTTCAAATGTATATTTGTAGAACAACAATGGTTCTAATTAAGCTGCTGAGGCTTTATTGTATATTTGAATTTTAAATTGTGTTAAAAAAAATTGTACCAACTTTTGTATACCTGACCTTTAAACAAGACAAATTTTAAGAATACCAACAACATTCACTAAAATAAATTTTACACGTACATTATTACATACACACAATCACACAACCACCAACGCCAACATTTCCTAGGCATCTGTGCATGTACTTATCAACACAATCAAGCGTATGAGTATGTACCTAAGCAAAAATAACGAATGCATGTTCAATTTTAATATTAAAATAATTTTTCGTTTTTACTTGCTCGCAAAATATCGAACAAATTTTTAGATTCACAGATAAAAGAAAAGCAAAACACTAACGTATGCTGGGCGTAAAAATTGTATGCGTTAAGAGAATTTCTGATTCTCTGCTTCCAAATGGTGCTAAATGCAATTGTACCAACTTTTACAAAGCTGAAGGCAAAACAACACTGTAGTAAAAAAAGGTAAATTCTTGCACTGAAAAAAGGAACATTTAATAGTAATTTATTATATCTATATCTCATCAATTTTGAACCCAAAAACGGACAATTTAAACAAAATGCAAGAGTAGACTGGGTTAAAAATTGAGTACTTTAAAATTTAGGTTAATGAATTGGCTTAAAAAACTCCATTTAAAAACGGTTTGTTTGCGAATCAACTCTGTATATACCTTTTTAGTAAGGGGTATAAAAATGTTAAACGAGGCAATACGCAAATACATATTTTCTGCTACTTATAGTATATACATATATGCTTATAGTATTTGAGCCAAAAAAAAAAAAAGATCACTTAGTAAGTCGCATCTAAAGTACAGAAACTATAATCAATGAAATTTATTATATTTATATAATTGAATACTGCGGATAAGCAATTAATGTGAGCACACTCATTAATATATATATACATATATAATTTTGCCGACACCCATACAGTTGTGATTCAAGAACATATTACATACTCCCAGATATTCATTTGCAACCCCAATATCCTTTGTAACAGATGTTTGCAAGTGTGGTTTGTTATGCCCTGCACTTGCTTAAGTTCATGTAAGTGTTAACACAAAGTTGTACATATTTGTTTCGTACTTAAAGTTTGAAGTTGTGCGCTGCGGTGTTACGAGTATTGGCGTCGGTGTATTTCAATTACATTGTATTTTCATTTAGACCGAAACATACAAGCATACACTGGTGTATAGTCTCACTAAATTCATGTATTCGCATTTACATGATTTTCAAGTTTGTTTCTCTTTAGACGCTTGACTTAATAATTTATAATATGTGCTGGTATGTGTGGTTGTGTAAGTGGGTGTAAGTGTGCGTGTGCTTGGGTTAGTTTAACCGCAACAACAAATAAGAGGTCTCAACATTTAAGTCATATATTTGCATGTGTGCGTTTTCTTGTACTTTACATGTTCTAACACTTAAACATTATTTACGAGTTGTAAGAATTTACAAACATAAAATCAAATTCATACCACACACACCAACTGATTTTTCACTAGACGAAGTAAATAGTGCGGTGAAATATGCAATTTTCTTCCGCTAATTAAAGTAATTACTAACAACTTTAAGTGTTGTGTCTGTGGCTCTGAGTGTGTGCGTGTGAGTGTGTGTGAATACGAAGTCAATAGTGTAACCCAGTCAACCTATAAGTTTGCAAAAAATAGACTGATGGTGAAGAATGAATATCAGCAGTTAATAGTTTAATAGTTTTTGACACTGGCCGAAGGTCGTCTACAGAAAAGTACTCATAAATAGTACTATAACTATCCGCCAGTCCCAGAATGCCGCTCGACATCGATCGCTCGCTTAGATACATGCAAAACAATAAAAAATTTCAAAATTTTGTTGTTGTTTCCAGTGCTTTTGTGCAAGAGAACGATATCGAGTGACTTCGAGGGTTTGACACTATATCTCTATAACTAACAAGTTCCCTCCGCATGGTGTGTGGCGTATTAAAATACGTATTTTAATTAAACCTTGTTAACAGTTTAATTAAAATTACTTCATCAGTGCTATATTATAATTTAATATTGGTTTCAACCCTGATATTTGCCAGTTCATAGTACTTGTAAGCAGAAAAAATTTAATTCGCAAGAGCAAAACTTCAATTGCTTTTAAAACAAGCAAACTTTTTCAAAGTCACTGCTTCATCAATTATTTGACTGCAATCTGGTTGCCCATGAGTAATGGCCTGATAGAGGAATCTGGGCTTAATGCAACCGGTTATAGAGTTCCTATTAAAATGTTTATTGTGTATTATTACAAATATGTAAAGAGCTTTATAATCATGAAATGTTTTGCTTATTATCATCTCAAACGTTGTTGTAGCACTGTTGTTTTAATGTTTCACAAGTATAATATATACATACATACATTTGATCAACATATTTATGACTTGTTACTAGAAAGAAAGAAAATAATCATAATAATGCAACGTACAATAACAGCAAACACTAAAGTTTTGTCTCAAGTCTTTAATTGAAATCAGCATATGATAACTCATGTAAATCAATGTATGTATCTCTAAGATGACTAATCTTGGGTTGGCATCTTTCTTAACAAGTGGATATTGCATGTTGAACTAGAGGCCTTTAAATGGGCTCATTTTCTATTCAGAGTACTTAAGCGTAATAACAAATGTTTCTTTTAGACTACGATAAGAGATACGCATGTAGATACATATGTACTATATTAAAACGTGCAAGTGAGAACGGAAAACAATAAATATTGAAATAATTTTAGTTTGTCAAAACTCTGAACTCATGAATATGCATGGTTTTGGTAATTATTATTTTTAAGTTAAATATTAAACACTGGCTGCCAGTTATTTAAGCTGCAGTTGGGAGTAGTGTAAACAATTGAAACAAATGCCAGTAATTTTTTGTTTTAAATTTTTACGGTATTTAGGGATGGAGGTCATTTTAAGTTAACAAATTAAAATTAAAGTCATTGATCAATGTCTATGCCCTAAGAAATTGTTATTAAAATCATACAGAGGCACTTACTATTTTCTTTCAGATATGTTTTCACACACCAGGCACTTTTGCTTAATCCGAAATAAAATAAGTATTCAACCCCTTGATTTTAATGAATAAAAAGTATAAAAATTATTTTAGCGCAAATTTTATGCATCTTTATGAATACGAAATAAAGCTGCTAACTATTTTGAGTTTTATTACTTTAGGTCTAAAAAAAAATAGACCTTAATGCTTTCTGTCTTTTTTCAGCCGTCATTTCGTTGCGGCTAAACAACTCATCAGTAGTCTTGAGAAATCTAAAAATAAAGTTTGAGGCCCAACTACTTATTCCAAAATTCTCATGAACAAAATGAGAATCAGTAAAGCTCACACAAACTTTTTATACAGAAAGCATTTTACGTCCTGCAACACCTTTACTTTTTGAGTTTTGTATTTTTCACAAATTTTTTGAAATCTAAAGCTTTAAATTTAACATATGAAACTTTTTGTGCTCTATTCTGAATAACTTTAGCTAAAAAAAGCTTTAAATTAAAAATGATTTCATGAAAGCTAAATGTTCGCATTATCACAATCTTCATAATCTTCTTCTACGTTACGATTCAGATGATAAATTTTCCCGCTTTGAATTTTTAGTTTATTGTTAAGTTCTTCTAAGTTGCGTAAAAACACCGACGGAAGTCCTGCAGTAGCGGGATTCTGTTACTTTTAACCATCCGTTCATGGTAATTTTTCTCTACATGTATCATCGCTTGCAGTAACGATTGCATGATTCTGTAATATGGTTTTAACAATGGTCAACAGCTGTATTTTTGAGTTAAATTTTGTACAATATTATTCTGCTATTCATAAGCCAAGTTAAATAATTGTGTTCCTTTTAAATACACGTTACCAGTTAAATCAACAACAAGTAAATGTTGGTCGTTAAGGTATTGACAATGAGCAGTAAAAGTAACAACTGATTTTAGTCGACAGAGAATATTGTTAAAAAATGTTATTGAATAGTAAATTTAACAAAATATAGTTATAATTATTTTAACCATACGATTATCGTATTGCACAATTACAAAAGAGAACAAAAGTTTAAGTACAAATGTGACTTTCTTCAGGTTGTATTTGAATCACAGACTGCCATCTAGTCGGGATCAGATTTAAAACCGACAAAAAAATTGCTTGGTATGTCAGAAACTTTTTCGTCCCCTTAAAATCATATTTCGATGAGATTCTATGACATTGCAATTGATTTTGCTTTTATAAAGCCTTGTAATTTTTTTTTTATTAAACAATTTAAGACTTCAGTAATAGTTAAATTATTTATATAGCTTTCTTCTGTGTTATTTTGGTTTATTCATATTAAATTCATTTTTCAATTATTTTCTCAGCATAATATATGTACATCTGTTTATTTACTCTACTTTGGCATCTCGTGGGATTCCAATTTGCACGAAAAGCGTTACCGTTCTTTGAAATTGGGCAAACGAGAGTATGTGTGAGAGAACATTAGGTTTCTTCTTCTTGCACGTAACAGCACGTACTTTTTCTTCGGGCTAGTTTGGGCGAATAGTTTAGCTGTCAGCTGTTTTAAAGAATAAACACAGCAGAAATAAATGTTTTGCGAAAACTAAAAAAAAAAAAATTGCAAAATAGTGTAAAAAAATAATTTAAAGCATTCTCTAAAATATCGTATGTATGCATGCAAGTAGTTTAGCATAAACAATTTTTTTTGCTTTGATGTAAAAATGTATATGTATGTACTTATGTATACACGAGCTTGAAAATGAAAGTCATGGAAAGAATTGTTGAAAAAAGAGTACGCAATGAAATTCTTTTAAACAATTGCGTCTTCAAATTCATTCACACAAAAATCATTTTGTGTATCCCTACGTACTTACATACATACACACATACATGTGTATGATGATACGCAACAGATCATCAACAACGTGCACAAGAAAAAAATCATTTTTTAAAAGCAAGCAATGTAAATATGTATGTATGTATATATGTATGTATGTATGTATATAATCATTGTTTTATGGAACACACTAAAAATATTCAATAACAAAGAATTTATTTTAGAGTTTTCTATTATAGATACATACATACGTATGCATGTACCCACATACATACGTAAGTAAATTGAAAAGAAAATCACACTTAATGGCAATGTTTAGCATTATAATTCAAAAATAATGCAAATACATATATTCAATTTTTTGTTAAATAAATTTTACTATAACGTTAACTGATAAATAATTAAGAAATACATTTTGCTTTTCTTTATTTCATTGATATTAGAAAGAATTGGTGTCACCCAGTGGTTGAACTTGAGCATATAAAGAATTATTTAAATAAAAGTTTTGCAGCCTGTGTTAAATCCCGGTAGTGGATCTGATATTGAGATTCAGAAAAAATCGGCCCATATATACCCCAGATATAGCGTCTCCCGATATTTCAAGAAATCGGCTTTAAAAGCCAAATAAAACAACTTTTCGCACCAAAAATCAATCAGAATGTATGTACCATTGTGAAGGGTATTTAAGATTCGGCCCAGCCGAATATAGCACTCTTACTTGTTCTTTATCGTACTGTAATATTTTAAGCTCTGCTTGTTATCCAAATACAAGTGTAAAACAAGAGAACATAGAAGTTTATAAATGTTCTTGTTTAAACGTGCAAAGCTACGGATACGCCGTGAATTTTCGTGAAAGTCATTTCCTGGACAAACTTCATATAAGAAACTTCATAAAATTTGCCTGCGCATATTCTTGGCTATTGCACTGAAATGTAAGATATACATATGTATATAAAACTTTGAATTTATGATTTATTACTGAATTGTGCCAAAAACTTTGTAGGAAATTTAATGCTGGTTAATAAAATTATTTGCAATTAAAAATTGGCAGCTTGTTTTAAGAACCCAAAAATAAGCCATAGTCAGGATTAGAATCGGAGTAAGAGCCTTTCTCCTTTACATACATACATACATACATATATGAATTTGTGAGTTCTGTTGTGTTCGTAAAAAGTTTTATGCATATTGGTGCTTTTTTTACACAACTTAAATAAAATACATACATACATAAATATCTTTTTTTTTACAAATTGAGCTGACGTTTTCTTTTGTGGTAAAATATTTGTTTTTATTCGTTCCCGTACTTTGGGGAATTTTTGTCTTTTATTGAGAGAAATTATAGTTTACTCTTATTTTACCGAACTTTGCCCAAAAAGTAAAGAAACAGAGCTTTTATTTAAAGATGTTAAACATTTTTTATAAAAAAAAAACAAGCAAGAAATAATTCTTCAAAAACATACAGAAATAAGTATCGAAATGTCACAATATGTGAAACTGTTAATGAAACTTCCCTTTTTGACGTCAAGCTAAAAAAAAAACTAGCATCAACGATTAAGAGTTTTTTTTTTTTTGAACTTGCATTTGCATGTATACATATGAAGCTGTAAGATATTTATAACATTTCCATAAAAGTGCTTGTTTCAGTAAACGATCTCTATCGTTTTCATTGAAAATAAATCAGTTTTCGCCTTTGTGTAATGAATTCCACAATAGATAGTGACGTACCATTTATATTTCTTTTTGTGTTAGAAGACAAAACAATGTGCCAATTATTTCGTGACAGCAAGCGTGAAGGTTGCTTCAAAGTTATTAATTCTCTTTCAGAGAGACAATAGCAGAAATTTGAAAATGTTAATGCTAAATATAGACTCGAATTATGTTTAGAGGACAAACTCTTAATAATTGATTGTATTCAAAGGCAGATTAAAATTTTTTTATGTTCCTCAGCGTATAGCAAAATACCCCAAATAGCCGAGGTATGAAATATACGTGATGTAAAATAGAAGTTACTGCTCCACAGCTAAACAGTTTGTACGAACGATCGGGTTGCACTATTTACTTAAGAATAGAAAATCACTTAAGTTACATTTAAAAGGCAAATATGAAAAACACCGAGATCAGTACTTTATATTTTGTTGGTTTTTTAAATACATTTTTAAAGCATATTTTGCAAAGCAATTGAAAAAGAAAGAAAACAAATCCAATAATATGCAGACCACAACCGTCAAAGCAGGGTTGTTTTAAGGAGGTCTTGTTTAGTATTAAATCATTACTGTAACTGTATTTTTAATGTTTTTTTTTTTAATAAAAAAAATTAAGCTCTGAAATCAAAAAACTGTCATAGCTATGAAACACATTTTGAATTAGTTTTGTCTTCAGGCTATAAATGACTACACAGCGTGTCCCGTCACTGAATGTCTAAACGAAAACTGGTGATAGGTCACGTGCTGATTGCTCTCCGGAAAATTACAAAAAAAAAAAAAAAAAAAAAAAAAAATCTATAGCGCGTAGCTTATAAGGTATTGCCAAGTCGAAAAAGTAAAACAGTTGCAGTTTTGCAAAAAAAAGTAACAAAAAAATATTTTATATTTTTGAGCAAAAAAATTTCGCAATTTGTAGAACAGAATGCATCAGTTTTAAATTTGTGACAAATTACGCCAACTTTTGACGAAATTTGCCGAAGGTACCTAAAATAGTTTTTTTTCAAGACAGCTGGTTAAACTTGGTTGTTGTTAAATTAATTATTCAAACTTCTGATCTTTGGTTTTTTATAAAAAATAATTTTAAGCAACTATTTACTTATTTTCAATATTTCGACAACAATTTATTTGCATCTTCAGAAAAATAATTATAAAAGTAAAAAAAAATTTAATTTTTTTGTAAAAAAATATATAATTGTTTAAAATTATTTTTTATATATTTTATATATTTATTTGAGCTTAAGGTCTCTTTGGAATTTGAGTATTTATTTTTGTCAATATTTCGCTCTCCTTCGGATAGCTAATGTTCATTATTATTGTCCTGAAGAAGCTATCCGAAGGAGAGCGAAATATTGACAAAAATTAATATTCAAATTCCAAAAAGACCTTAAGTTCAAATAAATATATAAAATATAAGAAAAAACAGGGGTCAAATAATTAAATATTAAATTATTTTTTATAAAAAACCAAAGAAAAAAGCTTGTTGTTGGTTGGTTGCTGTTTTAATTTTGTTTACAAAATGTCACAAAATATTAGATTTTCTTTGTGAATTCAGCAATTACAGATCGAGTTCTCAAATGTAGATAAAAAAAAAGACAGCTGACGATAATATTAAAGATAAAAAAATTTTTGTTTTAATTCAATATTTAATGAAAAAATCATCACAGGCTGCTGCTTTATTCCGAATCTGGCAACACCTTTTAAGCAGGGCGACATAGATTTTTTTTTCATAATTTTTCTGGGAGCCGCCACCACTTAACCTATTACGAGTTTTCATTTGGACGTTAAGTTACGGCACACCCTGTGTATTTTTAGAGCACACAAACTCTTAGACAACACGACGTTCGCAGTGCTGCACAAATTACAGTGCCTGTCTTCAGCATAAAACTAATATATAGTTTACTTAGCAGAATATTAAATTGTGGAACGTCTGTTGTGTCTTTTTGTTTAATTAAATTTCTGACTATTGAATTTATGATTATGTAATAGAAGTTAAAAAATATGGCTTTCAGCTTCTTTTTCTGATGCTTCTTACTGACACAGTTTGAAATTAATTCAAATAACACGTAATTTATTTAATTGATTTATTAAGTTATCTACTCACATTCATGTCTGAGCTGAATGTCAAACAGAGTTCACATTTGTACATACCTAAAAAAAAAGAGAAAGAAAAAAAAACATTACATATAAAATTGAAGTAGTAGACAAAATCATTGCATATGTAATTAACTACTTAATTAATAGTGGTTTTCAAATTATTTGAAGTATATCACTTATAAAAGTAGCAACCAGAGTGAAGAGTTTTAACCCAATTTATTTATTAAATTTTTTATATTTAGATGCTCTATTGCCCAATTTATTTATTACATTTTCTTATATTTAAATCTTCTATTGCGCCATCAGGCAATAGAAGATTTAAATTCTGCTATAAGTCCTGTATATGTTATTATATCGGAAAATGGGCGCTATAATGGATGGTAACAATATTCTCTGGTAACAGGTGGGCTAAAAAAAATCAGCCTATTGGAAGTTTATCTTATTTTTGCAATTAGCGGCCAATGACAAATTTGGTTTTACAATTGTAAGCTAGACAGCTGTAGAATACAAGCGAACAAGCAATGGAACAATACTCTCCTCCAGAACGCGGAATAATCGTGTCCATGACGAAGTGATCGATATTTCGACCAAAATCATAATGAGCTATGTGGCTCATTTCCAAAACTATCAGTTCTGGGGTACCAAAAATCCGCAAGTGATGCAAGAGGAGCCATTACGTATATTTAAAGTGACTGCTTGGTGAACTGTTTGGCTTGAGAAGTTATTGGGCAATTTTTTTTTGAGGACGCCGCTGATGAAATATATGGCCTTATAGCGATACTAATCCAGCTTTTTCTGCTGCAATTGGACGAATAAGGTCTTGTGGACAGGTGCTTCTAACAGGATGGAGGAACAATACACATTGCACGAGCCACCACCACAACATCGTATGACTTCTGTTGGCCCATAGTTTACAAACGCATATTGTATTTTATCTGCCTGGTACAATGGTTAAGACAATTCGAATTCGAATGGTTAAGACAATTCGAATTCGTACGATTCATTCACTGAAAATTGCTAGCTAAATCTGATAGAATTCTGTCCTAGTTTAAAAAGTCGCATCAAACGGCCACACAACTTCGAAAAAGCAACGCTGATCGCATATAAAAAGATCGTTTTTGAAAATTTTTAAAAGATTAACGATTGTACTGTACGATTTGTACAGTCTTGTCAAAACGTCTTTCACACACATACACTTTTACTCCAGACTATCACATTTTTTGAACACACCTGTCATTTTTAACAAATCGTACGATTCAGTAGGATAGTGAGTGAATCACGGCTTTTATTGGCATTCCCTTGACACTGTATACATATATATCTTTGACATATTACTCGATATAATTGATGGATACACTCTAGGTAACTGAACTTATTCTAAAAAAACAAGCAAAAACAAAAATGTTGTGTAGAACCTCTTTACTTATTTAATGCTTCTGCTCTTAAGTAGCTTTATATAGCTTTTAAACTCCAAGCACATTGTAAAAACAGAGTACAAGCAAAATAATCATTAAAACTTATCAAAAAAGGGGATGGCTTTTGGAAATGAATTCCGCTATAAGCAGTGCAGCACAGTGCAGTGCATAAACTAGAATTTTTTGCGTTATTGCTTTGTAGCATCTCAAAACTGAAGGGGCAACCAGAGAAAGTTCAATGGCAAATTAAAAATTTTTGTTAATCTTCTTCCATCATCAAAACGAAATTTCTAAAAGCATTTATATTTTCAGTTACAAAATAATTTCTTTTTGGTTACTTTGAAGTTACTTTTTGCAAAATTTTTGTAATTAAAAACGTTATGAAACGAATGAAACATTCAGCATCTTTTTTCTTTTTCTTTTTTTTTGTCGCAGTCTGTAAAAGGATAAACCACAAAAAGCTTTTTACAACTTTTCTTTACCTGTTACCAAATACATAAAAAGGTATTGATGGTGAAGGCTGCAACATAAAAAGTTAAAAAGAAAAGGAAGAAGTTAGTGGTGGCAGTGGCATTGGTGGCACGTATATCACCGTTTTGTTGGATTTTATGGTGTTTGTTTAATAACCAGAAATCCTGTTTAACAAATAAACGGGGGAGAAAAAGCTTTTTTTTACAAACATTTAATGAATTATTGCTCGTCGAACATTTTCTTTAGGGCGTAAATGGGCGGAAAATAAAATTATGTTTACCTACAACAAGCATTAAGGACATTTTCTTGGCATCTACACTTTCATCACATTTTTAATTTAATACCTTAATACCCACACACACACACACTTACAAAAGCTGAATTTCTATCAACGGAAAAGCCTATTTAACTCTATTTTGTTAAAGAAAAAAAAAATTTTTTCTTTCCTTCTTACTTTTTGCAAGTAAATCTATTTGTTGAATTTTTTGTGTGGATCCTGTTCTGGCTTTGTGCTATTGTTTAAATAAACAGGTTTTTGAGGCTAACAAAAATACAAATAAAGTATGGCAAAATATAAAAATAATGCTTTTTTGTTCATTTCTGTGGTGTTCATTTGCTTTTATTCATTTCCTTCTGAGTTTTTAAGCGCTTTGTTTGTATTTTTTGTGCCTTTCTTTTCTTCTCCTTTTTCTTGCTAATATTTTTGCACAAATGCATTATACGCCATTGTTTGTGGAGCCTGTAAACTGTAGAGAGTGGCGAAAAAGAGAAGGAAGTTGGTTTGAAGATTTCTGATTTAACACATTGGCCTGGCATATTCGTATGTAATAAGCATTTTTGTATGTAAGTGTTGGTGGAATACGATGCCAAAACTTGTGGCAGTCTTATGCATTCGCAGCGGTATTAATGTGTTAATCAAAGGCCTTTAAACATTTTCATGAAAACAAAAACATTCAAATCGATCACAAACTCTAATAATTTAGGGCAAATAATTTTCCAATAAATTGTGCTTAAATTTTATCACAAAAATTCGTTCCCAACTATCCCAGCCCTATTAAATTATAAACAATTTTAAATCATATAATTCGATTGTAAAATTAAAAAAATTAATGCTTAAAAAGCGCTGGGTCTGGCGAAAAGTTTGAAAACCTTGTTATCACTGATGCACTAGCAACAAACACAAAAATCAATTGCAAATTAATTGGAAGTTGGTGAGACAATATAAAATATATTCCAATCAAATAAATATAGACAGTCAGTAATGAAGAGGTCGGATGGTAGTACGCTGCAGCTTAAAAATAGTATACAATTAACCATAACCTGGGGTCGAAGCAAATTTGGGTGCTGACGAGAGACGTGGTGGCCACGAAACAGCCATGGCATGTAGATCAGCCAGTATTGTTTTGTATTGTATTGTATTATTACTAGGTTGGTTCAGGATGGCCCTTTGCACTGCGACCATAGATGACCTATTGTGCAACCCTCTGTCCCTCACGAGTTTAATACATCAAGAAGTAGTATTAGTTCCTCCTGTGGAAGCCCTTTTAAGTCCTGTGAACCCAATGTATAGGCCTGCAGCAGCCTATGTCTTCTGTGGCCTATTGCCGTACATTCAAAACCAAGTGTTCCATTGTCTCTTCTTCTTCTCCGCAAAATCTACAGATTGCCGTACTGAATACTCCCATTCTGTATAGATGCTTCTTGCCCCACACAGTGTCCTTAGATTCTTCCAGACCCCTAGTGTTGTTTCACAGTTTTTCTGTAATGGATGTCGTTCATCTTCTTATCTTCCCCTTGAGGAGGAGTTTGCTAAAGCCAAAGGATGGATTGGGTCCAATGAAAGCCCCATTGGCTCTCCTTTTTGCGTGTCAGCCAACTCGTTACCCTTGTGCCCCTCATGAGCTGGCACACATATCAGAGTAATCTGATTGTGAGTGGCCAGTTCATTCAGCTTATCGTGACATTCCAGTATTGTCCTGGATGTGAATGTATAGCTGCTTAGGGCCTTGAGTACTGTTTGGCTGTCGGAGAGTATCTTGATTCTGACTCCCGTGTATCCCCTTTCGGATGGGATCCCTACAGCTTCCAGTATAGCATATAGTTCCGCCTGAAGAATTGTGGTGTCCTTGCCTAGTAATACTGCCCTGCGTGCCCTAGGCCCTACTATTGCCGCTCTCACTCCTTGCATCGACTTGGATCCATCAGTGTACCACTTTTGTGAGCCATGTTGTAGCCATATTGGGTTCGAGTACCACTCCTCCCTTGTAGGAAAGAGAACCCCATACTTTCTACCGGAGCGGTGTATGGGATGCATGTGATCACTCGACCGAGACATATGCAAAACGTCTCTGAGTCCCCTCAGGATCCTAAGATGACCAATAAGGTTACCCCCCTTTAGTTCCTCTCTTCCATAGATGAAGATAGCCCGCATGGCTGCTTCCTCCTGCACACTTACATGGAGCGCACATACATGGAGCCAGTAAGTCTTCAAATTTACTTTTCTTGTCTTCTTTAAAAATGTTGAAAAGAAAAATTCTAAAGAAGAAAGTGTGTTGAAAACGCTTAGGGCAAACCTGTAAAGGAGCAGGCCTATACATACTTATATTGATTAAAACTGCAGGAATATTTATTGCTTTACATTATTTAAGGTATCTTTGCCCACAACTACGTAGTTGTAGGATTTAAATAATAATCCTAAAAATAGACTAGCACCACCAAAATCATAAAATTAGGCCTGCTCGCCGGGAGCATATTCGTGAAAGAAATATATGACGCGAATAGAGCATATTTAAAGGCCCTACCAGGCTTACTTACAGTATTTTGTATTTGTATGTGATTGTTTTAAAAAACCTGTTTGCCTTTGCAGCCATTGTAAGGCAATCATAAAACAGAATAAACAAAAACCACATAAAAATAGAACAACACTTTATAGAATAGTATTAAAAACCAAAGAATGAAACTTAAGATATTCATACTGCTGCTTGCAACCTAAATGTTGTAAATAAAAACATAAAAATGTGCTAAATTAAGTTGAATATTGTATTAAATGTTTTACGTACAAACACACATACGTTTATTCGCTTTTAGTTTATGAAAGAAGGCCTAAATGAAATATGAGAAAAAATTATGGTTTACTGAAAGGTTAAAATTTATAAGTGTAATTATGTATAAAACAAAAGCACAGCAAATAGAGCACTATGGAATAGTTCCAGCACAACAATAACTAAAAGAACTGGATAAGAACACAGCCCTATAACACCACGCAACATATCAGAAACTGTTTTTGGAAACAACGATTCATTTTATGAGCTGGGATCCCACGGCCAATAGAATCACCATTATTGTAAATTCTATGGAAAGCTTTTTTTTGTAGCAGTTGCTTTTCAATTCTAAGATTTTTAAAAAGACAAATTCGATCTTATTAAACATTATGTTTAAGACTTCTAAATTACTTAAGTTTTAAATTGTTTTTATATAATTTTTTGAATAGCCATTATTTTTGAAGTTATTGCAAAAAAACTAAAAAAAAAAATAGTTTTCTAAGGAAAACATACAACTCTGCTTAATAAAAATCACATAAAATAGAAACCGCAAAACTTTTGCGTTTTTAAAGCTAAATCATACAGCTGATAAGAATACAGACCAAATAAGCTATCAGCTGTTAAAACCATGGAATATATATTTATTTTATTTTAGATGAGTAAAAGTCCCTCAATACACGAAGAATTCAAATTCGAATCTTCTTCGATTGCTCAGCGCGAGTAAAATAGTCACTCACAACTGGGACGAACGACAAATTTTTCGCTGCGAATATTCGCCGTCAAAAATAAAACACATTGGTGTATATGGAAATGCACACAGTCACAGCGTCGGTGGAAATTCGTTGTACGCGGCGAACTTGAAATAGATTTATTTCTATTTCTTACGCCGGTAAACGACGAACAAATCAGTTTCATGTGGCCATCTTGGTTTTGGTTTTCAAGTGTTTTAGTAAAAACAGTTAATTTTTTACTTTAATAGTTTTATTTTAAGTGCTAAGCTTTGACTTTTTGCATTTAGAATAAAAAGCCAATATATAAGATTATAAAACATGTTTGTAGTGTTTAGTTTTTTTTAGTTTTTGGTAATGCTAAATTTTTTAGCAACCAATTTTTTTTAATATGGCCACCCCATATGCTGCTCAACTATAATACGATAAAATTCAGAAATTGAGAAAATGGATTCAAGTGAAATTATAATTGAAAATGTTAAACTTCAAGGCTTTGACCATAATGAACCTGATGTTGATTATATTAATTATATTTACAAAATTTGAAATTCTTTGATTGATTTTTTTTTTTTTTTTTATCTTTGAACAAACAATAAAAAACTTTATCAATTATAACAGATGTTTTTGATTTTCGTCGTTATTGTGCTTCATACGGCCAATTTACACAGCGAATTTTAACCGGCGTAGTCGTCGTGTTGGCCAAAATTCGTTGTTCGTCCTCGTTGTGTTCCTAGCATTATGCTGTCGCTTTTGAGTCGAAATGAGGCTTTCGTGTGAGAAAACGATATATTACGGCAATCTCTTCTGGAAGAGTCTTTTGTAACTCGGCTGAACTATTACGACTTAATTTCGACCAATATCGCAATCATCCAGATCATTTGTAAGTCATTTATGAATTCTCTTTAAGTAGTTTACAATTTTATTACTGGCTTTATTTTTGAACAATTTTTATTTATTTTCGACTCATCTACACAAATACCGCTAATCATTTTTGTGTCTTTTTTTCCTTACGTTTTCTAATTTTTTATAATAAAAGTTTTAGATTTTGAAAAATTTTAATGGTTTTTTATTGAAGTATTAATTAAAAAAAAAAAAAAAATCAAAATTAATTCATATCTTTACGTTAAGTTTGCTACAACTGAAGAAAGACCTCCACAATGCAGCAGGAAGTCACCCCTTTTTTAAGGAATTGTGTATGAAACAAGGAATACTTATTGTTCAATTTCGGTTTGAACCTTTTTAATATTAAAATAATATAAACATTATTATGTATTGAAAGAATTATTATATATTGAAAAATGAAATACTATAAATCTCCATGAATGTATTTATACAATTTGAATTAAAAGTAACCGTTTTGATGTTATTACTCGCTGAAATCAAAATGTTAAAACAAAAAAAAGTAATCAAGCTACAAACCTTGCTTTCTCAAACCTTGTAGCTTACAGAATAGCGGTAGTCAAAATTAATTTATCTTTATAAACTTTTAATACCTTTTGTGAGCTTGAAACAGTAACACTCCTTTTTTTTCCCACAACTTAAAATTTAATAAATTTATATGTTCACTCAAGAAACTTAAATAAATCTGTTTTTATTTTGAACATTATAAATATTTACAATATATTTGCGAAGGAGTTCAACAGCAGCTCAAATACTCCCAACTTTATTCACTTATTTGTGCTACTATAACGGCAATAGAATATATTAAACATTCAAAGATTTTACAGCAAATAATTTTTTCAGGAATTTTCAGTAGCGTGTGACTGACTCAATCAAAAATCACTGCAGTCGTGCCTGCAAAAAAGGCAAAGAAAGCAACAATTTCACAATTTCCTCCGGTTTTTCAGCCGCACACTTATGTGTCTCTCCACTATGAAATTGCAAGACAAATGAGTTTTTTTTTTCTGTCACACAATAGTGCACACGTGAGGAAAAAATTGCTTCAACAAAGACATCAGAACAGAAATTTTACTTTTCTTTACTTAATTAATATTGATTTAAAAGTGACAAACCAAGGATTGAACTTGAGCCTGAAAAGGAATTTAATATAAAAATATCAGAACTTTAGATTTTGCTTCAAACAGAGCCAAACTCATGTATGTGTGGCCAAACCAGCACGACCTCACGAGAAACGAGTTCAAAAAAACTCTCTATTTCTTTAGTTCTAAAGAATCAAATTTAATGTCTAAAATTTACATTACAAATATTTCTTTTGTTTCAACATTAAGCAATTAACAATAAAAAACAATTGCAAGATGTCATAAACAACTTGCTTGAATGTCATTGCCTTTTATGTGAAAAAAACAGAGTTCCACAAAACGGAAAAAGGGTTCAAATTTCGTTATGAATAAAAAAACTACAAAATAAAATAAGAAGTTTGCGCCGCTGACCCGTTTAAAGTTTGTTTTCTATATTTATTCATTATACAATCAATATCTGTATGGCATGGTATCTGTAAACAAGTGACTAGATTATTGAGCGTGTCCTGGGCACTTAATTGTATGAATTATCTTGCACAGCAACCTGTTGAAATCGCCTCATTATTTTGAGTTTAGTTCATGCAAGCAACATAAACGTGAACATTTTTGGCAGCTAAAAACATGTTTGTCCGTAACGCTTAACCACAGCTCTTGGAGAGAATTTATTTAAGAGTATATATTATATTAAAACTATATGTTTGTCCGTAACGCTTAACTACAGCTCTTGGAGAGAATTTATTTAAGAATATATATTATATTAAAACTATACAGCTTTGCTTTCAAGATTTTAATAGTTTGCCTTTCCCTAAGGTGGAGTTACACAACATGGGTTGATGCATTGTCGCGTTATATGCGGTATACGTATTGTACGCTTCAGGTGGTTTAAATTAGAAAAAAATGCTCTATAAAATTGGATATTCATTTATATTATATGGATACGTAATACCGTTTGTGCAATTTTTTCAAGTTTTACTTTTGCTGTTTTTTCCTTTTTATTATATTTTATTTTATTTTATTACAGAACATATCAAACGCGTATACCTGCGTGAAAAAGTTCAACTTTTTGCCTCATACTAGTGCAAAGTTTTTGAATGTTTGCAATTAAGTCACGCATGAATGTGTTCCAAACTGTTACCAGAAACGTCACAATAACTACCATGTCATGGAGCCAGTAACAGAATAATTTAAATTGGAGCGTCAAATGTATTTGTGCCTCCTATATTCTTAGGAGATGGTTGATTTAGACATAAAAAACACTCTTGATGCGCTAATTTAGGTTGAATATTTACTTGCTCCAGGACATAATAGTTTAATTTTTTTCATTAAGGTTTTTGATGCGTTCCTGCTTAAATTGCTTCTTGTGTATTTTGATCTTTACTGATGAACCTCTTACTCATAACAAATGAGAAACAGTTTTTCGACAATTGCTCAAATTATATTTGACAAAATATACCATTTATTTTTCCTGCACAAGTGTCACTTATTTTGCAAATGACAAACAAAACTCTTAAAAGAAGTCATCTGTGAATGGTCTGCAAAGGAAATGGAAATAAATTGTTAACTTTGCTGTAGAAAGAGACTTATTTCCGTTTTTATTTGTTGCTGCTATTTGCTTAATACTTAACAAAAATTTCTTTTCAAATAAAAATGGTTTTCACTAACAGTTACGAGTACATTTTCATGTGTCATGGAATGGTAGTTTTTCTTAGCAATACGTAAAATAGGCATAAACTTAAGTGAAAATAAAAAAGAAGAACGTTTTCTTTCGAAATTCAGTTTTAGTGACTTTTTACAGCCGCGCACCACATGATCGCCAGTTGTCCCGTAAAAAGCGTTCTAATAAAAGACAGGTGGTTAAAAAGGGCATTTAAATTTTTATTACATTTACGTTACATTACAAAATAGCAATTTTTGTTAAGCTTTTGTATAGTCAAAAACATTCAGCAGTTTTAACAATTTCTGATAACTCCAAAAAGCCCAGTATTTATATAACCCTTCAAGTCGAATAATAATGCATGAATACTAGTTAAGCATTAATATAATAGCTACAAGTGATATAGTTTGACATTTATTAAAACTGTAATACTTTTTCACTGTAAGATTATATAAATGTTTAAAAAACGCTTTTTGTTCGGTGCAAAATTTGCAAGCGTAGCAAAAAACAAACTGGATGTTATTAAGAGAATATGAAATAATACACAATAATATAACCCGAAAAACATAGCAATAAAATTTAAAGTTGATCAATAAGACTAAATCTGTGAAGGACAGATAAAGAGCCGCAAATAAAAGAGAATAAATAAACCACAACAAAAATATGAAATTATCCTCAATACTTCTGTTTTGTTGAACTCTAGAAATAGAGAATAAAATATGCTCTTTTTTTTGGGCAGTGTAAACTTGTGAAATAATCATCGCACAAACATGTCTACACTAAGAGAACATTCATTGATTCGGGTAATGAAATGGGGTTCATTAAATACTCTTCACTGCGCGAATTAACAATTTCATTTCTACAATGAAAAATATCACTCATGTAACGATCATTTTCATTTCAACTTCTTTTTCATTTTACAGCATTGCATTCAGTAACGAAATTTCATATTTCGCTAATTTTGAGGCATATAAACCTCAACTAGACAAAATGAATTACACTGCACAACACATGATTTTGGGACTCAATTCTGATAATTGTTTATGACAGTAGCCTCAAAAAGAAGAACTTCTGCATCATACGTTTGGTCTTAGTACCTCAAATAATAACTTAAAAATTAATTTGAAGTTAGTAAGTATCGCACAGAGAAAAAAGCACCTAATAAAGTAGAACAAAATCAATAAGATATCTCTATGGTTTTTTTTCAAGAAGGATTCCTTATTATTTTAAATGGAAAAACCTTATTGAAAAAACAACAATTAATGAAATTAAAAAGATGATTTACGTGTGTTTATATAGGAAACTAATAAAACCAATAGGGAAAAATTAATAGGATAACCTCATAAAATCAATAAGAAATCCTTATTGTATTTAATTTACAAGAAAACCTAATAGAATCAATAAGTTCTTCCCTATAGAATTTTTTTTTTGGTACCATGAAAATCGGAAACTGAGTAAAAACAAACGTGAGTAACAAGTTTTCTTCTTGGTTTTATGTGTTTTTCTTGTTGAGAAAATTAATAAGATTTGCAACATGGAATTAATAAGAAATGCCCATAGAAAAATCTTCTTTTCTCTCTGCTGGGATACCCCTCAGCCTAAAAACGTTTCAAAGAGAAAATCGTATTGAATCTATTAGGAAGTTTTCACTCTGTGCGTGTTGGGGAGTTTGTCACGTTTTAGGCTCTTTTGTTTCAAAAAAATAAATTTTGTTCACTTCATGTACTACAGACATGGAATGCTTTTTACACATTTTTGAATGTTTCTTGTAAGGGGAGCATTTTGCATCTGCATAAAACGGCTCATATGTCGCCGACTAAAATTTTTCTAGGCCGTGAATTATTTTTGCATTTTATTTATTATGACCCAAAATGTAATTTACTTTATATGCTTATCAAAAATATATCTCTCGTTAAGAGCAATGAAAGTATTAATACTTGTGCAACTGCCCTGAAATAAAAAAGAAAACATATTTTAAGAAAATATATAAAGCTTAATTGCAGCGATCTCTTTAATTAACAAGTTAATTTATTGCAAACTAAGAAAAACGATTCTGGCAAAACTTGCGACACTCCGCTTGCCTGTTCCAATGAAAAACTTTAGCAAAACATAAAACAAAAACATAATATTTTGAAAAAAAAAAAGAAGTGTAACTTATCCTGGTAAATGCAACAAAACTACGAAAACAAATATTGCTTATGTCAAGCTGTTACTTACAGCATGTGGCATGTTACTTTATTGTTTTGGAAATGAACAACTTTTTTCCTGGCAAAAATTAGATGGTTAGTTTTAATAATTTAGAAATTGGTTTTTTTTTTTTTTTGTTTGTTCTTTTGTTGTTGGCAACCAACTTTTTATAGTGTCATGTAAAGGCAATGGGAAATGAAAAAACAAAAGTTTGCTGGACGGCAAACATACGATATAAATAAATTTGTTGTTTCAAGTTTTCGAACAGCATCGCAGGCAGCATCAATGACAACTTTTATTAGTTGTTTGAGAAATTTTCTAAGTTCAACTAGCAAATTTTTTGCGCAATAAAAATTATAAAACATCTTGAAGGTTGCTTTTACCACTGTTAAGCAACAAACCTGTTTTATGGTGGTAACCACTTAAGGGCCACTGTTTAAGGTCACTGTGGTCAACTTACTGAATTAACATGAAATGCAAGAATTATGTGAATAGAAAATACGTGTTTGGAAAGGTTCAAAATGTCATATAGCGAAAGCTGCAATTAATACTAATACCGTTTTCATTGTGTTAAAAAATTTTAAACTTCCAGCAGAGACTTATGACAGTAGACCAACAGTTGTTTTCTACTTAAAAATTAATATAGAAAAGCATTAGACTTTGCAACACAAAATATAACTATAACTAAAATATTACATTATGTGTGATGAGCCTGCTTTAAGGACTGATTAATAGATCAAAATTGCTCGCTACTTTCCATAATAATTTTTTCTTTATTTTTGCATATCAAATGTGCAGTACTCTAGAAGGATAATGGATAAATATATTTTTTGAAGTCAAAAACAGGCTACAAAGCGTCTAAAAAAAGCTAAAGCCTATACAAAGAACAAAGTTGATATAAAGTCAAGAAAATTTTAGATAAGCTGGCAAATCTCGTAATTTCTTGGTATAATAAACCAGTTTTGTGGCCCTTATTCCACACTGAAATTTAAATAATAAGTATAAAGAAATATATTGTATAGAAACTAATTTAATTTTGACTTTATAGTCGAACTACATACATATATGTAAATAATTTTATAGGGCTTGAGTTCGAGTTTTACTTCTTCAAAATACAAAAAAGTTTCTTGCGATAAATTTGAAAAGATCAATATCTTTAAAAAAGACAAGAAAAATAAAGCTGAAGAATTCAATATGGAAATAATGTTCTTAATTAAAGACGTATATTTTTAAAAGACTTCTCATTTGCCCCCACTAATTAAAACAAATCGATATCTGCACAAACTTAAAGTCATACAAATAACTCCTTTATTTACTCGCATTTTTTATGAACTCTCGTTTGCCTTAAAGGCATGCATTAATATGCTTTTTGTAATTTATGTTCTGGTCGTGTTGCGGAAATAAATGTTATATTTTTGTTTAAGTTCCCTCTCTCTCACTCAAACAAACCAAATCATAACTACACCTGCATTTAGAATTATGCTACATCTTTATGTAAATAAGTGCATGTACATAAGCATATGTTTATGGATTTGTTTTGTAAATGAAGTGCCACCCCACTGTTCCGAAGTGTGTAAACAAAGTTTATGAAACCGACAGCATCATACATACAATTGTATCCTGTAGATAATATAAATGGTTTTTCTTAGATTTTATGATTTCCCCCTTTTTATTGCTGAAAATTATTTTTCCTAAAGCTGCATATTCTTTTGCCATAAATGTAATATTAATAAGGTGCTTTTAGTCAGCTTACGTCTAAGAACATATAAATACTTGGCTCGTTCTTTAGTTGGCCTTAGTCGTGCAATTATTGTATTCCTCGATTATTCGCCTAAGGTCTTACAACTTTCAAGTTACTTGACTAATTCAAAGAATTTTCATATTCACTCAAGAATATTGCAATTTCTTGACTTTATATATTGTCATACAAAACTGAAAGCCACAGCCAATAACTGTTAAGAAAATATCACCAACTTTCTGGAATTTATATTTGGTTAGATCATACACTAAGGGCCTATTTCTCAACTGCGAACGTTGTCGTTCGTTCGCACAATTACATTGAAAGCAGAAACAAAATATTGAATATTGTTTTTGCTTTTAATGTAATTGCGCGCACGAACGACAACGTTCGCAGGTGAGAAATAGGAGCTAAGAAAACTTTGTCAGTAAAATGAACTGAAAACACTCTTTTAAATAAATGAAACTTTATTTAAAAATCGTTCTACTTATTTTTAATTTAAATATACTAATTTCTGCATTTGAATTTGAATGTTAAAAAATCGGCGAAGGCCAAACACCATTCTTACTGATGATTTTACTCTATTCTATCTGTCAAATAATTAATGCGTAATCAACTTGTAAAATTTGTTTTATTTTTTTCGGTGGTTATTTTTACTTTATTTTATTTAACTATAGTTATCTAACTGTGTTATCTCCCTTTTCAATTCGCTTATTTAAGCCTCTGCTGAGATTCGAACCTGCAACATGTAGACTTGAAAGCACTTGCCATACCTACTCAGCCATCGCAGCAAGCAGAACCAATTCAACAACAATCAGTTTAAGTGAGGAGTATATATGTTTGTATGCTAGAAATGTATGTAGAAACCAAATTACAAATATGCATATTCATATTAAAAGCTACCTTCCTTCATGTATTTGTAACGTAAGTTACTACCGTCATTAGTAACTGCGACGGAAAATCTGTATTTATCTTTTGCTAGTTTCTTATGCAACTGTACAAATCAGTTAAAATTAAAATTTCATTTCATCTTAAACATTTAATCATTTAAAAAAAAAAAAAAACTACGATCTGTTACTGCAAAAATATTCTAAGTGCATAATTTCTTAATAAAATAAAAAATTGTCTTCAAACTTAAAAAAAAAATCTCTTCATTTAAGCAATTACATAATATAATGAATTGTGATTAATATCTACATAATGAGTAAGAAAGGCAATATTATGACCAACGTTGCAATAGTACCGTATCAAGTGCTTTCACAATTGATATGATCTCACAATAGTCTAGAAAAAGAAAAGCGGTCGGGGGACCCCCGTTAAGAAAAAAATATATAAAAAAAATATATTTTTTTGAAACCTTTAAATTTTTGTTTTTTATATTTTATAGCCAAGTTTTACTTCCATCATACCAATCGGAACCCAGAATAGCCACATTGGAATCATTTGTATGTCCAATACTGTTTTTCTCTAATACTTTTATCGAACACACCGTCCTTCGACTGCGCCTCGTTAAAAAGCTTGAATAAAAAAAAAATATTCAATTTGGGCTCCTCGAAAACAATTTTTTTCAGACGTAACAGCCGATCTTTTTTTCTCATGCCAAAGGCTACTGAAAAATTTATAGCACAATATCAAAATGCCTTGAACTGCCTAAGCACTGATGAGAAGAAAGTTTCACCGCTTTCTACTTAGAATTTAGGCTTAAATTGTTTTTCATATTACCCAGTATACAACATGAATCATAAGTTACCTACCGGGCAGTGATGCGCATTGAAAATCCATGTTTGCCTGGCAGCATTAAATTTTATAGCCCATATGAACTTTATATGAAAATACGTATACATAAGCGTATGTATAACTGTATAAAATTATTGCAATATTCATTATTGATGAATTTGATTAAATACACATAAATTCAAACAAAAATTTTTCCCTTTTCTGTTTCCGAAATACATACAGGAAACATAAAAATAAAACCATAATATTAAGCTGCCCAGCCTTCAAGAAATTAATATTACATACTGAAAATTTAGAGACAAATAATTAAATAAACATTTTTGCACCAAACACAATTTCATTGCACATAATTACACAAAATGTAGGCTTATATCTGTAATTACAAATTTTTAATCAACTTTCCGCCTGCACACTACGCAACGAATTTCCCATTAAGATGTTACATTTTGCCGGATGCATTATACTGGACAATAAACTTTGTGTATGCACAATATCAGTTTTAGCTTTTTCTATTATCATAAATGTGGTGATAGAAATATGGTACTTTTTTTCAACCCCCCAGACAGATAAAAGCATGAAATGACAATGCACACAGGTCAATTAACAGCAAGGCAATCTCAAAATATCAAAAAATTTTCATGGTAATGAAATGTAGGATCTGAAAATATTTGAAATGAAATCTTAAGCCTTAGTACAAAGATTGCAATCTTGAATGAAGTTTGGCAGATCGGGTAAATAAATTCTACAATATTTAAGTTTAAAAGAGAGACTCAGAAGAGAAAAAAAAAATTTGAAACATTTCTGCATTTAGTAAAATTTAATGTTCGATTCCTATTTTATAAGTATGAACGTTAACCAGTAAAATATTCATAAGTACCTGCTCCGAAAAATATAAATTAATATATTACGGGGAAATTGAAATTCATCAAAATTTCTGGAAAATGTTACTGAAAACCACAGAAATGTTTAAGATGTATCAATAAAACTCAGCCCCTACATGTCAAGTTAGCTTTGGCAGCAAGGCTTAAAGCTTTAGTGTAAATATTGTGAAATTTAGCACCTCCAAAGCTTAAAAAGTATTTACCATCCTAAAAGAGCCAGTTGTCCACCTGGCTGTTAAATTTTACATTTCGTTAATTAATTAATATTAATAAGGCAACAGTGAATAGCCGTTGAACTTGAGCCAGCAATCACATTAAATTAGAATCCACTAATTTTTTTATTCTAGCAATAAAGCTACGCAAAAATAATATTTAAGTACTTAATCACGCTTCTGTTGGATTTTACTGCCTAAAACTTAAAGTAATTTGCGTTTAAGAAATTTGAAACTGTAAATCATAAAATTTGGTTATAAGCATATAGATTAATGTTTCAAAAAGGCTGGGTGCGGCACAGAGTTCAAAAGCACTATAGTCATTTACAACAATAACCACCTGTACAAAAATCATTTCGATATTAGGAAGAAAGTAACACGTATTACAAACAACAGAAAAACACAGTGATGAAATTGAAAGTTGCTCAGTAGACAGATTGTAGATTTGGTTTTTTCAAATAAATATAACCATAGTTAAATTTTTATATCTGGTAATCAAACTTTAACAATGAATTAGTTTACGGTAGTTTAAGGTACGGCACTTTAAATAAAAATTTCTTGGAAGAACTTATTATTGTTAATTCAAAAAAATTTTAAAATAATTTAAAAAAAAAAAAAATTTAAATAAAAAATTTTAAAATATATTAAAATATATTTATTATTAAAATATATTATTAAGCCCGAACTTATTTTATATTATAATATTAAATTAAAATCTATTCATCTACTTTCTGCCCATAACCAGAGAATATTAATAATTAAATAATAATCATACGCCACCATGGGTTGCATGAAATGAAAACGAGTGCTTAATGCATATAAATCATACGCCCTGTGGAGCTTTTAAAGTATAACATTTCGCAAATACCATACATATGTATCAAAAAATTATCCTCTTACGTTTATATAAAGTCAAAATATTCGGCATGATATTTGTTGCTGTAGAAAAGAAGAACTTGGAAAAGAAACTGTTGCTAATTATATTCAGCACATCATTCATTGAGTCATTTTATACAAAAAATGCCAAAGCACCAGGAAAACATAGCAAGTAGGCAAGAGATGATAATTTCAGATAATTATGAATGACTTTATGTTTGATATAATAACTCTTAATTATACGTAGATAGCGAAAAAGCCACTGTTTTCAAGCACGTGTGTTTTACTTTTATGTTTTTTAATAATTATTTCTTAATCAACATGAAATGCCAAATGTGTTTTACAAACATGAGGCCTTCTGTTGCAACTCGTTCATTTACAAAATTGGGAATATTTTTTAATTAAAACAATTTTTCATAACGGCAAAAAAAAAATATTCACTGTATAATTAACATTTTTTACTTCTTTACATTTTTCGCCATTTAAACTAGAATTTCTGGTAGGCATGATGTAAGAAATGGATCACATGGCTCGATGAGTCATCAGTTTTAATTTTGTAGCTTTCACTGCTGGTTATAAGTTCATACTCTTTTGTACCACCTTTAACAACCGCAAATAACTTCAGTGTTCGCTATGCTTATACACATTTATATGTGTAAGCTTTTTTGTATAGCTATTCGTGCACTGGCAGAGGTATGTATGAGTGTATATAAACAACAACTGGAAATTATTTATCTTTATTTTCCAGGTAAAGGTTTTAGCCATGGGCTGGCATGTGCAAATAGGTATGTGTGTGTATGTTTTGTAAGATAATTTTTATGTATGAGTGTTATTTTAACTGCCTTGACCCTAATTTTTTTGTTTCATGTACATATGTAGGTATACACATCTTATATTCTTACTCTTTTACTAGCTGATTATTAATACACATTTGCACACATTTGCCCAGGTACAAGCTCATTACACTGATTGAAATGTTCTTTTACGTGTTTGTTAGTGTTGCGTTTTAATGTCGTTAAATACAACCATTTTCTCTTCTTTTATGTAAAATGCTTTTAATAAAAATATTTATGGCATTGTAAGCAAGTCAGCATAATTGAACAAATTTATGGAACTTTATATTAAATGTAAGATCAAATAAAAAGTTAAATAAATGTAAAGTTCTCCATTAAACATATGATCAATTACAGGTAATATAAAATTATATTTCCCATAGCTTTTTGTAAAGCTTTAACAGCACTAGTGCTAAAAAATAATAATTTTAATTTCATTTTTGGGACACCCTACATAAACTGAGAAAGATATAAGTCCATAAAACAAACAAAGTTTCGTGACTAAAAAGAATTTGCAATTGACTAGTACAGAAAACAATAACACCCTGTAAGTTGGTATGCCACCAAATTAACAAAGCATGTGTTTGCAAAAAAGAAGAAAATATAAGACAAACAAAAATTCATTACTTATGAAAACACATTTTATAAGCAATTAATATTAGAAAAAAAGTAATTTAATATAAATGTAAAAAAAGTTTTCTTTAATTTTTGTCAGCAGAACATCTTTCCATGTCTTTCAGTTGCCAACAATTCCCAGCGTTTACAAATTTTACACAACCTGTTAAAACAGTTTAATTAAAATTGTAGGTATTTTTTTATTATTAAAATACCGAGTTCCATTTATAATAATCCATCTCTTTCACATTTTTCGTCTCTTTTCTTTTGTTTACGTATAATCTAAGTTTAAGTTGGTTTAATAAATCGTTGCCAGACACGCAATTTGAGCGTTAACAAGATTTGAGAAAACTTCTTATAAATGAAACAAGAATATGAAAGAAACTTGTTTTTTTCAAAACGAGATAAACATTTTACTAAAACTACTGAAAATTCTTCTATGAGAAATTTCGGGAAAATTGCTTTCTAGAACCAGTTTAAATACATATTTAGGAAATAAGCAAAAATTACTTTTTCTTCTTTAATACTTTCTTTTGTTAACACTAGGCATGAAATTAGTTTTTCTCTGCAAGAGAATTTGTGAAGGTCTCAGAAGAGCAGAATATAAGTTTCTGCAATATTTTCTTGATTTTAATGTTTCTGCAATATTTCTCTTTCTTTTACTCTCTTCCTTCCTCTCTCTCTCTCTCTCTCCAAAGTGTTTGCCTATAGACAAGAATTAAAAGATTTGTATTTGGTATTTCTTTGGAAGACAAAATTCATTAATTTATAAGTTTATTATAAAAAAAAATATTAATAATATTGCAGCATATTAAGTGGACATAAATTCGGGTTTGATCATTCCAAATTGAGAACAAGGTTTTTTGTGGTAAGTCTTAGTGCTAAAATTGTTTAAATAAATTAAAAATAGTAAAATTATTGGGTTATTATTACTTTCATTGAAGTGAATGCTACAGTGTTTTATTTCTTGGCAAAACTTTACCTGTATTTTACACTTCTCTGATAATCATATTCATTTTTAAGAAAATGTGACAAGCTCACGAACAGTATTTTGTTGTTTTGTATGTCATACATGTTTTATGCCAGGATGTGTAAAATATGCACTCTGCTGCCCTTTCCTATATCTCTATTTTAAATGTTGTGTACTTTAGAAATATCATTTCTGTTCAGAAAAAACTACACTATACCCTTCTATGGCTAGTCGTTAGCATATTTTTGGATCTTACGTGGCTATTAAAACTATACTTCCACATGACTGTGGTATTAGTGGGTAAAATAAGTCATATACCTAAAGGTTTGCATTTCCGTTCAAAAAGGAAAACCACATTAAGCATGCATGGTGCAGCACAGCGATCTTACAAAAAAAAAATTTAGTAAACAATATCTGTCTGAAGTGCGCATTAAGAAAGAATTTGTGTTTAAAACATTTATGACCTCGCTCTTTAAGTACACATTGTTTTTGTGTTTTATAAGCGCATCGGTCTGTATCTTTGAGACATAAACAAACATGTTGTGGTAGTTTAAGTGAACTCAATATTTTAAGTCTAAAAGAGTTCAAAATATAACAATTATCATATTTTTCATTTTTTATTAGTTCACTCTAAGTCTATGTTTTAAAAGTCATATAATTTAATAATTACCTCAGATGTCACAAAAATATTTCTAATGTCAAGGAATGATTCTTTTACAAATATCGTTTAATATTTATATGACTCTCTTCCCAAAAAAAAAAAAACATATGTTTGAAAATAATGCATCAACTTCTTGCAATTCCCAATTTGCCAAATGTGATAGATGACGTACACTTGGAGTTTCTTATGACCTTAGAAACAATATTGACAATAGTGTCTTCGATAGGAAATGTGCTAAAAAACAATTTCAATAATTTGGTTTTGGAGCAATTAAGAATGTGTCTCTTTGAACTCGTTCAGACAGGAAATTATGAAACAAATGAGTCAAATGGCAAATGACTACATAAATATAAAAAATCTTTCATCCATAATTAAGTTTTAAAGCAACTGTAGACAAGTTTAGATAATTACACCGGTATTCATAAAGAATCAAACATTGTTGAAATACATTTTAGAACAAATTTTTCATATCAAATTTGTTTTAATATGTATTTGAACAACATTTTATTTTTTATGATGGATATAAATATATCGATGGATATAAAATAACCGTCTAATTCATACAAATTATAACAGGTTTACAAAGCCCTTACTTTACAGATTTTCCATACAAATATGTCACTGAACAGTTAGTTAAATTTTAAACAAACTTTTAAGAATTTTTCAAGTCTACTGATGAGTTGATTAGCACCAACGAAATGTCGTCGGCATATAGACAGGTGAAAAATACAACAAACATTTTTTGAAAACGGTTCATTTTTGGACCTGTATTAAAATATTTATAATTACTTCAAAATGTTTACCAAATCTTATATAAAACTCCACAAGCTAAACAATGAACTTAAAATGAAATTACTGCTGCGTTTAGCTCGATCAAGCAACTAAGCTCATTGCTTTCACCAGTATTGAAATCACAACTGGGCTTTGACGTTTAATATGTCGCTGCTAATAACATTACGCGAGAAATTGGCAAGTTTTTTTTAGCTACCGACAAACATCATATTCTCTTAAGAGGTTACCTGTATTATCTACTTAATAAAAAATTATACATTAATTATACATTAATTCAAATTTTATGAGTACGGTTATTTATTCGAGTGAAGCTTCCGCTGTGTGGCACGTAGCGCCGTTGTGTTGAAACCAAATGTTGCCAATATCCTCCTCTACAATTTTTGTGAACGAAAGTTCGTTCAACTTGGCCCGATAACGATCGCCATTGACTGTAACGGCCACTCATTGCTGCTTTTCGAAGAAAAATGGCCCAATTATGCCTCTAGACCAAAATCCGCACCAAACAGTGACTTGTTTTGGGTGTGCCGGCTTTTCAATGTATGCGTGCGTGTTTTCTGTGCCCAAATTGCTACAATTTTGCTTATTTCTATACCCGCCAAGATCAAAATGAGCTTCATCTGAAAATATGATTTTTTTTTTTTTGGCAAAATCATTACCATGATTTTCAAAGTAATGTCGCAATATTTCCCAGCGTTGTTCAAGCTTTTATTCGTTCAGCGGAAGGATAAGACTAATTATCTGTTACATCAGGCATAAGCTAAGTGTTGCCATTCACAAAATAGGCACTAGTTGAAAAAGAAAAACGTTAGATGGCGTACCCTGTATTACAGTTTCATATTTCGAACACTAGTAAAATTTCCTAGGTCTTAAAATGCATTCTGGAGAAACGAAATTGTGTGCAAATATTTTCCAAGATCAGTCCTTTAAAATGCTTTGAAATTCATGGCCAACTGGGTTTTTATATTATGAAATTTTCGTTTTGTATGACGAGCATGTGAATGTGCACTCCATAGAATTTCTTAAAGGACTTACAATAATACAGAGCTATTTTTATATGATTTTTATTTGAAGATTGTATGAGATTTTTAGAAAAAAATAATATATTTTCTTAAAAAAGAAAACATCACATACGCAGAAACATTTTCTTTACATGTCAAAGTCTATATATGCCAGTATGTCCCATGTCATGTGTGTGCGTTTATGTTTGTATGTCAAGTGTGCACAAGAAGACATTATGGTTGAAAATAAAACTACTCAAAGAACAACTTAATAATGTACACACATTCCGGGCATAAAAAATGTTTATGAAATAGGAAAAAAACCAGATAGTCGTATATTTTTTTTTTCTTACAATCATGTGTAAGCAAAATACTGTTAAAATATATATATTTTTTTTAAGAAAAACAAATATCGTGGAGAAGGAGAAACATCATCTAGAAAATTTGTTTTCTAAGAACACATTACAATTTATTTTGTATGAACATGAATTAGAGAAACTACAAAAGTGGCATCAAGCAAAATATATATTACCTTTTATTATCTTTTGTTTTTGTATTGCCACTTTTTGATATACATACATGTAAATATTTATATTAGGAAAAAAATTTTAAAAAAAAAAAAACTGCAAATTTTTACAGATATTTTTTAAAATGCAACTTCACACTTTTGTTGGAGGGAGCTTTATAAAAAAAAGTAATATTTTTTTTAAGATATATCCTCGAAAACTGCTTTCTCAATAGATAATTACTTGAAATGTATTTTTTTGTTAAACGAAGTAAAAGTAAAGTTCGGAAAGAAATTCTTTTTTGCCTAATTCAAACACACATTTAGCTAAATAATTCATTTTCCATTTTAAAACCAGCTGAATTCGCCCCTAGCCCTGTAGATTTAGAGCAATAAACTTAAAATGACAATATTTTTATGTTAAAACTTTTTGAAGAAAGAAACGCGCTTTTGAGCTGATTTAGCTTCTATTTAGCTTAAATTTTCTTTGCAATGAAGGTACTTAAAAAGTATTTTAGGAGCAACAAATCTTTGTTTTTGATTATGATTATTATTATGCTTTTTCATATTTTTTTTCCAATTTCCAAAATGGTATTTTGCAAAGTTTTACTTGAATAAGGACATGCTAAAATATAAAACTGAGTTGGTGTTTAGCTTCGTTGGGCCAAACGTGTTAATAGCCTTAACCGTAATATATACAGATGGCAATATAAACAGGAAAGAAAACACAGATTAAAATGCTGGGAATCATAATTGCTGCTATTGATTGTGTACTTTCAAGCTCTATTTTTTTTTTTGCTCAGTTACGTATTTTAAAGCAAAAGTTGTCAAATATAGAGAGTCTCTGCAATGTCTTTATTACTCAATTACATTTTATTTTATGTGTCTCTAAAACTCTTAAAGATTTTTATCGTATCAAAAATCTAAATTTAACGTGATTGAAGGTCACTGGCTATAAACTTCATATTTTTACTTCGTTTCCATTTTCAAACTGCAGGCTGGTACTTCAATTACAATTCTGTGTTTGGAAAACTTTTTTACTTGTTATCAATAATTTTCCTGTAGAGGTTTCCAGTTTTTGTGCTCCGTAGAGTGAATTTTAATTTTAATATCGACATTATGGTCTTAATTTCTTTGTCAAGTTTAAAGAGCTTCCTCGTTAGCAAGGACGGCTTAATAGTTTATGAATGAAGAGCATAAGAAAAGCAAAGAAATGAAAACAGCTCAAGTGCTGCTGGCTGCAAAATTGGTCGCAAGTTATAAATGAGATTTAATTTATTTTCTATTTGTTTTTCTATCCGCTAGATATAAGGACACTATAATTTATTTGCATAAATGAGATTTTGAAATTAATGGTGAAATCGAGAAGAATAAATTTTGTTTAATTCTAAAGTTACGCAGAAGTTAATAAAACTATTTTTTAAAGCTTAAGGTCTTTTAAAAAAATAAAATAAAAACAATCAAAGATTCCTGACGATGCTAACAAATTGTTAGCGAAATATCGAAATATTAATAAAGAAAAATAAAAGACCTTAAGCTTTATAAAATAGTTTTATTAATTTTAACAATAAAGGTTAAGCAGAAGTATGAGTTGTGAATGATAAAGTAAAATGTGTACACAATTGTAAGATTTAAACGCCGATGCTTTGATTCCTCTGGAAATGAGCCTTGAACTAAAATCAGGGGTGCAATTTAGGCAAACAAAATTGTAACTAAAATTTGTGAAACTAATGAGTTTTAAAAATTAAACACCTCAAAGTTTGTAAATTTTTAATATTAACAGCTCAAGTTTGGTTTTGCACATGTGAAAAAAAAATATTTTTTTGAAATATTGGACTATTTCCTGTGCAAGTATAATAATCACCCCTATCGTGAGTAAAATGTGAAATTTTTGTTCCCAAAAAATTTTCATTTCCCAAGTAGGGAAATTTGCTCTTAATATGTAGTGAGTATGCAATAGGGAAGAAGAAAATATAAATACAAAGGAAATTTATTGAAAATTTGTGGGTAAGTGATGTAAAAAGTATTTAAATTTATGTTTTATAACTAATAAATAGAAATTTGTAGTTTAAAAGGTAAAAAGGGTGAATAAATCGGCGTTTTCATGCCTGTTAAATATTTTGACAGATTCTCTGCCGGAAACAAAAACAAAATCATTTGGAATTCCGCCCATCGTAAAACTAAGCGCTTGCTTCCTTTTTTCACAGGGTGGATACCAAAAAAGTGTTGGAAGAGATTGCGAAGTAGGAATGGCGCAATCCACTTTTTGCGAATTGCTCTCTAAAGTGTTGGATGCTTTAGAAAAGTCTCTGCGCAGAATGGATAAAATTTCATTCATGATCGTTTTTAATAGGAGGGCCAGCACTTTTTTGTTCTTCTGTAAACGAATACCAAAATTCGACCACCACATCTTTAGAAACCTTCACAAAACCACATGCAATGGGTCGGTTATTTTGCACCCTATTGAGCAGCATGTCATGTTGCACATTATTTATTGATTTAGACCTAAAACTACTTTTCAGCTAATTTATATATTCATTAAAATATAGCAACTCTTTGCATTTTTTTCTAGTTCCCCAAAGAAAATAAAATGAACAAATTAACACAAAAAATGGGGAAAATGTCTTTGAAAAATCCGTTCACGATAAGGGGAAATTTCGAATGGGAACACATTTTGATGGGAAAAGTGATCGCACTTTTGGGAAAAGGGAAAACATTTTAGCGGAAAAATTATTTATGATAGGGGTGAATCTACTAGAAGTATAATAATAAGTAGCAAGAACTTCTAAGAACACTTTTATTTCAATCATCCGTTTCACAAACATGTGTTCTGTCCTAAATAAGAACCGCATTTTACACTCATTTTAACTTCAAGCAATTTACCCACTTTATTTGTGGCGAAGTATTGAAAATGAAAACTATTTATTAAGTTGTCTATAACATATCAAACTGCAGATCTTTGGCATATACCCAGTCAAACATTTAAAATTTGGCTCAGTAGAACTAATACAGGGTCCGCCATCTAATGTTTTTTTTTTTTTTTTTCAACTATTGTTTATTTCGAGAATGGTAACACTAAGTTCATGTCTGATTTGACAGATAATTAAATTTATCCTTCCGTTAAACGAATATAAATGTGTATACGCATCGCTAAGTGGACCTGCGATCAACTTACAGAAAATGCCGATTTTGCCAAAAAAAAAAAAAAAAATTATCTTTTCAGATGAAGCTCATTTTGATCTTGGCGGGTATGTAAACAAGCAAAGTTGTCGCATTTGACAAAAATCCCGCACGCATACATTGAAGAGCCGACGCACCCAAAACTAGTCACTGGTTGGTGAGAATTTCGGTCCAGAGTCATAATTGGGCCACTTTTCTTTGAAAATGAGCAAGGAGTGGCCGTTACAGTCAACGGCGATCGTTATCGGGCCATGTTGAAAGAACTTTTGTTCACAAAAACTGAAAAGGAGGATATTGGCAAGATTTGGTTTTAAGCTGAAGCTACACTCAATGGTTTGCGATGTATAAAAAAAGAAATTGTATTTGGAGGAGCCTTTATAACAAAAAAGTTTATTATATAAATTGGACTGGAATTGGATTGGAACTGTTATAAATACTCTTCGTATTAAATCTTTAAGTGCTAAACTTGAAAACATGTTTTGTATTTGTTAGTTCAACTTACCTCTTCTTCATTGCTTGCTGTATTAACGGAATCCATGCTTTGCGATAATCCCAACGGTGCCAATGACATTTGATTTTCCATTGTTGATGTGGTAGTCGCTGTAGTGGCCGTTGTGTTGTTCGACGAGTTGCTGTTGCTGCCGTTAGTGTTGACACTGTTTAAAGTGTCGTTTATTGCGACGGCAGATGATGCCACCGTCACTGCTGTTGGTGTGGGTGTTGTTGTCTTTGATGAAGACGTTGATGCGTTTGAGTCGTTGGAATGTAGAGAAGTGTTGATAGAGTTCAAGTTGTTGTTGTTGGTAGCAGATGGTGTGGTCGGAGATACCAAAGAGGCGCTTGGCGAATTTGATGCTAAGGGCGTGGTAGAGTTTTGTTGGTTATTTGGGGCAGTAGGTGTTGTCACCGCTAACAATTGTGTTTGTTGTTGTTGTTGTTGCTGTTGTTGTGATTTAGTATTGTTAAGACTGTGATGATGCTTCTGTTGCAAGTGTCTTATTTGTTGTTGCTGATGTTGATACTGTTGATGTTGCTGAAAGATGTGTTGTTGCTGCTGCAATACTAGGTGTTGCTGATGGGCAGCGTTTGCTGCCGCAGCTGCTACAGCTGCAGCGGCCTGTTGTTGTTGGTGGTGTTGCTGGTGTGTGGCTCCCTGGCTAAACTGGTGATTCAGTAAAGCAGCAGCAGCTGCTGGATTTATATGTTGAGCAGCAACAGCGGCAATATTACGTTGATGTTGAGCAGCAGCAGCGGCCGCAGCTGCTGCAGCAGCCACTTGTGTCTGGTGATGGGGATGTGAGTGGGCTGTGATGGCCGCAGTGGCAGCTAATTGAGCAGCGGCAGCAGCAGCTGTATTAAAGGCAAACTGTTGGTGGCCGGCTTTAAGAGCGACTTGATGGGCGGCTGTGGCACTGGCTGGTGCTGTGGCGTATTGTATTTGTGGTGTAAGTTGGGCTGCTGCTGGATTTGTGGCGTTTGTTGGTATAACAGAAACAGCTGCGGCACACTGTCGTTTGGGTGACAACACCTGGGGGGCACTCGCTGGCGTTTGCGGCAGCGTTGGCCTGCGTTTAATCGCAATCGACGAAATGGTGATGGCTTTTTCGCACACGTTGGTCTGGGGAGGAGTGATTTTGGGGCTGTTGAAGAGACACGTTTGCGACTATCTATTGTTCTTGCCTTCAGTTATTATTATGTTTTTGCTTATGTCTTGTGCAAGCGATTTTGTTTATCAAATTTATTGATTGCTCTTCTCTCAATTTGTGTAGGTTCTACAAACTATCAAACTGTCAATCGCTTTTTATGGGAGTTTGGTGTTTAAAAATCATTGATTTTAGAATTTATATGGAAATTCCAGTTTCTTCTTAACGTTAGTCACAATCTAAACTGTAAAAGAGAAGGAATACAAGCATTAGTATTTTATATTTTGCTATAAGAACATAAAACAGAAGTATAAAATCTGTTATGACATTCTGAATTCATATGAAAGCTTTAACAATAAATTCTGAATTGGCTGGTGTAAATTAAATTACAGTAAATGCTTTCAGTCGTATATAATAAACTATTAAATTAAAATCAGTTGCCTTCTTACTTTGCACAAGTGCTGTTGCGAATCCAATAAGGAACAAAAACTTATTTTATTGTTTTCTTTTAATTAAAATAATGTTTTTCTTTCCCATATTTAACAAGACTTAATTTATGCCTTAGAAAATATTTGTCTAGAGCAAAAAACCGAAACATAAACAAAAATATCCAAACACCCCTACCCAAACACAGGTATGTGTACAAGTGTATTTGGTATCAAAATCTGTGAATTTAGTTACAGTTCATGTTTTCCCAGCATATGCGTAAAAAGCATTTTGTTATATAAATTTGGTTTTTATGTAGTACTTATTCGAAACTAAACACAAGTGGTTTATGCTTCATGTGTAGGTATATGAAGTATACTAATATATTTTGTAGATTTCGTTTGGCAAAACTAAAAATAATAAATTTATTATTATTTTTAACATTTTTTTTTTTCATTTTTTCATAAAGATTTCGCAAATTCTTTTCAGTTTTCCAAGTAGTTTTTCTGTACAATTTTTTTACAATGACTATGAATTCTCTCAGGTTTTTGTGTATATTAGAAATAATGTTGCTTTTGTGAATTGTCGACTTTAAGCTTTATGTTAAAAGGCAAAATTGAGTAAAATTTTAAAACTTTCTTAAAAATATACTTGTTACTTTAAGTATACAGAATATGCAAAGATGCATGAACATACTACAATACAAATTATGAATACAAAATTAAGTTAAAAAATAAAAAATGTTGCTTTACCAGAAACTTAATTTTCACTATGTATATTTTAAAGCAGTTTGAACTGTATGTATAATATAACTAAGATGTTTGATACAATAGAATCCCCGACCACAAGCACTGAAGGCAAAAAAGTAAAAGCTAAATGGCGCGCCCACATTATAATACTTTTTTCTAACATTAGACATTTATAACGACTGAACTGACTCAAGCTTCAATTGCGAGCCACAGAAATAATGTTTGTCGCTTCAAAACGTTTCAACTTAATTTTATTAATAATATTATCGAGCTTGTGTTCAATTTTTACTTCCTCAAAACTGAGAAAGTTTTTTTTTTTTTTTTTTTTTTTTTTTTTTTTTTTTTTTTTTTTTTTGTGATAAAATTGGAGTGAACAAATATTTTTAAAAAAGACAAGAAAAGTAAATTTGAAGACTTACTGGATGCGGTTTCACGACCACCATGTCACTCATCAGCACGCAAGGCGAATCCATTACAGGTGCCCGCACACCAATTCGCTTCAACATTTTTCCACGATTTTATCGTCTGAGTTGTCAAAGTTTATAGGAAACGACAACAAAATGTATGACGTCTCGAGAGAAAATGTTTAAGCGCATTGAAATGCGACCACGTGTACTTGATTCGCCTTGTAAGCAGCCAATTGGCTTCAAATGTAGGCCATGACCAATTGTAGACTGTTGTTAATTAGCCGCAATTAGTCGTAGTACTACCTGAACTCTTCATTACATGACTATGTATAATCATATTGATCAATTTTCCCTCTTATCACTGTGTTTTTGTGTTGATTGGAATATATTTTATATTTTCCATGCAACATTCAGTTGATTTTTAATTGATTTTTGCAATTGTTGCTGCTGCATCAGCAATAATAGCAGTTTCAAAGCTTACGCTAGGCCCTTTCTCTATTTGGAGGGAGCATAAATCGAACTAAAGCCCTATAAAATTATTAACAATTGTAAATCATACAGTTTAACTATAAGATTAAAAATAATTATTTTGAGGTTGTTTTTATGACACTAAGTGAAAGTAGTGAAAAGGTTATGCTTTATGCAAGCCAGCCTCGTACTTCACCAATTGTTTCTTTTAATATTTATTAATCTGCACTCCGAAAAAAATATTGGCTGAAAAACGGGTAGATCGATAAAATGTCAGTAGGAAAGATTTCATTTGAAGACATGCTGTCAGTTTTCTGTGAGTCTAAAAAAAACAAACAATGTGATTAATGCATTTCAGAAGCTGTTGATTTTTTTTATATGAAGTCTTCATGAAGGGCAAAAAAAAAGTAATTTGTTTGGAACTAACAGAAAAGTGAGCGGCTTAAAGACATTTATTTTACGAGCTATTGACAATAGCACGAGGCAAAATTATCTCATTATGCGATGACATAATAAAAAAAAACTGTACAAGGTAATAAAAATTATGATATTTGACGTCTTTTATCGTGTGTCTGCGGCACTGTTGAACGAAGAAAATTTAGCACTTAAGCTTTAGTCATCAAACAGCACAAAACATCGGCTGTTTGCTATATTTTGCCACGTTGGCGAATTTCTTTGTATTGAAACCACCCACAACAACTGGGTCGCGGGTTATTTTGCATGTAGACAACAAGTTGCAATGCAACAGGCGTACGATGTTTTCTTTGTATTTTTGTATGAGCGCTCTTGTATGCTTTATATACATATTCTCCAGTCTCAAAGTAATAACTTATGATAAAAAAAAAACAATAATTTACAATATGAGTTGCTTTATTTAATATTTTGCCAAAAATTTAATAAAAAGTAATATTTAAACTTGAGCAGCTTCAAGTTGAAATCAACCATTTTGTTTTACTTATTATAACTGTTTTCCTAAATTCAAATGCATTTTAAAATTTAAGACATCAAAAGCAACATGATATTGTAATCCCCTGGGCCATAATGTCATAAAGCCATTCAAAGTATTCTAATATGTATGTACAGGGTGGCCCAAAATTACCGAAGGGGTTTGAATTGCTTACAACTCTTTTATTATAATTTGTTTTTTCTTTTTTTCTTTTCAGTATTTTGTAAAGATGACTTGGGAAATTTAAAATGGAGCAGTACTCAATTGAACAACAAGCCCAAATTGTTGAGCTTTATTTTGCAAATCAACGATCCAGCGTGCATATTGTCCTTATTTTAATGTGCAGGTTGGACCGTCAGAGTCTACAATAAACTGTCTGGTTGCAAAATTTTCGCCAACAAGTGGCAGTAAGAAACCTTTCTGGTGCTGGCAGACGACGAAATGTGCACACGGATGAAAATATTGAACTGGTACAGATGAGTTTTCGAGAAGATGGAGAAACATAAACCAGCAGACGTTTGCCACAATTTTGCCTCTCACGAGCGTCGCTGCAGAGAAATTTGCATACAATAGGAGTGTTTCCATACACGATTCAGCTTGTGCAAGAATTGGAACCGACAGCTTGCCGAACTTGATGACTTGATTATGCAATTCTTTCCCGGCAAAAAGCAGAAGAAAATCATAATTTAATTATGAGCAACGAAGCCCATTTCCCATTAAGTGGGTTCGTTAATAAGCAACCCTGCAGGCATATCCTGTGAAAAATTTAGAATAGGCTGTGGAAGATCGTAGAATAGTTCACCAGCGAGAATTACACCCATCTAAGTGTATGGTTTGTTGCGGTGTTTGATCGGAAAGTATAATTGATCCTTTTTTTTGAAAATAAACACGGGTCGGCGTTTCCGTCAATGGTATCAGATATCAGACAATGCTGGAAAAATTTTTGAGGTCAGCAGTGGAGAAGTATCCACAAATATGAATCCAACAGGATGGAGTCACAGCGCACACTGCAAGAGACACAATCGCGCTTTTACCGGACATCTTTGGTGAATGAATTATTTCGGGTACAAGTTCACTGCAGTCTGTTTTTTGGGGTTATTGGAAAAGAAAAGTCTACCAAGAACACTACAGCAATTAAAAAGCAAAATACGTAACGAAATAACCAATATAAGAACATGAAATTTTGCGAAAGGTTACGGCAAATGAGTTGGAGAGAGCACTAAACATTTTTTAATATTCAACAATGAACTTAATTATTTATTCGCTATAAGAGCCAACTAAAATTTATTACTTTAGGTCTAAAAAAATAGACCTTAATGCTTTCAATCTTTTGTTTTTCTTTAGCTATTTAGTTTAGTTTTTTTAGTTTAGTTATTTTTCATAACTAAACTAAATATATTCTCCATTCATTTACCGTATTAAAAAAAATTATAACTATGTCTTAAATAAAAAAATTAAATAAAAAAATATCTTCATTAATTTTGGGCCACCCTGTACTTCAAACACAACAGAGATGAGCAGTTGCTTTCAAACCCAAAACAAGAATAAAAACAACAACGCACATGTGAAACATCAAACGCGAAGATAGTCAGAAATTAGCATTCTAGCTTTGGCATAAAAACTGTTTAGAAATTTGAAAACCCACGTCAAATTTACAAAACATTATTTTGCCACATTAACTAGAGATGATAAATAACTTTTTGAGCTTAGTGTAAAATTATTGATTAAATAAATGTGGGAGTTTCATTTAAACACAAGTTGTATATATAGAAGTACTATAAAATGTTTTTGTTGCTTAAACTTAATTTAAATTCATTGTAGAAAATTAAAAAAGTAATTCAAGCTCTAAAGGGGTACATTCATACAAAAACAAAATGTATTTGAAATGAAGATTAGTAAAATTTTGTTTGCAGCATTTCAACTAAAATCCATATCAAATTCATTTTAAATTGTATTAACACGTTCATTAATTAATATTAAAGCGCAATGGGAGATTGATTTAAATACTAGTTCGGCGGGTTGGAAAAGTTTTTTTTAGTATTTAAGCACGGTTAAAGTTATATTCTCATAAAACAATTATTTGTTAAAAAAGGTGTGACCACTATTTTTCTCTTGGCAAAACTAACAAAACGAAGCCAGGCTGCTCACACAAAAAAGGCAAGACAAAAACAAAAAAACAAAAATGTATTGAAAACCATCTTCGCACTCTAAATTACAAAAAGTTATGTCTATGTTGTTCTGTTTAATCGACATAATAAACAATGGAACACATACAAGTTCTTAATTTTACATACAACTACTTTGTCGTACAAACAAGCAATTAGAGAAAATAATTTTTTTTTCGAATATTGCATTGCTAGTTGTTCCACACAAGTGCCCTGCCAGACAATGATTGGGGTCGCCTACAAAAATAGCCAACTTTTAAATGCTCGTCTGCATTGGACTTAAATGCTGTTAAGACGCGCAGCCAACACACGCCATCAAAACTCCAAATTTTCCATAGTGTAGGCAATCATATTTCTTTATTATATTTAGCTCACACTCAATTTGCGAGTATTCCACAACTATTGAAATATATAAATTTAAAAATTATTAATTTTTATTATTTAAACTTTTTGTTATATACTCATCTTGTGTTATTGGGCTCAAGTTCTTTCCATATTATTTTTCTTATTGATTTTAATGAAATAAGATAAAGAAAATATATAAAACATTTAGCGGGATGCACAGGGAGCTGCCACACTTCTCATCAGCACCGGTCCTTAAGCTCAGGAGCTCATGTTTCTAAAGCGACACGCATACACTCAAGAGTGGCGGCTTTGATACAACTAATTGTCCACCCTGCTAATATTCTTCGATATTTTCTTTGTCGTAGTTAATTAAAATCAAGAAGAAAAATAATATGGAACGAACTTGAGCTCAATAAACTTAATACAAGAAAAACTTTAAATAATAAAAATTAATAAACTTGAAAATTATATATTTCCATAATTGTTAAATACTCGCAAATTGAGCGTTCTTCATTTCATTTTATCTAACCAACAATTTTTCTTTCAATTTTTTAACAAATTCTCTCTTTTCTTAAGTTTTTTTTTTTTTGTTGTCGTCAAACAAATATTTTGTAACCACAAAATAATAGACATCTTGCCATTTAATACAAACTTTAACATATTTATTGACCACAATATTTTTGGTGCACTTTTAGCAAGAGAAAAAAAAAGTTAAAAGAACAAAACTTAAAAGAAGAAGATAAAAACTGGAAGCTAGTTTAATCATTTTGGGTAGTCGAAACGAATTGAAAGCTCCCTATACAGAAGGAAAAATGCAAACTTTTATTAGAGGTTTTTATTATTTTTTTATTATTACTTCCTCGAAATTGAGATTTTGTGATAAAACTGGAGTGATCAACATTTTGAAAGAAGGCAAGAAAAGTAAAGTTGAACACTCTCTGGCTGGGGTACATACCAATGGCTGTTCCACGACCACGACCATTATTTCTAATTCCATTTATTATGAGAGCCAAAGATGCTAGTTATTGTGAGTCTATTTAGACTCACAATAATATTTGTAGCTAAACTTATATTAAATAACAACTCAGACTCCCTATTGGAAGAGTTCACGTATTTTCACAATCATTAACTTAGTTTATAGCAGTTAAAATGCCTCTGAATATATTTTCAATGCAAAATATATAAAAACTTGTCAAGCAACATGATTGTACTTCACAAAATTAGCACATTTTTCACTACATATCTTTTGGCAGTTTTCATTGCATTCTGCTGGTAATTTCTATTATCCCTTATGTCAAGTATGCTCCATTATAACTCAGTTTGTACATCCTTTTCATTCTTTAAAAACTTATTGTCTGCTGGCAAAATGAAAAAGTACTTGCTTGTCAATAGTTTGGCAATTTAGTTTTCAAGTTTCTTTGATTAAGAGAGTTTTTTTGTTTATATTTTTGCCTTCTCTTTTGCCAAGTTTCTATATTTTGTGGCAAATAAACTACATATGTAAGTATACATATAAATTTAATTAAAAACGAAATTAATGAAATAGAATTGCAACCACTGAAGTACAACACAATTAAGATGGAAAACTAAACTTCGAGTTTTGTATGACAGACTGGTGTTAGTGACTAAAAAAAAAAATAAAACAGATGATTAAAAAAAGACATATGTATATGTATATGACGAAACAAGAGCAAAAAAATAGAATTAAAAGCTGTTTAATAAACTTTCTGTCAAAAATAGCATTACAAATTATGCTAGAAAAAAGTACTGGAACTAGTTTACAATGTCATATTAGAAAATAATTGCGGGAAAATTTTTGTTTTTTCTACATAAGTTACCACAAGCGTTACACTCATTTGTATGTAAGGAAAAACTGATAGAGTCGGCATAAAATACAGGAAAATGAAATTAACGTCTACCTATCTGTCTCCTGAAAAGCGGGAAAATGTAGTACTGAATCCCACCAATTTTTCCTCGCCAGTATTTTTCCTGAACAAATCAATTACCTCTTCTTCAAATTTTGGGGGTTTCCGCAAAAAAATAATCATGCCTCTTGTCAATATTCTTTCGCACAACATTTTGTAGCCTGTACCCAAAATTGCAGTAGCTACATATAAATTTTCACCATGTTTTTGAAGAACAATTCTGTTTAGAACGTTGGACAAAATTCAGCTTCAAAGACCTACAGTTGATACTAGCGTTTTAGTTCCAAAGAGTTTCACAGCGATGCAAACTTGGCGCCTTGCCCCAGAATATTATCCGTCTAATCTAAATTAGGATGTCAGGCGTAATAATGCCGTCTTAATAATTCACTTTTCGTAGGGGCTTAGACGGCAACTATCCTTGTAGAGTAACGGAATAATGCTAGGAAAACAACTGGGACGAACGAAAAATTTTTCGCCGCGTATATTTGCCATCAAAAATAAAACACATTGGTGTATATGAAATTGCAAAAAGTCACAGCGTCGGTCGAAATTCGTTTGTACGCGGCGAACTTGAAATAGATTTATTTCTATTTCTTACGCCGGCGAACGACGAACAAATCAGTACATTTTTATTTTAATAGTTTTTATTTTAAGTGATAAGCTTTGACTTTTTGCATTTAGAATAAAAAGCCAACATATTAGATTATAAAACATGTTTGTAGTGTCTAATTTTGTTGGTTTTGGCAACGCTAAATTTTTTAGCAACCAATTTTTTTAATATGGTCACCCCATCAGCTGTTCAACTAAAATAAGATAAAGTTAAGAAACTGAGAAAATGGATACAGGTGAAATTATAATTGAAAATGTTAAACTTCAAGGCTTTTACTTCAAAGCTTTTACTTGATGTTCATTATTTTAATATTTGGTGATACTTATGTTCATTTAATGTTTACACTTTGTTTTTATTTTCGTTAGTTCCTGAAGAAGAGTATCAAAGGTACTCGAAATATTGAAAATAATAAAATCAATGTAAAATCAAACACACAAGAGTTTTATTTAAAACAACTCCGACCTAGAGCCTATAAACAAAGAAAAGCAGACATTTTAAATTCATAAGGTCAAATAAATCTAACAACTTTATATTTTAATTATTTTTACAAAATTTGATATTCTTTGATTCATTTAATTTTTTTTTTTTTTTGTTTGAACAAAGAGATTTCTCATCCTAATATTTTCTATTAAAATAACTTTTCTTTAAAGGTTTTTATTTAAATTTAATGAAATTTAACTTTTAATTTAAAAATTTCTACGGAATCTTTGCTAAAATGTTGACAGTTAAAACAATAGCATTCAAAAGAAAATCTTTAGTTTTTACGGAACTTATAATTCAAATTTTGTTAGTTAAACTAAAAGCAAATAAAGGAGAAATCATTTAGATTTTAGGGAAAAAGTGTTTAATTATTTGACAGTTGAAATTTAAAATACAAAAGAAAATCAGTATTTTTTATGAAGTAGATTCCGTCAATTTTTTAATATTTGAATTTAAATCAGTTAATTAAAATAAAAAATGAGTATGACGGTTTTTAAATGAACTTCTATTTATATTAAAGAGCGTTTTCAGTTATTTCTACGGACAAATTTTAAAAGTGTGCACTTACCAAACTTCTGACACCGTTTGGGATAAATTGCTTCTTCAGTGCTGTTTGAACAAATTGTTGTTTTTCGATTTTCTTTAATGTGACAGCAGGTTAACTAAATATTATGCGAAAATTTAAGTTCCCAAGCTCTTGCCGTTTGTGAAAATGGGCGCTCGGACTGACCCACGAACAAAGACGTCTCAGTAATAGGGTGCTCAAAAAGATTTGTTTTGATACCGACTTGAAAATGTTACCACCCAACACTGATTCAGCCACCTCATCTATCATACAAGTAACAATATTTTTTTTTTGTTATAAATTTTCTTTCTCATATACTTTATTGAAAGTTTTCAAAACAATAAGTAATCGTTAAAAGCGAAGTGAAAAAAAAAACAAATTTAAGGCAAACCTTCACCCGCAGACTTTATTGTTATTTGATTTGATGATTTAAAAAAAAAAGAAGACATTTTCTGAGATACAAACAGTTTAAGGCAACAGTTGTCTACTACTTGTGTTTTCTTTTGATCTGATAATTTCAAAAAGACATGCTTCAATTGTTAAGGTCTTCAATTTCCTATTTAAAAGAAAAGTTTGACAAAAAACAAATAATGATCAGTAATATAATTTACCTTATGACAACCGTTATTATATGATTTTTGCCATTATTACTATTACTATAGATACTGCGGAAAAACAAACTTGAAACTACTACATGGATAAAGTTTTATATAATGTCACATCTAAACCACAATTTGTAGACAGATTTTTCTAATTTTTTTTTTTTTTTCTAATAATTTTTTTCCTCTTTTGCTATTTCAATGAATATATTGCATTGTCGTAATTGTTGACAGTTATTTGATATCATCGATTGTATAAAGCAAAAGTAAAGGAGAATGGAAAAATGATGTGAATTCATACAGAGAGAAAGACGCGTCTAAGAAAATAAACACACAAATTTATAGAAAAATATTTCCAGCAAGACTTGTAACCGAAGGGCGGGCAGTGGTGAAAGCAATGAAATGTACCCGACAAATTATGATTTTTTCATAGTTTTTTCTTTCTTTATTTAGTAAAAATGATGCAATTATCTGTGTGTTTTTTTTTTATTCGATTCTCTTTCATACAAGTGACAAGACAATATTTGCCACAAATAGTTATATGAGAAGATTGTTGAAATAACTTATACAGGTATATAAAGTTTTTGCGGTTTTGTCACAGTACATCGTGGCATCGAATGTGATTGAAAGTTCTTCTCGAACGCATACACTGGTATTCATAAAAAATAAAACGTTGCTCAAATGCATGTTAGAACAAATTTTATATGAAAATTTTTTTTGTAAAATGTGTTTTAACAATGTTTTATTTTTTATGAATACCGGTGTTAGAATTTAAAAATACAAATTTTCTTTCACCGGTATTCATAAAAAATAAAACGTTGCTGAAGTACATTTTAGAACAAATTTTGTATGAAAAATTTGTTTTAAAATGTACTTCAGCAACGTTTTATTTTTTATGAATACCGGTGTTTATCTACAATTTATTTGAAATAGTACTTAGATTAGAGCAAAATACTATAAAATTAATAAATAGAAAAAATTACGAGTAGACAAAAATATGATTCCAACAATAGGCCTTATTGCCAAGCTCGTTGCCAACGACGTTGTCAATCAAAATTAACCTTTACTAACATTGTCATATCAAACTTCTGGCAGCATTTTATTAAAGAACATTTCTGGAAAAAAAAACAAACTGAGCGCAAATGATTTAAAAGCTTACAAAGCTTAGAAATTTAATAAAGTATAATGATAGCGAAGAATGTATTCCATGCCACAATGACTTAATACTTGAATATCGAAATGGCATTTCTAACAAATGAGTTTATTATTCGCTTCAAAAGTCCATGGCTTAAAATAAAAGAAGCACGCTCAGGAAAGCATCAACAAGCGCTTATCGAGCTCAAGTTCTTTCTATATTTGTTTTGTAATCGATATTAATTAAATTAAAGCCTCGATGGATGACTTGGTAGAGTGGCCTACTAAGAGTCGTCCCCGGGGTCGCAGGGTCGATTCCTGCCGAAGGCTCTGGGTGTTTCTGCAGACAAGCAAAAAGCTTCGCAGTTTTGTGTTTGTTAAAAAAAAGACATAGACAAAGAAAACATCAACGTCATTTAGTAGGATGAACAACTAGCTGTTGCGAAGCTGACACACTTCTCTTCACCAACCGTCCTTGAACTTGAGGGTGGCTGAGTGAATTGAGTGTCGCTTTGAAAAAATGAGCTCCTGCTTTAAAGGACGGGTGCTGACGAGAAGTGTAACGGCTTCGAAACCGCTAGTTGTGTAAGACAAATAAAACATAAAAGGCATTCAGCAGCTGTTGCGCACCACACTTCTCGTCAGCACTCGTTTTTAGACTCAGGGGTGGCTGAGTGGCCTGAGTGTCATATCATGGCTGCTTCACTATCACCACGTCGCGTAGCAGCATCTAAATTTGCTTTGAACTCAGGCTATGACTAATTGTATAGAGCTGAGGTGGTAGGACAGATGTGGAATGATTTACGTGAGTACCCGCCACTAGGGCCCAACCTCACGGTGGTCAAACCACGTGGTGTAATCAAGACGTTACACCACCGCCCCCGAGCAGCCGAAACAGCCGCTCGGGTGGCAATTTATTTGCTACGTTACTTGGCCATAACAAAACCCCTTGCTCAGGAGTTGAGCTATCTAACCTCTGCTGCATTGCAATTCCCCAGACGGCTAAGGATACACGACTACCGTGGTAGCCCGTAGTTCCTCAGATCATCAGTCCTTGAACCAACGCTAATGCTCCCGCCAATCTGGTTCCTTACAAAGCAGCGTCTGTTGCTTAGCAACAGCACTACGGGCCCATTTGGGCGACCGAACATAGACCCGAGGGTCTATGATCAGTATGGCTACCAACGTTCCCTCCCATGCGAACTTATGGTAGCAACCACAGCCAGTACGTTTCAGCCAAGGAAGGCTCCTCAACCTATGACCGGCGAGATGACTCCGAAGAGTCATCCCGGGGCTCCAGTCCCCGTACTGCCGAATTACCTCTCGGTGAGGGGTTTCAGCAAGTCCCTCAGGAGTCGCCGCCCTCCTTCAGGAAATGCCTAAGATTTTTAGCCACCAAGCCAGCCGAGTTATCCTGCACCCCTTCTACCCCGTTGACACGACACCAAGCTGGTTACGATCAGCAAGATGCATATTGTGCCCCCGGGGGGAAAGGTGGTAGGACAATTAGTCATTGCCTGAGTTCAAAACAAATTTGGGTGCTGATGAGCCACATGGTGGTCGTGAAGCAGGTCTAATGTGACACTCACGCTACTCAGCCATCCTTGAGTTCAAAAAACGAGTGCTGACGAGAAGTGTGGTGGCTTCGAAAACACACTTCATATCATATGTATTGTATTTATTAAGTACAATATTAAGTACAATATACTTATTAAGTACAATACTTATTAGGTACAATATGTGACAATTGCAGATTTAAAACTTGAGCAAGTATATTTTATCCCTATTGATATTTTTTCTGCTAACACAATTCCACAAATGCCACTAAAAATAAAATTTCCATAAAAGCCTTTACCAGCCATCAAACATCTGTCATTGCATAAAAATAATAACTTTGCGGTCAATAAAAAATAAGAAAAAAAAATCTTAGTATGGCTAAAAATAGAAGAAAAATCACATAAAATAAGAAACTTTAAAGTCATTTGAAGTGTAAATTGTGTTTTTCTCTCGTGTGCTTTTTTTTCCTGAACACCAAATTATACTTTTGCATTTAAGCCCATTTTATGTTTGTTCATTCATACTTTAAGTTTGCTTTGGTCAAGTTTTTCTGCTTCTTTTTTTTGTTTTGTTGCTTTTCAAAATGTAATGAGTCTATTGACTTTCATAAATCCGCAATAGTTGACCATAACCTTTGGGTGTTTGCTTTTCTTCTTGGGCTTCATGCTACTGTTCATATTTTATTTAGAAAAAAAGTTTACTTGGTTGTAAAAAGCAGTGAAAAGCAACGCAAAATATGCAAAACCAAGATTTGCCATTAAAATTATGAGTTTTAGGTTTTTTTATAAAAAGTTAGGAAATAGAATCATGTTTACAATTTATTACTTATTTTGGTAATACAGCAGGACTTTTTTGTAAGTTAAATAAGAAAATGGTATTCAAATATAAAAATGCCAAGAAGTAAAGAAAGAATTTTTAGCAATGTTTGCAGCTCAAATTCAATAGATTTTCTTCCACCAACATTCGTTGATTCTTTGGAAAAAGTGGGAGAGGTAAGAAAGGCTTAAATTTACATAATATTCAAAAGCTGAAATTTAGAAAATTTAATGAAAATGTTCTGATATTTGAAAAAATTTTATGAATAATTTTTTTTTTGAAGCAAACAAGCAAATATTTAATTTATCTAATTTTTATAAAATCCTAGCAAAACCCTGGCAAAGCTTCGCAACCTGCATGTGTACTGAGTCTAAGGTTTCATCAGTACCGCTTTTGAAATGTATAAAAACCAATATTTAGAGGATTTTTTTTAATGGTTTGATGCAACCGGTCTAGTTTTTTGATATCTGTTAGATAAATTATTTATCAATCATAGGGCAATGCGTGCTGAGTCACTTACTGACGAACGACGAATTTTTCGCCGCGAATATTCGCCGTCAAAAATAAAACACATTGGTATATATGAAAATGCACACAGTCATAGCATCGGTCGAAATTCGTTGTACGCGGCGAGCTTGAAATAGATTTATTTCTATTTCTTACGCCGGCGAACGACGAACAAATCAGTACCATGTGGCCATTTTGGTTTTAGCTTTCAAGTGTTTCAGTAAAAACAGATAATTTTTACTTTAATAGTTTTTATTTTAAGTGCTAAGCTTTGACTTTTTGCATTTAAAATAAAAAGCCAACGTATTAGATTATAAAACATGTTTGTAGTGTTTAGTTTTTTTGGTTTTGGTAATGCTAAATTTTTTAGCAACCAAGTTTTTTAATATGGTCACCCCATCAGCGGTTCAACTATAATAAGATAAAAATTAAAAAACTGAGAAAATGGATACAAGTGAAATTATAATTGAAAATGTTAAACTTCAAGGCTTTTACCATAATGAACATGATCTTCATTATTTTAATTATTTTTACAAAATTTTAAATTGTTTAATTTATTTAATTTTTTTATCTTTGAACAAACAATAAACAACTTTATCAATTATAACAACTTTTTTTAATTCTCGTCGTTATTGTGCTTCATACGACGAATTTACACAGCGAATTTTAACCGGCGTATTCGTTGTGTTGGGCGAAAATCGTCGTTCGTCCCAGTTGTGTTTCCAGCATCAATCCCAAGCGATACCAGAAGTACACATTCAGATAACTTTGTCCGTAAAATTAGCTGAAAACTCGCTGCAAAATAAAAGAAATTTCATTTAAAACCCTCCTACATTTAAATTTACTGATCACTTCATTTGAAGTAAAATGTTAAAAAAAACTACGGAATACAATCGGTAAAAATAATAGCGGTATTCACACCGAACTTGTTAATTTGTTACTCGGTACTTTGTTAATTTGTTAAAGTTAGCAACTGTGAACGACCTCCTTTTTCAAACTTTGTTAGTCTGGTAACGTTCGTAGTAAGCCAGCTGATTTATTGTTCCGACACAATTTATACTTACAAACATACTTACTTTCAATATAATTTTATGCTTACATTGACAAGCGGTTTGGAGACTTTTTTACTTTTGCATATATTGGAATTTTCGCAATAGTTGAATTTATATAAACCATTTTGCAATATTGTTTCACTTTTTATCAGTTGCATTTTCAAAAAGTATTGAACATTCTTATAAAGTCTTAAGTCTGTTATTCCGTTTGTCAATCTCTAACATTTTGGCACCATGGGCGCAAAAGCTTAATAAGCTTCTTATTAACCGTTTAGCTTTCAAATTTTTTTTTGCAGCTCTTCGCGTTTTTACACCAATTGCACTTTTTAAATAATGAATATTAGCAAATTGCAGCAAGTGCCAGTCATGTCACGTTTGACTTTATTTTCCCGCTGTTAGCACAAACAAAAATATTTCAACATTTTAGAGTAGTGCGAACAGAAAGCAAAATATTTTTAAATGGTGAATTTCAGTACAAATACTCTATTGAGATAGTGCATTACTGGGACCGTAGCTATTGTCATACATTGCATACCAGACATATTAAAAAATAAATTTCCTTAGTATGTATCTGTAAAAACAATACATATGTATGTACATACCTTGATTTTAGCAGACATTATCAGCAAATCCAGAAAAAAATTTGAGAACGATTTTCTTTACAAATGCTGAAAAAAGATAGAAAACCGATAAAAGAAATTATTATTTTCAGTTGTTAGCATAATCCCTAAAGAGCTGGTATAATAAAATTTTTTTATTTTTATGGTTGTAATAAAAAAAAATTTAATCATTCCCGAATACTGTAAAACATTGCAATCGTTGCAAAAATAAGCCATTTTAAATAAATTATTTAATATAAATTTATTCAAAAGAATTTTGCGTGTTCCGTTTTTAGCTTGTGACAATAATAAGAGGTTTTATTAAGCAGTTAAACTCTTAGCTTTATTGGAAATATGTTTTCATCATTCTCAAGCGAAAATAAGGGCACGTAAAAACATCAAGCATCTTTTTGAGTATTCTGTATATGTTTTTGTTAAATTAAGCAGATTTACGTGCAAATAATACAAAATTGCCAGAAAGGGTTACTTGTTTAGAATATGTGATCTACTTCTGTTTCTTTTCATCTTCGTCGTAGCGCTTATCGAAAGATAGGGTTTTCATATTTATGTTATTGTTTGGGGCTTTTAACATTATTTTATAAGTCTGGGTCATGAATCACTTAATGAGTCATTCACTAGAAAGTCTGATACACTGAAAAAACAATTCAATCAATTTGTACTTAAATCAATCCCAAGCGGGTTCAAGTACGTTGTGCTTACTTTAAGTACGTATTATTCAAGCGCTAAATACTTAGTTCTAGACATATTCAATCCCAGTTTCAATTGATTTTTGCCATATTTAATCCTGACTTCGGATTGAATATTGCTAAAATCTGTACCTAAAACCAAGCACGCGGTGCTTTATTTAAGAACATTCGTACTTACCATACTTTTGACACTAATTGGGATTGATTTAAGTACGGAAGCATTGAATTTGTCTTGAGTGTGATGATCATGCATTTGATTCAATGTTTCTGAAGCCTATTTAATACCAAATTTGTACATGATACTTAATTAATTCAATTACAATTTATAAATTATTTAGACTCTTTGCTGATTTGAACCTGGAACCTGACTACTGCCAGTGCAGCCACTCTACCAATTTAGCTATAACAGCAATTAAAAAAATTAAACCAAATTTAATACTTGTACAGACATACACAACGGCCGGTTACCCCCCATTTACACATGCAAGTAACTTGCTGCAAGTTGTGTACATATTAACAACCAATACAATGACAGAGGCAATTAAAGCTGTTGCTACTTGCTTGATTGTCTACACAGGCAAGTGCGAGCTCATTTTTAAAATGGCGTCTAAAAAAATGGTCTTAAAGAAAATTGTTTTACTTTATAAAATAAAAGAATTAAATGAAAGCAATAATAATAAAACAATTATGCGGAAAATACTACAAAATCACTGTTCAATTTATTTCTATTTAAAAATCAATATTTTTTGTCTTTTTTTGTATATTGTTTATTCTGTTTTTTGTCGTCTATATGACTTTTTAATGGCTGGGTTGCCAAAGTAATGCCATACAAACTGTTATGGCGAAGCAAATTTTACGAATAGCTTCTTTTTTTCTATCAAAAAAAAAAAAAATAAATAAATTTATATTAAGAATCCGTAAAAGCCATATTTTACTTCAACTTTTTTTTTATATTTTATATTATTTTTCGGTATGTAAGAAAAAAATCATTTCCTGAAAATTATATATTAAAATTAAAATATGAACGTTATAAGATAATACTGTATTTTGTAATTTTAGCGACATGAAAGTGAACAAAAAAAATACTGGTAATCAAAATCTGTTGAAAGTGAGCTCACAACCTTGCAGAAGTAGGAAAAAAATTCAAAGGCGTGATTTACTTGCACTTGTATTTGCGTGTGTAAAGCGGGTGTTACAAATATACCCGCAAAATTTCTTAAGCATTTTAAGCCATAACAGCATTTATTCCATTCCATAATCCCTATTCGGCTTGTTTCAAGTAAATTTTCAAGTACGCTTCGTATTGAAACCAGGCAGAAAAAACTTAAATTTAAAATCATATTTTTCTTTTTGTGTACATTATTAGCGAGCAAAGCTGCAAGTCAAAAAATAACCAAGTAATATGTATAAAAAATTACTCTCAAACATTAATTTTTATAGAACTACCATTACATATTTAAGAAGACTCGGATTTTAATACATTAAAAATTCTCTCATGTTTATTTCAATTTTATATTTTAATATTTTTTAATAATTAATTAGAAAGTATTACAATTAATTCAGATTTGAGAGAAATCATGTTTCAGTTAACAAACTCATTAATATTTCTGCATTTTCATTTAAATAAAAACTAATGATTTTATTAAAATTAATGTGTCACTATTAACGTTGTTCATAGTTGACATCATAATGCTGATTACTTATGACGAGATTGTTTGTTTGTGCCATCATTAAAAAAAAAATAAAAAATAAACTTTTAGAATTTCCATTCATATGGTATAGAAGAGATAATTGTTAAGAGCCATTTATTTAATAAACAAAATATTAAACTCATTTTTTAAAAATTAAAAAGCTGGAGACAATAATCATTGCATAGTCTTGCATAGAATATTTCAAAAACATTGAGCATGAATCTAATCCCTTCTCTCAATAGCCTCAAAGAAAGCTGAGCAGACTTAATCAGCAAAACCTTAAACTCATTTAGAAGAGAGTGTCCGTTTTTTAAATAATTGCGACATAAAACTTTATTAAAATTATATATGTATAATATATATATATATATATATATATTTTTAATTTTGATTATGCACATTTGACATGCTAGGAACACAACTGGGACGAACGACGAATTTCGCCGAACACGACGAATACGCCGGTTGAAATTCGCTATGTAAATTCGTCGTGTGAAACACAATAAAGACGAAAAACAAAAACCTCTATTATAATTGATAAAGTTGTTTATTGTTTGTTTAAAGATAAAAAAATATTAACTGAATCAAAGAATTTCCAATTATGTAAAAATAATTAAAATAAAGAACATCATGTTCATTATGGTAAAAGCCTTGAAGTTTAACATTTTCAATTATAATTTCACTTGTATCCATTTTCTCAGTTTTTTTTTTAATTTTATCTTATTATAGTTGAACAGCTGAGGGGGTGACTATATAAAAAATTGGTTGCTAAAAAGTTTAGCATTACCAAAAACAAAAAATTTTATAATCTAATATGTTGGCTATTTATTTTAAATGCAGAAAGTCAAAGCTTAAAATAAAAACTATTGAAGTAAAAATTAACTGGTTTTACTAAAACACTTGAAAACTAAAACCACACTGGCCACACGGTAGTTTCTTGAAAGAAAAAGTGAATTTTTTTGGAAAAATATGGAATAGTACAAACATACCACTATGTAGAAAAGGTGCTCCAAGAGGTCCACTAAGGTGCACAGTAAGTGGCATATCTGAAATAATTTTGGAAATTATTATGGCTTCGAAGCAAATTTGGGAGCTGATGGGGGTGTCACAGCCATGGTATGTACCCCAGCCTGTGAACCTTCAACTTTACTTTTCTTCTCCTTTTTAAAAAATGTTGATGATTTCATTTTTATTACAAAAAAATATTTTTTAATTTAGAGGAAGCAAAAGTCGCACCATCATACCCGATGAAATTATTAACAGATCGATATTTTTGCTAGGTACCAAGTTAGCTTTGCAAGAAAAGACTAACTTGCTGAAACAATTGCACCTTTACCAGCCAGGGACGATGCATTGTGTCCTTTGTTAGCATATATACATATTTGATTTCAAAGGCATATTAATACGATTTCCACGGTGGGCATTTAGGCATGGGGCTTAGTAAAACACATTTGTAAGGTGTAAAGTCTGCTTGTTGCTGGCCAATGTTCAACGTATTTCTGCTATATATGTATGTACGCATTATGTGGCACACAGCAATTTAAAATTGTATAAGAATGATGTCATTAATTAATATTACATGAACAAAATTTCTGTTGTCAATTAAGTACTTAAAAGTAGACAAAAAACCTAGATAGAAATAGAAAATGAATGAAATAGCTAAGCAGCATAGTGGATAGAGAACTCAACACAAATGTATGGCACATATAATATGTTTTTGCTATAAAGTGATTTTAAATACTCATAAAATGAAAATGCAAAAAACAAAGCCTGTAAAACGTTTTATCTTAGGTCTAAAAATAGACCTTTTTATTGTTTAGGGCCTATTGTACGAGTAGTTGTCTATAAGCCGCCGACATTTTTTGGATGCTAATCGACTCGTCAGAAAACTCGAAAAAAACTTAAAAGAATGTTTGAAACTTAACTACTTCTTTCATAATTTGCATGAACAAAATGAGAATCAGAAATATTCAGACATACTTTTACTAAAACAAATAAGAGCGCTATAATCGGCTAGGCCGAATCTTAAATACCCATCACAAAGATATACGTATGTACCATTCTGATTGATTTTTGGTGCCAAAAGTTGTTTTATTTGGCTTATAGAGCCTATTTCTTGAAAAATCAGGAGACGCTATATCTCGGGTGTATTTGGGCCCATTTAAAAATTTTTCCGATTTTTGGGATCTAATGGGCATTAAACATGATATGGCTAACTTTTAAGAAAACAAAATTTTTTCAAAAATCTGACCAAAAAAATGGCCAAAAATACCTCTCAAAATCTGGATATATCTTGGCTATCCGTGAACCAATCTTACTGAATTTCAATAGCAGACCCCCTACCGGGATTTAACACATTTAGCGAAAGAATGACGTTTCTATCTCGAACCATTTTCTCAGAAATGGTATTTCAACGACTACAGACGGACAGACGGACATCGTTCAATCGTAATCTCTATTGATGCTGATCCAGAATATATATATACTTTATGGGGTCTTAGATGGTTATTTGAATGAGTTACACACGGAATCACAAACTTATATATACCCTTACACATTTTTGTGAAGGGAATAAAAAAAACATTATATTGTCTTGCAACTCTTTTACGTGTCTTCACATCTTCTCTGCAACGAAGAAAAGTAAAAAAGTTGCAAGACGAAAAAATGTTTTGTGTATTAAAGGTTTGTTGGAACATTTCTGATTCTGTATTTGTTCATGGGCAATATAGAAAAATTAGTTAAGTCCAAACTTTCTTTTAAGTTTTTTTTTACTCTTTTGAGGAGCTGTTTAGCATCAACGGCGTCATATAGCCGGCTGAAAAAACAAAGAAAAAAATTAATAATGTCTATCTTTAGACCTAAAATAATACATTTCAATTGGTTGCTATAACAAGCATGTAAAACTTTATCAACACCCTAATACTTATTATTAAAAAAATTTTCAGCAGACTTGTTCTGAAAATCACGTTACTCGAATCTGCTCGTGTTCAAAAAAAAGTCACTTTTAACAGATGCTGTTCTTGCAATATTTTTCTAGTGTTATGATGTTCAACATCTATTCTAGAACTTAGTGTCTATCTTTCTAAATGCTTGCTCGTTTTCTTTTCACATTTTTCTACTGAAAATAGTAAAGAAAATTATTTTATATTGTTGTTTTTCACACAGTATACAATATAAATTTTCATGTTGTGTAATTATTTCTATTTTTGAATTAAAAAAATCAAATTTTTACAAAACAGGCTTAATTGTTGCTGGTAATTTAGTCGATGGAACCTCCTTTATAAAAAAATCAAATTTATTTAATTTTCTCTAAGCAAATATTTATTAAAAATTTTTCCTTTCATTATGTACTTCTTTACAATAAGAAAACTTAATTAACTCTGTCGTCCAAACAATAGATGTTTATTTTTTTTTAATTAGTTTGAGGTCATTTCATTTTTCTACAATTTGGTTTTTTCCCTTTTTATTACAAAACAATGAGCTGGCACTCTACTACTAATCATGAAAGCCAAACTGGAAAGAAATGAAAAGTACATTTCAAACAAAACTTGTAGAATGGAACAAAAAAGTAAAGAGGTAAAAAGTTCTGTTTATAACTTTTAGTTAACAATACAATCTTTAAGCAAATACAAAAACGCACAAAACACTGTTGATGAAATTGAATTAAAGGTCGAGATAATGACAAGTTACTGTTTTGATTTCAAATTAAAACGCAGGAATAGAAAAAGCTGAAATTCTTTCCAAAATTGGTTGGTGAACATTTCTATGGTCTTGAAATATTTGTCCTAGAATTTAAAAATACATTGAGCAAAGTAGGAGACTGGCTTGCAGGGTAAGGGCTCCGTACTACCCTGCAAGTAATAGATACCAGTCTCCCCTGGCTAGAGTGACTAAAGACCCGTCCACCGCAATTCGTCGCCGTGCCCAACAATTGCACTTCGAACACTCGTCATTAATGAACATTATGCATACAGACTTACATTTACATGCTTACTAGGTGCAATTGACTCAACAACTGAGGCTGCTTGACCATTCCAAGCGTCGTCAAGGGAGTCAGGAAATGGCAACAGTGATTGATCAATTTTCGAAGAAAATCATCTTCAGTGATGAGGTACATTTTCATCTCAGTGGATCTGTCAGAAATCAGAATTGCCGCATTTGGGTGAAAGCATTGAAGCATGAACCCAAGAGTGCTTGCTGAGAGACCAATGCAACCACAAAGGGTGACTATTTGGAGCGATTCTAAAATGAGGACGGCCAGGCAATTAATTTGAATGCTATTCCCTAGCATGACATGATAACGAATTTTTTTTTAACTAGAATTAGAAGATATGCATGTGGACGACATGTGCTTTCAACATGACGATGCCACTTGTCACACAGCTAACGAAACAATGGCTCTGCTTGCGCAACAAATTCAATGGCCGTGTTCATGGATCATGTGATGTGACACCGTTGGACTTCTTTGTTTGGAGCTATTTAAAACAAAGTGTACTTCGTTGAGCCACTAACAATTCAAGAGCTAAAGGATGAGACAACTCGATATATTAACAGTTATGCGTCAGCGTCATCACAAACTTCTACCATCGAATGGAGGTATGCCACCAATGTTGCGATGGCCATTTGTCCGATGGTTTGTTCCATACACAGTTAAACCATATTTATACAGGCTCCACCATCTAACTTTTTTTTAACTAGTGCTTATTTAGACAGATAATTAGTTTTATTCTTCCACTGAACGAATATGGTTGTGTATATGCTTCGACAAAAGAATCATCTTTTCACATGAAGCTCATTTTTATTTTGACGGGTATGTAAACAAGCAAAATTGTTATACATTGAAAAGCCGACGACGAGTCACTGCTTGGTGCGGATTTTGGTCCAAAGGCATAATTGGGCACTTTTTCTTCGAAAATGAGCAAGAAGTTGCCGTTGTCAATGCCGAACGTTATCAAACCATGCTCAACGAATTTTTGTTAAAAAAAATTTAAAAGGAGGATAAACCTTGAAGAGAAGGATATAGGCAGCATTTGTTTTTGAACAGGACAGCGCTACGGGCCACACAGCCGAAGCAACACTCGATGTTTTGCGCGTTTTCAAAAAAACCAAAAGTTATTCGCGGACCATTTATTAGCACAATAAAAAGAAATGACAAAACTGAATAAATAGTTTATATATTTTTCAAAATCAATATGGGCCTTTAAAATTTAGCCACCCTTTAGTTTAACAACATTTACCAAAAAAAAAAAGGATCCTTTTAGCCGTGTTACCTGGTTGAGGTGTTTGAATAAAATATTGAAAAAAAAAAAATTATTGGAGGTTGGTCATATATTTTCATGCGACGGATCAGTATTATAAGGGAAACATTTTTGAAGACACAGACCCCGAACTACGCCTCCTTAGCAACACTCATAAAGAAAAATACCCAAAATTTAAATTTGGGTGCCTTAAAAATGATATTTTGGACATGTCGTACTACACCTTTTTTTACTCATGCCGAAAGCTATAGTAAAATCGACCCTTCCTAATATGCATACCTACATGTATATGAACAAATATTTTTATTCACTAGATAAAATGTAATTCTCCTAGGAAAATACGCACATGTAATAATGAAAAACATAATTTTTACTCTAAGCAATACACATACACACACGGTGCATAGAACTCACCTGTGTCTCAGTTTCAAACAAAAACTATAACAGTGAGAGAGGAGAGTAACATAATTACAACAAAATATTTGTTAAGTGTAAGTGAATGCACGTGTACAGGGCACTGAGAAGAAAAGTTAACATAAGCAAGAAAAAGAGAAAGGTAGAAGTCTTAAGTACTCATGTATAAATAAAAAGTAAGTAGCCAACAGAAGTAAAAAATACATAAATAAGAATGTCAAGTAAAGGTTCAAGAAACGATATTATACATACGTGTACATAAATACAAAGGTAATACAATATTAAAACAATGACTAAGCATACAACAAATCCACTAACATATACACATACATATACATATTTGAGCATTAAAATTTGACTACAACATTTATCAGTCACTCTATCTTTTAGGTATGACTGACTGACTGACTGTTCGTAAGACCACAGAAAATTCCTACGAAGAAGATTTGTTTATATGTTTGTATGTTGCATGAATGTACATACTTAAATGAAGAAAAGGCGGCAAAGAAAAAAGACGAATAACGAGAAACAGTAAAACCAAAAACAGCCAAATAAAAGAAAACCTCCTCTACCCACCGTCATTTCCCACAACAGCAAACCACTAACATTAATGAAAATGTATAACAAACATTTTCACTTACCAACTTTAATGTCATTGCTAAGCCCAACACACAATCAGGAAATAAGATAATGTGATAACAGCTGATTTCTCAAAATCCACATATTCAGGTTGTATTGCTGAAACATTTTCAAATGAGTATTTTGAATAAGCGAAAAAAAAAATACTGCTACACATGATGTCACTCCAGCTAAACAAATAAAATACAATACGTTACGATTTGAAAATTGCAGCTAAAATTTAAATCATGTTTCTCTTGTACGAAAACCGACAGAATTGGTTATGAACTGCAAAACTTCATACTATATTATTTTAATGCTCAAATTAATGTTGAGTGTGCTGGGAATATTAGTAGCAACATCGGCACTAGATGGGTATTAGTACAATTAGTTCTAGTTGGACTTATTTCGTGAATGGTAACACTTATGTTTTCGGGCCGCCAGTACAACAGACCAGCTCACTTGGGTCCCAACAGGTCCCGTTGTGATAAAGATAAACACTTAGCTCATGTTTGATTTGACAGATAATTAGTTTTATTCTTCCACTGAACGAATATGGTTGTTTATACGCTTCGCTAAGTGGGCCGGCGATCGACTTACAGAAGATGCCAATTTTGCCAAAAAAAAAAAAAAAAAAAAAAAACAAATCATATTTTCAGATAAAACTCATCTTGTTCTTGGCGGGTATGTAAACAAGCAAAGTTGTCGCATTTGGGGCACAGAAAACCCGCATGCATACATTGAAAAGCCGACGCAACCAAAACGAATCACTGTTTGGTGCTGATTTTGGTCCAGAGGCATAATTGGGCCATTTTTCTTCGAAGATGAGCAAGAAGTGGCCGTTACAGTCAATGGCCATCGTTATCGAGCCATGTTGAACGAATTTTTGTTCACAAAAATTGAAGAGGTGGATATTGGCAACATTTGGTTTCACCAGGACGGCGCTAAGTGCCACACAGCCCAAGCTACACTCGATGTTCTGCGCCGTTAAAAAAAACCATAATTTATTTGGCGGACCCTTTAGTATCACTGATGCCACAAGGGCGCTAGTACCGAATTTTAAATATTCTAAATAGCCTTCGACTATTATTTCAAGTTAATGAATATGAATTCCCTAGTGGCTGAAACTGTCTGGTGGTATGCTTTTCATATACTGCGATTTATTAAGATAAAAAAAATTGAGTATGACGAGAATTGAAAAATCTTTAGCCATTTGCTACACTCAGAATATTTTTGCAGTAGGTGGCCGTAGTTTATTCTAGAAGAAATCAGTGCAGTTATTTGTAAATGACAAAACGTTTAAAAAAGATTGAAATTTTAATTTCAACTGATTTGTACAGTTACTTAAAAAAACAACTACAGATAAATACGGAGTAATAATGACAGTAGTAAGTTATGTTACACATACATGAAGGAATCAAGCTGTTAATATGTATATACATATTTATAATTTGGTTTCTACCTACATATGTAGCAAACTCTGTACTTAAATTAATCGTGGTTGAATTTGTTCTAATTGTTGCGATGGCTGAGTAGGAATGGTAGCTGCTTGCAAATCGAAATGCTGCATGTTCGAATTTCATCGGAGGCTTTGCAGTACAAAAATTAAATTAGCGAATTGAAAAAGGAGATAGAAAACTATAATTAAATAAAATGACCACCTGAAAAAATAGAAAAAAATTTTACCAGTTGCTTACGCTTGAATTATTTGGCAGTTAGAATAAAGGAAAAATCATTATTTTTACCGATTGGATTGCGCAGATTTTTTAACATTTAAATTCAAATGAAGTAATAAGTAAATTTAAATGAAAAATAAGTATGACGGTTTTTAAATAAAGTTTAATTTATTTTAAAGAGTGTTAATTTTACGGACAAACTTTTCTAAGTATATTACTTATGCAAAACTGAAGCGTCTTAAGATTTTTATTTTTACATTTTTACTGAAAATTTTAATTTTATTGAACTTCTGTATTGTAATACATTTATATTAAGTAACTTTTTCAGGCTTAAGTTCAAATGTTGGTTTGTCACTATTTTAATTAATATTAACTTTGGACCCTATGAACTTTGGACGTGTCAAATTTCACAATTTTGGCACAGCCGCTTTAACCAATCGGCAACCAAAGCTCACGCAATTTTACTTTCTGTTTATATACTTAACCAACCTTAACCAAAACAATGATATTTTTGCAGTCTTGGACGATATTTGATCATCTCAGAAAACTGTTATTTTTTGCTCTCTGTTTATATGAAAGCTTTTTTCTACCTGTTCTGTTTTGGCATCATTGAGATCTAGATGCTCTTTTATTGATACAATTTGAACATTTACGCCGTGCCCGGCGTTATTAACATTTTTACTGAAAATTTTAATTTCATTGAACTTCTGTATTGTAATACATTTATATTAAATTACTTTTTCAGGCTTAAGTTCAAATCTTGGTTTGTCACTATTTTTTACTTTTCTTTACTTAATTAATATTAATTAAAATAGTGACAAACCAAGTTTTGAACTTAAGCCTGAAAAAGTAATTTAATATTTTTATTTTTTTTTATTTATTTTCGAAAACTAAAATTTTTTCACAAACATTTCTGGACATTCTACCCACTGTGCATTTAGTCGAATTATAAGTATAAAACAATAAAAATTCTTCTTACACTAAAAATGTAGTGTTAAAAGTCATAGTTTGTTGTACATCTATACGTAGTAAGTACATATACATACGTACATGTAGGTATGTCTGTATATTTTTTTCTTTAACATAGAAAATAAAAGAAACTGGAAAATAAGAAAATAAAAAAATAAAAAAAACAAAACAATGTGAAACACTAAAATGCTGCAGAGATTATCACTGTCGTTGTATTTTGATTATTGTGTGCAATTTTTTATATCATTTCTTGTAGTTTTTCTCATCTGCTTTTCTCATTCCATTCTGCATGTGCTGTTGAGAGCTCGATATCATTGACATCTGTTCACATTGGTTTCGTTGCCAAGGCGCCAGGCAAATAATTTCTTTTATTTTATTTTTCTTGCCATCATTGCGCTAACAATAGTTAAGAAAGCAGTGAAAAGTATAAACACCATGACAACAACTATAAATATTTCACGCATTAGAACACACTGAAGGCATACATACATACATAGTTACACACTTTCATACAGAAGTAACTACTGAAGGTTGAACAGACGGACATAACAGAGAGTTGAAAAGGCACATAGTGCACTCGACATTTTGCCAACACTTTGTTGTATTGTTAGAGAAAACAATAGGTGCAATTTAAATGATATGCAAGGTAGTTGGTGATAAGAAATTTGTTGGAGGAGAGAAATTATCCTTTTTTTCTTTTCTTTGGTTGAACTGTGAACAGATAAACTCCTAAAACAATGAGTTCTGCAGTTAGGGTTTTTTTTTCTGTTTTCGCTTCTGCTTTCAAACGTCTCTATTGTAAGTGACTTCATAAATTGAAGTATGTGTTTAAAAAAGCACCACAAAATTTATCTTGTTGCAAAATAAACCATTTGGCATTACAAAAAAGACAAGTTTTTTCAATGAACCACCCTCGTTTATGCTGTTGAAAGTCAAACACAAATAGTGTACAGGTGGTGTTGTTGCCGTCATGTGTTTTAATGTGTTTTTATTTTACTTATTTCTATTATAATTGTTAGTTTCCTTTTTTAAGGTGTGTTTGTCTTGTATTCATTGAAGACATTTACATTTTATGGATCTTATTGCCCTTTATTCTGTTATATTTTTTTCTTCTTCTTCTTTTCATTTTATTTTTTTATGCCGTCAATGCGGTTGAACACCTTTAAATGTTTGTTTTTGCTTCTGTTTGCGCCTTAAGCTCGATTTATCCTTTCATTGAGTCAAGGAAGCCATATAAAGCAGCTATTTCCTTTGCTTGGAAGACAAACAGTAGTTTTAAAAAATAGGTACTGAGGAAAAATTAACATTACAACTTTAATACTTAATAACCTGTTTAGGGAAATATTTATTGGCATAAAAGTCATGTCGAATGCCAAAGAATTCAACACCTTTCCTTATTATATAGAGGTTATTAATTTCGTCAAATATATTAAGCTGCACAAGGCTGCGTGCCTTCCACCGACCACAATGTCAAAAACAGATTATTTTATAGTAAAAAGAATATTAATTATAATTGAAGAATATTAATCGATAAACAAAAATCTACTACAATCTTATTGTAATGTAAATTTTGAACTTAAACCATTTAAGTAGTGCTAGAGCGCCCTATTAGTAATTTCACACTGGCTGGCTTCAAGCAAAATTAGATTTTATCATTCAAATCAATCCTGAAAACCAGACTTTATAGTACAAATTTATGTTAAACCCCATTTTCGAATTGGTTTTATATTGATGTGATGAAATGTAACATTAGCGGTGCTCACTCTTGATAGTAAACTCGGTTGCACATTTGGTTAAAGTAGCAGATTTGATTAAAGTACTAGTGTTTACATCACTGCAACAACAAAATGTACTGAACTTGTATTTACTACGCTGTGATTAAAATATCAAACAAAAAGCTTTAGTTAACATTGTAAAAAAATTACTGGGAATTCTGTGCTGTGAATCGTTTTGCCGGCAAAACTTAGTTTTGTGTTGAGAATATAAAAAATATGGAAAAAACAAATAAAAATATACTGGTGAAGAGAAAACGTGACAAAATTTACAACCAAAGGTGGACAGATAAAGAAATTCAGAAAGTTTTAGAATATTTGCAAGAACATGCAGACTTTGAGGTAAGAAAGTCACTCGAGCTTTGTGGTAAAAATCGTAGTGAATATAGCAGAGTGATAAAATTATTATCAAGAGTGAGAACCGCTATTGTTTTTGATGTAGTATATGAAGCGCTGCCAAGTGAATATTATGAATAATTGGCATTTTAGACGTTTTTCGTGTTATTTGTTTTTCGAGTTGAAAAAAGTAACTTTTGAAAAACACTCAAATCAGCTGATGGAACGATTAAATTACTTAATGTATTTTCACTGAAGTTTAATCACAAAAATTTTTTTTTTAAATTTTAAGGATCTAAAATCGAATTCAAGCCCAATAAAATTATCAACAACTGTTAATGTATATTCGTGGCTACTCTTGGGTCACGTAGAAGAAACAAAAGTTTTTGAATTTCCTGTAAAATCATAATTTGGCAGGATTAGCTTTTCAACTAAATTGGTTTTATTTCAAATTTAAGCTATTTAATTTCATCATTCAAATTCTGTTTGATTTGAAGCATCGGATACCTTGAACATTTCGATTTGCTTTAAGTACCGCCTTAAGTTTTAGCGATTCGATTTCCCTTTCGAAATATGACGTTTCATTAGGTTTAGCTATCAACTCGTTTGTTTACACAAACTTAATGTAAAGTAAACACAAACAAACAACAAAAGGAGTAAAAGTAAATAAGCTTATTACTGAAAACAGTTCACAAAATATATAAAAACAAATAAATGCAACCTGCATGACATTCAAAACCAAACACGACCCCAGCGACAAACATGCTATAAGAATAGAACTCAAGACAGGGGTGGTTTCTTTCAAACGTAATCAATCCTGTTAAAACTTATTGCAAGCGTAGCGAGGGTTGCTGCCATACCATTGAATTGAATTAAACTCAAAACTCCTTAAAATTTTAGCTAAGGTAGCAGAATATGGTGTAAATATTTGTGCATCAGGACATTGGCAGTCATACGTATGTATTTATGAAAATACTCGTTTATGCGAAGAAAACGATTTAAAATCAATAACATCTACATTTTTCTTATTAGGAAACGAAAAGCAGCCAATGATAAAAATAACTTTATAAATGCTTAACGGTAATAATATAAAAATACTTTGTTGTGATTATTTTAATATAGAGACACTGCAAAGTAATATTTCACGGTATTAAGACTATTGGCTCATTAAAAACTATAGAAAAATTGTTAATATATTAGTTTTTTATTAACTTAGAATTTATGCGTATAGATTTTAAAAACATTTCTTAGTTATTTAATAGTTTTTGCTTTATAAGTTGCTGCAAGGATTGCCTTAAAAAAAATCACATCTTCATCTCTAAAATGTTTCCCAGCTTGCAGCCTATAAAATAAATGGAAACCTTATTAATTCAAAGTTGAAAATTGTTGATTTATTGTGTATACTTTTAAACATGAATACACTTTTTAACCGAACTTAAACGAAATTTTTAAATTAATATCTATGCTGAATATTTATCAAGGAATGTATAAAATTACGTTAAAAGCTGACACTGGGGTACACTTGTTTTGAGGACGCAACGCTTCTCGTCAGTACCCGACTTAGGATCGATCGTGTTGCAGTTAATGTTTTGCAATGACGCTTAAGCCTCTCAGCCAACGCTCTTGTGTTTTGCTTTAATACTTATTTCTGTCTTAATATACGTCAGACACATTTAATAATTTATTTTGGGATGTTCGATAAGTGCGAAATCAACCAGTAATGCAACGTTTTACTGTACTGGAGCATTTTTTTTATTTTTTTTTTTAAATCGGAGTAATTTTTCAACTATACCATATTTTTTGTAACCCCACATTTGAGCGAAAAAAGGTAGTGTTTGTGGGCGTTTGAATACCAAAAAAAAAAAAAAAAAAAAAAATACAATATGAAAACAGAACATTTATTTTTGCAAAGCTGAATAATTCAGAATTAACTATTGCTCATTTGTCTGTTTGGTGACCAGTGTATATATCTTCAACACAATCCAGTTAACAACATTTAACGAAATTTTTTCAATATTGCAAAACGTTGACTATAAAGAACAAAAAGACGACACAATAGCCACGATAAGACCAATTACGGAGGTGTACTTTGACGGCCTTATTTTTAAAAATATTCCAGGTGGTGTCTATGCCAAACAAACGTTTAATAAACATGGTATATTTTTTTACATGAGCCGCCTATTACGACCACACATTACAAAACACACGTTCGCTCTGATCGAAAGTCCACAAACTTTTGAAGGAGAACCAATACAACTATGTAATTATTTTTAAGATTTTTCTAAATGAAATTTTAAACTAGAACTGACATATACTGCTTCACTTTCCTTAGTAAAATAATCTTTTAAAAGTCAATTTCTGCAAAGCTCGTTATACGGCAGCACTGCTGTTTTAATGTTCATCTGACTTGCAGCAAGTGCCAAAAAACAAAAATCACTGTCTACTAAAATCGGAAATCAAATCTATGAGAAAGTTTGTGCGTGTAGAGTTTTTTTTTCGAAATTAACCTTATACGTGTAAGCCAGTATAGCAATTCAACTATGGTAAGAAATTGTAATAATAAAATAATAAGCTAATCAAGTAGGGCATACCTCAAGAACTTTCCATCAGGTTTGAGTCACCAACGGATTGATTTTATAAGCAATTCTATTTTTCGCCCGGTCTTAGTTATTTTGTATGCTATTTGTATTTAAATGTTAACTAAAATCTAGAACAAAATTTTGAATTTATTCTGAGCTTTTATTTTCTTCGCGAAGGATATGTTTCCAAGTGTTGCCTCAATGGTGGTTTCCTTTTGCTTTAGACTTCCCCTCTTGCACAATATCTGAATTTGAAAAATAGCTTAAGTATGTTAAAAATTTGAATCTACTTAAATCCTTTAATAAGGCCCTTAGTTCTTATCCAAAATAAATAACAGTTGCGGCAAGTTTCTTATTTCTTTAAATTTAACCTTTTAAAAATGTTGTTCTTTAATTTCCCTATCAAATTAAATATTTTTAAAATCAAATTTATTTCATGTTTAAATTGAAAAAGGGGTAAAGAATCTTTATTCCTTTTTGAATTTAAACATGATTTAAAGATTCCAGAGGCATTAATATTGTAAAAAATATTTTTTTTCTTTTCAGTTAAAGGTATTTGAATTGCTATTCTATACGTTCTTATATGCCTTCCACTTGTCTGGTACATTTTCATAACGAAATAATGATTTTATTTAAAGCAAAAGAAAATAATGTAATAGAAAATCCTAAAACAAAAAAGAATTCTCTAAATCAAAAACAAATAGAAAAAAAGACTTGTAAATGAAAATAAATGAAAAAAAAGAAAATAATAAAAACAGAAAACTGAAACGGCAACGGCAACGGAAATGAAATTAAAATTCTTTACAACATCCAGCCAGCTTCGACAAAGACGAAGTCAGACCGACCAGAGATGAATGAAGACGTATGAGAAATGGCTCAGCAGTATGGCTGGCAAACGAGTCAGCTTTAGCACCAGTATGAGCCTGCTGCCAGCTTTAAGGTGTTTGCATACATTTGTAGTACAGTTTGGATTTGCCAAAAGAAATCATTTATTGCAAACTCGGCAGGGAAGCAACCAATTTTGTATTTCTATGAACAGACATACATACATACCGCATGTGTATTCTTTTCTATTTGGGACAGAAGCAATTGAAACATTACAACAAAATGTAGACAGGCATTTTTGGGTTATTGTTGTTGTTGTTATTGTTATGATTGCTTGTTGGGTTAAAAGCAACAAACATAAACTCAAATCCAGTTGATTGTTTTATTTGAGCTTTTTGCCTTTGCGTGCTTACTTATGAGTGTATGTGTACATGTGTGTGTATTTCGCACACACAAAAACATTTTTTTTTTGAAAACAAGCTTTTTACATTCCAAAGAGGCCTATGACTTGACTTACATATGTACATATATGATTTGTGTGTACAAAAAGCCGTTGTTCAAAAACTCAAATAGAAACCATATAATTGCTGATGCTGCTGCTTCTTCCTTGAGAGAAGAACAGTATATTTTTTATCCTTTAATACCTCTGTTTGAGAGTATTTCAAGAATTCTTTGCGTTTGTGTGTTAAGGCATAAATGATTGTGTGAGAACACAAAAAAAACAAACAAAAATACAAAATGATTTAATAGTCATTGTGTGTATGTCCTTGTTAAGGTAATGCCTTAACATTTATTTTATTATTCATAAAAAACTTAACCTTAATAGCAATGGGCCTGCATAAAAATTAAGCACTTTTCGAAAAAGAAAATTTAATTCTTTCTTATTTTACTTCTAAGATTTATATCGCAACTTGTCGGCAATTAGTATTATTGGCAGCAAAAATGGGCCCTAGGAAATGGAAAAGAGCTTGTTAGGGCAATTAGCCCCAAATAGGTGGCTTGGCATAGATCCTGGGCCGCCCTGGAACTAACAGACAGAGACATTATCGGCACTATAAAAATCGCCCAAAACCAAATCGCCCAAAAATTTTTCTACAACTTTTGGCCGATTTTTGATATGAAAAATCACCCAAAATTTTTGGGCGATTTTAAATTTTTTTTTGGGTAATTTTTCATTTTTAAATGTTAATAGAAAATAAAAAGAAGCACTAAAAATTTCTACCACACATAAATGTTTTGAAATTTCGAATGTTCATTGCTTTTTTTTTATATATTCGCAAAAGAACCTTAAAGATCGTTTAAACTCATTGCCTCTCTTAAATGCCCAAGAATTCTGAAGCTTTAAGCACCTACAGAATTAGGATTTAGCAAAATATGCACCATGAAGAAACGATTTTTTACCGAATCAAGGTTTTTCTACTAAAAAATTCTCCTCCCACTGCAAACATTAGAGCAAGTGTTAAGGTGAGAGAGAGGGACATAATGAGAGCGAAGCAGAGAAACAGAAATCCAAGCATACGAATAGTGCGTCAGTGCTTAACCATCACTTTCGCAATGTATGATTAATACCTAAAGTTTACTTTAACCAGTACTTTTGTACGCCAAACTTGTCGCTAAAATTTATGCTAATTTTTAATCATAAATTGTGAACGGAGCCGTCAGTTTTGTTAACATAAACAGCAACAATATTACAAATGAGAAAAAAATTAAAGAAAGTTTTGAAAACGATATTGCAATAAAAAAGATCATTGCTTTGATTAGTGTGCTAAAATTGTGACACTGGGCATGTCGAAAGTTCATACGGATGCTGAAAGTTCATAGAGTAACTAAGAAGTAAACTTTAAGAGACTTCTTAGCTGGGGAGTATTCGATGGATTTTTAAATTGCAGATCAATATTTTTAGTGAAAACAAGAAACTTTAGGTCTGGACTTTCACAACTTTGAGGAGTTAAAATCGAACTACAAATCCATATAAATCATAAAATTTGGTAATAAAATTTTATTTTTTATTTACTTTTAATAGTTTAAAGCGGAAATTTCTTACTACTTAATTATTACCACAAATGTTTCCATTTATGTATATTTAAAAACTATCTACGTATATTCATTCTATAGTCTGCATACACAATTTCATATTTTTCCTTAAGAGTCCTTAAATCTCTGCCACAGTTCATCCACTAAATATTTTCCATATTTATGTCATTTGAAAAAATAAATTCTTGATAACATAAATTTGTTTATGAAGACAAACAAAAAAGTCTTAATCAAATATTTATTTAACCGGAAACAAAATAGAGCAAACTTCTTACACATATATTTACCTTAGCCAAGAGTGTTGCTGTTTCGTTTATATAGTTTACTATCAGTATGTCCTACTCTATTTACAAATCATTAGTAAAATAAAAGTGAAACATGTATAGTAGTAGTTGAGGTACTTCCACTTGCCTGTATAAAGAAAAGCCAACCAACTTTAAATACATATCAGGTACATAGAATGTGGTGTATAAAGGTCTTTATTATGACTTGGTTGGTAGGCATAGAAACGCAAAAAAATGTTATGAGCCAAAACGAATAAAAAAAAACTTCCATAAACTAAAGATTATAGTACACCTTTTTACACGCCTACTTTCACTTTGCTTAATAGAGAGAAGAAAAAAAAAAGCACTGCCTCATTAGTGTTGCAAACAAAAATAAATTTTTTGCCAAAGTGTAGAGTGTATGTGTTTTCATGTTTTCAAGATACATATAATAAGAAGAAAGGAATGATTCGTGTGTTATGGACAAATAATAGTTTACTACATGTCAAACAGGGTGATGTGACTACACTACAAGCCTGGCCCACATTTCTCAACAGCAATCTCCAAGCCAACAAAAAATATGTATGTATGTGAGAATATATGTGTATATGTGTGTGTGTGCGTGTGTTTTATTGTTGGTTTTAGGAAAAGAAAACGAGTCTGTAGTGTTGTGGATCCTTTTTTTATGCATTTAAGCGAATCTATAGAATAAAAATGTGTTTAAAACTTCCACAAATTATTTATATGCAGGTCTCAGTTTTATTCGAATTGTCATGAATAAAATATTTATGTACAAAAAATCTTCAAAAATTGTTTTTACTTTTTATGTTAGAAAAGTTATAGAGTAAGGGGCGTATTCAAAAAGAAAAAAAAAAAACCAATACTACCAACTTTAAATGTAAACTAAATCAAATTTTTCTTGCAGGATTTTTATTTAAAAGTACTTTAAGAAGGAACATATGTATAAAAATAGTGGCAATGTTTTTGCTAACATATATTTGCTTAACTTACATCAAGCTTCTTATATTTACATTAAAAATCAATATTTTCAAACCACATTTTTATTGTTTTCACAAAGACTCTCACCAACTCAGAATTTTCTTTTTTTCCTCCCCCTGTCCTCGTTTAAAAGTATCATGTTCCACTTTAACTTTAACGATTTTAAAAATTGATGTTCTTGCCTTGCAAGGCGGTGACTGATGAGGCAGAAAACATTCTGATGTTCTAAACGTATCTTCAAGTAAAATAAAGCTTCATTGACTTGTGTGATTAATACAGTCAAAAATAATACCATTTGAATTTAAAATTAATTTCAAATGTGCATTTTTAACAAACAGTATTGCTACTGTTTGCCACAGAAGGCTCTTTACTTTTTGGGACTCATTTAAAATGCAATATTTTGATTTACATTTTTTTGCCGTAAAAAACATCTGATTTCAGAAAGAGCCAAACGAAACAAATAAAAAACAAATAAATCCTCTGTAAAGCTCATTAAATCCACAACTTGTTGACAGTTTGCCGCTTAAATTGTCTGTGTGGTGTTTAGAGCCGCTGACATGTTTTTCTATTTTCTTGTAGACTTTATATTTAATTGCAGAGTATTGCGTCAGCTTTTGCCACCAACCGTTCAAGTTATTTGCATTTTGAACTCCAATTGCTTATGGAAATACATATTTACATATGAATGAATGTTGGTATATTAAAATCTATCTTTAGGTAAAAAAAAAAATCTCGGGTCACGATTCTTGCTCTTGCTGAACTTTGAAACTACTAGACCGGAATTATTGAAGTTTTGCGTAGATAAGTCAAATATTTCCAACATAAAGTATATGCTATACTTTCTTTCCATTGTTGCAAAATCGAACTTGAAATCGAATATATCGTTCAGCTAGACGTACCTTTAATACAAGTGAACGATAAACTGGCCGGTAAACAATTTTTATAATTACAAGTCACTAGAAAAAAAACATTTTTCTGCAATGTTTAAGTCTAGGAGAAAAGTAAATGTATGAAATATGAATTTTTTTTAGGGAAGTTTTCCCAATGAATTAACCATTTCAGTTTGATAAAGCAAAGACATAAGCGAATGTGGTACATGCAAAAAAAATAAACCTTCCGGTAATTTACCGACTGGATTATAGTTAATGCTCACTTTTTGTTTGAAAGTAGTTGTAATAAAGAAAAATTTCAGAGGCCGGCTCGAACACTCAGGGTTCCGTACGCATGTGTAATGTACGTATGGAAAACTTACATATCGTAGGGGTGTTATTCATAAAAGTTATGTTAATTTTCATTATAAAGGGACACCCGGTTGTTTTCGATTTGTTGTTGTTTTAAGTATTTATTGTTGTAGGGCATATGTGAATACATATATTGCATAAATTTCATCTCTCTGTCTCTTACAACTTAAACGTTACGTTTAATTGTCACTTTACGTTGTATGGGGTCACCTAGTAGTTTTCGACTTGTCATTGTTGTTGTCATTTGATGTTATGAGGCATCTGGGAATACATACACTGTGAGAATTTCGGTTTTCTATCTCTTACCGTTCGAGAGTTATAGCTGTAGCTGCCAGGTGTCTCTTTACGTTGTATAGGGTTACCTGGTAGTTTTCGACTTGTTGCTGTTTTTAGCATTTGTTGTTGTAGGGCATATGTAAATACATATATTGTGCGAATTTCGGCTCTCTGTCTTTTACAGTTTGGGAGCTACAGCTAATTATTACTTTACGTTGTATAGGGTTACCTGGTAGTTTTCGACTTGTTGTTGTTTTTAGCATTTCTTGTTGTAGGATATATGTAAATACATATATTGTGCGAATTTCAGCTCTCTATGTTTTACGGTTCGAGAATTATAGCTAATTGTTAATTTTCGTTGTATAGGGACACCTGGTAGTTTTCGATTTGTTGTTGTTTTTAGTATTTTTTGTTGTAGCGGCAAGGAACAAAAACATCCTGTGAAAATTTCAGCTCTCTAGCTCTTACCGTTTCAGAGAATGGACGCTGTGACTGACGGACGTAGAAGTCCCGGTAAGAGGGTTCCGTTTCACTCTGATGAGTACAGAACCCTAAAAATGGTTTATCTGCTCGATAAAATCCTATTTTTAACTAACGGCAAGTTGTAATAATGGCCCGGACAACAATAGGCAGGCATGGTCACATTGCTTGATTTTTTTTTGTCGTTCGTCGTCGTACGAAATAGAAATAGAAATAAACACATTTTAAATTCGCTGCGTATGACAAATTTTATACAAAAATTTGTATTATTTTGGACATCAAATATTCGTCATTTATGCCAATTGTTTTCCTGACATAAGGTGGATTCCGATGGTTGTATGCATTCTGCAACTAATTTTAATTGTGGAGCCACGAAATATATTACCTCGAAATATATAAAATTAGGTTCTCTACAATAGCAGAATTTGTTGAAGATTTTGCTCGTCAAAATTATTCAAAAGTGTATTTTTTTCCGCAACATAGTAGCTCCTTTATACCAAGTATTGCATATATATAAAAAAAGTAGAGCTAATATTTAAATCAATTATGTATTTTATTTAGCTTTAATAGCAAATAGTTAATGCATTCTTTTAAAATATTTACCAATATCTCTTAGTTTGTGTTTAAATTTAAATCTTGAGAAATATTACAAAACACAATCTGTTCTGATGTTTGTTATTGGCAGAGCTGAAAGTTTTGGCGTATGTATTATACATATATACCTACTTATACTTGTGCGGGATTACGTAGTTTTAAATTTTTAATTTTATTTCTTTTTCTGTCATTTTATGTAAAACAATCTCTTTATTACAAATATTTAAAGGGATTTATTTACCAGTATGAATGGCTTTTTTTACGTATGCTGAAGTCAGTGTTTGAATGTGTGATGCTTCTCGTATCACTTCTTTACAACTGACAGTCAGTCATTCAGTCTTCTTTCTGTGTTTTACTAACAATTTGGTTGCCTGTATTGTTTGTTGCTTTTTTTTAATATTTGTTATACGTGTTTTTGTTAAGCACTTGTAAAGCTGCCTTTTTTGCTTTCAAAAAAAAAAAAAAAAATTGTCTCGCTATCAACAAAACTAAAAATGACAAGGCACAGTGGGATAGATACTTAAATGTACATATATACTGATTGCACATAACAAGTACATACACATTTATTTTTTTTTTTTTTTGTGTTGCTTTATATTCAGCAATTTTTTTAGTTTATGTTACGCACATACTATATGTGTATTTTTGGCATAATTTGTTAATTTCTTAGACCAATGTGATAAAAGCATAAAAGCAAGTGATATGAGGGGCTTAGGAAACTCATACATATGTATATACTTTTAAAAATATTGAAGCAAGAGCACAACACTATCATATTACGTTTTAACATTTATGGTTCCCTTTTCATGAATTTGTGAAAAAAAAAATTACTGCAGTTTCTTAAGAGAAACGAGATTTATTTCATTTTTAACCATTTTTGTCGTTTTTGTGGCACTATACATACATACATACATATAATTCAAGACTGCTTAAACATTCTTGTTTACGGTACACTTACGACTAATTTAAAGTTGTATGTTTTTTTTTTGCTCAAATAAGTTTTTGTCTTTGGAGGTTTTTGTCTTGATTTAAATATTTGTTTGCATTCGCATCGGATATGACTTATTTATAACTACATCAAGTGGCATTAAGTAATTTTGTCGTTTTAAATACATTCATATTTTATTTTCATTTGCCTTACAGTATCTTAAAACGGAAATATTTAGTGGCACAAACAGCAAAAATAAAAAAATATTTAAATGAAAGTGTGTGCAAGGAAATATTTATAGCAAGTATCAGGTTTAGATTGTGTTTTTATTTTTCACAAAAACAAAGACTCTAAAATACAATTTTAAACTAAAATAAGGCTCTGGCAAAAATCACAAATCAAAGCTATAAATAAATAATAGAAACTTGAAAGTTTAAAAGATATTTTTTTATTAAACTTTTTTGTTAAGAACTCTAAAGAAAACTGGTTATCCATTTCGTGGTTCCAAAGGTATAGAATTCGAATTCGACATCTGTCAAACTAAGTTGTCAGACCAGTGTTTTTTTTTCTTCTCAGTTGAAAGTCTGATATGCGCAAAACTGGATCAAAATTCAAAAATTATCAAAACATACTATAAAAATGGTGATTCTGCCACAGCCACATATCGTGTTTTAAGAGGAAATTATGGTTTACATAATCGTCCAACTACGCAAGCAATTGCCAAAATTGTGAAGAAATTTGTAGAGACTGGAGCGGTTACAAATATTGTAAGGCCTGTGCATCATCGTTTTGCTCGTTCCGCTAAAAATATTGCTGCTGTAAGTGAAAGTATTGAAGAAGACCTGAACGTGTGAATTCCACGTCAATCTCAGGAATTAGTGCTGTCTTACTGGTGCTGGTCATATGATAACCGACTTTTTTTTGCCTGCCATTGAAGAATAAGCCTTGGAGAATATGTGGTTCCAACAAGACGGTGCCACATGCCACACTACTCGAGCGCTTATGGCTTTATTGCAAGAGACATTTCCTATCCTTGTAATTTCTCGTCGCGACGGCATCAACTGGCCACCAAGATCATGCGATTTGACACTATAAGAATTTTTGTGCGGCTACGCGAAAGACCGTGTTTATGCAGATAAACCTTTAACTCTTGAGCACTTAAAAAAAAAAACAGTGGTCAAGTTATGACTGAGATACCGCTCAATATCGAAAATTTCCCTCCTGCGAAAGGGCTATCCCTCCTGGGATCCACTCCTGGTTAGTCTACTGATCTGGACTTTCCAACCATTAAATGAAAAAACATTTAATTAAAGAATATATAACCTCAATTTGTTAAAATTTTTGCTATGAAAAAGGATATTGCATATGAAATTCAAAAAAGGTCTGGCCAGACCATGTAAGTCATCGAAGCGTGAAAGAAGAACTATATTATACACATATTGCTAGGAACACAACTGGGATGAACGACGAATTTCGCCCAACACGACGAATACGCCGGTTAAAATTCGGTGTGCAAAATCGTAGTATGAAGCACAAAAACGACGAAAAACGAAAACATCTGTTATAATTGATAAATTTGTTTATTGTTTTTTCAAAGATGAAAAAAAAAATTAAATGAATCAAAGAATTTCAAATTTTGTAAAAATAATTAAAATAATGGTGGCTACTCTGAAAAACGCGCCGAAGAGGTGAAACTTTCCTTGGCAAACAAAAAGTAAATATGAAGAATTGTCTGTGTTTTCCCTACATCGCAAGAATAAAATTAACTAGGTAGTTGGTCACGCGTATCTCTTTCACCAGTAAACGGTAAATTTTGTACGAAACATAAAAACAATTTGTTTGTACTGTTGACATTTTGTTCTTGTTTTACATGTACAAATTCGCTTCACTAGCACGTTTTCCCGAATAAGCACCAATGATTATATAAACATTCATGACGTTTAAGATTTTCATTATAATTTCACTTGTATCCATTTTCTCAGTTTTTTTGATTTTATCTAATATAGTTGAACAGCTGATCGGGTGACCATATTAAAAAAATTGTTTGCTAAAAAATTTAGCATTACCAAACACTAGCAAAAATTAAACACTACAAACATGTTTTATAATCTAATATGTTGGCTTTTTATTTTAAATGCAAAAAGTCAAAGCTTAGCACTTAAAATAAAAACTATTAAAGTAAAAATTAACACTTGAAAACTAAAACCAAAATGGCCACATGGTACTGATTTGTTCGTCGTTCGCCGGCTTAAGAAATAGAAATAAATCTATTTCAAGTTCGCCGCGTACGACGAATTTCGACCGACACTGTGCATTTTCATATACATCAATGTGTTTTATTTTTGACGACGGCGAATATTCGCGGCAAAAAATTCGTCGTTCGTCCCAGTTGTATTCCCAGCATAAACTATGTATAAACTACCATATGCCAATGAATTGTAAAACAAATATTTATTTTAGTATACACTTATTCATTGTTTACAAAAATTATAAAATGTTTTCCGAAAAATTAAACGAGAAATAAAAAATATATGTATGTATGTTTATGTATATGAAAGACCACCGTTTACGAATTAAACAAAATAGCACATAAAATAAACGCAAAAGGTGTGGTTCACTGGCCTTTTTCTTCCTAAAAACACATATGTAGCTTAACTTGGCTGAGTGCATTTCATTGTTGTACAAAAGAGTTGGATAATGTGTTTGTTCATCAGTTTTTTAGGGGAAACAAACATAAACACCGGATGACAATTAAAAAAGGCAAGGAAAAACAAGAATATTCTTCCATATTTAATGGTTCTTTAGGGTTTAAACCCCATCACTTACATTAAGCGTCCGGCAAGCTCAGTTACAAATTTGTGCCAAGTCCAGCATGAAATAAAAAAAAAAAAATTAAAAAGGATGTACACACATACATATGTATGTACATATGCATGCGCTAAGAAAAACGAACAAGATGTGGAGAAAACAGAAATAAAATATTTTTTCTTTTTTATCTTTTTTATCCTTTGTTACTGCTTGCTACGAGAACGGGTGGTTGTGGAAAACAAGACAAGCAATTTAAACAGACACGCAACACATTCCACTCGTACTAAATGAGCATGCAATGACAATAAATTTTAAAATTTTATTATAACAGCACGTGCTAGTCTTACAAAAAGAAAACGCACACAAATGCATACGTAAATAAATACAACAACGTCCCTCCTTGCAGATCACTCAGCCACTAACAACTACACAAAGAAGCACTCACGCACACACATGCAGTTTTTTTCAATTAAGTTGTACGATAAATAGAGAACAACAAAATACAAAATACAAAAAAAAACAATAGAGAGAAACAAAGTATTTTTTATGCCCAATCAGAGTTGAGAAATTTTTTAAACTAAAACATGCTGAGAAACTGACCAGCAGGTTTTGAATTAATTTCTAATAGAGTTGTCTACCGATTACGTTTAATCGATCAGACAGAAGTTCTTGTACGAATAATTTTAACTTGGCAATTTTGGAACAACGAACAAATTATATTGATAATATTTTCAAATTCTGAAAGCAATGATAGTTCTTTCGAAGTGAAGCTTAAGTCTTCAGAAATAAATTGTACTCCAGATTATTTTATATTAACAAACTGTATATAAAGTTGAAACAACACTAATATATAAAATTAATAATATTTTATTGCGTCGCACAGTGGGGGATTTGAAAAAAAAAAATGGAAATAATTCTGCAATCTCTAAACGGGTAAACCGATTGCAATAAACATTCACACACATCTTTAGGAAGTATTGTTGAGATTAAGTTTGGAGTTTAAAATACTTGAAATTTTTTTTTTTTTTGGTATGTGAAATATTTGAAAGCATGTCAAACTCATGGTTTTGAGCCAACTAAAATGAAATTTTTTAGGTAAATTTTCCTCTTGCTCTTGAACTTTAAAAAAATGTGCAACATTGATGGATTTTCATTTGCAGGTTAGGAGATATACAACGAATACTATTGAAATTTTTCGTTTTTTTTCCTGTTCTGGCCCACTGTTTTGCTAATAGCAAAAGAGCAAAACTAGTCGGATTTGTAAAATGTTTTCTTTTCTGGATTTTAAACAAAATTTCCAATCTTGCAGGAAAAGAATTAATTTGAAAAACTTATCTAGTCAAGATGTTATACGCAGTTTGAGTTCAAATTCCTAAAAAACTCGAATTTTCCCCATTTTTTTTTTTTTTTTTTTTTTTGAAGAAAGTGCGTACACTATTTCATAATTATAAAAAAACTTTGGGGGAATATCTATGTTATATTTATATTTGTTTGAAAGAATATACTATATTGTATATTACGGCAGTAAAGAAAATTAAAAATGTTTCTTTTTTATGAAAGCAGAGTGTTGCAAGATAGAGGAATTTTTATAGCAAGTTCTCGGCTTATGGCTTTTTTTTCTCCAATCGCAAAGCGAGAAATAATTAAATAATTAAAAATTAAAGAAGAATAAATATAAAAAAACTTTCATAACTTTCGCTTCAGTATAAAAACGCTTTGTAGAGCGTCCTTATAAAAGTAGGTGTTCCACCCTACCTGAATTTTCACCAAATTTCTGAAAAACTATTGTTGTCATAATTATTGTTGTTGCATTGTAAGGCCTGCTTGGATTTTGATGTATGAGTGGTTTTTGTTATAAGCTATTGCAAGTCTTATCCTGAATGTGGTTTTCGTGTTATTTCATGCATTCTCTTTTGTGTTGTTTAGTGCTTCTACACCCCAGCAATGGATTTTAAATTTATACACACATTTTTAAATTTACTGCACATCACACCCAAGTAACTGTAAATAAGTGCATACATTCTTTATTTCATCTTTTAGCTGGAAATGTTTGCAAAGAACATGTGGAATAGTGACCATTTTGTAGTTAATTTATTATGAAATTCTTGAAGGTTTGGCCAAAATTTTGTATCTTACATGTACCAAGTGAATTTAGTGAGTTGTCTAAGGTAATCCTTCAACGTTCTTATTGCACATGCAATAACTTTTGAAAGAAAATAATTTAGGAAACGTTTAGTTTTTCAGGTTTAGTAGAAGTTTTGTGTGTGTTTGTGTATGTGGAAACAACCAGCAATTTATTTCATAATCATTATGTAAGCGGAATTTCACCTAGTGTTACATAAAACCTCCACCTACAACAAATCGTTAGGATTCAAAATCAATTTATATATACTTTTCAAAACTATAAAAAATATGCAAAGCTGAATGATCAAGCTTTTCCAGACATTGGGTCTGCCTTAGCCAGCAAGAAGGCAATATTTATAAACCAATAAATTTTTTAAACAAAATATGTTTAAATAAAATGTCATTCATCATATTGTGCTTTATAATACACGAAAACACAAAAAAATGTAATAATGATCAATAGTCAAAATGTGCGTTTTAGTTTAAAATATAAGCATTTAAAAAAAAAATCTACCCTTGAAATTTCAAAAAGGCCTTTGGTCCTTTTTCGACCATCTCCTACCCTTTATGAGAAAAGGACCAAATTCTGTTTTAAAATTTTTATATTTTCCATAAAAACTCTCAATTGTTTTCACTATTGGACATTATATCAAATGGGCTCTTAAATTATGTCCAATAATGTTTTTTCGCCCATCTCTTACCGTTTTCGAGAAAAGGACGAAAGTCATTTTTTTTAATTTCTTTTGTTAACGACTTCGTTTGACTCTTTTGCGACTCCGTTCCATTAAAGTGAAATTTTAAATTATAATTTAGTATTCGTTAACTATAAATTTTTGTAAAGTTTTGTTCTTAAATGTATTTTTTTTTTATAAAAATTTTAATTATTTAGCTTAACAGAGCCATAGTATCACATTAACAGAGGGCTGTTAACTTTGAAGGTTTGTGTCCGCGGTTAAACATTTTAAAATATATCCTCAAACTCATGAAGAAAAGTACCCTTGGCGAGTAATTTGTTTTTTTTTTTTTGACAAACCCCAACATTTTGCTTGTCTGTAGAAACACTTAAAGCCCTCGTCAGTAATTGAACCTCTAACTTTCGGGACTATTTACGAAGTATTGCATTTAATTTCAATATTTTAATTGCAACGATGGCTGAATAGGGAGAGTGGCTGCACTAGCAGTAGTTATGTTCCCGGCTCAAATCGGAAAAGAGACAAAATAGTTTATATATTATTGTATTAAGTTTATCAGGCTCAAGTTCTTTGCACATTATTTTTGTGATTGATATTAATTAAATAAGACAAAGAAGACAACAAAGACATTTAGCAGGCTGGACAACTAGTTGTTTCGAAGCCGCCAAACTTTATCGTCAGCATGCATAATTGAACTCAGGTGCTCATGCTTCTAAAGCAACAATCATGACATTCAGCATGTAATTAACACAATAATAATTAATACAATAATAATTATATAAGAAAAAAATTCGAATAATGAAAATTAATAACTTATATATTATAATTATATTAACGAAATAGAGGGGACTATTTCAGGTACGAATTTTGGATTAAATAGACTTCAGAAACATCAAATCATGTGTATAATCATCACGCCTAAAACAAATTCAATCCTTCCGTATTTAAATTAAACCCAATCAGTGTCCAAATTGTGTGGGAAGTACTAAAGTTCTTAAGCCAAGAACGGAGTGCTTGTTTTTAAGCACGGATTTGAGCTATTTGCAATCCAAAACCAGGATTAGATACTAGTAAAATCAACCCAAAAATGTGATTGAATGTGACTAAACTTAAATATTTAGTGCTGGAAAAATCCGTACTTGAAACAAGCACATCGTAATTGATTTAAGGAAAACCGTACTTAACGCACTTCTAACAGCGCTTGGGTTTAACTTAAGTACACATGGATTGAATTGTTTTTTCAGTGTAGAAAAAAATAAATAAATTTGCTAATTTAACTTCTAAATAAATCAAATTAAATTAATTAATTGAATTGGTACAATCAAAATTTTACTCAGGTTCGAGGGGTATGTCACCCCATGTCTTGCGATATATAGTACTTAAGCCAGAATAGGCTGGTCGTATGCTTTGTGGACTTAACCATAAACAGTTTGGCTAGTAGAAAATTTTACTTAGTTCAATAAAAAAGTGAATTGGTATAACATCAAAAAAAAAAAAAAAATTCAACAATACAACAAATTTTTAAACAAATTGCAAATCCTTGTACTTGACCTTTTTTTCTTGTGTAACATATGGAGCATTTGGGTTCAACAGTTTAACGAATTTAATTATTTTTTTTTAATCTTATTTATAGATATAAGTAATAAACTATAATTGATGGCAATACAAAATACGAATTATTAATTATTTTTAATTCAAGTAGTCTTGACGTTTAATGGGTTAATGCAATTATGCATCACTTTTATAGTAAAGTATGGTATAGTTTATTGACAAAGAAACCCAAAAATTGTATTTATTGAACTAATGCCATCCATCAAAGACTTGCAGATCTGTTTCAACAAAACTCTTAGCGATTTTCATTTATTCATATATTTGTTAAAGTAACAACTCAACAAAATGTTTATTTCTTATCTAAAGTAGAACATTTTACCCGAAAACTACAGCGAAACAAAACAAAAAACGACCAGAAAAAAAAACAACTTTTTGTTGATCATTACTATTTTAACGATAACATTTACTTTTGATGATAAATCATTTTTATTAAGGTTTTTGTTTGTGGTTTTTGTATTGTGGCAATATAAAAAAAAACGTAACAAATGCAGTGATTGATATTTTTTTTTTTTGTACATGAAATGAAATTATATTTTAGTGCCGCCATAAAGGTTTAAACAACAATGAGAACAGAAAGCACATACGCATATAAACATACTCACAAACTAATTACATATAATTTAAATAAATAAAAAAAAAACGCCGTCACAAAAGTTAAATACTTTTAAAATGTTCTACAGCAGGGATGGAAGTTGCGTACTTTTATTTTATTCTTACCAACAATATTTTTTTCTTTTTTTTTGGAAATTCATTAAATTTTTTTTGTAGTCATTATTATCAATTAAATTTATATTTAAATATTGCTCATGATCATCACTGCCGGCTATGACGTAATATAAACGGAAGTCCATTTGCTTAACATAATTATAGCAAATAGCCTGTCATTAAAATAAAAAAAGAAGTATGAGTGAGTGTGTAAGTGTGGTAACAGCATGTATGCTTAGGAATTGAAACAAAACAAAAAAAAAATTCAATAGATAACAAGATTGTTAGATAGTACTCAAATATGCTATCAGTCACGCCATACAAAAGGGTCTGCCAAATAACTTTTTTTTGTGAAAACGGCGCAAAACATTGAGTGTAGCTTCATCTGTGTGGCACGTAGCGTCGTCCTGTTGAAACCAAATGTTGCTGATATCCTGATCTTACATTTTTGTGAAAAAAAAATCGTTCCACATGGCCCGATTACGATGGCCATTGACTGTAACGGCCACTCCTTGCTCTTCTTCGAAGAAAAATGGCCCAATTATGCCTCTGAACCAAACAGTGACTCGCTTTGGGTGCCTCGGCTTTTCAATGTATGCGTGCCGGTTTTCTGTGCCCCAAATGCGACAATTTTGCTTGTTCGTATACCCGCCAAGATCAAAATGAGCTTCATTTGAAATTATGTTTTTTTTTTTTTTTTTTTTTTTTTTTTTGCAAAATCGGCATCTTCTTTAAGTCAATCGCAGGCCGACTTAGCGAAGAGTATTCACAACCATATTCGTGCAGCGAAAGGATAAAACTAATAATCTGTCAAATCAGACATAAGCTAAGTGTTACCATTCACAAAATAAGCACTAGTTGAACAAAAAAACGTTAGATGGCGGACCGTGTAGTTAATTCACTTGCTTGTTGAGCAGAAGCACAAGCCCTTGAAAAGTTGTTTTTTTTTAATATAAAAAGGTATTTTAATTTATTTTTTATCAAGACTGGCTCGTAGAAGAATAATATTGACACAATATTATTTCACAATAAGAGAAATTTTTTTAAATTGTTTCATTATATTCTCTAAGGAAAAATATTTGTTATTTGTCTGTTTTGTCTGAGACTTCAAGTTTTAATATTATTTTTCTAGGTATAAAAGGAATTTGTGCGTTTACATTGTAAAATTTTATAAAAATGTTTTAACGCTATACTTGGGTATACGGGGCGATATCAGAAATATTAGAACTTTCAAGAAGCTTTTTTCAGCCACAGAGATTTAGAAAGGTAACAACAATTTTGTCTATGTACAATTGTATGTATATGGCAGCCCATTAGAAGTTTTTTTATATGACTTTAAGTAAGCCTGAACTCTGAACTTTGTAATTCTCTTACACGACATATTCTTGTGAAATTGGTGTTGGTTACATTCTGCCTACAAATGAAATTTTGATTAAAAAAAAAATAGGCATTTACTTTATTTTAACGATCATAAAAATCTTTATAGCCAACTTTGGAAAAAATTGTTTTTTATTAACAAAAATTGCTGTTCTTGACCCTAAAACCACATCGTTGGCCGTTTTGCTGATTTCATATTTTGCCCTTAAAAAGTGTTTTTTAACTGCGGGCATCAACAGAAACTAACAATTACCAATCATGAAGTTCGATTAGTCAGTTAAAATTAATATGAAAACTGTTTCATTTCGCTCATAGATTTTTTTGAACCACCAGTTCGTGCTGCATTGCGGCAGTGTATAGAGCAACATCAAATTTTTTTATTTACTTTTTGCTTTTAAATGAAAAGTGACATTGAATAATACTATTGACAACTTTTAGAAAAGTAAATTTATTTCAAATATATTTAAAATGACGTGCCCATTGTTTCAATATACAGAGAATATCAGGTGCTTCTGGGTCGTTGTTTCTGAAGTTTATTAGCAAAGACATGATAGCAAATTATGATATTGGAGCAGATCAATAAAATCTTTTTACTAAACGATTTTCACAAGCATCAGATTAACATATATGTAGCTCAACTGCCTGCTTTATCAATTATAGTCCGGAATATAACGGGTTATCCATTTCGTGGTTTCCATAGAATAGGACTGTAACTCAACATCTGTCAAACTAAGTTGTTAAACCAAATTTTTTTCTTCTCAGCTGAAAGTCGCATAAAAATGATCAAAACATGCTACAAAAATGGTGATTCTGCCACAGCCACATAACGTGCTTTAAGAGGAGGTTATGGTCTACACAATCATTCATTCAAATTAAATTATTTAAGAAATAATTTACTCTATTACTTATATATACCCTAAACCCTTGTTACAAAATCATAAAAGAAAGAACATAATGAAAAACAAGTAAGAGTGCTATATTCGGCTGGGCCGAATCTTAAATACCCTTCACAATGATATATGTACCATTCTGATTGATTTTTGGTGCCAAAAGTTGTTTTATTTGTCTTATAAAACAGATTTCTTGTAAAATCGGGCCGATTTCATAAATTCTTCAATTTTTAGGATCTAATGGGCATTACAAATGATATGGCTAACTTTTTAGGAAAACATTTTTTTCAAAAATCTGACCAAAAAATGGCCAAAAATACCCCTCAAAACTCGGTTTTTTGGATATATCTCGGCTATCCGTAGACCGATCTTACTGAATCTTAATAGCAGACCCACTACCGGGACTTAACACGTTTTAGCGATAAAATGAGGTTTCTATCTCAAACCGTTTTCTCAGAAACGGTATTTCAACGACTACAGACGGACAAACGGACAGACGGATATGGCTTAATCGTAATCTCTATTGATTCTGATCCAGAATATATATATACTTTATGGGGTCTTAGATGGTTATTTCAATGCGTTGCACACGAAGTCAGAAACTTATATATACACATTTTTGTGAAGGGGAATAAGAAAATAACATAATCGTTGATAACTTTATTTCTGAAGTGATTTAAAAAAATTACAAGAAAAGAGTCTTATTTGATTCCTGGCTAAAAAAAAAGCTTTATTCAAAGATAAGCTCACAAACTGAATTTGTGAATTGAAGGAAATCGATACAAAGTTTAGTGCTTACCCAAATACTAGATTTCAAATTCTGTACATACCTGTAACGAAAAACAAAGAAATCATTAAAATTACATATAATAAAATGTTATAAAACTAAAACATACAGTTAAAAAAACATTTTAAAATAGTTTTCACCACGAATTCATATTTTTATTTTGCACACTGTCATTGTTTCATAATTTCAAAACGAAACTTATGACATGGAATTACACTCAGAAAACTTTGTCAGTAAAATCAATCTTTAAAACTAATTAAAATTTATTTAAAAACCGTTCAACTTAGTTTTCATTTAAATTTTCTAATAACTTCATTTAAACTTAAATGTTAAAAATCTACGGAGTCCAATCGGTAAAAATAATTATTTTTTCTTTTTTCCAGCTGTCAAAAAATTTTTGCAAAATTTTTTTTTTTTTTTTCGGTGGTGATTCTCTTTAAAGAAACAAAAAACAAACATATTTAAGCTTAATTAAATAATTGCAAATTTAACTCATAGTTAATTAAAAATCGAAGTCAGAACTCTACCATTATTAACATCCGTTGAAATTCTCACATCTACGTTTTATACATTTTGCATATTTTCATAGATTTCGTTTTAAAAATGCGTCATAAACTTGTTTATAGAGAACTTGCATACGACATACAAAGTTTATTTTTATAACAAACAAAAAAAAATTGTTTGATAAATTATAGTTCAATTTAATTGACTCTAAGCAATTTGATGTAATGATGGTTGTAAAATACTAAACAGAAACGAACTGAAAACTGAATGAAATAAATTACTGAATTACTATTGAAAGGAATAACATAAAAATTTGCTAAATATTTTATTTCTATGGTCAGAGAACTACTTCAGAAGCTAAACAAAAAAATGTTACAAGGTTTTCAAAAGAGAGAGAGTGAAAAAAGAGTTTGCTTAGAATATGCAACGTTTTTGTAAACAATTTTAAGCGCAAAACACTGAAAAAAATTTACAGAAACTTACAAGTTTTTAAAATTTCCAAGTGTGTCACGTTGAATCTGTTCAATTGTATTAAAGTTCTACTATGCAATACACATAGTTTGTTTTTAGGTTTTAAGATTTTTATTCTAAATCAAGTAGACTTGGATTTTTACATTCATGTGAAAATAAAATATTTTTTCTGTTCAACCTAAAAAATAAAATTTTATATAAAATCTAGAAAATAGATTTTGATTGATTTTTACTTGGAAAGCAGATTATACCCTTATTATCAAGATTCCCAACAGAATCAACAGTGAAAACAGCTGCTTACTCTAAGCGCTAGCTTTTAATGTCAGTTTAATTTTGATATCTTATTCAATAAAAAAAGCATCCTGTCAGGAAATTTTGTGTGAAAATCACTAAATATTTTAAGTGATAGTGATCGACATGAATTTTTTCGTCTAGTCTTTGGCTTGTGTTGTGGAAACTACTCAAATATGTATCTCAATTAGTGCTGAGATAAACTTAATATTTTTTTCTTAACAAATCTATTGGTAGTTCACATTTCAATAAGGACATTAAAACCAGTATGGACATATGTCATCCAATTATGGGGGACAGCAAGTAATTCAAACCTAGAAATATTGCAACGTTATCAGTCTAAAACTCTGAGACTAATAGTTAATGCTCCCTAGTTTGTTAGCAACAAAAGTGCTCATAAAGATCTGGATATTCCTCTTGTCATTGATGAAGTAAGAAAATTCAGCGCAAATTATTTGCAAAGACTGGGTAATCACTCAAATATCCTAGCAATATCTCTATTAGATGAGACAGAAGAAGTTAAAAGATTAAAAAGATTCCATATTCTTGATCTTCCATATAGGAAATAATGTAATATAAGGAAAATAAAATTTAAATATGTATGTAAATATTATAAATATGTAAATATATACTTAAATTTACATAAGCTAAATGTGTTTAAGCTTTCTATAAGCTTACTCACTCATGTTAAGTTTAGTTGTAATGTAATATTTAATATTATATCATTTACTTAATATTGTAAAAATAGATTGTTAATAAAATTTATACTACATAAACAAAATAAGGACACGACTGTTAACTCTATGTTAATAGAAAGCTTTTTATCAATTCGCTAAATAGTTTTATGCCCTATTGTTGCCTAAGATAGTTTCGATAAATTCTTATATTTTTCCCTATCGATATTTTCGATATTTTTAGACTAGCAATGATATCACAGCACTTTATATGAGTGAAATATTTTATTAATGTGATATTTTGATCATTTTACCATTATGTAAAATGTTGCAAATCTTTTAATTTTCCCATTTCATTGAAATTTTTTGTTCAAGTACCTGTAGTGCAAAAATTTTTTTAGTGACAATGTTTTGTTACAGCCTTCAGCTTCAGATTGAATTGATTGCTAAAAGTAATATGTATGTGTGTCTTGTACAAATGAAAGAGATATTTGAGTTTATTCCCTTAATTGAGAGCACAGGGTCACAAAATAGAAACTCTTGCAAAATTATCTACTTGAGAGTAAAATTCAATTTCTTTTCAAATAATTATTTACTTGAATTTATCTGTGAATTTATGTTTTGCCTTCTTTCATGAAAAACTAATTAGATACTAGACAAATTAAAAATGTGCATAATGATAGGAAAATCTTGAAAAAATATTTTCATACATATGTATGAACTTCTGTTGCCACACACATTCAAGCAGCTGAACATTGTCTACATTTTGGTTTTAAATGGTACATTCAGGTCATTACTACTTCCAGTTTTAATTCATCATTGAGAGCTGGAAAAAAATAACTTTAAATAATCTTAATAAACGTTTATATTTTTATATTCAAATTATATGCTTAAATGTACTTTTTAATATTTTTTTCATCCACTTTGAGCAACAACTTGTTTTATTTTTCCCATATGACTTGAAATGCTTTAACAAAAATATCTACATACTTTTTTTTTTAAATAAATATTTCGTTTCTGTGTCTGTAGTTATGTATATGAAAATTATACTTGAATGTGCAATTTAGTAAAGAAGTAATTAATGCATATTTTTTGTGTTGTTAGTTTTTATTCTGAATCACTGAAGAGAGAACTGTTGTTGTTGTTGTTGTGATTTCAATTGAAAACATTTTTTTTTTCAAACATTATGAGAGAAAAATTAATCAGTTTTTAAGAGTTGAAAACTTGAAAGGGTGCAGTGCTTATTAAAATTAAAGTATAGAAATTAAAAAAGAACTACTTGAAATTTGTTGAAATATTACAGTTTATAATATTTTTTTTTTGTGAGAGAAGTAAAAAGTATATGATAGACAATTTGTGGCCTGAAATTATTTACCTGGGGCTTCAGCCTGTCTTCAAAAAAAAAAAAAAAAAACTGTTTGTAAATGGAAATTTCACATGTTTGATATTTAGTACCATATTGTTTAGGAGGGGCGCATTTGACACACTAAGCAGATAAGCTTTTAATTAACATAAAATAATTTGTATGAATATTCTAAAATAAAAGGTTTACATTATAGAAATATACAGGACACATCTAGTTACACAAATTGCTTTAGCGGAATTTAAAAGCTACATAATGAAAACAGAATTTAAAAAAAAACAAAACCAAGAAAAAAGTGTAATATAGAAAAAACTTCTGTGGGCTTTGAAGAAAACTGTAGCGGCTACGAAACAGCTAATTATTCCTTACATAAGCACATAGTCTTGCTTAAATATTTATTCTCAATCTTTCTTAGTAAATGTTAATCATAGCAATAATTTGAACTTAAGTCCATCACAAATTACATTATTATATGTAATAAACAATGCTCCCAAAAACACTTTCAATACCTCAAATTTAGCGATTATCGAAAACAATTGTTAATTATTTTATCACGCTTGACATCGATTCTAGTTCCTTAAACTTGAGAAATACCTTTTTTGTGATACAACTACAATGATCTAGATTTTTAAAGAAGACAATAAAGGTAAAGTTGTAGACTTAATGGCTGGGGTACATAACATGGCTCTTTCCGGTTTATGTCAATAACTTTAATTTAACTATATAAACGAAATACATGGCTTGCAATTATTGATTACTTTTATAGGACTTTAGTTTGAATTTACTTCTTCAGAATTCAGAAAGATTATTATGTGATAAAACTGTAGTGCTTACGGTTTTTAAAGAGAGACAAGAAAAGTAAAGTGGAAAACTGATTGTATGAAATACCTGCCAAGGCTGTTTCATGTCTACCACGATGCTCATCAGTATCCGAATTGCTTCGAGCCCAGGTCATGTATACTGATTTTCAGTAGATAGCATCTTTTAGCCCTCCTTCAACCTGAACTCCTCATTACTGACACTGTCTTTATTTAGTGTTATTAATCGATTTTTAATTTTATCTCTGTAATTTTCTGATCATTGGAATCTATTTTATATTTTTAGCAACATCCAATTGATTTCGAACTGGCTTTTGTATTTGTTAGCGTTGGTATCACAATTCTTTCAAACTGGGTTTTTTTTTATTTATTTATTTCCATTTGCGCCATGTTCAGTGAGTTTTAAGCTTTCACCGAATTCAAAACTGATAAAATAATTAACAATTGTAAATCATAGAGTTCGCCTGTAAAGTTAAATTTATTCTTAAAAATTGCTAAAGATGCAAGATTTCCTGTAGACGAATCGTGTACCAAATTTTAAGATTTTCACTCCCATTACTCCATCCCCACTTAGAATAATTCAACTTTTACTCACTTTAATTTAATTCAGTTCAATTCGAACTACAGCGGTTTTGCTAAATTTCGCTCTGCTGTTCTTACGAATTGTGCACATGCAGTATATTTCAGTATATTTCGTACTATTACAGAATACGAGGAATTTCACGTGATCTCATTAGGAGAGCATATTTAAGCAATTGAAACTAAATAATCATTTTGATCGATAAATTAAAAAGTTTTGAAACCCAGTCTGCTCTACAGTTCCTTGAGGAATTTTTTATTCATTAAATACTGTAATTTTGTAAATTTTAGAAAAAAATTTAAGTTACAAATTCCATTATTGTTCAGCCATAAATAAATATTAAGGGTTTTTGGCGACGGTAGCTGTGCAAACATGTAATTGGAAAGATTGCAGTCCTTTTTTTTTTGGTTGTCAGTGAGAGCACCGATTTTTTTGTTTTGTACTAATGTGCTATATTTACAAAACCTCAATCTGGCAGCAGAAGGCGAGGTCCATGGGTTTTATTTTTGTGCTGACTTTATTCTTGTGCTAGACGCCGCTGCCGATTTTTGGACAGAGGGACCCATGTAAATTAAAATTAATATGAGATTTATTCTTTTGTTTTATAAATTAAAGTTTATCCTGTATTAATTAATAAAAATCTTGTTATTAATTCACTTGAATACGTTTTGTATTGTATTAAAGCTTTTCGCCACCGCCACTATTTTGGTCTACGCCGCGGCAAATGGTTTTATGGTCGGCGGCGAGTCGCCACATGGTTTTATGCCCAAGAAATTTATGATTCGAAAATTTGTTTTTTCGCGACAAATATTCTCCCTAAAAAATAAACTCCAGGCTGAGAATTTTCTTTCAAAATATAAAGTTTTACTTCTCTTTCTTATTTTGAATTGAAAACCTTTCTCAAAATAAAACTGCACACAAACCAATAACGAAACCTCCTTGCATAAAAATCTGTTCAACTAAAACTGCAGTTTTGTAACTTTGATTTACAAATTTCTTCCCCAACATTTTATTTCCATAATAACCCTCATCTATTGTTTTCTTTAATATATTGAAAATACTTAAAATCGATTTAATGTTCAATTTGATTTATTTTTTTATCTCAAGCCATAATCATTTGTAAGACATGATGGTCAAACCAGGATCATTACTTATGTGATTGACTGTCGTTGTGTGTGAGGAAGTAATAATGGTGTGAACTACCAGCATATTACACAAATAAATTCACACTTACTTTGAACTATTATTTATGTATGTGTCTTTTTACTCATGTTTCAAGAATTTTATTTGTTACAGCTCTTTAGGAATGTGTTGTACATTGTTTTTGGAATTCAATTAAAATTTCTTTGTATTATAATTTGTGGAAAGTATTAATAATGTTTTACGGTTTAATATGATAAATAGAAATGGATAATTGATAAAGCATTAAGGTAATTAATTTATAAAAGAAGTGAAAGGAGAACATCTGAAATAGAAGGGGAAAAATTATCAGGGCAATTAGATTTCTATTCTATGATAAAGAAAAGGTGACATTGTTACTAAAACATTGAAAGCAAAAGAGCAAAAAATTTTATATTAATTGAATTACTGGTAAATATACTTGTAATTTGAGAACATGGAATTAAATAATACGACTTGTTTAGAAAAGAAAGAAACAAAAGATTTTGCTCTTCTATTTATAAACAGCTGGTTAATATTTGTTTTATACCCACGTCGTGTATACCGAAGTATTCACTCAGCATTCATTTGTAAGAAAGCTGCTGCCAACTCTCGTCTTTCTATATATAATTTATCAATTGATTGGCAAAACCTACATTTAATCAACAGTAACTGCATACATATGTATAAACATATTTTTTTTCTAGTTTTACAATTTCTTGCCTAATAAAGATGTGTTTTATTATTTTATATTATTAAAATCTCCCACAGGGGGGAACAGTATAAAACTGTATGTTTCTCCAACGGTTGCTAACATCTTCCTTTGTTTAATAGTTCTCTTTTTGGTATTTTCTATAAAAAATGTTTCATAAGTTGAAATTTTGTGTGGAACTGGCAAACAAACGTGATGCATGCAAGTATGTATCTATGTATGTCTGTAGGCAATTTATTTTTAAATTAAATGTCTGTTGAAAAAAAAAACCCTAAGCCCACACTCGCCAGTAGTAGTTTTTTGTATTTGCTATCTAAACCAAGTTGGCTTGTGAATTGTATGTAGGCAATCGACTGACTGCCATAAACAGTAGTTATAAGTCCATACAAGATGATATTAATACCACTTAGTACTTAAACATCTTCAAGATAAGTAAAACTGAAACAAAGGGTTAAGCAAAAGTAATCACAAAGCGATTGTTATTGTCATAGAAGAACCCATAACATCGAAACACATACGAGTACAATTATTTTTATCACTAATTATAATTTATTTTAAGATTATATCCATGACGGCGTTGAAAACGTAAAATGTTTACTGGAAAGCTATTTGTCTATTTAGGCCTCAATTTCAGCTAAATTGCTGATAAGACCTTGATAAAATCAAAGGCCATATCTTATCTTTGAATTTTTGAGTGGAACACTTATTCGGCGGAAATGTTTTCGCTGTTGTCTGGATAATCGTAGACGATGGCGAGAACAATTGCTTTAAGCGGCTTGTTGCTTGTTGTTTTCGTTTGAGTGTCATGTATTGTCAAACTACAATTTTTGGCCTAAGAATTGGCATCTCGAAACCTGTTTAGTTTTATTTGGTAATGTGTTTTTTATGCTTTCAAAATGATTAATTGCAAATATTTACATACAACTTTTTACACCTTTAGCATCAAAAGCTTTTGCTTCAGCCAAAGAAACATGTTGAGAAACAAGGTCATTGCTATTTATATGTTTTACAAATTAAAAAAAAAAATATCTTTCAGCTCTGCAAGAAGTTGGTCAAAGCCATTTTCTATAATAAATAAATAAGCAATTTATTTATATTTATATTATAGAAAAAATTGTATATGAAAAATTTGTTGTAAAATGTGTTTCAACAATACTTTATTTTTTATGAATACCGGTGTTAGTATTTATTATTTGGTTTTTTTTTTCGACCCCTGTTTTATATTTTATATATTTATTTTCTTGAGCTAAAGGTCTTTTTTTGTTGAAAATATTTAATTATTTTTGGCGATATTTCGCTCTCCTTCGGATAGCTTCTTCAGGACAATAATAATGAAAATATTTTTCATTGGTTTTTTTTCAAAAATCAATTTATATTTAGTTTTACTAAAGGAAAAAAGCAATTTTAATTAATTTAAAATTTAAAGTTATTCTTATGTTGGGTTGTTTAACCTAAAAACTGAAATATAGCGCTGGCTTATCGCTATATTAAATATATTCCAGTCAAGGGAAAAACACAGTGATAAATGGAGAGTTGATCAATAAGGTTAAATATAGACAATCAGTACTAAAGAGCTGCTGCTTAGAAACAGTATGCAGTTAGTTATGGCCTGGGTCCGAAGCAAATTTAGGTGCTGGTGAGCGGCATGGTGGTCGTAAAAGAGCCATGGCATGTACCCCAGCCAGTAAGTTTTCAACTTTACTTTGTCTTCTTTAAAAATATTGATCACTCCAATTTTATTAGCACAGAAAACTTTTCTCAATTTCAAGCAAGTAAATATCGGACTCAAGCACGCTAAAACTATTAACAATTGTAAATGTATTGGGCCTTAACTATAGTCAAAGGCTAAAGTCGATTCCTTTTAGAAACAACTTAAATTTTAAAAAGTGTTGCTAACCTTTTTCTAACTATTGTCAAAATTAAAGTGCGGTTTATCGGCCGTATTTCTTCCGTGACGATCATGACCGGCACGTTACTGTGAATGGCAATCGCTACCGTTCAATGAAAACCAAATATTTTTGGCCCCCATTGGATGATATGATTTGGAGGACATGTGGTTCCAACAGGTCGGCACCACAAACCGTACAACGAATGTCGCAATCAATTTATTGAAAACCAAGTTTTTAGAACATGTTACCTCACAAAATGATCTAGTCGATTGGCCGCCTAGGTCGTGCGATTTGACGCCGCTAGAATATTTCCTGTGAGGCTACTTCAAGTCTATGGTCTATGCCAACAAGCCAGCGATTATTGATGAACTTCGTACGAATATCAAACTTGAAATTGCAGCAGCATCGGCTAATTTATGATTGAACACCGTTAATAATTGGGTTCAGCGTCTGAACTTCTGCAAGCGTGCCCGTGGTGGCCATGCAAAAGAAATCGAGTTCCATATATAATGGCATTAATTATGCTTTTACAGGAATAAAGAATTTCATTGATATCCAAAACCGTTTTTGTTTTATTTGAAAACATTTTTGTAGCACTGTTATTGAAAAACCCTTTATAAGCTTTTGCTAAAACCAAATTTGCATACCTCAAAGCAGGAAATATAGCAAGATCAGGACAACCCTCCTATACCATTCTAAATTAAAGTTTTAAACCAAAATCCACCCGAATTATGGATTTTACTTTTTATATATACTCTATACATAATTATGTATATATAATAATTGCTCCTTGAAAGGAGCTTAGAGATTAGATTAGATAGATAAAAATATTAGATTATTGAGACAATTTTAAACGAACTCTCAAATTTCAACTCATTCCCTGTTATTTAAAGAAAATGTCCACAAAATTTTACTCACAAATATTTAGGTATTTACGCTCCTACATATTTTTAAATCTACAAAATTTCAATTTTCTAGTGGTGACACTAAATAATCCAGAGATGTGAGATGGCACAAAATGCAAAACTATCATATTTTGAAAATGCAGAACGATGTAAAAATTTATTGGAAAGTCGTGCAAATGGGCTTTTAACATTTTCAGCTGGATTATGAGCAGAAAACTAGTTTTCTCTCTTTTTTGACTGCTGAGCACAATTTTCAAAAAATTGATATGTCTGTAAATGCTTGAACATGATAATAACTTTTAAAATATTTACCATTTCAAATGATTTTGTTGGTATATTTCTTTTTATTGGTTGATTCGCTGAAATTATTTTAAAGTTGATTCTTATTTTTTGCTTTTGTGTGCGCGAAACTAATCCGTTTGTATTTCCTTGTCAAGAGTTTTATGTAGTTGTTGCTCTTGTTGTTATATTTTTTCCATAATCAATTTTATTTTTTAGTTGCTGATAATGCAGCAAATCGTAATATAATTTATTTTAAATACTTTTCATATTTTTTCTACGTTGTGATGCCTTCTCTACTACACTGACTTGTTTTGTAAACAATGGTTTTAAATTACTTTTTCGATATATTATTATTGCTGTTGTTTTTGTTGTTTTTTTATGCAGCAACAACTAAACCAATACCAACAATTATTTCAAAATTTTCTGTTGAATTGAAACTAAATCACAGTGTGCGGTTTAAAGTTGCCAACGATATTTTTTTATTTTAATTTGTATTTTTTATAGACTTCTTTTAATGTCTAAGTGATGTTTAATTCTTTTTCAATTTATTTTCATTTAGTTGTTTATTTAATCTTGTTAATTTTTCATGTGCTTTATGGATTTTATGCAATTTTATTTTATATAATCCACTTTTTTGTTTCTTTTGTAGCCAGTTAGGAATTTATTTAAATATTTGAATGCAAATGTTGGTTTCCAATCGATTTTCTAGTTTTGTTTTATAACAAAAATTTTTGTTTGGTAATTTTCTTTTTGTATATCACACAGTTTGGTTTTATTTTAAAGGATTCTAAAATTTGTTATGCATCTAGAAAAAGAGAAACAAAACATAATTTTGTTAGAAAAAATAAATTAAAAGATAAAGTTCAGAAATAAAATAAATTAAACACAAATTATTCAAAACACAATGGGAAATTTCTTTGAATTTTACTGGAAGATGAAATCAATAAATATTTCAATAAAACCCACTTTTGCTGTTAGAGTTCTTTAATGGATTTATTTGGGCAAAAGAAAATATATTCAAGTGTTGCTGGTTGCCAGTTCCTTTATTGTTTGCCTTTGCCTGAGAACACAAACAACGCTGTGGAACAAATTCAAGTTACCAGAAGTTAGGTCGATTCTGAGAGTGAGGGGTGAAAATAGAGACTAAATTAGAAGGGCAGTATCGCGGGGTTAGTTTATGTTAGTTTGGATTTTTTTAAACGACCTTCGAACTTTGCAGTCAAATGCCGATTTTCTGCACATTGCTTAAATGATTTTTTAGCTATAACTCGTCTACTTATTTGTTTTTTTTTTTTTAAATCTGTAAAAGGCAAATTATTGCAAGAGACCTGTGCAATAATGAAAATTAAAAAAAATGATTTAGAAAATATTTGTAGTGCTTATGGAGCAAAATTTTGGAAAAACTATTTAAATATTGGGGTAAAAATTATCATTTGACTGCAAAGTTCGATTTAAAAAAATTAGAAGTAACATAAACAAACGTCACGATACGGTTCTTCTCATCTGTTTTTACCCTTTACCCTCAGAATCGACCTAACTTTTGCTAACCTGAATTTGTTCCACTTTGTAATTCAAGCATTCTTCCTATTCTGGCTTTTCCTTTGCATTTTGTTTTTTATTTAACAATTTTTTGACATCTATTCTTTTAGGTCTAACAATAGACCTTAATGTTTTCTGTCTTTTTACAGCCGTCTATATGCCGCCGACATTTTGTTGTTGCTAAATAACTTATCAGTAGACTCGAAAAATCTAAAAGGAATGTTTGAGAATGAGAATGAAAAATGTTCAAACAAAAGTTTTATACAGAAAACATTTTACGTCTTGCAGCACCTTTTCTCTACTTAGTACTTCCTTACAACGGGTGACCCTTAGCTACCACGACTTGTATTCTTGAAAGTAGTAAAAAGTAAAGGTTTTTTGAACATTCAAAAATGAACTTAATTATTTATTCGCTATAAAAACATTCCTGATTCTCATTTTGTTCATGAGAATTTTGGAATAAGTAAATGGGCTTCAAACATTCTTTTTAGATTTCTCGACTCTACTGATGAGTTGTTTAGCAACATCTATTTTTGGACCTAAAATAATAAATTTAAATTGGCTCTTGTAGCGATAAAATATTTAAGTTCATTTTTTACATCTTTGCCAATTTTTCAATTTGCATTCAGTGAATTGCATCTACTTTATTTAATATGTTTTATTTTTAAAATTTTCATTGTTATATGTATATATTCTTTTAACACATACCTAGCAGTATATTAAGCTAATCTAGAATTTCGTACTAACCTTAAGCCTTAAGCTTAATAAAATGCCAACAGCTGTTAAACAAAATAACTTTTCTCTTCGTTTTATCTGAGTTTTTCTTTTTATTTAATTTTTCTAATCCATTCATTATATTGCCGTATCAAGTTCAATTTCGTTTTTTGTTCATTTCATAAGCTAAAGAACTTTTGTGAGCATAAAAGCACAATTCCTGTCCTTAGTTAACGTTTCAACGTTTTAACATTTTATAAATTTTTATTTATTTTTTTTTTATTTTTTTTTTCGTAGTCAATTAAAAAGTATCAGCTGCTACAAGCCAGAGCGCAAAGAGCTTCCCCCTTGCTGACGGTTGAGTCAGGTACGTGTTTAAGCCAGACCAACAGCAACAAACATGACAACACTAAACCATAATACCAGCAGCAGTTTGTATTTTGAACATTGACAGGCTCTAAACAAAACAGCAACAAAAATAATAAAAACGTGCAAATAAACCCAAAAAATATACATGTATGTGAAAACAGGAAATTTTACTGATGAAAAAAAGAAGAGAAACGAAACGACAGGCGTTAAAAAACTAACAACAAAATTTGAACATTTGATTAACAAACAACAAAAGTAACATCAATAAAGGCTAAGACAGAAGAAAAAAAAAAACAACAACCAACAAAATATAACAATAACAGTTACTGCAACAGTAACTCTACTGCCAAAAACAAAACTAACAACAACAACAACTGACAATTGTGAAGTGAATAACTGAAAGAATGACGTTTTGGAGTGAGTGCATTCATGGCTGTTAAATAAACTGAATGAATGAGTGGCTGGCTGATTGACTGACTGAATGACTGACTGGTAAACTGGCAAACTGACTTGCTGTTGGGCTTAACAGACAGAATCTAAAACAAAACCAGACAGTAACGATGCATGTAAGTGCCAAAATATAAAATCAACTCAGCTCTCAAAACTTCAAATAGTCATTCACTCACTTTTGTCCCCACTGCCGGCCTCCCGCAACGCCAGCACCGTTATTGAGTTCGAGTAAAGTAAAAGATTTTAAGCCCTCAAATTACCAAAACAAAACAACACGCCAGCAATTGGCAGTGTTTGTTCAAAAGGAAAACTTTTTTAATGCTTAAGTTTGTCAGATGAATTTTAATGTGTTTAAGAATTTCAGCTTTAGATGAATCTAAATTAGAAAAACAAAATTGTAGTTTTAGAAAGTACAGATGAAATTTGAAGAACTTATTTGTCTTTGGATAATGCTAAATCTGACCTCCGTTAGTGGCAAAAGATTGTTAAAGCCCTTATGATACTTCGTTTTGCTTTCAGTAATTGTTATAGGATTGATAGAAAGAAACAGTAATTGCTAGAAAGAACCCCTGCAAGAACAGTGTCGGTCATTTGATGAATCATATGATGGGTTCATACATCAGGGTTTCTATCGTTTTCTTAAGGTCAAAATGAAAAAACTGAACATTCTGAACTAAGCATTCGTGTACGCGTGATTTATTTTTTAAACCAGCGTTACCACCTCAGTAAAATGATCATTCGAAATCTTTTTTCATAATAACCACAAAATTACATTTAATGTTATTAATTTCTTTATTACTAAATATAAAACACAGTTTTTTGAAAAATTTAAGACAACAATTCAATTATAAAATAGAATAAACTATTTTAGAAAAACGTATAAATAAAATTAAGCGATAAACAGCAGTCAGTAGCAGTTTCAACAATAGAAAACTGAATCATATGGAAAAAACTTCCGCAGCATAATTTTTTTCAAAGAAAAAAGGACAAATGTAACTATAACAACATTAATGCATAAACGTAGTTCGAAATGAAATTACCAAATTAATAGGGAAAAATCAAAATACTAAAAAATTCAATGTAATGGCAACGCTGAAAGCTATAAAATTGCTTTGCATGTGTTAGTAAATAAGTTGCTACGGTGTTAGTTTACATTAGCCATTTCTTGCAGGGAATGAGCGCAGGTCAGCATATATGTCCAAGTCGTATTAGTTAAAAAGGATATAGAAGAATTAGCTCACAAAAAAAGGAAAACAATAACATGAGCGAATTAAAAAAAAGCTTATTGTTCAGTAGGCTGCTGTGATGAAAAAATATTAACAAAAATATTCACCATAATCATTGTATTGATTAATTATTGTATTGCTGATTTAAGCGTAGAAATGGAACCTAAAATTACATGGGCTGTGGCATAATAAAACGAATTAGGTAACCTTTTCCATACAACGAGAACAACTTCAGGAAAAATAACTTGCATTCTGTTTTTTGCACATCTTCTGACAAGTGTCAAAAGGATACCACTGCTACAAACTTTATTATACAGGAGAGAGATGATTTACTGTCTCAACGATTCTGTCTTAACGATTCAACTAATGAGGCTATTGGTTGTATCATGAGCTGTGGTAGCTGAGTATTTTATGAAGTTTTGCTAAGAATATGAAGCTTGACAGTACTTTAAATTAAATGGATACTGGTAAGAATGCGTCAGCTTCAAGGCAGCTAGTTGTACCCCAGCTTGAAATTTTTTGGTATTAAGCCATAAAGCAGTCAAATCTGAACCAAAGAAATGGCCACATGGAGCCCATTTAACTCTCTGGAATAGCAACACCGTGGAATTAATGCAAGAATTCCATAGGGGATCCAGACGAGAAAAAAAGGGGGGACTGCTAAGACTTAGCAAGCCGGAATTAAATAGCCTAATAGGAGTTATGACAGGCAACTCTCAGCTACTGGCATATCTTAGCCGCATAGGAATAGCGGGAGGAGAACATGTGGGGTGGAGAGCGAGACATTAGAGCACTATTTATACCAGTGCGCAGCCTTGTCAAAAATACGGTCCCAATATCTTAGGAGAGAGACCTTACCAGACATAACCCAATTACGGGGCATATGATGGAGAGAATTAAGGAACTTTATGACTGAGACGGAGCTTCTATAGACCTATGAGTTAAACTATTCAGGGTTAAATATACGGAGCGAACAACAAGAAGCATACTGGCTTAGGTGTTCGTCGCAAGACATGGGCAAACACACCTCTTGAATCAACCTAAACTAAAGTAAAGAATAGTTTGTAAGTTGGAAATTGAGCGTGGTTGAGAGTTAAAGCAATAAAAGTCGTAAAATTCATTTAAGCATTACAACTACATATTTAAAAAATTTTATCAAAGGCCATACTTCTACGAAAAAAATTAAAGGCTTTATAAAAAATTTTCCTAATTCTAGTTCTGTTTTGCTTTAAAATTATACGAAATAATTGTTCTACCCCAGATTGCTTTTCTAGCAGCATTTACACAAAATAGCAAAGAGCCAAACACTTACAGGATTAAAAATTACGCATTTAATTCCACTTTCCATTGAGTCATCACCACTCATCATTTTAGCACAAACTTCAATTTGAAATTGTCTATCAAAGCAGACTAAACAAAGTTTTAATTTATCTACTTGCTTCCTCTTTCCCACTGTAGTTTTAGAGCACCCAACAACAACACTGTTAACCTACATACATAAATTGTTTTTCGTTTTCTTTTTTTTTTCTTCAAACCTGGCAAACAAAATTATATGTCGAACAAATGAACGAACAGAAAATACAACAAAAAAAGTAGCAGAAAAACAAAACCAGCAAACGAACTTTAAACAGATGGGCTGAAACGACAAAGACGTACTTGCAAATAGACAAAAAGGGAACAGACTGGCCAAACATCATCATCGCAACAATAAAGAAGAAAAAGCTAAATTTATAAACGAAGTTAAAAAATAAATGTTAAAGCGGAAATTGTTCAACAACAACAACAATAACAAAAACAAAGGCGGTAGAAGAAAATTAAGCGTGAACTCGTAACTCAAAAAAGTGGATATACAGACACACAAACACATGATGTATAGTGGTATAAAGATATTTATCTACATGTAAGTACGTCTACAAATTTTTCAACAATCTCTTTTTCATTCTTCCCATAGCGCTACCTTTAAATGTAACAACAATAGTGTATTGAAGCTTGTCTATTTCGTTTTTCTTTTTTTTTTTTGTGAAGACAAGATGTTAAAAAAGAGTTCAAACGTTCACACAACCGAACACGTAAATGAAGTAAAAGAAAAAATAAAAATTGGTAAGAAAATTGGTGAGCAGAAAAATGGAATTATGTACCGTGGTTTAGTTTAGCGAATACAAGTGAAAAAGGGCTACAAACCAAATACATATTGAGTTGACTTGGCATGCTGGATGCATTACTTTTCAATATTTGGAAGTATGCATTGCAATTTGTAATACTTAAGAGTATTTACTAGAGTGGGGCAATTTTTTACTTTTGCTTTTCTTAGTAAGCGGTTGTAAAAACCATTCTTAGAAGGTTTGTCCAAGACCCCTTGGATTTAAAAACGCAATCGCTTTTCTGATTTATAACGAGAAACTTTTTATTTAGAAGGTCTTTTTATTTTAGTTTTTAATTATTCTAAGATTATGAGTTTGCCAACCGCTTTAGTGATTTTTTGAATACATATGAAAACTCTAATATACATATTCGATGGACCCTGTTTTTTTTAGGAATCATGCTAGACGAGTGAGTTTACATTTCAATGACTTTCTGCAGTAGTTGTCAAGATGGCGACCTGCCCCATGCTGAATGACTTACATTAAAGTTTTTTGTATAGAAGCTGCTACAGTCATGTTCTGGAAATTTCAATGACACATTTGAATTTTTTGGATAATATCTCGACACGCACGACATTTTCTACCATATTTTCTTTGATGAAACAAAAACGGACTCGATATATTTACAGAAAAAATGCTTTAAATAAATAAGCATACAACAAATAAATACAAAGATATACATACATATATTTATGCTTATCTGTACACGCATAAGTTAGATAATAATAATTACTAATAATAATATTTAATATTATTTAATAATATTTTAATAATTACTAATAATTATTATTTAATAATATTTTAATAATTACTAATAATTATTAAATGGAGTTATCGTCTTGAATGAAAGTAATTAACGGTTTCAATACAGTTAAGATTTTCGCTACTTCACTTGTCACACTTGACTGACTTTCCGTTGTGAAAAGCAGCAAGTGGTAGTGCACCGACACGCCCACTACTTTGGGTCCGTTTTTCAATATTTTGGTTTGTATTCACCACTGTCTATTGAAAAAAAAGTTATAAAATCTTTTTTTTTTTTGGAAAAAACTATTCAAAACTTTAATACAATTGTACAATTTACACACATACCGAGTTTCACTCAGTCTCTGTGCGTCATGAAACGAAAAAAAGGCAACTTTCAACTTCTATGTGGTCTATATTTACTTTAAGTCCAACACAAAAATTACGTATAATATACAGTGGGGGTCAAAATTATGTAAATCGCGGACATGACTACAATTTGAGACAACATTTTGAAAAAGTGAAAGATATTGAAAAGAAATATGTTTATGAAGATTATTATTTATTATTATTTATGCTAGGTTGGTCCAGGATGGCCCTTTGCACTGCGACCAATAATGATCTATTGTGCAACCCTTTTTATGAAGATATAGTTTGAATTATTAAAACATAAATCTGCAGAAGAACATAAATCTGCAGAAGTCACAAATTACTATTTTTTTCCATAAAATCTATTTAATACATAAACATTATGAAAATGTATTTTATAGAGACATACAAAAATATGTTTGACTGCAATTTCTCATAAAACGGTTAAAAGATCTCTCAATGCAAATTTCAGTAAAAGATCTTTTAAAAATTATATAAAGGGTCCGCCATTTAACCTTTTTTTTCAACAAGTGTTTATTTCGTGAAAGGTAACACTTAGCTCATGTCTGATTTGACAAATAATTAGTTTTATCTTGCGCTTGAACAGTGCTTCGATAAGTGGGCCTGCGATCGACTTACAGAAAATGCTGATTTTAAAAAAAAAACATCATCTTTTCAGATGAAGCTCATTTTGATCTTGGCGGGTATGTAAAGAAGCAAAATTGTCGCATTTGGGGCACAGAAAAAACGTACGCATACATTGAAAAGCCGACGCACCCAAAACGAGTCACTGTTTGGTGTGGAATTTGATCCAGAGGCAAATTCTTCGAAAACGAGCAAGGAGTGGCCGTTATGGGGCCAACATCAATGGCGATCGTTATAGCGATATGTTGAACGAGTTTTTGATCATAAAAACTGAAGAGGGGGATATTGTGCAACATTTGGTTCCAACAGGACGGCGCTACGTGCCACACAGTGGACCCTTTAGTTGATTTATATGAAAATGTTAAAAAACACTATTGAACGTCATTCTTAAGTCCATCATATAAGAATGTCAGCCGTCTAAAGTGGCTTTTTGTGAAAAATATAGCCTTAACAATGGCTATATATAGACTTATCAACTTTTAAAAAGGACTTTGGAACCTTTACACAAACGGCATTTGATTAAATTTTACAATAATTCTTTTAAAAACATGAACACTTTTTCTGCAACACTTCTATGGGCACTTCACGAGCCAACAGAATACAATAAGTTTGACAAATAGTGCACTTATACTTTTTAGGACAGAACAGACATGTTTTCCGATACCTAAAATTACCTTATCCTCATATTTATGACCAGGTAATCACCCCTATCATGAATAAAATGTGAAATTTTTATTCCCATAAAATTTTCATTTCCCAAGTAGGGAAATTTGCTATCATGAATATCATGCATTTTTTTCTAGTTCCACAAAGAAAGTAAAATAAACAAATTAACACAAAAAATGGGAAAAACGTCATTCAAAAATACATGCAAGATAAGGGGAAATTTCGAATGGGAACACATTTTATAGGAAAAGTTATTCATGATAGCAGTTTTGGGAAATGGGAAAAAATTTTAGGGGAAAAATTATTCATGATAGGGGTGAATGTGTCTTTTCGGTTTAATATATCCTTAGACTAGATACTCTGTAAAGCAGGGAACATTTAAACCGCCATTTAACAAAGAAGATGGGTCGTTAAGCGTCCAATTGTAACTACGCTGCATATACACTGATTTACTGACGCAAAATTTAATTTAAATAAAATAAAAGCTTTAACAAGCCAGAGTTTTAACTACCACTGATAGTTTGGGTATTAGATTTCCTAATAAAGGTTGAGCTCCAAGTTCTAGAAATACTAGAATGCTGCCTAATAACCTCCCTAAGCAAAATGTGTAATTTAGACAGTTTTAATTCACACTGTATTAAAGAAAAAAAAAAAAATAACTAAATGTAATGAAACGAAAAAACTGGAAATAAACCCCCAGAATCATATATTAACTTCACTTCACCTAAAACCTCGCATTGAGGAAAAAAGAAAAATGCGGCAAAAACTTTGCGAAATAGAGAAAGAGCAATAACAACATTAGAAAAGTAGAAGAATCATTTATTAAAAGAAAAAAGAAACTGTAAACGTTGTTTGAGTGAACGGCGGAAATGATATTGTTTGGCAAAACTTTTTTCTTCTTCATCTTTCGTTCAAAAACTTCAACTTTTATTTTTTTCTTAGACGAAAATATATTTTATCAGCTTTTTCAAAGTGTGATTTACTAATACATTTTAGTTTACTATTTTATTTTGGCTTAAACTTGCAGATAAATCATCTTGCAATGGCTCTAGTTGGCAAAACACACTCCCAAAAGTAGAAAGAAAGCATTGTCTCTACTCATTTGGGAAACGACAAATGTTTTTAATGAATTTACAAAACTAAAAATGAAGCAATACGAAAATAAGAACATACTTTTAATAAGCTGAGAAATATTCCCAGTAAATTTCAACTTTTGCTTAACTTTAACTTTGTTTCAAACATTTATTTATACTTTTTTTTGTGTGTGTTTTAGTTTCGAGCTTGAAATTAGCTACACCTTTTGGGAGATAAGCGAAAAAAACTGAAGTTAACAATTGTTTGTACACAATTATTTATGCATAAAATAAAATGAATGTGTTTTTTTTTTCTAACTAATAAAGACTGTGAAAGCTACACAATAAAGATTTTATTTGAGAGAAATAAGATAAGAATGTATTAAAAAAAAAATCATTTAATTGTTTTATTTTTAAATGTAAAAATGTTAGTATGTGAACCTAATTTTCGCAAAATTGTAGTAGAGTTTTCTATCATTACTGCAACACGTACAGACACGTGTTGAGTTTGTCTCGTTCAAAGAGAAGCAACTTTGAATGATAATCTCCCAAAAAAAAAAAAAAAAAAAATATTTCTTTTGGGTGAGAGTACGGGAGTTTCGGGGCAAAAGTTTAACAGCTTTGTATGTTTCATTGCAGCCTTACGGATTACTGTAGAGAGCTAGAGACCATGCGTGAGACAAAGAGGCTGCTGAGTCACAGGAGAGTGAAGTCCGACAGTACTATTAACTTCAGTAGGAAGAATATTTAGCTATATTAAGGTCTAATGATTTTAAAAAATTAACACTGATAGCCAGTGATTCCTGTGGAGTAGGAAAAAAACGGAGAGACACATTCCTTGCGAATGTCCCGCTGCGTTGTTAGAACCTAAGGACCTGGGTAAAATCAAACTTACATTCGATTCAATAATAGCCTAGGTCTGAGTTCGTAGGGAGCAAGAGCTAAACGAAATATCTTTTTGGTGGTGGTATGCAATTGGCATTTAATAATTAAAAATGTTGCAATAAATCATCCCTCACAAGGAAATAGATATTTTTTGGATTGATTTGAGTAAACTACTCGCATTCGTTGAAGAACGTCTACTGACTTGTTCGTATTTGTGCGACTGACTACTGGAATGTTCACTTCAGTTTAATGGTGATGTATCAGTATCAAAAAAACAGAGTTCAAAACTATGTATATTTTTAAGTATAAAGATATATAACAATCCCGAGTGGAATTGAGCGATCAAACTCGTGAAGGCAAGGCCTTATTATAATTTAAGCCTTAAAAACTTTAATTTACAAAGCGATTTCTTTACAAAAGGACGACTGCTGTGACCAAAAGCTCAATGAATTTCAGCAAACAAGGCTCTGAGAGATCCATAGTTGTGCTAATTATACTAGCAAAACTTTTAATAATCGTTCGAATTTTAAAAAATATATATAGTTAAATAAAAACTTTGATTTGTATTCAACAAAATAACTCTTTTTTTATATTTGATTAACAATTTAAATTAATTGGCAAAATTATCTTAAACTCAGCAGGTTTAATTAGAATTTGTTTTATGACATGATAATCAGTTTAATGAATTAATATATTTTGCATTTTAATGCTTGAATTGAAAACTATAAAAACACTGTTTAATATGTCATTAAGAGATTTTAGATTTTTGCTTTGTTTTTTCATAAATGAAATTCAATTAATCAATGTTTTTAAACGTGTTTTAATATTTGAAATAGCAGCATAAAGACAAGAAGTTTTCAAAAATTTTTGAAGGTAACTTCTTTTCATTCGGGCAAAACAAACTACATATAATTTTTGTAGACTTTACCTTCACAGTCACCACATTTTTATACATTTCAATCCAAGCTTAAAAAAAATAACAATCAAAAGAAATTGTTTTATATTCACTTAATAAAAAACACTTGTGTCTTAAATCAACAATCAATTAAAATCCATATTTTGTTGTTTTTTTTTAACGTTTGCTTTGTGATTGTGACTTGGGGGCATATTCAGAGAAATTTATACAAACTTCAAATGTGTTTTAATTATCATTTTTCCTACAAAAATTTTCTTACAAAAGAATTTAAACTCATATTATTTGCTTTTAATACATACTAGTATTAATGTTTGTAAATATAATTGAAATTTATGTGTGAATTTACTGTTGAAAAACGTATGTATATTTGCACAGCCAAAAAAGTTCACAAAAGGTTAACGATCAGACAGAATTTCATGATGGTGAATGTTCAAAAAAAAAAAAATATAAGACGATGAAGTGAATGTTTAAGAAAACAATAACAAAATTTGAGTATTGAAAATTTGTTTTTGTGTTTCGTTAACAATTTACCGTCCGATACGCGTAGTTAATCCTCCCGTTAATTTTGTATTGATAATGTGTATGGAAACCAGTAGTTATGGCTACGGATATTTTTTCACAAACATGGGTTTTTTGTTAACTATATATAACAGAAATTCTCAAAGAAATAAGTCTGCTACAAAACACAATACATTTGCGGTTTTCACGCTTCGTGTTATTAAGTACCATTGTAGATCTTGGAGAGATATTAAATTTAATAAATCTTGATAAATTTAAAACTAAGCAACAACAAATCTCATACATTTTTAATTTACTAAATTAAAACCTCTGCAATGCCAAAAACAGTAGTAGATTTACTAAATGTAGTAAGTGGATTTATTTACAAGTATGAAACAGCTGACAGATTTGGCGTCACATTGTTTTTTGCTTACATATAATAAAGTGAATTGTAAACATTTCTTAAATTTGCAATGTAAAAGACTTTTGGTTTGAAACTGTTTCAACTGTTTTACAATACCAATCAAAAAGTCGCTCACACTTAGAATTATTATATTTAAAAGTATTTTAAATATAATACGAAGTGTGAAAACCGCTATTAACACTTTTTTACCGACACATTTGCAATTTGGTTGCTTCCACCGTTGCCGTTTCTATGTTTTTTTTTTATTATCAATAAAGTTTTCTTTACTGAGGAGTCAGTATGTGGATAACTATTGCCATTTTATAACGATTTTAAAAGTATTTAACTGGTCTCCAAGTATTGTGAGAAAGTATTCGTAAAAATTTGAGATACTGTAGATCAGTGGTGGAAGAGATAAAACAAACTCACTTTTTTAATACTGTTCAATGCTCCTTTATATTAGTTCTTTATTATTTTTTTTTTCTTAATTTTCCTAGCGTTTTACTAGTACAGTATTTTTCGGTTAATTGCACATCAAAATTTGCACAATTTTTTGTTCAATTAACCGGGGAACCAATTAACCGATACCCGTTTAATTGAACAATTCGTTCAATTACAAGAACCCTATTTAATTGAACAGTTTGTTCAATTACAGAAATCACGCATAATATGAACTATGTACTAATGAATTAAAAGAAATCGCATATGTGCACTTTAAGTTTTTCAAAATATTTTTTTTTTACCTCAAACGAAAAAAAACTGCAAGTAACAGCAAAAAATTTACATATGTATATGTGTATAGTAGAGATGCCACCCAGTGTTTTTCACAAATGATGTCAAATATGTATTTGCGAAAATGCCAGATTATATTTCAATGCAATTAACCGGGTAAAAGTAAGAGCAAATTTATTTTTGATGACATGAGTTTTGAACGAATTAAGCGGGAAGGAAAATCAATTAACCAGGTTCAATTATTCGAGGAAATTAACATGGTGTTCGAATGCAATATTTTTTTTGCCCGATCATGTGGTTCAATTAAGCGTAGAAACCAATTAACCGTAGGGTCAATTAACCGAAAAATACTGTATAGAGAACTGCTAAAAGAACTGTGGCCAGCTGGCTCATATTTTACATGACATATGCTACATATGTATGTATATCCTGATTATTACACACAGTCACGCCGCTATAAAGTACCAGACTGGAGCCTACACCAATTCGAATTTTGCCAAGGAAAGACAGAAATCTTTATATGAGTTGGCGGGAGATTCAAACGTGACCATTAAATGGGCCCATAAACTTCGATCCTATCACGATAAAAATTTCGGCAATGGGTTAGTTAAAATGGCGAAAAAAAACTCTAAAATAAAGACATTGATGCCCTGTGACACACACACACAAACAGCGCGTACATCTAAAAAAACACACACAGCCACACACAGAAAAGACAGCTTTCGGAGCCCACTTGTAACATTTCGAGGAGCTTATCGCTTCGTTTGAGTACAAGAAAAACGAGAGAGCTCTAGGAACTTAACAGATCTAGTATTACGAAGATTGCATCACTTATCAGTGGATATAATAAGCGAGTGGGTTTGCCTTTCAGTAACTTATGTAGAGATTGTTGAAATGAGGATGAGTAGCAGACTGTGCAGACACATGCGGTACCTGTACCGCTCTACAGTACCTTGGTCAAAGGATTTTGCATAGTGAGAGCTTTAGTCACCTTCTACAAAACTTCAAAAAGACACTTGAGATCGCTACTTTTGATATTGGGAACTGAATTCATAGCACGACAACAGTCAGCCTCTCCCTCTTTACTCTTCTGATTATTCACCATTGTGAACTTCTAGTCTTAAACATTTTTCCCTCCGTTCTCCTCTTTATCACCTTTTTCCAGGTTTGTGATAAAGGTTTCCTGGCCTAAGGGTTAAAAGTCTTTCCGTCTCACTTACCAGTAGTCTAACTAGCTCACCTGGCCTATTAACAAATGGCTTAAACATTTTATTTTGACACTATTTTCTCTATAGGTTCCAACATATTTTTTAAAATGTACTCAAACAAAAAAAAATAATTTTTAATATTAGCATTTAATTTAATATAGATTATAGTCCGATATTTAGAACAAAGTTCTATAATAATAGGTAGTACACCGAACTTCTAGGCTGCATCAAGCAAAACTACAAATGAGTTATAAAAATCTATTTTTATGGATATATGTATCTAGAGTTGCTTACGGGGCGTGATACGTGCCGCATCATTATTGGAAAACATATTATCGTACTAAAATCGAACAAGCACAAAACTGCAGGCTTAAAGTTTGCACAATGCCTTGTTCATATTCAAGTAATTTCCACACAACCCAGTAGATTTGCCTTGAAATCTTGAACGATTTCGTTCTTTCTACATACATATATTTATATATGGTTCACGGCTAAACCCACGGAGCGCCTATACTGGCTTAGGTGTATGTCGCAAGACATAGGCAAACAAAATCCTAAATTCAACCTTAACTAACCTATATATTTATGCGGGACGTTTGTTCAGATGTGAACACAAGACGATGAAGAATTTGTATATTTAAATTAATGCAAGAAGTGAGTAACTTTTTAAACATTACAAAATGCAAACAGACAGATATTTTTCAATTTTGAAAGAATAATTTAATTTTGGCCCGTTTTCTGTGCGGTTCTCATATGGATGAAAAATTAATTCCAAATATTCAGTAGCCGGAGCGAATCAAAAATCTTCGTAATCATACCTACTAGAAATTCGTTTCACAATGTCAAAGCTTGTTTAGGCAAAGTTTCGAATTTTCATCTGCATAGCGATATTAAAAGAAAAAAACGTATGTACATATATCTGCCTAATAAAATTTTAAACGACCAAACTGAAGACGTCTTAAAAAAGTTTTTAAAATTATGTTTTGAATTTTGAGCAAAACTAATGCAGGAAAAAGTATTATTTTATTTATTTATTTGTTTGCTCATTCCATTTGTAATATAATAAGCCGTTTAGGACAAATAAATATTGTATATTACATAGTTTGTTTAATACCCAAGTAAATTTTGATTAAGTTCATACATAAAACCAACTACAATAAATTTTAATTAAAATGCTATACATTCACGCAGTCTTATAATTCGTTAACGGCTACATTATCTACACTATATCTCTACACCTACCATAGGCAAAAAAAAAAATAATAATTTATTTAAATTTAAAATTAGTCCAGTGAGGGACATCAGAAAATATAAAATAAATAGAAGTGTCAAGTTGGGGTATTTTATCTAACCTGGAAAAAATGCTTGTTTAATTTTAGCTTAAAAACATTATTGGTTTGCCTAAAATCCGTAATTCTCATGGCAAGCGGTTCCAATTTCCTATATTCCTAGCTAGCAATGATTTAAAAAACAATGCCTTGAAAATACTGGGATAAATAAATTATGGATTCCTAAGACGAGGTGATAAATGGAAGGTATTATATAGTATTCCAGGTTTTTTTGTTTTCGATCAATTTATGCATCATAAGCAAATTCCGAACCCATGCAAAATTATCAAAGGTATGTCGTAAGAATTGTTTTACAAATGGTTTACAAATAATACATGATCTCTGCGACGGACGTTATAAATAAACCTTACAATGCCATTTACTAAAGGTTTTATTCTATTCAATAGGTACGCAGAGGTACCTGATACAACCTCCATTGCGTAGGTAATCTGTGACATCAGCGCGGCCCAAGCCAAACGTTTCTTAACATGCCAGGGTAAAAAAAATTTGTGTGTTATAAATTCTCCGAAGAGAGTACCAAATTCTACCAGATAAAACGTCGATATGATTACCGAACGACAGCTTATAATCAAGAATCACACCTAGACACTTCTGATGGTAAAAAAATTGCACTATATGGCTGTCAAAAAATATTCTAGGAGCGAAGGTAATACGGGAATTGTAGCCAAAGAAAATAACCTTAGTTTTGGACGGATTTATTGATAAGAAATGTTCATTAGTCCAAGGGAGTAGAACGTCTAGACAAGAATTTATGTTAAACTCTAAAGCTCGATCAGTCCCAATATCTCCATGAAATAGAAGGAAAACATAATCCGCAAAAAGAAAGGCAGAGCAAGATGAGGGGTCGACAGCATTAACAAGGTCATTAAAATAAAGAATGAATAGAAGTGGCCCTAACACCAAGCCTGGTGGAACACCAGGAGCACTTTCAATATTGACTTTTAGATCAGATGAGGCGAACTGCGAGATTTACCAATCAGCTTCGATTATTTGTTATTTTTCAGGAACGTTGTTATATAAATTTCTTTTTTTTTTGCTTAGAATTTTCTATTAGAATTGTTTTCTTTTAGCAATTCTTAGTTTATGGAAGAACAACATATAACACACATTTCTGGCTTTGTTTCTCTTAGAGAAAAATAAAAATTTCTTAAAGATATCTTCTATAGTGTAAACCAAGGCTTGAAAACCATGCTTATGCATGCTGGCCTGTTAGAATGAAGTTGCGACAAACTGGCAATTGGTATTTCCTACACTTTTGGAAATTTTTTTTAATATATACATACATAAATTAAAAATTGCTAAACACAAACGTTTAAATTCACTCTCTAGTCACGATATATACATATAGGCAAGTAGCCTGTTCACTAATTATACTATCTCCCCAGTGTATATTTTCCACAGTAATACATATCACATTCATACATACATATTTGAATTTCTTAACAAATAAATTAATACAGATGAGCAAATAACTCATTAAGACTTTAATCATTTTAATACCTTTTAGTTTGCCATTGAACATTTCTTTCTCGGAAACAATTAAAGTAATTGTTAGTACATAAATATGTATGTAAGTATATTAATTAGTTTTGCTGCACTGATGTATTATTTCTTTTCTATAAGTTGAGTGTATTTCTTGCTTTAATAAATTCACTTAATATTTTTACACTATTTCACAAATTGCAGAGACCGCAGAAATATTCGTACAAGGTTTTTAGTTAATTTTTTTTATCTTGTTTATGATTTTTATTTTTCTATGTGTTTTAAAAACTGTTTTTTTTTGCTGTGAAACTAATATTTGCACAACTTTAATTTTTTTTTCGTGATTTAAGTTAAATTTTTTGTTTCTAAGTTGGTTTTTTCAGATAAAACTTTGTTTTTTTCTCTCATTAATTTTGCTTTGCTTCCAAGATGTTTACTTTATATTTGTATTGCACTTTTTGCTAAAATATATGTATGTATATTTTCCAAACAACTTGAGAACTTTTTTTTACTTTTATCAGGAGTAAACAAATTTTAAAAATAGTAAATTTCTAAAAATATTTTTGTTAATTGAAAACATTTAATTTAGTTTGTTTTTCAAAAAAACAATTTATTTAGTTAATAAAAAGCTTTTAAATTTTATAATTTCTTTTAACTTTTATTTTGCCGCACGTTGTTGTATATGACTTCGTATCTGATGTTAGACTAACTTCAGCTGTGCGAGACGGTTGACGAAGTATTTGATTGTGTGTATTTTGTTTTGTTTTGTGCTCTTGTTGTTTTTGCGTTTTTCGTATTGGTTTCTACCGGGTATATATTAAATGCTTTGTAAAGGCTGTCGTACTCAGAAAAAAAACACTGAACCTAAACTAAAACTAAAACATACGTTCCAATTGTAAGTGATTTTGCTTTGGGTTTTTACTCAGCGTGTTTTCGCTTGTGGTTGTTTTATTTTGTCGGCTGGTTTGCTTTTTGCCTTCGTATTACAACATTATTCATTGATGTGCTTGTTGCCTCTTGCACCGCCACTCAAAAAAAAAAAAAAAAAACTTTAATAAAAACAAAAGCTATAACTCACGACTGACTAACATTTCGTCAACCATCGTCTGTTTCCTTTAAGCAGGTTTGTGTGTGCGTGTGAGTATTTTGTATGGAAAATAAAAATGTTACGTTCATTTGTGGGTTAAATTCTCAGAAATTGGGCATGAGAGAACAAAGTTGTAATATTTTGATTGGGCATTTAATAAGAGTGTGGCTGATTCCGCGATTTTTTTTTTGTACATGCAAATGAAAAGAAGAGAATGGTGAGGGTTATACCTATAAAATAAGATTTTAGTTGCTTGATAAAGGGGTAACTATAATATGGATAATCTTTTGTCCAAATTTAATGGAAAAATTCTTAAGAAAATAGATTTTACCTTTTGAATGACCATAATGTTTGTGTACGAACCTAAATCTTGTGATAATTTAATATTGAAAAGCACCAAAAACGTAATGGTAAATATTCCATTCATTCCTTTCTGCTTGTGTTGAAGTAAGTAATATTAAAAAAAAATGTTCCTATTTTTTATTTTATATTTATTTTTTATTGATCTTTTATGACTGTAGAGCGGAGGGCACAACAAGCCTATAATGGCTTAGGTGTAAGTTGCAAGATACGGGCAAACAACCACTCCAATCAACCTAACCTAACTTTTAAATGAATGAATGCTCACATAAATATATACTCCCACACATACAGCTAATTCCTTGAGAAAAGTGCGGTCAAAATCGTACTCTGCTTAATCAAATAAAACTTAACTAAACTCAACGGAAACTTACCATATATTAGGCTGTGCACATTAGATTAAGTGTATTCGCACACATTTTAAATTTTGATTAAGCATGACATGGTTTGGCCTTAAGGCTGTAAACAGAGTATTGAAAAAACACCTTTTTGGAAAACTGTCACATAAGTCGAAAATGTCTATTATTCATTGAATAATAGACATTTTTAGAATACTACTTTTAGAGAAACATCGGTTAACCGATTTTTGTTCTCCACTCCCGGTTTCTTAATAAAATATTTGTTTCTTACAGTTTTCTTCAGTAAAATTATCTTTGTTTACACTAGCACTAGTCAAATGACGGTGCCATTTCCTAACATAGTAAACAGAAAGTATATGTAGAACCAGTAATCATTCTTCTTACTAAAATTTCTACTTATTAAGTAAAGTTTTCCATAGATTAATTTATTAAGAACCAAAGTAAAGAGTAAAAATGTAGTAAAGCTCCCATTTCAAATCCTTTTTTTTAAATGCCAAATTTTTGATATGAGATTATAAAAATATATAAACAAATAGTCTTAATAAGGCATTATTATTATTAGATTTGGCTTAAAGGATATCTGAATAAAATAAACCGTTTTTAGAAAACGGTTTATTTGTAGATATTTATTATACGTACATATTATTAAATATCAATTTATTAAATAACAAAAATTCTTTAGAGTTTTCCGAAAGGTTTTCAGAATATCTTCATCATTGAAAAATTTGTTTTTAACAACTGGTTACTTTTTAAAATACATATTACTTAAAGAAAAAAAATTATTGTTTAAGATTTAAGTAAGAATATCTTCATCATTAAATAATTTGTTTTCAACTACTGGTTACTTTTTAAAATATTATTTAAATAAAACAATTGTTTAAGATTTAAGTTTTTAGCTCGTTTTTTTAATTTGTCAGAACATTTGGAATAAATAATGTACGTTCGCTGAATATCGATGTTGGGATAAATAGTTAAAAGGAAATCATATTAAGTTTGCACTCATCTGACCTTCTTAAGTTTTTGCTAAAATACATGAAATCGTCAGATAACTTTTATGGTTTTTTGAGTCTGTATGACAGTTATTATATAATTTATGTGACGAAGTGAACTATTGGTCTTGGCTTACTAGCAAATAAATATTTATGTAAAGCTATGGATCTTTTTTCAATTACTTTTAAAACAAACTCATCTATAAATATGTTGTCATTTAGGAATTAAGAAAAATTGCTTTGGCTTAAGTGAATTCGCCTTATAGTAAATATGTAAATAAGACCGAAGTTATTAGAAAATAATTATTGACTTTTACACACGAAAAACAAAATCGATGAATCGAAAATTTAAAAAAATTATTTTAAAACCCGCCAGTTAACGCACACAGAAAACCGGCTGGTCGAATTATTTAGAAGTAAAAAATATTCGAAATCGCTTAGTCTTTTGAATTGAGAAAACTCGTTTAACCGGTTTCGATTACGGTTTTCGTATAATACAGCTCTATGTGCCTTCACTGAAGCAACTGTTTTTCAAGCTAACTTCAGAATTTTTATACGAATTCGAAGAGAACTCGAAGGGATTTTACACAAAGTAGTAACATACAAAAATAATTCATAAAACTGGCTAACATATTACACATTAATGTTTCTAGGCTTAAGGTAAATTCGCCAGCAAAAAAATTTATTTATTTAGAACTTGATTTACCTCTTCCTCTGACTCTGACTCTGACGTTTTAGATAAAAATTTTGCTTTAGGTTGCGTTATATGGGGCTGTTCTACAAATCACGTGCTTTCAAAACATGCGATTGTAGGAATCCAAACTGCTTTTCGTTCAACAAGATATTTGCTAAAATGTATTATAAGCCTCAAGTTTTTTTTTTAATTCAAAAATTCTCACTAATTTACCTTTAAAAACCCTTATTATTTTATTTGCAGCTGAAAGTAAAAATAAAAAATAAATAAATGTATTAAAAAGAAATTGTTAGCTTTTATAATTCTTAATCAGGTTTTTGCTCAAGCTCCAAACTATTATTTAGAGTTGCTATTAAACAAGAAAAAAAAATAGCAAAATTTGGCATGATGTTTTGAAATTATGAAATTTAACATGACTAAGTTCAAATGGTGACTTTTCAATTGCTGTAATTAACGTTACTCATAAATAATAATTGTTTGAACCTAAGACTGATTCACTATAATAAGTGTTCATAAAATTCATAAATCCTTCGAATTGTCCTGAAGAAGCTATCCGAAGGAGAGCGAAATATTGACAAAAATAATTACTCAAATTCTAAAAGACCTTAAGCTCAAATAAATATATAAAATAAATTTAATTTTAAATTAGTTTACATGTTTATTATTAAACAAATGAATAAACAAGTAGCATGCGATTTCATATTTTGTTAATGAAAATACTTATTTCGTTGATATCGAGTTTGCTCATATGTCGTAAAAATTTTTAAAAATATAAGGAAAATTGTAATAAAACAATATATAAGAATGTAATTAGAAGAAAAAGTGGGGACAAAAATACATCTGCATGAATAAATTTAATATTGTGTGTGATATGCTGATAGCATATATACAGATGCTATTGCCATTTCGTCGATTTTCAAATGTGTAATTGACCTCACTGTTCTTACTTAGCTATTTCCCAACTTAAGTCCTTAAGTCTTTTGTGTTTTGGTGGTTGCTAAGCAATACTTTGTGTTCTTTCAAATGCCTGAGTTTTTTTTTTCTCTTTTGAAATTAATTCTGTTTTATATGCCACCCGCTATTTCGCCTCATCAATTTATTTATTGTATATGTGTATAATACACTAAATGACTATAAGTTATATGCACACACTCTTGATTTTATATACTAATTGTACATATACACATCATGTGTATGAAGTATATAAATTCCTACATACATATACATAGACACGTTTTGTGTATGCACTTTTGTGGGTATTTACGCTCCAACCAAGCAAATCGGCTTTTTATATTCTTATTGTATATTTTTCTCATTTTAGGTTTTTTTTTATCATTATTCATCTATATTTTTGTACTTGTGCATCTGTGTGTCAGCAAAGGTGTAGCCACAATTAATTGTCTTTGAAAGAGTTTTATGATTTTTTTTCTTGCCGTAGTTTGCTTGCATTGACAACATTGATAATAACAAGTCGTGTTTGCACTTACTGTAGTCTGCAGAGCTCATATAATTTTCATCATCATTGTATTTGTTTTGGTTATGCAGTTCGTTAATGAGTGAACTCTTTTTTTTCTTGAGTTCTCTTTTAGTTGCATTTAATGAATGCTTAGTAAACCGCTATTGAAGGGAGAGCTCTTTCAATAGTGGTTAGAACGAAAACACAATGTAGTTGCAAAAATTGTGTTTGCTTTTCGTGTGGAACGTATTTCTCATTATAATTGCATGCTCTTTAAATACATATGTATAAGAATTTTAAGGCAAAGGAAATTACACCAGTAAATTTGTGTTATAGTTTAAAGGTAAGAGGTCAAACTACAGCACCAACGTCAAGTTTTGATGTTATTGAGACATAAAAAAATATATAATCCAAAAATGTAGGTAGGTATGTGGAAGTATTTTTAAAATGACTTAATTTTAAAAGGCTAAATATTTTTAAATATCACAAAGGCTTTTTAAGTCTCTGTCCTCAAAGAGTGATAACGGGAAACTTTTTATTGCGGCTTCGGCGACTGTCCGTGTGTCAGTGTGGCCATTGTACAAAACGTTAAGAGCTACAGGATATGAAAATAAATGAAAATATTAAAAACAACAAATGAGTGAAAACTAAATGATGCCCCCATGCAACAAGCTGTGAAAACCAGCTGTAACTCCCGAGCCATAAGAAACAGAGACTTTCGCACAAGATATGTATGTATTTCTATGGGCTTTCCGAAAATGTAACAAAAATATAGGCTAATGGCCAATTTTCGAGTTGATGATAAAATGCCATTTAGCTTTCATTTGAATTTAATTTATTTATTTATTTTTCCACCACTTATTTGATTGTAACTTAAATGAACAACTCTGGCCATTTAAAGCTCATTTATATTTTATATTAGTCATTTATTAGTCATATGATTATTGTTCCTGATGTGTTAAAAAAAGTAAACAAAGCATACACACAGATGCATGTATGATATTTTGCCTCAAGCAGTATCTTTAAAATAAACTTTTAATATTGTGAATAACAGTAGCATGGCAAGAAATACGCATAATATAATCTTTACACGGTTTTATATAAGAACGTTTTTTCATTGCCGGTAATAAAATAATTATTTTCATTCAAAATCATTTCCTTCCTATAAAAAAAAACAGCTGTTGCATGGCAGGACTTCCCTAAAATTTGGAAATGAAAAGGTGTTACCATATTTTTGATGTAATTAAAAGCTAACACTTATTTACGATGCAAGAACTGACACTACATTTAAATTTAAATATATCCTAAATTTGAGTAAAAGTTAACCAATTTCACATTTAAATATCAAGTCAAAAATTGGCCATAAGGGTTGTTCCCATACAAGAAATTGAAAACCAATTGTAACCTTGAATCGTAAGGTTCAAGATAAATAGATATTTGGTTTTTATAACAACAACCACGAAAATTAACAACATGATACAATTTAAATAGTGCTCAATTAAAGGGGCACATCCTTTAGTTTTGAGATTTTTGATAGAACTTTAACTATTTTGATAGAGCTATAACTTATTATAAAAATAGATACTTTAAAAACACAATTAAAAAAAAATAACAAAAGTTGCATAAAAGGTGCCTTCATATATTAACCGGTGCTTAATATATGGAGGCACCATATCTCTATGGTGTCTTGATTAATAATGTGCAATAACATTCTTTTAATACCACATACATACATATATGCACATAGAGCCCCAGATTCACTAATTAGAAGAGGTTTTTAAAACAGCAAACAAACACAAAGAATGAACAAGAAACTTCACCTAAATATATTTTGCAAATGCTTTTTTTTTTTCTTTTACTTTTGATTACTATCTTTTTAAAACTATTTTCTTTTAAGCTGAGGGAGTGTAATGCAAAACTTATCAAACTATTTTTTTTTTGCCTGAAAAAATTTCCTACCAATTTCACGCCTTAATTATGCCTTTAGCCAAGCAGGTGGTTTAATTCCCACCAAAATAAATAGTTTGTGATCGGTCAACAAACTTCCTCTGTATTTTAAATATTTATAGAAAATAGCATGTGTATTAAAACAAGAATAAAAACAAAAAGAAATTGGTAAAAAACAAGTAAAAATATACTTCTACTTCTTATGAAGGAAAATAATTTAACAACCCTAAAATCGCAATAATAGGCCTAGAAAAATATCATCATCAACCACTCGACAATGTGTGTTAACAACTGTGGTTGGTAGCAATAGTCATTGCTTTAAGCGTATATATTTTTAAGACACAAACGCAATACCATCCACTAAAACATAATAAATAAAATATAATGAAAAACATACACAATACAACACCTGACGCTAAAAAATAATGGTGAGAAAGGAAAAAACTGCACAAACAAGAATTTAAGTAAACACCTGCAGAACAAGAGAGGGGGAGAAAAAAATAAGAGAGAGGTATTTCCTCTGTAAAAGTAAAGAGAAAATGTTTATTTTTAAGGAGCAAAAGCAGGGTTGAAATAATGTATTAAATTTAACAGTATAATTTGTTGAGAAATTTATGTGTACAACAGAGCAGGGCTGCCAGAAGACGAGCAGATTAGAAGTGTTAAGTCGCCAAACAGAAAGTGCTAAAACAAGTTGCTGTCATGCACTACGTTTATACGTACTGCTTATTCGCGAATAAAATTATGGTGATTAGAAAAATTTGGTGTATAAACAGTAAATAAAATTTTTATTTGTGAATAGCTAAGCCACGAAAACAAGTACTGATTAAAAAGCTATTCGCAAATAAAACACAAAAAGTTGCCACTTTTTTTATATCGGTTTTAAAGTTTTCTTCGATGTGACACACGAACAATCATATGACAGAAAGGAAATAGTTTACTAAAAATTGCACGAAAGCAAGTCTGCGCCTTCCTCTTTCACTAGCGATTACAAAAGTTGCATGCCTTTTGTTGAACCGTTCCTGCAATATTTCGTAGCTTTTCTGCATTAATTGAATTGTAAGAAACATCATAATTTTTTCTTTCTCCATTATTATTTAAGTAATCCTGTCTTTTTCTAAACATATGTTGTGCTTAACAGTGTTACCAATTAGTTACATTTTCACCATCTGGCTTCACTAAAAAATACAAATTTTCTGCATTCGCATTGACGCATAAACACTGAGTTATTTATTTGCGAATAGTTTTTATTTTTGAATAGGCTAGGTATAAACGTAGTAATAGAGTACTAGTTTTGATCAAATTGATTTTAATTAGTTTATTCAAATTCGAAATCGAGTCTACTAAAGAGTTAATTAGCATGAACGAAATGTTGGCGGCTGTAAGAGACAGAAAACATTAATAAGGACCATTTTTGGACCTAAAATTAATTTCAATTAGCTCTTAAAGCAGATAAATCAATAAGTTAATTGTTGAAAAAAAATTATTAAATTAATTATTTACTCCCTAATTCATAAAAATTATAACAGGCTTATAAGACTGTTATTTGACATATTTGTATGGGAAATCTGTCAAATAAGAGCTTTATAAACCTGTTATAATTTGTATGAATTAGACGGTTAAGCTCTAGACCTTTGTTTTTTTCTTTTTTAATAAAAAATAATTGGAAACAATTATATAAATATATTTATTTTCAATATTTCGCCAACGACTGGTTAGCATGTTTAGGAAAATAATTATAAAATTAAAAAAATTAAAAATAAAAAATGGCAGACTAGTCAAAAACACTTCAATTGAAACAAATTTTCTTAACTTCTAAGCCTTTGAATATAGCAAAGTTGTACAGCTCCTTAAGTCTAATTTTTGAAACAAACAAATAGTTGATGTTGCTAATTTAAATTTTAATAGCTCAACTTCGGTTTTGAGCATAAAAAATTTATTATTTGTTAATTTTTAAGTTTCCATACTCATCAGAGTGAAATGGAAAACTATTACCGAGACTTCCACGTCCGTCCGTCCGTCCGTCAAAACGTCCATTATCCAAAACGGTAAGAGCTAGAGAGCGAAAATTTTCACAGGACGTTGTCGTACTTTGCCGCTACAACAAAAAATACTAAAACCAACAACAAATCGAAAACTACCAGGTGCCCCCATACAACGAAAAGTAACAATTAGCTATAACTCTCGAACCGTAAAAGATAGAGAGCTGAAACTCGCACAGTGTATATATATATATATATATATATATATATATATATATATATATATATATATATATATATATATATATATATATATATATATATATATATATATATATATATATATATATATATATATATATATATATATATATATATATATATATATATATATATATATATATATATATATATATATATATATATATATATATATATATATATATATATATATATATATACAGATGATCTACAACAAACGCTAAAAATAACAACAAGTCTTACACTACCAGGTGTCCCTATACAACGGAAAGTAACAATAAGTCGTTACTCTCGAACTGTGACGGGCAGAGGGATGAAATTCGCACAGAGTATGTATTCCGACATGCCTTTCAACAACAAATAACAACAACAACAACAGCAGCAAGTAGAAAACTACTAGGTGTTCCCCTTACAATGTAAAGTAAGAATTAAATGTAACTTTCAAGCTGTAGAAGACAGTGAAATGAAATTTATACAATACCAGCTGACCCGGCGAACGTTGTTCTGCATTCAAATTTATTTTTGACTGCAAGTCTGTTTCCGTTGCAAAATCGTGATAACAGACGTTGTCCTGCATGATATTTCAAGCGATTAGGATATTAAACAAAGTATGAAATGAAAAGTAAATAATACAATAATAACATCAATTTTTTAGAAAACAAATCGATTTGATATAGAACAGCTCTTACCCGGTGCTCTTCGCCACACCTAAATCGACTAAAACTCTTTTTTTTTGGTTTTTGCATAACGCGCAAAGATACACACATTAAATTTCTTATGTGCACCCTCCACACCGACCCCAAACACCCTTGAAAATTTCATTGAAGTCGGGCAAGCGTCTAGGAGGAGTATGCGAACAGGAACTTTTGCCACTTAATTCTATATATATATAGATATGTATTCACCACATAAGCCATTCCATACATACCTTACACATACGTACGGAACCCTAAGTGTGCGATCCAGCCTCGTACTTGACTGAATTTTTTCATTTCTGTTAAAATCAAGCATTTTATTTTCTTTTTGTTTTATAACGTTTTACTTTGAAAAATTACTGAAATAATCGCTTGTTTTGTACAGCTTAATGTAATCGGAAGTGGATTGGAAACCGAGAAAAATGTTCTTTGTTGTTGTGAAATCTAACAGTATACGGTTTCTGTAGTGAAAAGAATTTTTATATTTTTCATTTTATGAAATTTTATATTTATTGTTCGAAATGAACGCTAATTTTAGTTCGTTAAGGCAACCAATACCTACCGAATCCACTTCCGATAAGATTGAATCTTAGGATACCCCTGAATGAAACTACAAAAGCGGCAAGACTTTGGCAACCTATAACTTGATAAATAAACATGTTACAAAAAACTATTTGGCATAGACTTTCATGCATAGTAGGTGTATAGTTGTTCCAAATATCAAGTTATGTTTTCACAAATAATGTCCGCTACGGTTATGGGAACATAATGAATACAGACCACACAAATTTTAGCGATGTCATCAGATTTCACGAGTTTTAAAGATGTTGCCAAATTCAGCAACAATTTTAGCAAAACTTACACTCGTAACTTTATAGATTACTGAGTTACGCAATAAGCCTGCAGTGCTCAATATACATATGTATATGTGTCGTTACTACACTCATCAGCAGTCTTCATAACTAAAAGCGAGTTCTGATTAAATTTCGAAATAATCTTATAAATAAATATGTAAATGTGTTGCTATATTTGTGTGTATAAATAATACATATTTAATTTATATAAAACAAATTATACCATCTTTTTGATTTCTTGGAAGAAGGACAATAAAACCCCAAAATATACGAAATCATGCAATAAACAATTTATATTCAAATTATCGTTAAAAATTAAACTAGACTTCATCATTTATTGTCAACAAAATGAAAAATGAACCAAAAACACAAATGCTAAATACAAAATGTCATAAATTTTTAATAAATTTTTTGCTTAGTTTTCCTTTATTTATTTTTTTCTTAGACAAATTGCATTTAGGTTCTTGTATAAATTTTATATAACTTGATTTTTGGTATGAAAAATAACAATTTCAACAACAAAAACCATTTAATAGTTATTGATCAAACAGACCGAGAAAAAAACGATTATCATATTTATTACAAAATTACCTGACATATGAAAATAAACCTGCAGTCAAATTATTTGAAATTTATTCCACACAATTTGTTTTTGCCATTTTACTAACGGTGCTTTGCCCACCCTTTCAGGTTTTTCCTTTTCACACACGAGCACACACACACACACACACACACACACACACGCATACACACACATTTATGCATTTACTTCTTTAGCAGTTACTTAAAATACATGCAGTCCTAAATGTCTTAAACATTTACAAGGAATAAAGAAACTAAATATAAGATATGGTAAATACTATACAAATTTTATTTTTTTATTTAAATAAACGTTAAAAAAAAGATGAATAATTTACATAATAAATTGTAGGCGGGATATAATTGGCTTGTTTTTCAGTCAGGCCACTTGATGTAAAAATGTGTGTAATTTCTATTTGCAATATTTGAGAGACGTGCAACGTTAAGGATTGTATCTGAAAAGGGAAACACAACGGCACATGGTATAAAATATTGTGTACATTTTTCTAGCTCTTCCCATAGAACCCGGAGCGCGCAAGGCTTGCAAACAAGATTTCTTCAACATTTTTTTTTTACTGAGAATTGTATTTAATTGGTTTATCTATAATGTAAATGTAAATGTCTTTTTCCAATGAGACAATTGAAAAAGTGTTCCCATTAATATAATTGAGCGCCTCGATGAATGAATTGGTAGAGTGTTCTACTAAGAGCCCCTCAGGTCACAGGTTCGATTCCTGCCGAAGGCTTTGGGTGTTTCTGCAGACAAGCCAAAAGCTTCGCAGTTTTGTGTTTGTTAAAGAAAAAACTCTTTAAAGCATTAACATATTGGCATTGAGTCCACTAAATCCTGCCAAGTCTTTAAAAAAAAAAAAAAATCTTTTCAGGAGTTTTTCACAAATTTGTTTTTTTTTTTCGTTTTAACATTTACAAACAGAGAGGAAATATTAAGGTTAGGATTTCGAAAATAATATCAGCCATACATGAGTGAAGGAAAGCCATGGACACCATATGTGATACTTAGGTAAACAGCTAAATTATTTTCGGAAAACAGCCATAGTTTTTTCAGGGGAGGTCCATGCCATAGAGCTTTGTGCGAGGGAATACTTACATAGAAATATATATAGTGCCAACATATGCACTACCTCTCATAGTCAAGCAGCTTTACAAGCGCTAACATCTTTCTCATTCTAGTCCAGATTAGTTTGGGAATGTTACAAATTTCTTCGGGCACTATCTTTGAGGAACAGACTACTTTTTAGATGGCTACCGGACCAGAAAGGGTGTGAATGTAACGAAACTACGAAGTGTTTAGCCAAAAAAGGGCCACTGTAAGAACTTATATAAGTTGCGAACTGTTACAGACAGCACTCCACGGCACTGAGAGGAGAAAAGGCTAATATTTACTAATAGTCTAGGTCTCGGTCTATAGGGAACAAGAGCTGCACAAAAAATCTTTTTTTTCAGAGATGTAAAATTGGTCCAAAAAGATAATGAAAATAAAAAGGTAATTATCATATAATGGACAGTTTAATATAGTTAAATATAATCTACGTTTCTTACTCTTCAATTGGAAACTACTACTCAATTAGACAGTCACGATCGAACTTAAAACTAACCTAAAAATAACTCAGCTCTTTCAGAATTTTTAAAAGACATTTTTAACTTGTGTGAGTAACAATTAAACCCGCCCGCTGCTCTTTGCCACATGCAGCAGAAATATTATTCCTTATAAAGTCCAGTATTAAGGGCTTAACAAGGCAGCAGGAGACACAAATTCGGAATATTCAGCCTTATTATGAACTCCGAGTGAACATCACTAGTAATGGAAAATCTCCGTCACGAATTCGTACAAAAAGGTATTATGAATTCCGTCGCATTCGAAGAGTGTTGCCATTCTCTTGACTTAAGTTCGAATTAATACAACTAACTTTTTAAATGAAAAACAGATGTGTTTTGTTTACATTCTAAGGATTGTTAAAAATATTTTTCAAAAAATAAAAACGGAAATACATTGAAGTTGATTGCTACAGCCGTTTCAGTGACGGAAGAGGAACAAAAGCTGTAAGCGAATAGAGAGCAAAGTCTTGAGGAATGGTCGGAATTCCCTTGATTTGGATTACAAGAAGTAAGTTGTTAAAATAAATCACAAATTATAAAAATGTGTACATATGTATGTGTTTTCCAATTTTTCGTTTAGTTTTATTAACAACTTCCGGCTGAACACATCTGCACAATTCGATTTCTAATTGAATCTGCCTGGTGTTAGAAAAGATGTGGACGCTGCAATGACTTTTTCGTACCACTTTTTGTACACACATTTAATTCTATACATAAAAAGCGGTTTTTTTGTTTGTTTATGTGGTTGCTTTTGTGTTAATTTTTTGTTTCAAATCAGGACAAAACCAATAAGTATTTTAAAATATACCAATTAATTATTAAAAATTGTTTTTATTCAATTTAAGAACTTCTTTTTAGTTTGTTCTTATTTTTAACTATTTTTGTATTCTCCCGAGAGGAGTTCGTACAAATTTTTGATAAAAAAAAATGCTAAAAGTACGTTTCATGCGGAATTCATAATACCAATCTCCCGAATTTCGAAAATTTCGTAGCTACGTTGGAATTCATGATAGCATTTTTACGGAGGAATTCATAATAAGCATGATTAACTTTTAACGTACATTAAACTACCTGCAAAGCAAAACATTTAGCCAAAATAAACTATTTGGCCTTAGAAACATTTAGTTCAATAGAAATGGCAGTAATAACATTTTATTAACACCTCTATCTTTTGGCAGGCGCTGCAGTCTTGTTTTAAAAAAGTTTTACACAAACTTTGATTTCATTTCATACTGAAATTCTATAGAATTTTTGTAAACCATTAATTTGTTCCATTTTATTTTTATTTATTTCTCTTTTGAACACAATAAATATTTCATGTTTCATTAAAAATATGTTTCGTACATTCTTAAAGCACCAGCATTTGCATGTTAAAAGTTGTTTGTTTGTCAGTGCTCTCGTGTATTATTCTCCATTTGTTATTTATTTATTATCATGACAAATAACAATTATTATAGTTTTTTCTTTCCATAGAAGTTAAAAAAGCAGTACAAGGTTGTTTTTTTTTTTTTCAAAAATTATGATTCCATATTTTTTCAATAATGTATAGAGTTTTACTAAAAGGGATGTACAGGTGTATGAGTGTATTTGCGCAAAAGTGTGAGTGTGCGTGATTTTTTCGTTAACTCTGCTGTTATTTTCATGTAAAATTTTCGTTGACGTGATTTTGCAAAACTAAATAAATATTAAATTGTTATTTTTAATTTAGTTTTTGTTTTATTTGATATTGTTATGCATTGGAAAAAGTAAAGCTGAGTTAAGTGTGTTGTAATGAAATTATTCCCCATTAGATGAATATATTTTTCCAGAATTTTCCATGAACGTATGAAGTTATCATAAAAACCATTTACATAAAACAAGTCTTGAAATTAAAAAATTTCAAGGACTTTTTTGTACCTGTGGACTAGTGAAGATGTTCAGCTGTACTTCAAAGGTCATCTTACATGTGATTCACAAAAGTATAAACTTTTGAAAATCAACTACTGGACCTGATTGAAAACTAACGGCTGTATTCATAATAAAATCTTAATAAGCATTTGAACAACTTTTTAGTTAAAATGATTTTATCTCTAAAAATTAGCAGTTTTTTAAAAACTGTATTCATAATCAAACAACTAAAAACTATTTTATCGCATTTAAAGCCATGATTCACTATCCTGCTGAATCGTACGATCTGTTAAAAATGACATGTGTGTCCAAAAAGTGTGATAGTCTGGACTAAAAGTGTATATGTGTGAAAGACTTTTTGACAAGTCTGTCCGATTGGTTAATCTTTTGAAAATTTCCAAAAACTATCTTTTTCTATTCGATCAGAGTTGCCTTTTCGAAGTGGTTTCCAAAAGTATAATAGTGTGGCCGTTTTGCATGGACTTTTTAAAGTAGGACAGAGTTGTATCAGATTTAGCAAGCAATTTTCAGTGAATGAATCGTACGATTGAGTAGGATAGTGTAACACGGCCTTTATCCAGTATGATCCGTTAGCACTATTATTTTTTTTATTTGTCATTTTAGTGTTAGTGATGCGACATAATAACTACTTTTTTTTTTTTTAGCAATAACCGAATACGCAACAATGCTTAAGTTACATTTAAGAAAAATATTTCTTAAATGATTTAAAGAATTTATTAAAACTCGTGATTTAATTAAAAAAATAAAGCATCTTAAAAGTTAAATGGAGGTAAATTGTTCACACAATTTTTATGAGACAAAAACAAAATTAGTCGAATAATGAGTTTTAGTTTATTTGTTTTGATGTGTTTTTATACCTCTATTGAATTTGATACAAAAATTTAGTGACGTCATCGGGACTTCCGGGAAAACGAGTTCAGCCAAGCAGCTACTAGGAATAGAGTTTAATGTTCATCAGATGATAACAGACCACTAATCAAAAATATGGACCCAAATGACATGTGACACCAACATGATGATGCCACTTGCCGCACAGCCCAGGAACCAGAGTTCTTTTTGCCGGAAAAATTGCATGTTATCTCCCTTGTCCTTTGTCCCATAGACAAAAATTAAAAAATAGATTTTTTTTTCAACGATGCCAGCGTAATGTCGAAACATAACAATAGAATTCCAACAAAATTTATGGAATTTTTAGGAAGTTATCTCCACCAGAGGTTGCTACAAAATTGAAGCAAATGTTTATCAACAAAAACTTGAGTTGAATTTCTTCGAAAAAATGTGTTTAAACTTCAGTTTCTCAAAATGCTATTATTTGGAATCTCAGAAATATCAAGATAAAAATTTTAGTTAAATAGATTTTTCCAAACAAAAAACAAATAAAAAAAAAACAAAAATTTATTTTAATAAAAATTTTTATAAATTATAGGATGATTTCCTTAATTTTGAGCTTGAGGCCCTTTTGTTAATTTTTTTTTATTTTTTTTTTATTTTCCTCTGGAAAATTTCTTCATTAATTTCTTTTCTAAATAAATTATAATTTTATAGTCGTCTCATATCATTTGCAATTGGTAATAATTTTAAAGGGCTTTAAGTTTGATGTTACTTCCCAAAAATGTAGAAAAAAAATTATTAACAAATTTAAAGAAGAAGAAGAAGAAGAAGTTAAGCTGAAGGCTGGGTTTAAAGTAATTTGGGTGTTGATGGGCGTCGTGGTATGTACCCGTAAATCTTCAGTTTCACTTTTCTTGTCTACCTTAGAAATACTGATATTTCCACTTTTATCAACAAAAAAATTTTTCTCAGTTTTAAGCAAATAAAATAAAAAGTGCAATACAATATACAAAATATTTATTTTTCTAATTAAAAATCCTAATTTCGTGAAACTTCATTTACCGTCCAAAAATGAACTTAATTAGGAGACAAATAAAATTTATTATTTTAGATCTAAAATAATAAAATTTTCAGCCGTCTATATGCCGCCAACATTTTGTTGGTGCTAAACAACTCATCAGTAGACTCGAAAAATCTGCAAAAAAAATTTTTGAAGCCCAACTAATTATTCCAAAATTCTCTGATCCTAACTATGTCTCAAGGTCATTGAAACTATGTACCGTCAAATAGAGATGTGTCTGTGAAGCCATGGCGAAAATTTAGACAATAATTTGTTTCAACAATTAATGTTGTAGATCCTTACGCCACATAAAAATCAAAAATATTGATATAAAATCAAAAATATAGTTCTCACAAAACAATCGTTAATAATTTTTACCAGGCTTGAGTTTGATTTTCGCTTCCTCAGATTTGGAAAAGATTTCATTTTGGGAATGAAAATAAAGTGATAAATATTTTTTTAAAGAAGGCAAATAAAGTAAAAATGAAGATTTATTGGCTAGGGTACAACTATAACGGTTTCAGGCCCACTACGATGCAGCCAAATTTCTGCAAACCCTGGTCATGACTAATGCTAGGAACACAATTGGGACGAACGACGAAATTTCGCCAAACACGACGAATACGTTGGTTTTAATTATATGTGTAAATTCGTCGTATGAAGCACAATAGCGAGAAAAACAAAAACATCTATTATAATTGATAAAGTTGTTTACTGTTTGTTCAAAGATAATAAAAACAGATTAAATGAATCAAAGAATTTCAAATTTTGAAAAAATAATTAAAATAAAGAACCTCATGTTCATTATGGTGAAAGCCTTGAAGTTTAACAATTTCAATTATAATTTCACTTGTATTCATTTTCTCAGTTTTTTAATTTTATCTTATTATTGTTGAACAGCTGATGGGGTGACCATATTAAAAAAAATTGGTTGCTAAAAAATTTTGCATTTCAAAAAACAAAAAATTAAACACTACCGACAAACATGTCTTATAATCTAATATGTTGGCTTTTTATTTTAAATGCAAAAAGTCAAAGCTTAGCACTTAAAATGATAACTATTACAGTCAAAATTAACTGTTCTTACTAAAACAAATCGCCATATGGTACTGATTTGTTCGTCGTTCGCCGGCGTAAGAAATAGAAATAAATCTATTTCAAGTTCTGTGCGTACAACGAATTTCGACCGACGCTGTGACTGTGTGCATATTCATATACACCAATGTGTTTTATTTTTGATGGCGAATGTTGGCGGTGAAAAACTCGTCGTTCGTCCCAGTTGTGTTTCTAGCCTAATTGTATAATTGTTAATAGCAGCGCATGGTTCAACTATAAAAAATAAGTTACTGCCATTTGAAAACTTTTTGTTTTATTTACAATTAACGGCATGCTTGTTTAAATTCCCAAAATCAATTGTCAAATTATTTAAACTGAAGAAGTAACGGGTTATCCATTTCGTGGCTACTGGAATGCGACATCTGTCACACTAAGTTGTCTGAAATTGATGAAAATGGATCGCTTAACTATATCACACAATGCATAAAAATTATCAAAACAAACTACAGAAATATCACGAAAAAAAAATGAAAATGCTAAATGTTTTTCAAGCTTGAGGTTGAAAACACATTTAGCATTTTCATTTTAAAACTAAAACGGTCGAAAAATCTACAATTATTATGAAAAAAAAATATTATAATTGTTATATTTACGTTTACTTTTGAAACCGCAAAATGGATAAGCCTATATTTTGTGTTCAGACAACAGCAACAAACATTTTGGAAGCTCTCAACCAAATGTTTTATCAGTAACATGCCTGAATTCTTAGACGTTTTGTTAATTATACATAATATACAAACATACATATGTATGTGTGTACATATCTAATTATATTTTTCTCTCTGAATAATATTCGTATTCGCATGGAAAATTGTATGATATTAACTTTCAAATCAATAGTGGGGCATCGAAAAGTCTAAACATACTGTATGTTTATGCTTACATACATATATATGTATGTATGCACATATGCATATCTCATTGTGTCATAGTTGTTGTTAAATCCATAATCATTCATTAAAAATTATTCTGCCATATGCCTGCACCGCGACCAGCGCTTCAGAACTAACAAAAGCACAGTCTGTATTAATTGTGCTTGAAGTACATATGTTTCATTTGCCGGTCAAAGTGCAATGTCCCTTGTCTTTAACTCTTTTCATATGCTTTTTTGTTGTTGTTGTTGTTGCTCATCGTCTGTTTTTTTTTTCTGTGTTTTTTTTTTTTTTTTTTTTTTTGCTCTTGCATAACTTTTGTTCAGCACTCTCAATACCACACAAAATTTTTTTCATATTCTGTTCCTCTAATTAATGTTTATTGTGTAGATACAAATTTTTATGATTTTAATTTTTCTTGTCATTCTTGTCATCATCGTAATAATTTTCAAAATCGTAATGATGATCATCACAATAATCACCGATTTCTGTTCTGTCGAGCAGAGAGGTATGCGTTTATGATTTTGTTTTGCTCGTTTCATTATTATGATAATTGTCAATGTCTGTTACATTAGTTAAATATTATAAAGCTGACAATAAAATATTATGATAACACATCAGCAAAACAGAGAAATGTTGGATGTATAACAGCTTTGGGACGGAGTGGAACCTCGTAAAAAAAAATTGAGCCTTTCCGACAATAAAGTTAAACTAATCACAGTTATGATATTTATTTTGCCAAACCTTAACAAAAAAGTAATCAGAAATAAATTGTCGCTACGTTTTATATATCTACCGACAGTAGGATCCATGTACAAGGGTAAGTGATAAGATAATATTTTAGAGAAGCAGTTTACAATTTTATGGTTTAGTAATATGTGTAGCATGTACACATTTTGGTTTTCCTTTTCAAGCTGCAATAAAGAGGTTGGGTGAAATATTAAAAAACAATTACACTAATAATTACATAATTACAAAAATAATTTACACTTTGAACAAGTACGAATCGTGGGAACCATTTTACGTTATATGAAGGTTGCTAAGAACAGAAATGTCTAGTAGTATCATTAAGTTGTTTTCTGTATTAAGATGATGTTGAGACATTTTTGGAAGTTTCACAATTTTTGTTAGAGTAATAAAATCTGATGTTAATGTTTAAAATGATAAAAGAATCAATAAACGAATGATTTAATAGCTGAAAGAGTTAGTAAGGCTCATTTATGTTGGTCCATCTGTAAATGAGCCATAGGTCAAGATGGTGGCTGAATGCCAAGATTAATTTAAGCCCTTATGATACTTAATTTTTCTTTCATTAATTGGTATAGGCTTGATAGAAAGGGGCAGCAATTGCTAGAAAGAACCAAATATACGAAACGTAAACAAAACTGACATTTTTTTTAAGTGTTGCATTCTTTTCTTTATTTCAGGAAAGCGCTAGGAAATAAAAATGCCCAAATAAAGAAGCTTTAAATCGCAAAAATTGTCCATAAACTGCTGACACAGCAACATGCAACATTTGAAATGTCAACTTTAAGTTCAAAAATTAAACATTTTTCTTTGACATAACCTGATTTTTTTTATCGATAATTTCAACAAAAATGTTGACTGTTTTGCATTTATCTTAATATAGCTGAACTCTTTGCACATTCTACTATTCCATTATATTTTCACTGTTCTCCAAAACTTATACAATGCGAGAAAAATGTAGTATCATGCGGGCTTTATATAGAAAATAACAAGGAACTCTTATTACATCTACTGGACTTTTGCACAGTTTTTCAGGCGGAAATTCGGTGAATTACGTAGTGTATTAGGGAGCTTAATGAAATGGGAGGGCCAGGACCTGTGAATATATTCACGGATAGTCAAATGGCCATTACAGCGATCACAGTTGAGCGCATTAAATCACAAACAGTTTGGGATTGCAAAAACACTATTAACAGTTACTCAATGCATGGTGAACTGCGCATCATATGGGTGCCAGGGTATGTGGGAATAAATGGAAATGAAAGAGCAAACTCAGTTGCTTCACGAGCACGAAATTTTAGTAACATAAGCTGGGTATGAGCGAAACTTCTCGATTCAGTTAAATCTGAGCTAAAGAACTCAGGGCCTATTTTAACTCTCAGGAATAATGAAAGCGTGGAAATTAATGCAAGAATTCTATGGACCAGAAATCTTGCCTGTAAAATTTTCAAATTGAATAAGCACTTATGTAGTATGTGGGAGTAAAATGAAACTGAAGATGGAAGCAAAATGTGATACTAAATCCAATGCTTTTGTAAAATAGATTATTTCCCAGAGGCATATACAACATGCCGTATTGTCTGCCAATTTCACTCGAAAGACTAATTTCATTGAAGTCTTAACAGAAAATGAGTCCTATACTGCAGGCATACATACATATGTATATTTGCTTTGTTTTGACACGAGTTTGTCTTCATTCGTTCCGCTAACTGCGCCAATCGATGCCCTGTCAGACATACAGAAGTCCAGAGGTGCGATAGTCGATAGGTTTTTATAGTTCACTCGAAGCTCGAAAAAGCAGATATAGCAATTTCCGCTTTCGGATGGCCAGAAACTTGAATCTCGCCTGCGTTAAGTACAGTGTACATATGTATATCTGTTTCGCAAACTCTTTTGGACCCTGTGGCTCTTTTGAAAAGAATTATTACGAACTTTTTAATTTGGCTTAAAATGTATCTCTTCTTCTTCGGGCTCTTTCTGTAGCTGAGTAATTTCAATTTTTCTCTTTTTCAAATATGTACCTACTTGTTTGGAAAAAGAATGTAGTCATACATTCATTTATGCAATTAAACCAATATTAAATGTCACACCTCAGTTACCATCAGTCTTCATCAGAGTAAAACAACAACAACAATGAAAATGTTTCACTTGGGTGACCATTTACATACATAAAAAAGGAAAACACAAAAAAAAAACTTTTTATGGTGTTTTCTATACTTTAATTTTTTTGTTTTCATTCTGAGTTTTAAAAAAATAACAACACAATTTTTAAATAATTTAAGCTCACATTAAAACCAGCAAAAAAAAAAAATTAACGACACAAACGTTTTCGTAGCTTCATTCTCATGGTGAGACAGACGATTTTAGAATACTGAGCGAAAGAGATGGATTGACAAAATGGCAATTCAAGATTATCTGTTCAGCTTAATGTGTGCGAGAGTATTTCTGTGGAAGTACCCTGCAGCACGAAAACAAAAATCGGCCCCACTAAATGATGGAAAATTTGAAAACAAGTTGTTATATGAGAATATAGCAAGAATATGATACAATAATGGGAATATAAAAATGGTGTCATATCATGTTGTTTTTTAAGAAAAAAGAAAATGGTGCATGCAAATATGAACTTAATTATCTATTTATGTATTAAGTTTATCAGGCTCAAGTTCTTTCTATATTATCTTTGTGATTGATATTAAATAAATTAGACAAAGAAAACATTAAAGACATTTAGCAGGATGGACAACTAGTTGTTTCGAAGCCGCCACACTTTCTCATCAGCACCCGTCTTTGAACTCAGGGGCTCATGTTTCTAAAGCGACAACCATGCCACTCAGACGTTCAAAGACGGGTGCTGACGAGAACGTGTGGCGGCTTCGAAACAACTAGTTGTCCACCCTGCTAAATGCCTTTGATGTTTTCTTTGTCTAATTTAATTAATATCAATCACAAAAATAATATAGATAGAACTTGAGCCTGATGAACTTAATACATAAATAATTATATAAGAAAAAGTTCGAATAATAGAAATTAATTAACTTAATTATTTATTTGCTTTAACAGCCAATTGAAATGTATTAATTTAGGTCCAAAATTTAAAGTTTTTAAAAAATATTTTCTGTCTTTTTTCGTCGTTTATATATCAAACAAATTTTCAAGAATTTTTCAAGTCTACTGATGCGTTGCAGCCGACATTTCATTGATGCTAATCAACTCATCAGTAGATCGGAAAAATTCTTAAAAGAATTCTTAAAACTTAATTACTTATTCCATAATTCCCATGAGCAAAATATGAATTAATACAGATAAACAGTTTTTTCGTCTTGCAACTTCTTTCTTTTTGTAAAGAAAAGTAAAAGAGTTGCAGGACAAAAAATAAATGTTTGCTGTGTTAAAGGTTGGTTCGAACACATCTGGCTCTCATTTTATTCATATTAATATTGGCTTAAGTAGTTAAGTTCTAAAGATTAGTTTTAAAATTTTTCGAATTCACTGATGAGTTGATTACCATTAAGAAAATGACGGCGGCATATATATGGCTAAGAAAAACGGAAAACATTAATAAAGTCTACATTTAGACCTAAAATAATTCGTCGTAAAACTTGTATACAGAGGCACGGCGCGGTATAGGACTTTGTCGGTGTAACTGGATAAGAGTTTTTTCTGTTAAATTATTTTAATTAAACATTATAGAGAACATTCTGCTAAAATGATATAGGTAAGCAGTTTGTCTTAGTTGGTAATTGTAGCGCCAAAACGGTACTTTAAATGTAAGTCAACTGAAATTCGAGTTTAAATGTACGTACAAACTATTAGATGGTTTAAAGCTCGGGTAGAATTTTGTTTGAATCCCTCTTATGACGTTTGCATCTTAAATTCAAAGGTTTATTTGCTTACTCACTAAGGGCAGTAGTTCAGTAACCTAAACAGCCGAACAATTTACGTCGATTTAAAGTTTATGCTTGTAAAAGATTTCTCTAATAATCCATTCGAATTATCCATCTCTGAATTATTTTTAGAAGCTCCCTTTTTTATGTGATCAGAAATACCCTTTCCAAGTGGTTGATAAAACGGCTACAGTGTGTCTGTCTTGATACGAAGCTGCTAAATAAGACAGAAATCTGACAGAATTATCTATCAATTGCGGGTAAATGAATCATAAAATTGTGAGGGATAGTGAAAAATTACATTAAGCAGGTTGTCTTAATTTATAGAAAATTGAAATTATTTTAGAAGACTTCGACTTTTAGAACTACTTTTCATGTTAACATAGAATATTTACTTCTAGACTTTAGTTTTTTTTTTTTCAAGTACAGCTGGTTCAGGTCCAGCACCAAATTAGTGAACAGAAACGGCCAAAGTGCGTTCGTCAATTTAAGTACCAAATTGTCTGCAAATAGTGTTAAAAAACAAATGAAGAGAAGGAAATGAAAATTCACCACGATCGATGCTAAAATCCAAAAAGCAGAAAGCTATCAAGTTCAATTGGTACTGAATTTGCATTTTTGATAAATAATGTGGCACCCATTTACAGGTGGTTCAACTTAAAGCCAACTTTATTGTGGACTATAATTCAAATAAAGTTAAAAGCATATTGTCTTTTTCAGCCATCTAGCAAATAAATAGTTAAGTTCATTTTTGAATATTCAAAAAAAAAAAATGTTACTTTTTGATACTTTCAAGAATACAAGTGATGGTAGCCAATGGTCACTCGTTGTGAGGAAGTGCTAAGAAAAGTAGAGGTGTTGCAAGACGTAAAATGTTTTCTGTATAAAACGTTTGTTTGCACATTTCCGATTCCCATTTTGTTCATGAGAATTTTGGAATAAGTAGTTGGGTTTCAAACATTCTTTTTAGATTTTTCGAGTCCACTAATAAGTTGAGTAGCATCGACGAAATGTCGGCCGCATACAGACGGCTGAAAAGGACAGAAAACATTAAGGTAATTTTTAGAACTAAAATAATACATTTTAATTGGCTCTTATAGCGAATAAATAATTAAGTTCATTTTTTAGTATTAAAAGCATATGGTAAAATTTATATTGTTTTTATAAACAGCCGACTTTAGTGTTAAACAACGTACATTATATCTCAAGGCAGCTTGGTACCAGGTAGCCTTACAAGCCCAGCTGACTACTGCTTTTAGCTTGTCTAACTGTCAATATACACAACACAAACACACATACGCGAACAAACGGATGGCAGTAATACAGTTTTTCCAACAACAAAATACATGCAGTGTTTGTTGTAGTTATGCGATTACCTGGTATATATCTTATAAAATTTTTTTTTCATACTCTAACAGCAGGGCAGGTGAAAATAAGTGCTATTTTCATGTGTGCATGTATGTATTTGTAAGTGTATGAGTGAGCTGTGTTTGTAATTATTTCATTGTTGTTTCCATAAAAATCACATTTCGTGCACAAAGTATACAAAAAAAAAAAAAAATAATTTCAAACAATACATACAGACCTGGGTATACACATATTTTTAATTTTTTTCGTTTTTTTATAATTTGATGGGGTAATTGTTTTGCAGTTACTGAAGTAATGACATAGTCAAATATATCGCCAGCTTAAATAAAAAACTATATGATTATATGTTTTACGACTTAGAAGAGAGGGCTTCATTTGTTAAAATAGTTAAATAGTAGAGAAGACATCTGAATTAGTAACATTTAAGAAATTCGTTCTAAGATTTCGATAAACCATTTTCTGCGTATGCTTCTTGAAGAAAATATGTTACTTAGTATAAACGACCAACATACATTTTGTTATCATTAGAAGTATGTAGCTTTTACTTGCGATAGCAATTTATCATAAAAATAAGTCATTGTAAATTAACAATGCTATAAAAATAATAAAAATTCATTGTATTAACTACCCTACAAGAACCATGACAGTCAACTGATGACAACTGATGACCACTGCTGATGGGTTTTTAAATACTAGAGATGTGCGGTTGTCGTGAACATGTGGTGACACGCATTATGTTATAGCAAACACACGGCTCACCAAGCTTCACGAAATTTCACGAAAACGTTAAGACACTAACTTTTTAATGGTTTTGCGAAAAAACTGTGTAAAATTTTACCTCGAATTAGTTTTCAATGCATTTTAATTTAACTCATTGTCTACTACACATGGAATATACATTTACCTGTGTCAATTTGTATGGCAGGAAAAATATTTAAAACATCGTTGGGGGAAATAATACCATGAGCAATTTTATCCCAATACGCTATATGTAGTGCAACACCAAACAATAAATCATTAGTTATATCTACGAATATTGTTTTTTCAAGACTTCAAAATATAACTTTTTTTTGTTTATGAATAACAATTGACACCCCACCCTGACATGAATATCAAAAAGCCTGGATTGCAAAGAGAAAATGAAATGTTAGAAGAACAAGCTATGATATGTATGTATGTCTATACGAGGAGATTGCTTGCTGTAACTCTCCTGCATTATCAAAAGTTGAATAAGTTTTTGAATGAGTATTAAATCGCAAAAGAATGTAATTCAGTAAATAGTCATATTGAAAATTAAACTACATCATGTTTAAAATTATAAATTAATATGAGCTGTAATATTTTGAAAAGCCGGCAGTATGCGGGTGATAGTCCACTTTTGAGGCAAAGAGCAGGAGAAATTGTAGGCACTCCACCAAGTTCTGCGGAACTGTAACTACTGTAGAATAGCAAAAGGAAAGCAAGACAAGTGATAGCAATATACATAAATCTACCTAAGGCAAAATCGAGTTATATATGCAGCAATATTCTATTAAATTTTGCATGAATGAATATATGGCAGCATCCACATGAGTTCGTCTATGTGTTAATAGACAACATTACGAGCATTACGAGCATTGAAATCGACCCTATTTTTACCACCCCATTAGGAAATGATACGCAGATCATCGTTGAGTGTATCACTCATGGTCAGCCTCTTGGCATTGATCTGCGCTATACTGGGTATATGATTAAATGAATACGAACGGCAAATGTTGCTGTCATCTGCAAAAGAATGGATAGGGTTTGAAGTTTGACAGAGAAGATCGTTGAGAAAGATAAGAAATAGTGTAGGAGAAAGTACGGAAGCTTGTGGTTTTGACATGATTTGAAACAAAAAAAGTAACACAAACCACCTGCTGATTTTACGTGTTGAAAAAATCGCTTCATATACACCATTTGCAACAGCTGATAGATTGCTGGTATAAACCATGATACAACTAATAAGGTGGCCTGCCTCATCTGCTGAACCGTAAATCATCTGACTACTTAAAACTGTCAAGAGAATATAGAGCAACCAAAACAAGAAAGCAAATCAGTATAAGCTCTGTTCATCTCTCTTCTGTAAATGTAGAAGTAGCATCTTTTTGACAGTTTTTGGAAATTATACAAATACAAAATGCAATTTAATTTTATTGAAGTTGTTCTTATTGTAGGGAAAAGTTTTGTTTATTAGTTGTATCAGGCATATAAACAAACAAAAAAGTGATACGAAAAATCCATTGCAGCATCCACATTTTTCGCAACACACTGATGATGATATACACCTTCAGCTAAAAATCGAAATGTCCAGATTTGTACAGACGGAAGTTTTTACAAAAAAAAACTAAACGGAAAATTACATACATATGTATACATTTTCATAATTGGTGATTTGTTTTAACAACTTACGCCTTGTAATCCAAATCAAGGGAATTCTAACCATCCCTCCAAACTTGGGGCTTTATTCGCTAACAGGTTTTGTTTTAAAATTCATCTTCCGTCACTGAAGTGGCTGCAGCAATCGAATTCATTATTTTCCGTTTTTATTAGTTGAAATATATATTTTTTAAGTTCCTTAGAATGTAAACAAAAAACATATGTTTTTCATTTAAAAATTTCGTTGTACTGACTCGAATTTAGGTCAAGAGGATGGCAACACTAACTTCTATTCCGTCGGCATTCATAATACCTTTTTGTACATATTCGTGACGAAGAGTTCCCATTACAAGTGATGTTCACTCGGAATTCATAATAATGCTGTGAATTTTCTTGTTTTTATATTTTGTTTCAATACAAACGTGAACATTTCTAATAATCATTTTGTTCATGGGAATAATGAAATAAATAGACAAGTTTTAAACCTTCTTTTAAGAAATACTTTCAGCGAAATGCTGGTGGCGGCGGCATGTAGACTGCAAATATTAATAACCTTAGACCTAAAATAAAATATATCTAAATTGTTTCTTATAGCAAATATATAATTGGGTTAATTTTTTGTAGTCAAACTTGGTGATTTACATTTTCAGGCTTGGATGAGATTTAGCTTTTTCAGAATTGAGGAAGATTTCTTTTGTGGTAAAATTTAAGTGGCCAACATTAAAAAAAAGAAGAAAAGTTAAAAACTTATTGGCTGGCGTAGATACCAGGGCTTTTTTTACGTTCACAGAAACGATTATCGGCACTCAATACATTTTAAGGCCCCAATGTATGTATATATCTATGAATGCATACCTGTAACAGTTAACAGTTCGTTTTTATTGTGTAAGCAATGGAAGGTTTACAATTCAGCCGGCGACATACGCTGTCACATCTACAAGTTGGAACAAAGGTTATTGCTGACTTGTTGACGTATTATGCTAAATATATTTATACAATATTGTTACGACAATGGTTGCTACTTTCGCATATTTGTGATCGACAGTTTCAATAGTATTTGAAATATTTAAATTAATAGCAATTTGTCAAAACCAGAATAGACTCAACGAAATACACAACAGAAACACTCCTTTCAAGCTCTTTCTCTTTTTGCAATTGTTTAAAAAAAAATTTTTTATATCACAAATTTTGCGTTTGTGTTACAAGCAATATGCTGTTTAATGTGACGGAAACGGATGTATTGGCTGCTGCGTACGCACTCAAGCTGAACGTTATTTTTTTTTTTTTTTTTAAGTTTTTAGGTTCAATTTAGATTTTTATATTGTAAAAAAATAACAATCAAAATACAGTAGTGTATTAATATGGAATAGAAAACTTGAGTTGTTTGCTGGCTTAGTTCGAAAACAAAAGCAACAGGCTAGCTTTAGACATGTTGCTACTTTCGCATTAAAATAATTGTGACAATTTCCGTTTGACAAATGTACAATATGGAAGGTGGGATTTTATGCAAAACTTTTATGACTCCTATCGAAAACCAATCATTTATACATTTTAGCAGCTGTATTCACAAAAACTTAAAACTAAGTGATATCATATTCGCTTTACAAACAATTTGCCAAAACTGAAGTCATAGAAGATTTTCAGCTCAAAATGGAATCTGGGAAAAATTAATATTGATTTGTTTAAATTTTAGAAACTTATGAAAGCATATATGGACATATATTAGCAATCGATATTATGCCATTGAGTTTTTGACAGCATAGATAGAAGAAAAGAAAGTTCCACTACGACATCGTCGTCGGATTCTTTTTTTGTTTTTATTTTGTGTTTTTGTATGTCTCTGCCTGTATCTTCCTCCCTCCCCAACAGTTATGACAAATATACCCTCCTTAGAGATGTCTACATTCAATAATGTGCTTCTAGATTTTCCTCCTAACATCCATACTAGCAACAGGACACCTCACGAAGAGTCAGTCTGTCTGTATGACTGTCATTATGTTTTTCTCTCTGACATTTTCCAAACACAAAAATCTCTTAGCTCTTGTTCTTAGAGCTCTGCAAAAAAATTTTTTTAGTTGTTCTTTTCGCTACAAGCTGCTCTTGGCAAAACAAAAAGTGCGTGTCATATTTATATTGTCATATTGCTTTACTAACCTTTATACATATTTGCTTTCCCTCCATAAGCTGAATCGTGGAAAAAGAGCTGGAGCTTCAAGTTTGTAGCAAATTTGTAAATGTTATTTCAAATTTATATTTTATATATTTATTTGAGCTTTAGGTCTTTTTGAAATTTGAGTATTTATTTTTGTCAATATTTCGCTCTCCTTCGGATAGCTTCTTCAGGACAATAATAATGAAAAATGTTTCATTATTTCAAATTTCAAAAAGACCTAAAGCTCAAATAAATATATAAAATATAAGAAAAAAAAAAGGGTCAAATAACTAAATATTAAATGTTTTTAAACAAAACGATTTCATCAAGTTTGTCAGATTTTAGCTGCCCCAAACTTAAAAAAAGAAGAGAAGTCAGAAAACTGCTTCATAATCTATATTTATAAAATTAAGTGGCACAACTTCCTGTTCATAACTCCTCCTAGACGGCTTGCCCGATTTCAATGTAATTTTCAGGGGTGTTTGGGGTCTGTGTGGAGGCGGCACATAAGAAATTTAATGTGTGTATCTTTGCGCGTTTGCGCAAAAACAAAAAAAAAAAGAGTTTTAGTCGATTTAGGTGTAGCGGAGCGCACCGGGTAAGAGCTATTCTAGATCAAAACGATTTGTTTTTTAAAAAATTGATGTTATTATTGTATTATTTACTTTTCATTTCATACTTTGTTTAATATCCTAATCGCTTGAAATATCATGCAGGACAACGTCTGTTATCACGATTTTGCAACGGAAACAGACTTGCAGTCAAAATTAAATTTGAATGCAGAACAACGTTTGCCGGGTCAGCTAGTTGTTAATAATTTAATCAGGGGCCAAATTCTGGCACTCGTGATTGAACGATTTCGTTATAAAATGCTATGTGTTTGTTGCTCAATTTGTTTTTGCTCTACATTGTTTTTATTATCGAGTATATTCGATCACGAATGCCAGAATCCGGCCCCAGATCTGAGTTCGATTTAACTTCCCTGAAATTAAGAAAAAAATTTTGTGATAAAATTAGAGTGATCAGCATTTATAAATCACATTGAACTTGCAAATCAACTGGATGTTGGTGAGATCCAGTGTATATACATGTATGTGTATGTATCTACGACACTACTTAGTTAACAACTTTTAACGAAACCTCTGCAGTATTGCAAAACGTTGACTATATACATATATGTAGAACAACAAGACAACATAATAAACAAATAATACCTATTACGAATTTATATATTGATGGACTCGTTTTTAAAAATATACCATATTAAGGAAGATCTCATTTAGCGAATATTTATACATAATTTGCCACATAAAAGTTTATTAGGTTAGGTTGATTGGAGGGGTTTGCTTGCCCATGTCTTGCGACATACACCTAAGCCAGTATAAAGTATAAAGTTTATTAAACATAAAATATTTTTTTAAAGAAGCCAATCAAAAAAAAAAAAAAAAAAAGCAGGCGTTTACCCATCACGACCACACGTCCACTCTGATCCAAAGTTCACCAGTTGGAAATTTGTTGGAGCTAGTCTACCACCAGCACTTAAGTTTAGATGTTGTGTCACATTGCATGTATCTACCGTATTCTTGGTAATTGTAATATTTTTAAATATGTATTTATTATTTTTACTCATTTTAATCTAAGCATACAATTATTTTAGTAGCTTTTAAAAAGCAATTAATTATTTTTGTATTTCTTCATAAGTTGTGTATTTAAAAATATGTATGTACATATGCTTGTTAATTCGTAACAAAGTCTTCAAGGCAATTTGATGCTTTATCATCTTGTTAAATATTTAAACACGTTTTCAGTTTACATTATAAATATCTTTAGAGAAATACTAGAAGATGGTTGTATAAATTGTGCAATGAAACTACAATTTATTTCAGTATCTAAATTTGAGAATCATTGAGAAAAAAAGAAAGAAACAAAAACAAACCAATTATATTGTTAATATAATTTATACAGCATTTTCCCTGTACATAATCAACATCATTTCTCTGCCACATCGAACTCGCATTCGCAAAAGACTAAATCATGTCAATAGCAAAGTATTTAATTAGAATGTTTATTTGTTCGTTTTTTTGTTTGTTTGTTGATGTTGTTGTTTCGTATCTTGCTTTATTGTTAGATTAATTACAGGTGATACATGTGATTATTTGCTGATTTACATATTTGTTGCATGCTGCATTACATTTTGAATTATATTCATTTCGTTTCAAAGTTTGTCACAATTTCCGTTTCATGCTAAAACGCAGTTGCCGAGAGACAAACGCAAAAGCACAATTGTTTTTTGTTAGAATACACACAATAATGGCGTCGGACGAAATTCTTCATACACAGGGAACTTTTAATAGACTTATTGCTATTTAAAACGCCGGCGATCAGTGAATAATTTAGACGGCGCAACATTGCCATTTCTGTAAAGGGCAGCTCAGACTGTTAAACAAGTATTAATACTTTCATTGTGTTGTACATTGAGGAAAAGGTCGGAGTATATTTCTAGCGACTCTTGAAAAATCTAACGTAAATTACTTACATCTTGCTTTCACTCCATCACGCTTTATACACAAAAAAAAAAAAAAAAATTAAAAACAGTACAGGCCATACATAGTACAGTCTTCAGCGACTGCATATGAGCAGTTTTGTGTTGTGCTGTCCACTGAAGTATTCAACAGCTAAAGTAATTGTTATGCTTAAGAGCTCGAAAATGCCTACAACCAAATCCCATTATCTATAAGACTCATTGGCGAAATATAACTGTATACGATTACATCCCCCCGGGGGCACAATATGCATCTTGCTGATCGTAACCAGCTTGGTGTCGTGTCAACGGGATATAAGGGGTGCTTAGGGGTGCTTAGGCAGGTCCCGAGGGATAGCGGCGTATCCTGAGGGACTTGGTGAAACCCCTCACGGAGGGGCAATTCGGCAGTACGAGATGACTCTTCGGAGTCAAGGAACGTTGGTAGCTATACTGATCATAGACCCTCGGGTCTGTGTTCGGTCGCCCAAATGGGCCCTTAGTGCTGTTGCTATGCAACAGACGCTGCTTTGTAAGGAACTGGATTGGCGGGAACATTAGCGTTGATTCAAGGACTGATGCTCTTCGGGCTACCACGGTAGTCGTGTATCCTTTGCCGTCTAGGGAATTGCAATGCAGCAGAGGTTAGATAGCTCAACTCCTGAGCAAGGGGTTTTGTTATGGCCAAGTAACGTAGCAAATAAATTGCCACCCAAGCAGTTGTTCCGGCTGCTCGGGGGCGGTGGTGTAACGTCTTGATTGCACCACGTGGTTTGACCACCGTGAAGTTAGGCCATATGACAGGTATTGACGTAAATCATTCCACATCTGTATACAATTGCAAAAATCCAAACTTTGAGTTATTGTATAAAGAAGAATTACACTGTGCTTGTATTTGAACCTTTTTTCCGACAGATGGGCCACCCAGTGGAGCTAACCGTTTAGCTTAGCTCTTGTTTTTGAGATATATCGTTTTTCTGAAAATGGAGAAGGTAGGACAACACATAATTCCTTAACTCAGGAACTAAAAAAGGCAAAAAAAAATACACTGTACTTGAATTTGAAACATTTTTTTCGACAGGCGAGGCACTCATTGATTAAACCTAGTGCGCTAAATTTATTGGTGCTAACCGTTTTTTTTAGGTTAGCTCTTGCTTTTGAGATATACCATTATTTTAAAAAATTAAGGAGGTAGGACGACACAATATATTATATTTCCTTAACTCAAACTTACTTTATAAATAAAATATTAACTCAAAAAAAAAAAAAAAATATTAAAATATTAAAAAAAAAAAACTACAAAAACCGAAACTTAGCAACAAAATTATCAATCAATAGCTGTAAAAATGTTTTTATTCGGCTTTGTAGGTTAGAAAATAAACGAATTATAACACAGAACGGATGACGACTTTCCTAAGACAATGAACGCAAGACTACCTGACAAGGAGGAAAAGAATATTTTCATAACTACTTGACAAAAGAAGAAACCAAAAATAACTTTAATAACTAAAGAACTCTGAAGTTGGCACAATGCTGAAATCGATTTGTTTAAAAACGAAAATTGGACGAGGTATGACGGATTATCATTCCGAAATTTAATGTACACATAATTGGTTAGTTACGGAATTTTGCATTTTGGGTGTCAATATGTAAGTTGTTTTTTCCTGCCATCAGTTGAAATTGCTTTATTTTTAATAAGCCAACAAAATGTTTCTTCCATGCTACTTTCATTTAATAAAATTTTTTTTTTTTTAATTTCTGAGGCTTCGTCTGGTGACCGGTTGAAACTGCAATTTTTGATTTTTTGTGAATAAACGCCAAAGTTGTGCTTCGTTTTTAGTCTTTTATAATTTTTTGTATTTGAAACTTTATTTGCTATTAATGTATGAAAACTCAGTGCTAGAACTTAAGTTTTACATTTTTTATGTTGTTTGAAAGATCCAAAAATTTCGAGCTTTTGCAAGAAATTAAATTTTTTTCATTGAAAAAAATTTTCATTTTCTAAACTGCTAAGTTGACTAAAAATAGTTTTCCAGTTAAAACAAGATTATTTTGTTGCCAAATTTCGGTTTTGTATATTTTTCAATATTTCTGGTATTTAATTAATTTTTATTATTCGAACTTTTTCTTATAAAATTATTTTTGTATTAAGTTTATCAGGCTCAAGTTCTTTCTATATTATTTTTGTGATTGATATTAATTAAATAAGACCCTAAATTTAGTAGGGTGGCCAATTAGTTGTTTCGAAGCCGCCACACTTTCTCGTCAGCACCCTTGCTTGAACACAGGGGCTCATGTTTCTAAAGCGACAGCTTTAGTTTCTACATTTCGATCGTTGTTATTTTCTTACGACATTGAGGAACAGACAGTAATTTTGACAGCAGGCCTTCACAAGTATATCAATTTCGTGTTTCAAATTTTTCACAGAAATCAAAAATTTCTTTAATAGCAGATGCAACATTCGTTTTCTTCCCACCTGAAAGCTGAAAGTTTTAATGGGCATTAAATAATCGCTTGACACACAAATAGAAACTGTATGTGCGTGTGTGTGTCCTCATTGTAAGAAGACTTTGGTGATGTTAATTTGTGAAAATTTATTTGATAATTTGCAATTTTATCTGTCGTTTAAGCCTTTTTTATTTATTAATATTGTGCAAAATTTATGATTTCCTGTTGTAGCGAAAAATATACAAATGCACAATAATATTTAAATTTGTGTTTCTAACATTCTTAAACTTTGTAATAAATTGCAATCGACTATGATATTTCTATTGACTCAGCAGTTTATTTATTAATTTCAAATGACAGTCTTTAGGGATTTACAAAAATGAAATATATAATTTTGGCAGAATTTGTGCCACAAAGCAAAAGTATCATTTATGTGTAAAAGCTAGAATATTTCTTTTTATTTTTTTATTAAAGGAATTTCGTAATATTTGTTTTAGGGATAAACATTTATTACTTTAGGTCTAAAAATAGACCTGAATGCTTTCTGTCTTTTTTGCTAAACAACTCATCAGTAGACTCGAAAAATCTAAAAATAATGTTTGAAGCCCAACTACTATACGGCGATGTTTTGGGTGCTCAAAAATACAGTTGTTTTTGGGACGATGTGTAAGACCGTGGTTGGTTTTCCACATTTCTTAGGAGCCAACTGGCAAATAAATCATTGTGTACTACTCGAAATTGACCGGTCTGCGGTTTTCCGGTGAGACGTATCTAGTTTCTAGTTTTCCCGAGAAAACAGGCGACCATTTGCTTGAAAGTGCTTCGTGCAAGAACAACTTTTGCTGAATTTTGCTCAATTTGAGTAGACAGCAGTGTGCTGTTCTGTTTCGGGCTCATATGCGTAAGTCCACGATTCATCACCAGTACGATGTGTTCGATGTGTTTCAAAGCACCGTGATCGTATCTTTTCAGCATTTCATTCGTCACACCAACATGAGCCTTTTTTTGAGCGGGTGCTAAATTGTGTGGGATCTAACGCTAACAAATTTTGTTAACAATCCAATGTTTATCCAATACATAATGAATGTATGCTTATGCTTAAGTTGGTCTTAATCACACGATAAGTCACCTAATGATATTGAAATATGAGTTCGAGCACAACATCAATGTTTTTCGGAAGAACACCTGATTTTGGACGGCCTTCGCGAAATTCGTCTTGGACTAAACTACGGCCACTATTGGATTCTCCATAGCATGGATAAAACTGGTCTTTGATGAGCTTCATTGCCAAAAATTTAACTTAGTTCACTCATGAACCGTTGCTGAGTTGATCATCCGTGAAAGAAGAAATAATAACACGAAAATGTTCACGATGCAATTCAATTTTTGTACCGAGATGAATCTTTTAAGTTACTGCAACCAACACAAATTGCGCTCGTATGTCAAAACGTTCTAAGTTAGGCTTACCAGATCATAATCGGCAAAAACCTTGACATTAAAAAAAAACTTGATTTTTCTTGACAATAAAAAATTTAGTTAAACTAACGAAAAAAGCCAAATCAAGCCAAATCAACCCCGTCTGGCAACCCTATTCTAAGTACATATAACCTCTGAGATTACCAACTTTACAGTAGAGCTGTCAGTTGCCAGATTACACCACTAGGGTTGCCATTTCCCTATACATAACAGGCAACCTTTGTAGACTCGACAATTGAAAAAAAAAACATACTACAATAACAAAATAAGTTCTAGTTTTAGACCTAAAATAAGACATATTTAAAAGCAAATAAATAATTACATTCACTTTGGGTTATTGACCTTAAGTTCAAAAAAAATAAATTTCATTTTTATGACTCTGCGAATAAAGCTGTATACGCTCTATTTATATAACAAGCCGCAAAATGTATCTGTGTTGCCAAAACAGAAAATAAATTTTATTATCAAATGGTTCGCTTGTGTATACAAATTTCTTTTTGAAGACTAATAATGATCATAAAACCGGCCCACTTGGGTCCTAGAAAGCTCCCATTGTGCTTTTAGATAAAATACCCTATATAAATTGTTTATAAATTAAACAATCAATATTTCATAAAACTTTTGTAATTTAAAAACTTTTTAAGGCTTTTAAATTAATTTTTTTGCGATTTGTTTTGGAACTGAATAAAGATTTTTAAACAAAAGAGTCAAAGCCGAACAGAAATGAAAAACAAGGAATCTATTAACCATGATAGTTCTTAATCATTTTATTTAGTTATTGTTTCTTGAAATTGGCAATTTTTGACGGGCTCTGACGAAGTATGGTACAATAAACTTTGTAACATTTTCTGTTGGAGTGGTGCTATTCGCCCTTAAGGTTCAGGTTGCGAGTATGGCTGTTCTTTATTTAGTTGCTACATTTAGTAACTGTGTTCGAAAGATGACAATTATATGAAAGCTTTCATTTTAAGGCTTTCATTAATATACACAAACATACATTATATATTAACAAATAAACAAAATAATGGCACAATTTATGCAGTGAAACCGAAAAGTTGAGTTACTTTAATACCAGTTCAATGCACTTCTCTGAGACGCTTAAGTGCATTTGCCTCTGCTTATATTTTTATACTGTTACTGCTTTGTATTTGTTGCTGTTGGTCAAAAGATGCCAAAACGAGTTGAACTCACTTATGCGCCCTTATTTTCATCTAAAGGGGTTTTCTGGTGCATTTGGATTTCAAGGTATGTTTTTCGGCAATCAATTCTTGTTAGTCGTTGTGGGCTTAAGAACCTTAACATCTATGGAAAAGCAAACACATACCTCTTTCTTTCAAATAAAACTGATGGAAAACAAAAAATTATTGAAAATAAAAACATTTACAACAGGCATCTTTGAAAGCAGCATTACAACCTTTGAGAGTTTTCCACATAAAATGCGAAAAGGGATTAATTAAAAAATGGTTTGTTTTCTACACTACACTTCTTTTGCCATGCATCAGTAGCCAGACCACTTTTGTTGTTTGTTGTTGCTTAAAAAAAAATTTACCATTTGAAGAGTTTAGCTCAGTTGCAGGTTGTACATACAGTCCGATTCACAGAAATGCCTGATGTTGCGCCTGTAAAATTCAGCCAAAAGCTAACAAAAATTAAATTTTGTTTGGCAGAAAATGAGTTTTATAAAGGGTGTTCTTTTTCGATGCATAGAACTTTAAGTTGGCATTACTGTTCAAGATGGCGACAGACAGTTGTCAAGTGATTTATTCTCAGTTTAGTTTGGCAATTCATCTTGAATAGACTCACGCCTGAACAACCCAAATTAAAGTTATATACATCGAAAAAAACACCCTTTAGTTACTTTTGTTGTGGCTCTTAGCTTTTATGTAACGGAAAAAGAATTTCAATAAAATTTCCTGGTGATGATCGCTGCAAAACTTTTATTTTAAGTTGCAGTGGTATATAAAACTTTGAATGCAGCAATGAAAATCTGAGCTTAATAAAATATAAGTATCATAATTTAAATTCATTGATCATGTTTTAAAACAATAAAAAGCAAATTAATAAATTTATTATCAGTATAACCTATAAAATAATTTTAAATTCCATAAAATGGACACAATTATAGATTCAATCTGGAAGTATAACACAGAAATCTGGAGTTGCAGTGACAACCAGCCCAAAAAATTACTCAACGAATCCAACCTGGAATGTTCTAAACTATTGTCAACTCAGAATGATACATTAGAGATAACGACATATAAACGAATTTGAAGAAAATACTTGAAGTGTTTAGAGCACATTTAAAACAAATTAAAAATTTTTTAGGAACTTCTTTTGTTTTTTATATACATACATATGTACGTATGTTATCTGTTTCAATCAAAGCTGATTTTAATTAAGAAAAATGTGTATATATATACATATATATCTATATATTTCACTATCATTACCCTGAAGGAATTGTCAGTAGAAAAACTGTAGTGATTTACTAATGACATGATCACTAGTACTAGTGACCATATTATATCATTATACAATGATTTTTTCTATTGACATTCAACATGTGCTTGTCATTGCAAATCAACTACTGACGAAGGAACTAGTGACTAGGCGGTTCTAATGCGACCATAGCACTATTGATTGTCGCTACCCTGAAGGAAATGACAGTAGAAAAACTCAATTGAAAAACAAGAAATAAAATTTGTCTACTCATTAACAATGTTGTCAACTCAATCTTTTCTTTCCAAATAAAAAGGATTTTTATTTCACGATTTTGGTGGGCTTACAAATCCCTACAATCACAACACTGTTCATCAAAAAAGCTGGAGACACTCTGTTGACAATTTGATAAAAAAAAAAAAAAAGTCACCAATATAGGCGAAAAATGTAGCGACTTGGAGCCACTTGACTCTAGTTTTCCTTCAGGGTAATTCTAATAGATAATTTAACTTATAGGTAAGCTAAAACAAGTATTTACTTTGAATATGGAATCTGGTGATTAAAGTAGGCTTTAATCACTACCCAGTCTCTTAAGACATTCACTTTGACACTCTCTAGTTCACAGATGTAAGAACACATTTGACATTGGCCACCATTTGCAAAAATAAGGGCGATTTCCAATAAGGTAATATCACTTGGCCCACCTGTTATATCGCCGTATAGCGAAAAAACTTTTCTACAGTTCGCAGTAGCGCGTTTTTATCACTACCTTGTATATTTGGATACAAAATATCTTCCTTTTTTCGCTTTTAAACATAAAGCTTACATAATACTGGAAACTAATTAGTATAAGATTTATATTATAAGTATATTTTTTCCGTTTTACCATATATGTCAATGTAGCATTTTAATGAACCATAAAATAATTATATTCTTAAGTGTTCTTGATATAAATAAATAAATAAAATAAATAAAATAATTTCTTTCATAGTGAATGTCTTAAGAGACTGGGTAGTGCTGTATATTGTTTGACTATAGAAGCCTACTTTAATCACCAGATTTCATTTTTGTTTTTTTTGGTTTTATGCAATAAATTATTGAATTCGATCTCGTATGGACAAATTTAGTCCTGGGTGATTTTTTACAGATTATTTTTCACGAGATTAGCTGAGCATTGTTTTGTAGCATCGTTTTGTCTGTAATAAATATTTATTGAATTATCTTGTTGCTCTTGATTTTTTCATTAAACATCGTTTACTTTTTTTTTTTATTGACTTTTACTACCTTATCCTGCTATTTTTCTTATCGAACAACAATTAATTGTTTTAAAATGTAACTTACTTCATATTTGTTTTTATGATTTTTGCCTCTACTGTCGCAGAAAGCAATTACCAATTTAATATCTATAATATGCTTAACACATTGTAGATATTTGATATTAAATACGGCTTAATCATCATCACATTAAACGATGTTATAATAACCAAGTTTATGATGGCTGCTGGCTGCTGTATTTTTTTGTATGTTGATTTTTTCTATCGTTAAAACGCGTGTGTGTATGTATGCTTTCAGGTCTAGCTGTAAGTTTGCTCTGTACTCACCAATTTGTGTTCAACTTAAATTTCTTGTTGCATAAACTGAATTTGATGTTATTTGCAGCTTATTCCTGTATACCACACCAAAGTCCACACAGAGTGCAAGTTTGGCAGTCATGTGTTACTAAAACGGTTTATAACTGAAGTTTAAAACAGTTTTGAGTATGTTTTTTCCCCTCTGATGGTCAACAGTGAATAAAATTTGTTTTATATGAGCTACAAGTATAAGCATACATATAAAACGGCGTAAAATATGCGGCACATGCCACAAAGTACTATTGAAACATTTAATTAACATCGAGTCTAGTGTTTGAAGGCGTTTAACTATTCAGATAGTTGCACTTGATGAAAAATACTTTTTGTTTTTGGCGAAACCCAACCCAAGTTGGTAGTGTTTGATACCTGCATTGATGGTCGGTTGGCAATTCTTTAGAACACATGAAAGCTTATGAAAATATGTATTTTATTTTCAAGTCAACTAATTATTAAAACAAAAGACGTGAATAGATGTAAAAGTATCGTTTGGAATACAACAAAACACAGCACCTTTTGAGTTGACTATTTCTGGCTGGTTTTTGCTAGTATTTGGCCAATTTGACAGCAAAAGTTGCAGGAAAAGCAAAAACCTATCATCAAATAAGCAATTGCATACACAACATACATACATAGAAGTCTAAAAAAAACCCGCGCTTTGCAGATGAATGCCTCTGCCTCATGTCTTCTACTCGAAATAAAAATAAAACCAAAAGTTAACAATGGAAATCGTTGCCAACAAAAAAACAATAAACAGTTGTGGGGACAGGGAATTGCTGCTGCTGCTAAAAACAAAAAAGTCTAATAGACATCTCTGTGCAGTGCAAGTACTGTTGTTTAGTTCCATGAATGGAGAATACCAGTTTTAGTTCACACGAAACCGGAATGGCTGAAGCTGGCTGGGATTTTTGTTTTTGCCAGTGCTTAAAGCTTTTTATTATTGTTGTTTGAATATTTTTTTTAGCATTGGTTTAACAGTCAGCCGGCTGATTCTTGGCCAAATAGCAGAATAAAGTCAACTCAAGAGCTGACCACTAAAATTTAAAGACAAAAAACCTAAATCTTTTATCATTCATTTCAAAAAAATACACTAAATGCAACTGAAAAAAATTAAAGTTAAAAAACAGACTTTAGTGCTACGTAACAGTTTTTAGATTTTTACCTGTCAATACACATTTCCAACAACAAATCTTGTATTTGTTATCGACAGATTTTATAGAATACAGTCAAATCCCGGTATAGCGAATAGTCAGTTTAACGAATATCCGATATAACGAATGGCGAAATTTTTCCATTAACTGCCTTGTATAGCGAATGGCAAAAAATAAACAATCTCGTTTTAATGAATGACAATGCAAAATACATTAAAAAATCGTTACAGAATCGTAAGATTGTGGCTGTTTTTAGCTTCTTTGCTTTGTATGGAAACAACGCGTGTGATGCGTTGCTTTTTTCCTTAAAATTTCAGTAGTTTTGTTTGGTTCATTGTGAAAACGAGATGTCGATTTCTTAAGAAATTATTAATATGAATGATATGTAATAAGTTAATGTAAGGAAGTTTACATTTTTGACGAAATTTTTCATAAGGCTATATATAGCCCATGGTAAAAGTAAGATCTGCAGCTGGCTTCAAAGATTTGGCTGTATTTTATGTAAGTGTGGCAGATAGCAATGATCTTGTGGCACTTTTGTAAACAGGACAACGACTGCTTTCAAATGGTTCCAAAACCGTTGAGATTTAAGGAAGTTTACATTTTTAACAAAATATAAGTAAATATTATATGCACCTGTGTAAGTACATTTATGGTTTTTAATGAATTTACAAATGAGAAACAAAAAAAAAAAACAATTCTTAAATAAACCTTAAAATATCAATTAAAGTTTTATTTCTACACTAAGTTATCAATACGATTAAATTTTGATGTTTCTAAAACTGCGGATAAAAATTTTTAAGATAAAAAATTACTGTTCGGTATAATGAATATCTCGGTATAACGAAAGTTCTGAACATTATATCATTCGTTAAACCGGGCTTTGACTGTATTTTCCTTTCGATAAGGACAGCATTTTGTTGGTCAATAAGGTTTTTTTATTCATAATGTTTATATTGAATGTCTTAAAACTCTTGTTCCCCAAAATTTCCCTACAAATTTCTTAAATAGCAGCTTTATAAACCAGAAATCAGTTTTCAGTCTCATGAATGGGACGATAAATATTTTATAGCAAAATTTTCCTTTTGATACTTTATAAGAAATTTTGCTGCTATACTTAGTTTTTCTAAAAATTGTTATTACAAATGTAATGCTTTCATCTGTAACGAAAAGGGTCTAAAGAATCAGCCTTTGGTGGGACACAACAATTTTGCACTCGTGCATTTTTAACTAATTTTTAATGCCCCTGGACGTTAAGAGATAAGTGGATACTGCGTATTAGCGATAGTCGCCAGAATGTTGTTGTATATTATGACCGTGGTTATAATCTTTTTTTTTTTTCTTTTTTTTTTTTAAAGAACAAACACAAAACTGCGAAGCTTTTGGCTTGTCTGCAGAAACTGCCAAAGCCTTCGTTAGGAATCGAACCTTGGAACTCGGGTACTCCTAGTAGGACACTATACCAATTCATACATCTAGGCGCTCAATAATTAATTAAAGTGAATTTTTAATACAAATACATTTTACATAGAAAATGTCAGATGTGGTCTGAAACCGCACAATTTTTCACGAAATTAGCAGCTTACATTTTTGAAAAATGTCTCCATTCAACGATTAAATATAATATAGAAAGTAGTTAGTTTGCCCACAATAAAAATTTTATGCAAAATTTTTTAGAAAAATATTATTATTAAAATTTAGTGCCTAAATATTATTGTGCATATTTTGTTGTTGCTTAGATTTTATTAGTTGGCTCTGTTAAAGAAGTGCGATCGATTTGTGTGAAAGTCAAAACTGTAGGTTATATGATGCGTGGTTTTTCCCGTTGGCAGCTCTTTTCTCAACAAGCCGCATGCAAACATTTTCTGTTTTATTTTCTTTTTGTTATTTCTGTTTATTTGTGTTGTTCTTATTTTTCAAGTGTTGTTTTTTTTCTGCATTTTTTCGAATGTTTGTGTTTTTTTATGTGTCTGAATTTATGTGCATGTGTAATTGTTAGTTATTTTTGAAAATCCAGTTATTTTTCTTAATTTCAAGTACTTTTTTTGCACTGCTCTAAAGTAAATTGTGTGTTTTGCAATTCGAAGGAATTTCTATTTTATTTTATTTTTTTACTTGTTTAATGGGAGGCAGTGTATTTTTGCATCAACTCGTGTAGCAATTGCATTAATAAAAATTAATGCGGTCAGCCTTAACGCTCGTATTTGCTTGTATTATTTCTTTGTTTTGTTTTAACGATTGCAGTGTTTTTTTCGTGCGCTTTTGTTGCAGTTCAAGCTTGGCACAGTGGCTCGTTTTGACATTTTCCCCGGCCGAAAATTCTAACTTCTAGAGTAATGGGAATATATGTATTGAAAAAATAATTTGATATTTAAAAAGGTATGTGATGTGTGTTTTTAGAGCACCCTGCCATAAAAACACACATCACATACCTTTTTAAATATCAACTTATTTTTTCAATATATTCCCATTACTCTAGAAGTTAGAATTTTCGCCAGGGAAAATGTCAAAACGAGCCACTGTGCCAAGCTTGAACTATTATTATTATAGTAATAAATTTATTGTAAATCTTAAAAACGGACTGAAATGTGTGAAAACGATTATCGTAAGTACCTGCGCTAAGGCCTTACCCTACGGTGATCTAATCACTGGGTGAATACAATACGTCCACCAACGCCCCCACAACTGACAAGTCAGCCATGAGTACCGATTCGATCCTATGCTATTCGGAGCATGATCTCCCTCTCGATTTGGGGTCGGATCCTATCTTACACTCCTTGCGACGATTGGTGGCATTGCAACTCCATACCGAGTTCCAATTTAACTCTCCCCGCGATTTGGGTATCAACCACGACGCTCCCCAAAGGGCCTCACCCAATCCCGCGGGAACAAGTTCCCGGGGCTCCGGATCCCGTAGTACCAAATTAAGGTTTTGGTCAGCCTTCGTAGCCATTGAGAGGGTTACTACCAGATTTTAGACCCTGAACGGTCCCAGAGACTTTTTGCTTCCCGAAACGGACTGAAATATCAAACAAAAAGAATGTAAAACAAAAACAAATTTATCGATTTACACACATCATATGTGATGGAATTCCTTCAATCACGAATGCCGCCATTTTGATCTTGAATATGGCCCTTGAGTTAAATCTAATTTTGGTCGTATCATTTTTGTTATAAATTTTCAAATTCAAAATACTTTTAATATCATTTGTAATTACTTCAGACTTAGCCAATTTTTATTGAAACAAGGCTGCTGCCAAAATCGGTGTGCTGTCCCCCAGCAAGTCTGAATTGTGGTTTCTCTAATTATTTATAAATATTGTATTGAGCCTAAACAAATTGAAAACAGAAAATAATGCTATATTCGGCCATGCCGAATCTTATATACCATTTTCCAAGGCATGTAGCAAAACGAAATTGTTGGTATACCCGTATTTATTAGGCTTATCTTATAATTGAATATATATATTATCTAATAATTCTTTTTTTCTATTTCTTTTTAGCAGACTTCTGAAAAGAATAAGAAAGTATCTAACAAGCTTTGCCATAACTGGTTCAGCATGCTGTGATGCTGGAATGAATGCATCAGCTAAAGACATCAATGTGTCGAAGTGATTGCCAATTCTTGACACTTATGGTCTGTCTACATTTTCCATAACATTTTTTTTGTACTTCATCTGCTGATAGTGCTGTATAGTAAGTAAGCACCGATAGTAAATTTTTGCCTTGAGATAAAGTGTACCATGGTGATAAAATTCGTTTGGGAATATATTGGTGCTAAAAGTTGGACATTTTTCGCGTGTACTGTATTAACCCCATTCTATAAACTTTTTTTTACAGTGTAATGCATTAAGTTGAACTGCAAAATTTGTTTTTAATTTTAATATTAACACCAGTTGTTAGAGCTTCGTTATTAGCAAAACTGATTTGAACGTTTCTATCGAAACTTATACTTCCATGTCCAGACTTATTCATACAACTTCATGCCCGTTACAAATTGAACTACATGCTCCTTTCATATATTTTTGCCAAGTCTTTTAGCAAAATGAGCCACTGTGCCTTACAGTAAAAAATCTACAGAAGAAAAGCAGCTTTAACGATTTGAAACTGCATTAAAAGTAAAATAATAAAGTTACGCTTCAATTTGGCCTGAGCTGGCTGGCTGGCTGGTTGGCTAGCTGGAAAACTGTGGTTGCCTTTGGGTGGCAAAAGAGGGTGGAAGATTTGAACACTTGAAAAGTATAAAATATTTACAAAGCGAATTTCACAGACTTGATTTCAATTGTGATGAAAACTAAACGATTAAATTAAGCCGTTGTCGTTGAATTATGTTACAGCGCAAAAGACAATGTTGGAAAAGGAAAGTTTTTTCTTTTTGCTTGTCTTCATTGTTATGACTTACCTTTAAGGTTTTGTTGTCATTGCAGAATATTTCAGAGATTGTTGGCTGAAAAAAGAAAAATAAAAATGTTGCAGTTAAATGAAAAATGTATGAGTTGCTGTAAAGCTGACAAACAAGGCATTTAATCTAAAGTAAAATTTAAAATTTATTTTCATTGCTGATGGTCACACTTCAAATGAACTTGTATTCTCAACAAACGTTCAGCGAGTTCTAGTTTTATTTTTTAAGATTACGTTAACACTAAGAAATCATCCTTGGCTTTTTCCTAAAATTTCAGCTGGTATCAAGAACTTATTTGTAAACTAGCATTTTCAACTAGGAAAGTTACATGTACATTCGAACTAAAATAGAATAAAAACAAATTTATCAAATTCTTGCAGAGATTTAGGCAAAAGGTAGAAAAAAATACAAAAAAAAAAAAAGGAAAACAGCATCAAAACAAAAGAAATAAAAAAACGAATAAGAATTACAAGTGGTCTAATGCACAATTTACAACATATTCAACTTTTTTTGGAAATTAATTTGGAATTGATGAAGGAGATTTTTAAAGGGACAGCAAAGCGCATTTGAAAGAATACAATCTTTGCATGAAAAAGCTCTTGCAAGCTTCAAGTTTTCTATACAATTGTTTTTGGATTAACAAATTATTTTTATAGACAAATCTATAATCGATAGATTTTATGTAAAGATTTTATACCAGAAATGCTCAAAAATAGCAAGAATAGCTCTGACCAAAAGTTCACAAACAACTCTTGTTGAATTCACCATTTACTATATCAGGTAATTCATCTCTTTCTTACAGTGGTGCTTTTTTATAGTCTTACAAATCTGGGATGCATTTTTGCAGGGATGATTTTCATATTGCAAAGGCAATATCGTGGCTATTGTGTCGTCTTTTTGTTTTGTATAGTCAACATTTTGCAATATTGAAGTTATTAACTGAATAGTGCCGAAGGTATGTACACCGAACACTAAGCAGAAAAATTAGCACCGGTTGATCCTGATTTCAATTCAACTTTGCAAAAATAAATTTTCTGTTTTTTATTTTGCTTAATCAAACGTCCACAAACTCTCCCCCAATTCCTCTTTCTTATATATAGGAGTCATCCCCTGAGGACTGATCCCAGTCTTATAAATAATAATAATAAAATAATATATTTTTAATTAAAAAACTGGCGTCGAAATATTTTTTTGAAAGATTTTTTCACGAATAAAATTATTGCAAACTGTAGATGAGCATTTAAGGCGTTCTTTACTTTGCTACATTGGATACCAGCTGATCTCATGGTCAAGGAAACTGCTATGAGTTCGGCAACGCGGTGGCATGTGGAAGGATGCTGTCTCATGACATGCATCTGTAATTGGAAGGATTGCTGACCTTTCAGATCGAATAGACTACTGCTCACCGGCCCCAATCATCGATAAGGGCTTCAGAGTAGATCTGTCGAATGCGTCTTTAGATAGTGTCAAATTAGATCAATCAGTGGACGTATTCATGGTATTTATGGATGGTTTCAAGTCGATCAATAGGGTTTGGGGGGAGGGGGGTATCTACATCACCCTATTTCAACGGAGGATCAGTTTTAGGCTACGAGATGTGTGCAGCGTCATTCAGGGCAAAGTTGCGGCGAAAAGAGGGGCGGTAAACTGGATAAGGTACGGGGGGCATATCATTATTTCTACTGACAGCCAGGCCGCCATTAACACGTTTGTGGGTGTTTATTGAACATCTCGGTTGGTTCAGGAATGCCGGGTATCTCTAAATCAAATAGCGAGACATTCAGACCTGGAGCTTTGCTGGGTACCTGAACACAACGGTGTGTCCGGAAATGAGAAAGCGGATGAACCGGCAACATCTGGTACTCGTCTTCAACAGGGGGATATAAACGAATACGCCGGTGTTCCCCTTAATAGTTGCAAGCAGCTAATACAACGACAGCTGCTAAGAACTGCACAGGAAAGGTGGTCGAACGAGATCACCGGTCGAATATCGGGGCTCACATGGTCCAGGTATGAGTATAGGAGAACTGTGGCCTTGTTGGATTTTTCGAGGCATAGGCTCCACATCCTTGTGGCTGTTCTAACAGGACATTGTCACATGAGAGCACATGCGTGAAGACTAAATCTTGCATATAATGATTTTGGCAGAAGCTGCAGAGATGAGAAAGAGGAGGTGAGTGTCAAACACTTTCTCTGTCGATGTCCGGGTCTCTCTGACAAGAGAGCAAATTACTTAGGCAGACCAACACTAAATGGATTACCGGAAGTATCGGAATGCGGATTGGACAGGGTGGACTCTTTCATCCGTTCAGCGGGCTGGTTTTGGTCGGAACCGGCGGGGGGTATAAAGGGGTATCTCTCTACAGCCTATTCGGATGGCACAATGGGGCCTTTTCTAGGACCCAAGGGAGCCAGTCTCATGACCTGGCAGCCCGCCTAACATAATATAACATAGATGAACATTTTTTTTTTAAATAATTGCGAGCATCAAAATATTTCTTTTTAAGGCAAATCATTGATGACGACATTTTTATTATTTATTTATTTTTTTGCTGAAGAATTATTAGTTTTCGTAAAATATTGCCACTCTATTTATTTTGAAATTCCTAAAAAATTATCTCGATGACAAAAATATTATAAAATCACAATTCTGTGGCTTAAATAAAAATTTGTTTTAATATATTGCATTCGCTGCTTTTGGTATTAAATTTCACCTTGCAGATATGCTGATACGCAATATTTGAATAATTACCATGATCGTATGTATTTGCAATCACCTCTGCATACTTGATTTAAAAGTAGATTCGTAAAACTTTTGCCATCAGGAAATTTTCTTAGCAGTAAATTTTTGCAATCCTCATGATTCGAATAAATGAATGTACATGGTATTCTTTTACAGCTCTGCTTTGAGAAAAACACTTCAGGCCAAATCTTGTTATACATTCTCGGCAATAAAGTTGTTGAGGTCTTATGTAGCATGCAGTTAAACTCTGAAGAAAATATCCAAATAGAATGGGAGAAGCAGGACATTTTATTTCGTTTACAGGTGTATTTTCCCAGAATAGAAAAATATGTAAGCCTCCACCTGAATATTCAATACGTTTGAGGTTCTTGTTTTGCCCAAATAGCAAAATTTAATTTTAATTCGTACAACCAGAGCTAAGCCAAAAAAAGAAATTCCCATTTGTTTTGCTCATACAAAATGTAACAGCAACCAATTCCTTTTAAAAATTTACAAACTAATTTATTACATATGCTTTAAAGTTGCAAGCGAAACTTGAACATTTTTTCACCTCAGGCTGAACCAAGTTCAAACAGAATTTTCATTTTGTATATCTTTTTGAAAGTTTTTTCAATAAAGGAATATTGTGGAATAAATAAATCAAGCGTTTTGAGAGAATTTCGATTAAACGAATTGACTTTGAAGTGTCGACTTATTTGGTAAGACATAAATTTCATTAATCTTAAATTATTGCCAACGAAATAGTTAAGCAAATTTTAAAATATATTTTTTATCAATATTTATAATAATATTTATCAATATCAAATTTTTAGAGAAACAAGTTGTTAATTATGGACTATATATGTTCAGTTTTAAATAATTTTTTAAACAGTTTAGCCAGGGTTACCAGCAGTGGGGATATGTCTCCAAGTGCAGGGGTCTTAGTAGCAGAAAAGTTCGTTTGGTAGCAGTTCGTTTTTATTTGGAATATTTGAAATAGCGAAAAGATTTTAGGGGAGTTTTTTTTTGGAAATTCAATTTAATTATATTTATCTAAGACATTTGTTTCAATGGCAGTGGTTTCAAGTTTCTTAAAGTAAAATGTCAAAAATGGTATTAACAATTCGTTAGTAAAATAAGAAGCTCTTACTCATGAAAAGTCGCAAATTTCTTCGTTAATAACATTAGCGAAGGGTGCTGTGTAATTTTTTACTCTACACAAAGAAAAAAAACACCTAATAAAATAGAACAAAATCAATAAGATATCTCTATGGTTTTTTTTCAAGAAGGATTCCTTATTATTTTAAATGGGAAAACCTTATTGAAAAAACAACAATTGTCTGTTGATTTTGTATGAAATAACCAGAAAGCTAATGTAACCAAAAATATATTCTTATTAATGAAATTAAAAAGATGATTTACGTGTGTTTATAAAGGAAACTAATAAAATCAATAGGGAAAAATTAATAGGATAACCTAATAAAATCAATAAGAAATCCCTATTGTATAAAAGTTACAAAAAAACCTCTATAGAATTTTTTTTGGTACCATGCAAATCGGAAACTGAGTAAAAACAAACGTGAGTAACAAGTTTTCTTCTTGGTTTTATGTGTTTTTCTTGTTGAGACAATTAATAAGATTTGCAACATGGAAATAATAAGAAATACCCATAGAAAAATCTTCGTTTCCCTCTGCTGGGATACCCCTCAGCCTAAAAACGTTTCAAAGAGAAAATCGTACTGATTCTATTAGGAAGTTTTCGCTCTGTGTATATCAGTAGTAGTTTCCACATCATTGAAATTGTTTTGTTGCCAGTATCGGGCATATTTTGGAGGAACTCATTTCTAAATAAGTATTTAAGAATCGGCCCCATTAGAATACAACAAAAAGTAAAAATTGCAATATATTGTTAAAAAAAACAAATATTAACAGTTTGCTCTAATCTGTTAATTTTTTTGATTTATTTTTCTGCATAAATCTTTATTTTTAATTTAATTGTTTCTATTTGATAAGTTCGTTTATTTATGGTGTTTACGTTCAGACTTACAGCTTAAAACTTGTTTTCTTCTTTTTAATTACACCGATTCATGGTCTAGTGAATGTTCTGGTTTTGTGGATTTATTAAATGAGCGTTTATTTAACAAATTATAAGTTTTCGCAGCAACTGGAAAAAAATAGTTTTTTTTGCAGCATTTCTTCTTCGAAAAAACTTTAATAAAACTTTGCTGGCATACAAAAATAAATTAAGAAAACAGAAACATTGTTAATTTCTTATCAATAACAGGCTTTTGTATTAGTGCTTTCTTATGCTTATTGCAAAACTATTCTATCCATTGTGTTTAACATTTGTTTAAAGTGCGACACGTACACCAGCATAAAAATGTTGTTTAACATGAGAGCAAGTAAATTTAGCTTTTCTAAATTGTACTATACTTTTAGGCGCCAAAGGCTATTAGCCAAAGTATCTCTTTTGTTGTTTCAGCTTTCTTTTGTATTTTACTTGGTACAAAAAGTGATACTTAAACATTCTTATTATAAAAGTTAAAATGCATGCATACATTAAGCAAACATTTGCCCAAACATATACACATACATGCATATCTTATACTGCAATAAACGGTTTTCTTTTATACATCCTTTCCCATATATGTACATGTGTGTAAGCACGAGCATATCTTATATTGTGTAATATGGTGTAGATAATATATATACTACTTTATTTTTATACGTGCAATATAAAACCTGAAACACACAACCTAAAAACTAAAATAAACTCTGCAAGTGCCTGGCATCGGCAATCAGTTGTTGTATGTATGTATGTGTTGCTGTTAAGGGTAAGAAAAAGGACATAAACAATTCTACATTTACATGCACCTCAATTTGCTGGTTTGAAGGGTTAACGAAAATGCTACATTTTTGAACAAGATCTTCAAAATAAAGTAACTTAATTTTAATCAGTATTTGAGTGTGACAAAATATTAAAATAATAATAACTGTTTAATTGGCAACAAATTGAAAGTTTTGCTTCAGCTGGAGCAACATAATTTGAGGTAGTTTTATGTAAACTAAATTCCTTAAGCACATTATATAAGACCTAAGATTAAAACTTACAAATTTAATGCAGTTTAAGGTACATGTTACGGGCCGCACTATTTTATTATGTAACAAATTAATACGCATCAATACACATTCGGAAGTGTCCTTGTTGATAATTTAATTTTTCTATATAAAAATACAATTCAATAGCTACAAGGCCCCACACTCATTCTTATGATTTTGGTGAGCAAGAAAACGTTTAACTAACAAAACGTAGCAGATACATTTTATTTAAATTTTTTACAAAAATGTTTTAAACAAATTTTTGAATTTAGAAGAAAGCGCTCTACTATCCAGCAAATACCTCGAGTAATAAATGAAATAGCCACTGATATTGACAAAAAAAAGTTCTGTGTTACACATACCTCAATGTTGCAAAAGCGTTTGATAGTGTATACCTCAAAAGTCCTCTCCACAAATTAAAAACTACCAAAAGATTTATATCTAATATTAAAAAGTTATTGAAAAAATCGATTTTTCTATGCAAAATATAAGGACATGTCTTCTGAAATTTTCCCTATAAGAGCAGGAGTACCCCAAGGCAGTGTATTCGGTCCCATGCCATAACTCCTGTTTATATCAGACATTGCAACCCCAGCATCAAATAATAATATGATAGTTACATTTTCTGATGACACTGTTTGAATGTCATCAGATGAAAATGCCAAATGGGCTGCGCAAAAGCTACAACAACTGATCAATAACACGTTGGAGTGGATTCGTAGTTGGGGAATACGAGTAAATAGTTCAAGTAATGTACACAAATAGGAAGATACCAAGTATTTTACCCATTCAAATAAATGGATTACCCATTCTTTCGGATACAAAAGTTAAATATCTTGGCATGACAATTAACTCAAAACTTCTGCCACATAAGGCAGAAGAAAAACGCATTAAACAACAGATTCGGGCAACTAGTTTGGCTGCTAGGGAGAGAATGCAAACTGTCAACGAAAAATAAACTTCTGACATACAATGCCATGATAGCACCAATCGTAGAAATCTGGGGCACCGCAAGCACAACTAATTTAAAAATTATTCAAAGAATCTAATCTAAAATACTGCGGACTATATTCAACACTGAATGGTACATTAGAGATGAAGACACACATCGAGATCTAAATGTCAAAACAGTAATAGAAGTCATCCGCGATAGCAGCTTCTAACATAAAACTCGCCTAACACAACATTCCAATGCAGAACTCAGACAGCTGCGGGCAAAAGAAATCCTGGCACACAGAAGACTAAAATGGTATGCAACTTCAGAGATAGTTTACCGCTTTTAAGAGGGCCACGGCGATGCGTAAAACTAAGTTTTATTTTTCATTCGACATAAGTTATCTTTTTTTTTTTATTGATTTAAGATAATTAGCACTCAATTATGGGAATGCAATTACTTATTGTCACGTGGTGACAGGTGTAATAAAAATTTTCCAGAAAATTAGCTGCTTTTTCTAGGAAATATTTTGCACTAATTTTGCACACAGAAAGAAAAAGCTCGTAGTAAATCTAAGTTCTTTCTACTGGATTTTATTATGTTTTTTCCACTTGATCTATTACTCGAAAATTTAAGTATGGTTCACCAAAAACTGTATATAAAAGGGGCCGAAATAAGTTAATTAAGGAAAATCGAACTTGTCGTGGCTTTAAAAGAGCACAAAATTCGCAGGTATATTTGTAACCATTTTTTTTATTATTTTAATTGGTACAATAGCTGAAACCTGTCGTTATTAAATCATGTCCCAAAAGTATAATAAATATGGAACTTCTTAAATCAAGTAGAGAGTGTGCTTATTTTAAGTTGGATTTTAGTCATATTCAATTTGAAATCGGGATGGCAAACGTATTAAAGCAATCCAAAATCAAGAAAACTGACCCCTTTGAACACCCCTTACTTGAAACAACCACAATATGCTTAATTAAAGGAAGTCTGTACTTACCGTACTTTTGACCACAGAATACTACCAGAAGGGTCACCAGCTCTGCCGGGCTACAAAAATTACCAATTTTCTGTCAAATTTCATGCAAGTGGCAGCCTTGCGTTGCTTTGCAACCAAATAGATAATAATTATTTGTATTTAAAGCCTTATTTGCGTTGAGTACATCACTAGCAATACATGGAATATGTTTAAAACTTAGTTTTCAAAGCTTTTCATTCATGTTTTCTAATTTTTTCGTAAAAACTACAACAAAGCCAATAGTTTTCGAAACACTTTACAACAACATGTTTTCATTGTTTTTTAAAATCTCTTTCTAAGTTGGAGATTATGCTTTCAGAAAGTATATGTATATTGCTGTATCGTCTACGAATACTGACATGATGGAGCGTTTAAGTTGCGGTAGATCTGACGTATATAAGTTATATGAAATTGCGGAAGGCAGGAGCCTTAAGGACAACCCACAGAAATATTAATATTTTTGAAACAAAATGATCTAATATAAACTGCAAAAGACCTCCTCGATAGAAAGCTTTGAACAATTTTTAGGGTTCCGTACTCATCAGAGTGATATTGAACCCTATTGCCGAGACTACTACTTCCGTTTTCGGAAACGGTAAGAGCTAAAGAGCTGAAATTTTCACAGGCTGTTGTTGTTCTTTACTAAAAACAACAACAACAAAGTCAAAACTACCAGGTGTCCCCATACAACGAAAAGTTAAAATTAGCTATAACTCTCGAACCGTAAAAGATAAAGAGCTGAAATTCGCACATTGTATGTATTTATAGATGCTCTACAAAAGCTTATGCTAAAGACAATAACAAGTCGAAAACTACCAGGTGTCCCTATATAACCTGAAGTAACAATTAGCCGTAGCTGCTAAGCCGTAAAAGACAGAGAGCTGAAATTCGCACAATATACATATATACTTACATATGCCCTACAACAACAAATGCTAAAAACAACAACATGTGGAAAACTACCAGGTGTCCCTATAAAACGTAAAGTAAAATATAGCCGTAACCCCCAAACTATAAGAGACAGAGAGAGTGCACGATATATGTACTCACATATGCCCTACAATAACAAATGATAAAAACAACAACATGTGGAAAACTACCAGGTGTCTCTATACAACGTAAAGCAACCATTAGCTGTTACTCTCGAGCCGTGAGAGACAGAGGGATGATATTTGCAAAATATATGTATTCGCATATGCTCCACAACAACTAATGCTAAAAACAAAAACATCTGTTAAACTACCAGGTGTCCCTTTACAACGTAGAGTAACAGCTATCACTCTGGAACCGTAAGAGATATAGAGTAGAAATTCGCACAGTGTTTGCATTACCAGATGCCTTACAACAGCAAATGACAACAACAACAAGTCGAAAACCCCAAGGTGTCCCCATTCGACAAAAAGTAGCAATTAAACGCCACTCTCAAGCTGTAAGAGACAGACAGATGAAATTTATACAATATATGGCATACGTATTCACATACGCCATTCTATACGTACATTACACATACATACGTATGGCACCCTAAGTGTGCGAGCCAGCCTCGTACTTGACTGAATTTAATATTAAAAAATTAGGCACTTCAAATTTTATCATTTTAAAGATGAAGACGTCATGCCAAACAGTATCAAAGGCAGTGAGACCATTGCCGTCAACTTCTCTTGTACAACGTTTTTAGTGATCAAATTACATATTCGTTAGTAGAGATTGAACAGTATTATGTTGCTTGGGGAAGCCTAAATGTTAATTTGGGAAATACCTTTGGATGCAATAAAAATCTTACCTACAAATGACAAGAGGCTTATTGGACGATAAGAGAAAACCTGCAGATGGCTCAGGTTTGTTTGGTTTTCAAATTGGAATACTTGTTGTTTTTTTTAATCTTGTGGAAAGTATATATTGAAATATATATTCTTGTTTCAATGTTGCTGTAACTGCAAACCCTGCATTTGCCAGCAGTTCTTTTACACGTCTATAATTGTCTGTTTTTTCAAAAGTAGAGTGTCGTCAGTATTTTGTTTATTGTTCATACTTGAACCATTAGACTTTTTATTTTTATTACTGCATTTCCTTATCCTGACTTAATGCCTTCCTGTATTCCTTGTTCCAATTTTGTTGCTATTTTTGTTGTTATCATGGCTGCATTTGGAAATGTGCATGCATATAAGCCAGAAGTTTTTGTAGTTTTCTTCTTTATATCTGTAGAGGTATGTATGTATGTATGTATGTATGTATGTATGTATGTATGTATGTATGTATGTATGTATGTATGTATGTATGTATGTATGTATGTATGTATGTATGTACATATGTATGTATGTATGTATGTATGTATGTATATTGTTAAGTGAGGTTTTTCTTTAACCATTGCAAAGACCCACACGTGTTTGTACAACACGTAGAAGCGAACTGAACAAGAAAGAAGTTTTGTTTTTTGAATATTTGGGTCAAAGTTCAAGAGGATAACACATAGAGAGAAAACAAACAGGAATTACTAATAACACTGCTGCAGTCGCATCGAATGTAAAGCAATGAAACTGAATCCAAGAAACATCAATAAAAATGCAATGTTTAAATAAAACAATTGAAAGGCACCCGTAGTATTGCAGACAAAATTTTCTCAACAATTTAATTTCATATTTTCTTTTTCTTTAGTAGTCAACTTTTAATATATTTCAGCTTAATATATTTCGAGCAAAAACTGCTCGAGAAGTGAATAAGAAATATTGATTTTGTTGGCAACAAGAATTTCCTTTTTTAAAATTTTGTTAAGTTTTTTTCTCTGCTGTTTTCAATTTTCATTTCCTTGGGGAAAATTGCTCACAAATGCAAACCATTTTTCATTTATTTTCTATTCACTGTAGTTGGAATCTGTATTGAAATTAACTGCCTTGAATTTAGTTGCGTTCTAATTGTTGTAAAATCTTTGAATTTCATTAACTTAATTGCTTCATGAAATCCTCAATCAATTAGTTGTAGATTAATATAAATACAACTACTGCTATACCGTTTTCAATATTTAACAAGCAATTCAAGTAATTTAGTAGACATACATACTAATATATTTCTATTGAATTTGAAGTAATCTCTGTTTAAAAGCAATTCAAATACGTTCAAGCTATGAGAAGAGTAGAAAACTTAGCCTTAAACATCCTGGAAATATAGTTCACTGAATTAATCGTTAAAAGAAAAATTGAAGTAAAAGTAAACCATTCTATTGAAAAAAAAAAAATATTCATAGCAAAAAGGTAGAATGATTACAAATGGGATTTTAATTATCGTAATTAAATTCAGATGAGCTGATCTATTTGGAACATTTTACATAGTCGATGAAGATTTTCGTACGAGATGCATAAACTGGCAGCTATATGCACATTTGTTTTTTTTTTTACACTTCAACCAGTATAACTTCACTCTGAAGATGTGATTGGACTTTACTTCTTCGAAAACGACGAGGGAACGACTGTCACCATCAATTCTGGGCGTTATGATAACCAAATTTTTTTGCCTGCTATTGAAGAATACGACTTGGCGAATATGTGGTTTCAACAAGACTGTGCCATATGCCACACAACTCGGACGATTAAGGTTTTATTGCAAGAGACATTTCCTGGCCGCGTCTGGCCACCAAGATCTTGCGATTTGACACCATTAGACTTATTTTTTTGTGGGGCTCCGCAAAATACCATGTTTGTGCAGATAAACCTTTAACTCCTGGGCACTTAAAAACCAACATTCGTCAAGTTATGGCTGAGATACCGCCCAATATGTGTCAACAAGTGGTCGAAAATTGCCTCAAAAGAATCAATGCTTGCAACACTTCGGGTGGTGGTTTTTCACTTGATGTAGTGTTTCACACATAATATCCATGTTCTAACTTTATAATAAAAAAAAAATGTCATGAAAACAAAGATTATTTTATATGTGTTTTATTTACGTTTACTTTTGAAACCGCCAAATGGATAATCCGTTATATCGTTAGAACCAACAGACACAGTCTTTGGTCTCTACTCAAAATTCATGAAATTTGAGTTGTTACGCTTTTGAGGAATAAGTGCGAAAATTTTAAACACAAACATACAGTTTCTAATTATTTTGTCGGGCTTAAGTACGATAAAATTATTATGTGATAAAATTATAGTGATCAATATTTTTGAAGAAGAGAACAAAAGTAAAGTTGAAGGTTTATAGGTTGGGTACATGCCAATGTTCCCAGGTCAATGTATTTCTTCCCCCCGAGAAAAATTTCCAAACCCCCTAAAATTCAATGTTTTTCTACAAAATCCCCCTAAAAACTTTTGGTGAACATTCTGCTTTAGTTTACGAATCACCAATATTAAAGCATTAACAATACGGAAAATACAAAACATTGTTAAATTTTCCTCAATTAAAAAGAAGTAATAATTAACTGATTATGTGTATTTTTCAGTGCATATGTTATGATTACAGGCGTATGTATATTTACTATAAATTTTCGAGTTGTTTGTCTTCACATATTTTGAGATCTTAGTAAATATTTATAGGCAGCTGGAAATTGTTATCTACGTATTTTAAGTTTCTCCCAAAATATTAAGAGTTTCTAAATCTTCTTCGCTCTGTACGTTCTTTTAACATTTTCATAAAAAGAATTTAAATTTTATCAAAGCTTCTTAGATATTTTTTTAATTTTCCCAATTCTTAAGAAACGGAAAAAAATCAAAGAAATGACCCATAAAGAAAAAATTCATTCAACTCAACAAAAAAAGTGCTTAAAATTACCAGTTGCAAAATTATGTACTTGAAGCTACCAGATGAACATAAAATGTTTCATTTAATTTTACTTTAAAAATCGTTAAATTCTTCATATATATCAGTTGAAAAATCCTCTTAACTCCTGCCATTTTACCGTTCAACCGAACACAGAAATCCTTTAAAAAAACCCCACGAATAAATTGTTTCCCCCTAAATATTTCCCAAAAGAATTTAACATCCGAAATTCACCCCTAAAAGAAAAAAAAAACCCCAAAATCTAGGGGGTAAACCCCCTAAACTGGCAACACTGGTACATGCCACAGCTGTGTCTCGTCCGCCACAGCACTCATCAGCAACTCAATTGCTTCGAGGCCACGTTATGACTAATTTTGTTTTTTTTTATACTGGCTGTCTATAATATTTAATTTCATATTTGTGTTTTATTGTTTAGTTGCATTTTAATTTTATATTTGTGTTTTATTATTTAGTTGCATTTTTTAAATATGAGATATTTTTGCTTATCTCAAGGTTTGCAAGGTTTTGGTTTCTGGCGCCTTTTATTTTTTTTCAGTTCCCTAATGCTTTCATAAGCTATTTTGAATCTATTTGGCCTTTTGCAAATACCAAGAAATTTTAACTTAAACATATTTTTCTATTATTAAAAAAAAAATTATTATTTTCCTTTGCTTCTTGCTTGAACGCATTTGTAAGATCATATAAATAATTGGGCAAAAGTGGTTTATATTTTAACTCTTGCTTGTCGCGAAATAGTTTCATTTGCTTAAAATCAGCGTGTAATTTATTTGAATACGAAAATGATATTGCATTCTGGTTCTGGCACTCAAATAGTTAATACTTGCAATATACATTTTTAATAATTTTTGAGAAAAATTTTAATAATGTGACCGCGACTTGAGAAATTCGCTAAATATATAAAAAGAAAAATATTGGGAAAAGATTTATTATTGTCCTGTTGCTGTATTGTTTAGAATATTTATTTATTTATTTGATTTCAATAAAAAGAAAGCCTCATGGCCAATAATACATGTATTGTTAGTGAAATGTCTACGTTAATTAATTTAACTAATTCTAAAATTGAAACCTAATTGTTAGTTAGAAGGCTCCCCAACCATCTAAATACCGCCAAAAATATAAAACTAGTTTCGATATTGAGAATTACAGTCGCAATATTTATTGCTTAAAAATTGCTTATATCACTGATTCAAATACGAAATTCGATGAAACAGTTATAGTGTTTTTTTTTAACCCAAGGGATCATGTTTAATCAATAACTCATGATTTTGAAATGTTGATAGAAACTGTAAGAGCTGTAAGTGGTGATAGAAACTCAAGTCATTCTATAATCCGCAGCAAGTGGTTCCAAAAATATCTTTTGACTTTCACACCTTTCAAATTGTCTTTTACTTAGTTCTTTATTAATAAAACTGTGCTAGTTGAAAAAACCGACAAACGGGGCACCCAGTGACTAAACATAATTCGGGTACGCTGAATTCAGTGGTGCTATCCGTTTTTCTAGGTTAGCTCGCGTTTTTGAGATTTTTTTGAAAAAAAAAATTATTTTTTGCAAATTTTTGAAATTTTGTGATCTTTAAAACTGCATAAAAAATTGAAAAATTAAGCCATGCCAACAAATTTTCACGTGTATATAAAAAATTATGTTTGAAACAAAACGAGCATTACACGACGAAAATCTGTGGGCAACTTTTGATTTTATTCACAAAAGATGAAAAATTGTAGATTCAACCTGTTACCAGACGAAGCCTCAAAAATTGAAAAAAATTTTTTTCTTGTTAATTAAAGTACATTTCTGCATGTTCATATAAAAAATTTTTTGTAATTATCTAACATTAAGATGTGTTAAAAAGTGTTATGAAACCTTTTTGCATAATTTGTACTTCGCTTGAAGAGCACCTTAAATTATTCCATCAAATCAAATGACGTAAAAAGTAGCTAATTTTTTGTTCCAGTAATTGACTTATTAACACGGTGTTTCAGATACTCATTAAAATTACAAGCGGTGCACTTGAAGAAAATGTTTGTATTATATATTTTGTATTATATAATTTGAAAATCCCGAAAAATCCCTGCATTTCGGGATATTCCGATTGGCATCCCTAGTTCTAGGTAGACTATTTGCTTAAGAAAAATGTAGGTATTAAAGGTCGCGAATTTCTATTTGCTTACAGCTTAATGTAGGTACGAAAGGACGCAATTTTCAATTTCTTTAAGAAAATTTGGGAATTTTTCATATAAAAGGGCGCGTTTATTGATTTGCATGCACAGTGCGCATCTTCAGCTCTTGCTTGCTCTGCAATAAGTCTTAAAAAGACGGTATTAAATTTGAAGTCTTTGAAATTCTTGTCAATATATTCAGTTACATATATTAAAATATCTAGATGGAATTCTGCAACAAGTTTAATTACTTTTGCTATGTGTGTGGGAAATACACAATTATGTCAAGTCGGCGTAAAATCATTGTAGAAATAATTAACTTATATGAATCATATTTTTCTTTAAATGTGATATGTGGTAAGAATTAGACACCCTCAATATTGTGTACAACGTGTATTTACCATTTTAATAAATGGAAGAAAAACAGAGACGCCTTTCCATTTAGTGTTCCAATGAACACTAGGTGCTCTTCAAGCGAAGTACAAATTATGCAAAAAGGTTTCATAACACTTTTTTAACACATCTTAATGTCAGATAATTACAAAAAACTTTTTATATGAACATGCAGAAATTAACAAGAACATTTTTTTTTAAATTTTTGAGGCTTCGTCTGGTAACAGGTTGAAACTACCATTTTTCATCTTTTGTGAATAAAATCAAAAGTTGCCCACAGATTTTGGTCATTTACAGCTCGTTTTGTTTCAAACATAATTTTTTATATACACGTGAAAATTTGTTGGCATAGCTTAATTTTTCAATTTTTTATGCAGTTTTAAAAATCACAAAATTTCAAGAATTTGCAAAAAATAATTTTTTTTTTCAAAAAAAAAAATTTTTTTTCTAAAAAATTAAATTTCTTTTTAATGCATTATATATCAGATTTTTATTGCGGAGTTTCGGTTTTTTACTAAACTTCAATAAACGAAAATTTTTTTTAGTTAGTTCAATACATGTAGTGCAACCTCCTCCATTTTTAAAATAACGGTAAATCTCGAAAATGCGAGCTAACCTAGAAAAACGGATAGCACCACTGAATTTAGCGTACCCGAATTAGGTTTAGTCACTGTGTGCCCCGTTTGTCGACAAAAAAAAGTTTCAAATTCAAGCACAGTGTAATTATTTCAATATTTCGTGTAAACCAAGACAAGGATGTTTGATATTTTTTCTTCAGTAAAATAATACGCTCGACCATTTTTACTGCTAAAATATTTTGTTATTTCAATTTTTTTTTTTATAAATAATTGTGCAAATCATAATTTTTGTAGGTTAGGTTAGGTTAGGTTAGGTTAGGTTAGGTTAGGTTGAATGGAGGGGTTCGTCTACCCATGTCTTACGACATACACCTAAGCCAATATAGTCTTGTTGTGCGCTCCGTGGGTTTAACCGTGAACCAGTTTGACTTATAGGTCTATCGGAACTCCGTGTCATTCCCAAAGTTCCTTAATTTCCTCCAGCAAACGCCTCGTAATTGGGTTATGTCTGGTAAGGTGTCTCTCCCAAAATGTCCGGATCGTGTTTGTGAGAAGGCGGGGCACTGGCATAAATAGTGCTCCACAGTTTCGCTTTCCACCGCACAAGCTCTACATTCATCTCCTCCCGCTATTCCTATGCGGTTAAGATGTGCCAGTAGTTGGGAGTGGCCTGTCAGAATTCCCATTAATCTACTTAATTCGGGCTTGCTAAGTCTTAGCAACACCCCCGTTTTTTCCTCATCTGGATCCCCCCACAGCATTCTTGTACTTGATACTTAATTTTTGTAAGTTTTTAAAATTAAATCAAAATTGCTGTAACTTGTTTAAAAGAAGGACAGCATTAGTAGTTAAATGATAGAATTTTTGTATGTTGTAAAAAAGAGACATACTCAGTATCCCTTAGTCTTGTAAGTTTGTTGCTTGCAAAATTTCTTTAATGTTTTCATTTTAATATTTAAAATTTTTTATTTATTTATCTTGCCATTAGATGTAGTTTTTCGTTTTAATATTTTATTTCTTCACAAATGTATGCAAATGTAAATATAAACACAAACATATTTTGCAAGAAAACACACTTCAGTTGAAATACATGTGTGTAATTTTTGGTTAAAACTGCTTTAAAACCAAATTGTAAAAGAACAAGTCTGTTGCAAGTGGTACAAAAACTAAATTCCGGAAGGATTTTCAAGTATGCATTTTCAAATGGGAAAATCTTATTTTGGAGACATGAAATAATTTTCGAATATTCACATGTGTATTGTTATTGTGAAGGTACAAGTCTCATACAAACAAATATTCATGTATTCCTGCTATTTGTTAGCAATACATGCGTCAGTTTGTGTATGCATGTATGTATGTTGTAGTTCAAACGAATCTATGTAGTTGTGATGGCAGTAGGGTGACCGATAGGTTGTCATTGTCAAGACCCGGTTTTTCACTAATGCAGGAATTCGAGAATTTTATATGTTTGGCTTAAATTTTTCTCGACACAGAAAAAATTTGTTAATAGATTTTTTCATTGAAAGCAAATTAAATCCCAAACATAATATGGCTCCACATGAAATTGTCTTACTAGCAATTAGGATGGGTAGAGTCTTACTAACAATTAGGGTGGGGGGAGATAATGATTTCAAGAAGCCTTCTGAATAACTTTGCTCTGGAAGGCAACTGTGTAAAATGTTATATAGTTGTAGCTAGTGGAGCGACAGCAGTTTAATTCCAGACAATTAGCACTGCTTTAAGCGACATCTATTTGTCCCAAAAGAAAACACCACTATGCAATTTAAACAAAACGGTCGTCTATCGATTATTCTAAAAGGTTCTCGAAAGGTACTGCCACATGTTAAGTTTTAGTAGAAAACTTGTTATCTTAGAACTTTAGAGATCAATTTGTTCGTTGGTGGTGCTCAAGTCATTAGTATAAGCATTTTAGATGGTTCTCAAATTAGAACATTCTCGAATACGGCAACTGCGTATAAATAGTGGCATGATGTGTGCGTTGCGACAGTCGGGTTTTAAGTGTGCTACCATCAACATTGTGCTAGGAACACAATTGGGAGGAACGGCGCAAATATTCGCCGTCAAAAATAAAACACATTAGTGTATATGAAAATTCACACAGTCATAGCCTCGGTCGAAATTCGCTGTACGCGGCGAACATGAAATAGATTTATTTCTATTTCTTATGCCGGCGAACGACGAACAAATCAGTACCATGTGGCCATTTTGGTTTTAGTTTTCAGGTGTTTTAGTAAAACAGTTAATTAAAATAATTTAATTTATAAGTAGTTGAGTTTCAAACAAACTTTTAAGAATTTTTCATGTCTACTGATGAGTTGATTAGCACCAACGAAATGTCGTCGGCATATAGACAGCTGAAAAATACAACAAAAATTTTTTTGAAAAGGTAAATTTTTGGACCTGAATTAAGTTAATTTTTACTTTAATAGTTTTTGACTTTTTGCATTTAAAATAAAAAGCCAACATATTTGATTATAAAATATGTGTGCAGTGTTTAATTTAATTTTAATTTGTTTTTGGTAATGCAAATTTTTTTAGCAACCAATTTTTTTCAATATTTCAATATGTTCAACTATAATAAGATCAAATTAAGAACTGAGAAAATGGATACAAGTGAAATTATAATTGAAAATGTTAAACTTCAAGGCTTTTACCATAATGAATATGATGTTCATTATTTTAATACACATTGTATTAATGTTCCATGAAATTAAAATTTACAGTAAAATGTTCATTATTTTAGTTATTTTTACAAAATTTGAAATTGCTTGATCTATTTAATTTTTTTATCTTTGAACAAACAATAAACAACTTTATGAATTATAACAGATGTTTTAGTTTTTCGTCGTTATTGTGCTTCATACGACGAACTTACACAGCGAATTTTAACCGGCGTATTCGTCGTCTTGGGTGAACTTCGTCGTTCGTCCCAGTTGTGTTCCTAGCATTAAGCAGTGAGAATTTATACAGTAGTAGTATAATAGCGAAAAAAGTATTATAGCAGAGTTGCTTATCGCAGTTGATTAATTAATAAACCTTGAGTGGAAGTGAGAGTGCTGTAAATAAAAGAGCTTATTGTTTTATTTAATTTGTAATCAGGGAATCAGCCAAAAACCGTTTTTATTTAAGCGTAAGAATGTAACAATATGTTAATTATAGTTGAAAGGATGGTTTATTCGGAATGCCCAGAAAAATCACAAAGTTGGCCCAATCTTCGATTGCAATAAATCACTCAAAATTTTTTACAACTCGTTGGAAAACAAGCTATTTCTGAAAAAGATAAGCCATAAGTATAAATGTTGCAATAATGTGGAAAAAAATTTCTAATGACACAAAGATGCCGCAGAAAAAATTTGTCTCGAAATGTTTGGTCTATCCGGTACTAAAATTACTATACACAAAAATAATATTCTTTTTGTAAATAAATGTTTATGACAATCTTTGTTACTAAGCGTGTATAGCTACATTTTTAACCTACTGTACATATTAATGTGTTACTAAGCAGCTTATAGTTGTTTATGAATCAGTCTGCTAGTATCTATATAAATTGCACTTGCTTAATAAAATTAAAAGAAATGGCCAAAAAAAATCTTGCAACAATGAAGCAGGAAACCCTGTTTTGAAATTTAAAAACCGGTTGAAAACCGTCCCAAAAGCATTCCAACCGATCACTCTTGTTGGCCCGCTTGAAATCATATTCGTATGAGTGCGATTTTTTGCTCATACGCACAGTTAAAAATGACTTTTTTGGGGCGAAAAAAAGAAGAATCACACATTTTTAAACATGGTAACATTTTTAGAAGTTTTTTAGCCGTTTTTTGCTGGCGACCAAAGTTTGCTTTCAAAGCAAGTTATTCAACAAGAAAAGATATGAATGAATAAGTTAAAAAAAAAACGAAGTACTGCCGTGTAAGAAAATAAGAATAACAAAAAACCAGAGGTAGGAAAATTAACGCTGAATTAAAGGAAAAGATCTGAGTGAGCTTTAACAACACCTTTATATGTACATCAAATTCAATTAATTTTCTTGTTTGTAAACGTTTACTGAACAAATGAGATGCAAATTAAAATAGCAGACGTAATTTCGTGTCCTTTAGATGATATCGAACTTAAAACTTAATATGTATCAAGTACCGACAACACATTTGCGTCAAGGAACATTGTGAACATTTTTTCTCGCAAATAAATTTACAAAACATTACAAATTATCGAATGTAGTCAAAGTTCAAAGACAGCAAAATTATTCATTTAATATATTCAGTCATTTCAAAATTATATAAAATATCTGTAACACCTTACGAGTTACGAGAAGAGCTTAATTTTGGCAGCCTTAATATGTATCTGGGGCACTGCAGACACAACTGACTGAAAAATTCTTCATTAAATTCAATCTAAAATATTGTAAACTATGGTCAACGCAGAATGGTTCATTAGAGATGAAAACATAAATTGAGATCTAAACGTCAAAATGGTAAAAGAAGTCATCCGTGATAGCTGGCAAAATAAACCCTTACACCCAGAAAACTCCAATGATATGCACCTTCAGGGCTAGGTGACCGTTTCTAAGAGGGTCATGATGATGCTTGAAACTAAGTTTTATTTGAGTATGTGTATTGTTTCACATTCGAGATTAATTATCTTATTTGTTGATTTAGGATAATTAACAGCCCATAGTGTAGATTCAATTACTTATTGTCACATTGTGACAGGTGTAATAAAATTGGAATATTAATAAAATATATATATGTTTTTTAAGGTTGAGCTAAATATTTTCTAAAATTTATTTTTCCTGGTTGAAAAAAACATTTTCTGGTAATTATTTCAGCTGCCTTTGATTTCATATTCTACCTAGTGGGCGATTATTTGTAAATATAATATAAACAGTTCAAATATTTGGGAATAACTTCAGCTGCAGAACAGCTTGATTTATTTGTAAGGATAGCAAAATTTCACTAGCTTGTGTTTGCAAAACTTGTCACAAATTTTTTTTTGCTGAGAATATTATGCACTCAAAATGACAAGAGCCTTTTAAGATCGCCTATCTAAATACATATGTAGGTAGGTTATTATATACGCCTATTTTTTTTTTCCTTATTTATTAGAGTGAGTATGAGTATGAGTAAGAGTTGCTTGTGTGTGAGTACATAGTTGAAAATGTTTTGTGTACATGTCCATGTGTACAGTTGGCTTTCCATTTCATAGCCCTATATGGTTTATTTTTATCATTTTTTCGAATGATTTTTCTTTTATTTTTGGTTTTCTTTTATTTCCTTTTCTGAATGAAAATGTCTCAAAGGCATGTTTTAAGCTGTTTGCGTAACTGTGTGTGATGGCAAAATAAACCAAAGAGGCAGCATTTTTTTTCTTGCGAATTACATGTCTTAATTCACCACAGAAAGTCAAGTGAAAAAAAATAACGATTCAAAATATAACTTTAGCTTACAACAGACTTTAAAGGCGAAATTTCTTTGCAGCAGGCAAAGTTGTAAATATTAGAGTATATATTTTTGGCATAGCCGCTTATTATTGGAGCAAAAAAGACAAAAACTACAACAATTGTGTTTTTATCTAGAATTATATTTTTTTTTTTTGAACGCTGACTTTTACGCAAGGAAATCGATTTATGAATTTAATTTTGTAGCTCACCTTGTTTAAATCAAATTTCTTGTAACAGTTCTGGTAATGGCAATTTCAATGTTTTACCGATTGGTAGTCAATTTAAATGTGTTGAAAATTTTTGGGTTTGGAGAAGATAATAAGCGAAAAAAATAACACTAAACGAAAGGTCTAAGTATCGCATTCGATATCGACTGAACTATAAAATAATAGCAAGTTTTCAAATTTCGACTAATGCGAACAAGATTCTTAAGAATCTTTTAAGACCTTTTGCAAATTGTGCAATATATTTTCCGATTCAATATAATATCATTTGTAAATGTAGCAAACTGGTTGTGAAGAAATTTCGTGAGAGCAAAAATATTTAATTACATTTTAGTTGCTATATTATTACCTGTAGAATCTGTTCGAAAAAGGCCGAATGTATAACAGGAATAATAATAAAACGTTCTTTAGCTCCAGCAATAAATTACTGATAGTACATGTAAAAAGAAAATATTCGAAGAGCAATATATGATTGCTGAAATACATGGTTACAGTCTAACAATATTAATTGTTAAATATAACATGAACAGAGACCATATTATTGTACTGTCATATCAAACGATACTATTTTCTTACCCCCTAATTCATAAAAAATTATTACAGGCTTATAAGACGGTTATTTGACAATTTGTATGGAAAATCTGTGAAATAAGAGCTTTATAAACCTGTTATAATTCTTATGAATTAGACGGTTATTCTTTTCAAATTGAGTCTTACCCACAGATAGACTGGAAATCGATCCAAAGTAGTGCCTACCAGTTCCGTGAGGAATATATTCTCCGTAACAGGCAAGAGAAGGGAGGGTATTGGCCGGTGTTCATATCACAGAAGGTGGAAACCTATGTAGAAATAAAAATCCAGTCAATTAAGAGGCTGGCTCGCACACTTCGGGTGCCGTACGTATGTGTAATGTACGTATGGAATGGCATATGTGAATACATATATTGTATAAATTTCATCCCCCTGTCTCTTACAGTTTGAGAGTTACGTTGAGTTGCTACTTTACGTTGTATAGGCGATAGGGGGCGGGGGGCACCTGGTAGTTTAAGACTTGTTGCTGTTTTTAGCATTTGTTGTTGTAGCGCATGTGTAAATACATACACTGTGCGAATTTCAGCTCTCCATCTGTTACGGTTACAAAGTTATAGCTTATTGTTACTTTTCGTTGTATGTGGATACCTGGTAGTTTTCCATTTGTTGTTGTTTTTAGTATTTGCTGTTGTAGCGGCAAGGTTCAACAAATTCCAGTGAAAATTTCAGGCTTCTAACTCTTACTGTTTTGGAAATGGTCGCTGTGACGGACGGACGGATGTAGAAGTCTCGGTAATAGGGAACCCTAAGAAATGGTATGCACTGAGCACCATTTCAGTTTTAAGCGATTGTTATTTTCCAATTTTTTTAAGTCAGGCAACTACATGTTCGGTGCAAAGTCCTTACCTGTTGCTGCTTAAAATTTCCAGCAAATTTTCAGGTTATTGTAAGCTGGCACCCAATACTATTCAACATTTAATTTTCTTGTTATTTGGTGTTGCAGAGGCCAACTAGCTGCATGTACTGTGCAATAGAGATGTCTATGTCATAAGGTTCAAAAGTTACAGCTGATTTTCTTGTTTGGAGAAACCCTAAAGCTCTCAAGTTTTTGTTTTTGTTATTTTTAGTTGTAGCTGCGGAACAATTACATATTGTGTGAAAGCTTCAGTTATCTAGCTCTCATATTGGCTTGGGAAAAAAAGTGCTACGATAGGACATTAAATTCTTAAGCTTCATATAGACGGTTGTGAGATCTTACAATATTGTAAGACCTAACAACGTGCTGGCAGCCTATTAGAAAAAACAAAGTTGGCAGCATTAAGAAAATTATCAGTTCAGACAATTGCAAGAAAATCTTACAATTTCATTGCCAGACAATTGCCTGACAATAAATTTAGCTACCAACGGAAATTTGTCAGCTTACACAGATGTATCAAAAATTGCCAGCCAATTGTCATTATCAAAATATACACACACGCATATGCCATTATTCTTTCTTTATTTTTCTCGTTCAATAACCATGTTTTAAATTTTTTTTTATTTTCTTTTCTGCAACTTTTTACCTCTTGTACTCACATTTTTACTATTCTTTTGTTTGTTTTTTTCTCTCCCTTTCGTACACACACATTTTTCTTTAATATTTTTTGTCATTACTCTGACAATGACGCCATTGTAATGTGTTGATAGGTTATGCATCTTACAATTCGTCAATGCCTGACAATGTACTAGCAATGATGGTGCCAAAGTGTTCAGATGATTGACAGTTAACTGACAATTTATTGTTAGGACGGTGGTCTGTCAATGCATTTGCTTACAATATTGTCAGGAAGAAATTGTAAGTTCTCACGATTGCTTAAAAATATTCTATACATTTTCTGACAATATTGTAAGATCTTACAATCGTCTATGCAAAGCTTTACGATGTTTAAAAATATTCTTTACATTTTCTGACAATATTTTAAGATCTTACAATCGTCTATACCTAGCTTTAGTAATTGTATTCCGTTTCATCTTTTTGAGTACTCCAAAAAGGACTTTCGTTATCAACGTGTAACATTTAATTGAAATCTAACTTGTCATCAAATGATTAATGGCTTAAAATGAATATCGTGTTTCTTTTATGGAACAATATCAAAGTAAATTTTATTTAAAAATTGTTTCAGCAATTTCATCTCGTTTAACGAAATTATGATTAAGTGAATACAAATGTATTTAGATTTTTAGTAAAAGGTGCCTCCAACGTTACCTTACTTAATATCGATTAAACTGAAAAGCAAGAAAAAGGAAAACAAATTCAAATCATGCTGGGGGTATGCGTTTGTGTACGTACGTACGTATGTAGTCAATACTCGTGTATACTTACATGAACAGTTGTTTTGAGCATGTGTGTTCAAAGTGCCAGTCACTTGCAGGCTCGTGCAAACAAATGTATGTATAAACGATTAAGTGTTATACAAGAACATTTTGCGTTAATAAAACAAGCATACGAATACACACATACACACGCACACAGAGTGTTTAGTTTTGTGTTGGGAGTCCTCACTCATACAACATGTCAAAATTTTGAACAAACAATTATCATTATCACATAATTTCGTTTATAAAATGCGCGTGTTGCGAGAATATTAAGTAAAATATTTTTTTATTTGAAAACTTTTGAATTTTTCGAATTCACTTGAGTTTGTTGAAGCGATCGTTATAGTATTTAAAACTCAATCTTATATAGACATTTTTGGTAAAAGCTTTTATTTTATGAAATTTCTGACTCAAGGACATGTTGTCTTTGATGGTTTATTTTTATTTTTTTTTTATAAATTATGTATTTTTCTCTTCAATTTCACATTATATATTTTTTTCACCACAATTATTGATCAAATATGTTCAAACCTGCATTATGCCTACTTTCACCACGCATTTTAATTTTCGAAGAAGTTTTTCGTTTTTTGCATTTAAGTTGTCAATTTATTGTTAGCGGTTCGATTAGTTTGTTAAATTATTACACATTCCGCATTTAGTTGGACTTCAGTTTACTTCTTTTTTTCTGCTTTTCTACGTGTTGTTACATTTGGTATGTTTAATGATACACTTGGAGTCTTTTACGTTCTTCGAACGACTACTTAATGGTCTGCAATGGCTTTTGTTTTGGGTGTTGGCCCGCAAAACCGTATCCTAGCAATCGGTCGAATATACAGTTTGTGCTCGTATTGCTAAACTGGCTAAAGCAATACCAATTTAATATATTACCAACTACTAAACAACAATACGTACTGATAATTTACTTCGTTGCACAGTGGATCAAGTTGTACACCAAGGTTTTTTTTTAATTTTTATTATAATTCCTGTGCTCTTTATCGCTTTATAAAAATACAGTAACGTTTGTAATTTGCTGTGCATCAAGGTATAATAGTTATAAGCTTTTTGCAAATAGTTTTTTTGCAACAGTTTTCTGACCTGGCACCTGACCTGCCAATTTTTCAAGACAAATTGAAAACACTAGCGTTAGCTAGATACGATGTGATGATTTCAATTTAAGTTATCTTTTTAAAGCAATTCTATAAAATTTAAAACTGATTAACCAGTAAACTCCTCAAGGAGTGCAGCCCAGTAGAACATACGGCTATGCTGGACGACGGGAGAAGTGGCGAACATGAAGTGCCTATTATCAATTATTAGGCTGGTTATGGAAGCGATCAAAAGCTTTTTTTCGTTTAAGGCTGCTGGGCTGAAGGGTATCTTTCCGACCCTCCTACAGAAGAGGAAGAATATAGTTTCGACCCATATAGCAGAAATTCACAATGCATGCCTAGCTCATGGATTCCAATAGGCTGACTGAAAACTAAGGTAGTGTTTATCCCCAAACCTAAAAAGCCAAATTATTCTTCGCCATACACTTATAGGCCAATAAGTTTCAAGTTTCTTCTTGCTTAAAACCATGGAGAGCGTAATCGAGGACACGGTTAAGGACAGGATCGCATGCGATATGCTGCGGTTCAAACAATACGCATACGTCAAAGGTAGATCTGTAGACACTGCATTACATAATATGATATACTTTATAAAAAGGTCCGTTTAACAACTTGCATACTGATACACTTATCTATTCTCTGGACCAGTTTAATGTCAACCGGACCATACGCGACTGGACTATCGGTATGCTAAGCCACAGATGGATAAATTGTGAAGCGCATAACATAAATATAAGAATAAGATTTCATAAATATAAGAATACGATTTCATAAATATAAGAATAAGATTTCATAAATATAAGAATAAGTATAAGAATAAGAATGCGAATTAGCATTCGCACAAAAAGGCTTACCTGCTACTCCTCTAGCAGGGTCGAATAAATTGATTTATTCGGTTACCTTTTGCAGGCGAAGTACCGCTCGCATTGGCAATTTTATAAAAATCAGTTGAAGGTTACATGTACATGATGTACCACCATACTTTTTGAGTATTTCGTGTAAATTTCCAAAATGAATTCCTTTGAAAGTGGCTCTTTCTGTTTGCCACAAACCAACTGAGGTTTTTTGTCAGCAACAGAAAATAAGTTCCACTGTAAAAAGCTTCTAAATAATTGGCATATAAGTTGTAACTAAAGTGTCTATAATAACAATGGAATACGTGTGCCAGTGTGCGTATATGTTCATGTGTGTGTTTGCCTGCAGGTGTGTATGCTATTGGGTTTGAAATGTATGTTAACATTTTAATGTCGCGTGTTCTCTTTGCTAGAAAGTTTACTAATAATTGCAAGTATTTGCCTGTGTGTGCTTAAAACTCAAACAAACAAACAAATGAAATGATACCAACAACCACATAGTAATGTTCCTACAGAAACTTGTCTATTTGTCGTTTTGTATGTAGGTTGGCTTAAAGTTTGTTACCTATTTTTTTTTGGATTTAGTTACCATGACTACCATTTTTAGTTTGAGTAACAACACAAAAATAGTATGTGTGTGTGTGTGCTTGTTTGCAGCTTGCATGGGTGTGTGTATCTTTAAGCTGGATTGTAGAAAAATTGATGGGCATAAGAGATGTCTTAAACACCCTTTTTTAAAATAGTAGTTAAATAAATACTTTCCCTGAATACAATAAATTATGTAAGACAATAAGTTCCTTTATCATTAATTCAGGTCCAAAAATGAACCTTTTCCTTTATCATTTACAGTTAAAGTCAGTACTTTCAATTTCGTAAAAGTTTGTACTTACTTTTCGACCAACTGATTATTACTATTTTCTACCATAGCTCATTTATACCTAAATAAGAAATTTTCTTGCTAAAATCAAAATGGTTACCAAGAAGCAAAGTTATTTCATTGTAATTGTTCACCTTCCTCAGCACCGATATCGTCATTAGCCGCTCTTTACCTCTCTACCAGACTGAGTAAGTAACTGCGTAAATAGTGTATTAAACAACACAAAAAAAAAAAACTCATTTCAAAGAAGAGCAAGTTTGCCGGTTTAGGGGTGGGTAATGAGCGTTATATGACTGTTGTACATATTAATAATGTCTATAAACGTCAAGGCAGTTCTACAAAATTTCCAACTAAATGAAAAGGGAACAACATCGTCTATGAGCGTATGTCAAATTTTGAAATAGTAGAAATGTGAACCTCAATTGCTTGGAAGAGAATGACAGAGCGCGGGAGAAGTAACCGTTTGGCCACATATGAGTTCATTGTATGTCATTGCACGTGACAATTGTCCCTCACTATTCGGCTCGTTTTAAGTACTTTTTTTCAAGTATGCTTCGTTTTAAAATCAAAAAGAAACAACTTCAATTTAAAACAAGCTTTTTCTTTCTGTGTAAGAATATTCGAACTCAATTTATTTGCTGCACGTCTTGCGCAATAAAAAAATTCGTTTCGCTCCGATCCTACATGCAAATGTTATTGCAGGGATGCTAACTAAACTTATTTGTTAAAAAAAACGTAATTGCTTAATTAAAATTTTTATTTTTTTAATTTTCAGTTCATAATCGTTTATTAAGCTTTCGGGTTCGGTGGTGCTTTCTTCAAATTAAGAAAGATTTATATTTTGCCGAAATTTTTATGAGCCACATTATTAAAGATGGCAAGAGAAGAAAAGTAAAGTTGAGGACTGTTTAGCTGGGGAACAGACCATCAGCACCCAAATTATAATATTTTTTTAAGTATTAACCCTATAGACTTTTGAAGTCACTCGTTAAAGAATAAATATTTTTTATTTGCTTGTTGTGTAAATAAGTAATTTTATTTAGGCTTTCTTAATACACTTGTGCCTCTGTGTTCTATACATCTTTATTTATTACCAGGGTTTCGTTATATTATTAAATTTCGTTGTTGTTGTTGTTATCTTTTAAAGCATTTTCCTGCAGTTTTGTTCATATGTCTGTTCAAAAATGCCTTGTTTTCTCAGTTTTGTGGGTGTTTTTTTTTTTTGCAGAGGGGTTAAGCGACCAATTCATTTATTTAGAGTAATTTATTAAAAATCTTTTGCTGTCCTGAGTGCTGTTATGAGATAAAAGAGATATTGCGGCCAACTAGGGTTAAACGTTTCGACGTTTGGTTCATCTTTAGCAGATATTTGAGAGATTTTTCCGTTGGATGTTGTAACGCTGCACTCTCGAACAACAAGTTTTTATTGCACAGAATAACTTTCAAAAATTATGAAAATGTTGTTGTGCTATATTCTACGGCTAAAAGTCTGTTGACACTGACGTACATCTTTAATCAATTTGCAAAGATGTTTACATCTTCACATAAGAATTATGCAGGGCGAAAATTCTACATCAGCAGAAGATGATCCTTTCTCATTTCGTTTCATCTTAAATCTCTTGATTTTTTTAGTGCTATCATTAAAAAAAATCGATTGCTTTTCTACCATCTCTAGCAAAATGACATTTCAGAAAATAAACACAAAACAAATTTAACATAAAAAAATAAGCGGAACATGTAAATATTTTGTTAAAATGTTTAATTAATTGTAAATAAAGTCATTTTAATTGCAGTGCAAAAGAAAGCTTGTGTTCAATGGTCAATCCATATGGTCAATCCATATGGAGAACATACATCGAAACGATCAAGACACCGAAATCACTGAAAACTCGTAAAGCTGATAATTTCTTATCGGGATTTATTTATTGTTGCTTTGTTATAGAATTCATTGGAGTTAAGGACAACATGCCTTCAATGAAGACTCTGTGTGCAAGAGATATGCGCAGGTAGAATGTGTTGTTTTGCACAAAGTTAATATGCAAATAATGTATTTCTTTTAAGTTTCTGCATCTTGCCAGCATTTAGGATACGATTTATAAATATATATTGTTTGTTAACTTATCGTACTCTTTATTTATTTATTTTTTTTTTTTTTTTCTTAATTGTGGCATCTGACAGTTTGACTTCTTTACCCAGTAAATTTAAATTTTTGTCCTTCTATTACACTGGTCTTTGTTAACATTTTCCGTTGTTTCAATTATATTTATTGTGATAAGCGGCATTGTTGTTGTCGCAGCCAAAAACAGCAGAAAAACAATTATGTGCGGCATAATGTTTGTTTTTCTGCCTGTTGTTGTTGTTTATGTTGATGCCATTATTGTTTTAAGCCATTATCCGGTTGTTATTCAACCAATTAGCCCGATTAACTGTTTCTATAGCATTTTAGTCAATACTATGTGGAGCCAACGAAATGACAAAATTGCATTATTGCTGTGACACTCAAGAAGAACTACTTAAGTCTGAATTTATCTTGAGAGTGTAAAAATGCTTGTTTTACATCTTTAAGGAACATTATCATTTGGGTTACGTTTTGTCTTTGGATGCGAGAGAAACAACGATAGGCGTTTTTTATGGAAAAATATATTTGTTATGACTTTAAATCCCTCTACTTCACACGTTTACAAACTTGTTAATTTGTTATAGACATAAAATTTTGATTTGGTTTTATGACAATATTCATTTCATGGGCTTAAAAGTGTAGCTAAGCTTTTTGGTTTTCTGCACGATTTTCTTATACTTTTTTTTGTGATTCAAGAGCTTTACAAGAACTTCAAACAAACTCATTTTTCGATACTTTATAAAACATTGCACTCGTATTTGTGCAAGTTTATTGCGATAAAACTACAATTATTTAAATTTGGTCAAGACAAAAACAGTACCTTAAAGCGTTTTACCATATGAGGATGGAATCTCCTTCTAAATACTTAAAGCCAATTATGTAGCAGTGTTTTTTTACTTAAGTGTTTTTTACTTAAGTGTTATTTTAGTAGACTTAAGCCCTTTTTCCTTAGATATACAGTTGGTACTGTAATCCTAAAGTGTATGTTCGTCGATTTAAGGAACGTTTGAATGTGTAGAATAAAACCATGGTTGGCTTAGTAAATGTGTCTGTAACTTTATATATTTGTGTATCTCTACATATTTTAGCTCGAAGTGAATGTTTCTTTGTGTCATGGTATGACACTTTCTTATTTCCCATCTGGCCAAACAATTGATTTTTTTTTTATAAAACTGTAATTTTTTATAAAACTGTAAATACAGTTGATGTTTAAAATTAATTCAGACTTGAGTAAAATTTTAGGAATTTTGTATGGAAAACTTTTTTGATTTGTTTATTTCCACATTTATTGCCGCTTCGAAATAAGAGAAATGTCAGGACAAAAAGAGTTTTTGGAACAAATAATTGAATAATTTTTAGAACTTAAAAGTATTCAAGTGCAAAGGACTTTTATTTTTTTATTCAGTCAGCTCAATACTGCCAGCTATATTTTTAGCATGGTCAACTGGGTTGCAGCTTGTTTGTAAGGTTGTTTGACTGCAACCCCCGAGTGGCATGAAAAAGCTTTTAAATATTTTAAACGATTTAATTGATACAATTTGAATTTTCCAATTAAGGAAAATTTTTACATGTCAAAATGTTAATGTAGTTTATTATTCTCGTTTATTTTCTCTTTTCTTGGTTTGTTTTATATCACATTTTCACAGGTTGGCAAAAGTGTGGGCATTAAAAAAATCCTTGATATACTATATGTATATATTAAAATTTTTTGAAAGCCACCATTTATTAATTAAGGCTGAATAAATCTTTTTATAAAATGTCATTTAAAAGTATTTGTTCTTTTACTTATATTTTTACGAAAATTCAGTTCTGTAACAAACTTGTTACACCTTGTTGTTTTGAACGATTTAGAAGTTATTATATTACAAAAGTTAAAATTAACTGACTCTTCATCAATAATGAATATTTATGCATTCACATTAATATTTTATATTGTTCAGCAGGTTCGATATCGATGATATGGCAACGAAATACTCGTTTCTATTAATGCAGTAACCAGAAATTATGTCTATTTATATATGCAATAAACCAAGTTTCTTGAAAATTTTGCTCCTCATGTTTGGCAGTTTAAGTTAAAATCTATGTTTGCTTATAAATATTTATAAGGACAAATGTGAAAGACAGATAACGAATAATATAACTTATCATTGACGTCTGCATGAATGAAATGATTTTTTTTTTAACTCAAACAGTCAAACTTGGATAAGAGGACATCTTTGAAAAGAAAAGTTTGTTTAATCAAAAATAAAAAAAAAACGCTTTGAACATTTTCGTAGTCCTTTTGTTCGCTTCAAAAAAATCTATTTTAGCGGAATTTCCTGAGTGGGAAACATTTTGTTTGATAAAAAGCTGTTTTGTATGAAAAAGATACAAAGAAAAGAAAGAAAAATAATAAATTTAGCGGCGACGAATTATCTCACGCATCACGCATAGTTTTTATTTTCATATACCCTAATGCCTTAATGTTTCAAGTCTACTGATGAGTTGATTAGCACCAACGAAATGTCGTTGGCACATAGACAGCTGAAAAAGACAGCAAATATTTTTTAAAAAAGTTCATTGGTAGTTTTTAAATATTCTATATATATAGGAGATTAGTTCCTTTTTATACTTTTCGTTATCAGAGAAACAGTCCAGTTGTCAATTTTTTTTGGGGGAATTTACTTTTTTTCAGATTAATCAATAACACTTGGGGGTTAAAAAATATGTAGACTCCCTACCTATTGACCAAAGATCAATTACGTAATAATTTTATTATATAGGGCAACAGCCCTTTTTTATAACGTAAGGAGCATATCGATGACGATGAATCCAGAAGCTCTAGAATATATTTATCTACATGAAAATATTAATTATAATTTTATTAAGTTTATCATGGCTTAAGTTCTTTCTACATTATTTTTGTGATTGACATTAATTAAATAAGACAAATGTCTTTGATGTCTTCTTTGTCTTATTAAATTAATATCAATCACAAAAATAATGTAGAAAGAACTTGAGCCTGATAAACTTAATACAATAATAATTAAATAAGAAAAAGTTCGAATGATGAAAATTAATCGAATATATTAATCTGTTTGTACAAAATCTTTACTTAGAGCTTACAACTTGCCAGCGTGTTTGGCTGAAATTCTAAAAACAAAAAATATTGGACACCCTGGGGCTAACCTCTCCTAACTAGGAGAGAAATGAAAAGTTTACCAAAACGTTTTTATTCTCACTAAATAAGCGAGAATAAAATGTGAAAATGTCAGAACGAAAGCAAAATAGGGGTTGGTCGTTTACTTGACACCTGCAGATGCACCCTGGAGCTAGTTGGGCGCAGGGGAAAACATCAAGAAGTTATTTTTGTATGGGATACCCCTAAGGAACATATGTATTATTTTTGCGGAGCAAAAAACTATAATGTCCCTCATATATTTTACTTCTTTATCAGCGCAATAGGACGAGCTATGACGATGGGCAGATATTTTTTAAAAACTAAGGAGAGAGGAAAAGTTAGTATTGCTTTTTACCATTCTAAGAATGACACAGAGGCATCTATAAAGCTTTCTTAATTTCGTTCGGTTCTGCAAAACTCTTAACCCCCATGCGAAGACATTTGCCTTCATCCTACAGTCCTAATTTATTGCCTCATGCTTTGTTTAACCTCCTGTACCCAAATGTAAAAAGCGTGCACAAACACAACGTGTTTGTACATTTATATGTACAAGAGTATTGCTTGCTGTTATTATTTAATATGTATTATTTGAAGCCATCTGAAACAAAATATGATGTATTCCAGTCAAAAGCTAGAAATTTTACCTTCGTTTCTTCCTACAATATTTCACCAAAAATTCAGCTAACAGTTGAAATGAAAATAATTGAAGAAACTTCAAGTAAATCAAATTAATATATTTTTTTTCTTAAGCCCATAAAACACCCAATATATTTTTTTAAAAAATGGTACATTTAGCAAATGGCTCTAATTGCTTTGTAGATTATCTACTGGCCAAAGATCAACTACAAAGTAGTTTTATTATTGTAAAGCTGAAGTCGAATGCAGAAGAACTAGAGGGCTACATTTGTTTGTACAAAATCTATAGTAAGAGTTTGAAACTTGCCAGCGTGTTCGGCTAAAATTCTAAAAACAACAAGTAAGAGTGCTATATTCGGCTGGGCCGAATTTTAAATACCCTTCACAATTATATGTGTACCATTCTGATTGATTTTTGTTATAGAGCCGATTTCTTGAAAAATCGGGAGAGGCTATATTTCGGGTATATATGGAACGATTTCAAAAATTTTCGAATTTTGCTTTTAAACACCCTTTATGTACCATTCTGATTTATTTTTGGTGCCAAAAGTTTTTTTTATTTGGCTTATGAAGCCGATTTCTTGAAAAACCGCGAGACGCTATATCTCGGGTATATATCGGCCGATTGAAAAAATTTTTTAGGATTTTTAGGATCTAATGGGCTTAAAAAATTATATGGCTAATTTTTTAGGAAAAAGATTTTTTTTTTTTAAATCCGACCAAAAAAATGGCCAAAAATACCCCTCTAAGCCCGGTTTTTTGGATATGTCTCGGCAATCCATAGATCGATCTTACTGAATTTCAACAGCAGACCCACTACCGGGACTTAACACATTTTCACAAAAGAATGAGGTTTCTATCGCAAACCGTTTTCTCAGAAACTGTATTTCAACGACTACAGACGGACAGACGGACATCGCTTAATCGTAATCTCTATTGATTCTGATCTAGAATATATATATATACTTTATAGGGTCTTAGATGGTTATCTCCATGCGTTACACATGGAATCACCAGCTTATAGTATATACATTTACACATTTGTGTGAAGGGTATAAGAAATATTAGATACCATAGGACTAACCTGAGCTTGTTGTTTAAGTTTAAAACAAGTTAATTCCATAATTTCTTAAGAATCGGCTTTCAGTGTTAATGAAATTGTATGCACAGAGACTGTAATATTTGTAATCATTCACACATTGCAGGTTTAATATGTAACGAGAAAATTCTTGTGCACAAGAAATTGTAACTTTAAAATAATTTAAGATCCTGTAAACCAGGGGTACCCAAAATCTTCTTATGGAAGCGTAAACACCAATACGTATACACTTTATTGACGCACACAAAGAAAAACAGAAATAAACTCATAACAAAAAATGATTTCTTCAAGTGTTTTATACTCATGAAATCATTAAAAAAAAAACAAAATCGTGAAAACAAAAAAAAACAAAATTTACGCTTGGCACCAATGTGTACCAACAAAGCCTGCGTTCTTATTGCTGTGCATATGAAAGTGTTGTTGCTTTGAACTTGGGATATGCGTGTATGTGTGTATTTCATTCAAAGAGTTGTGTATACATATTAGAATGCTCAGCCAATGCTTCGCGCTTTTACAAAAACAAAAGCGTACCAAGCGTATAGGCCGTGGGTATCCCTGCTGTAAACTCTAAAATAAATGTATTTGCATATTTTCCAAGTAATTCAATTTTCTGAAAGGTCAGAAATTTAAGGATAAATTTAAATTTACTTATAAATACTTTTGTATACATTGATTTGCAGCCACACACAAGCGTATGGCCATATGTGTGCTTGGGTGTGTGTGCATACCAAAAATACATACATACGTATACACGAACATATAGTGTCATATATGCAAATGGGTGTGTGACAGTATAGTGCTTGTGCTCGCCTCTTTCGTATCAATAGTGTGTGTTGTAAAATATTAATTTTTAATAAATTTGAAATTGATGAGTGCTTTTCATCTGATTTATTATGCGTTTTACAAGCTTCGAATAAAAAAAACAACAACAGTAGCAACCTTTTTACAATAAAACACTGTTGTTCATTGAAAAGAAAAAAAAAATAGAAAATTAAATTGGCATTATTTTTCGATAAAGAAAAAAGTTGAATGTGTATGCAATATTTTATAGATTTTGTTACCAATTAATGAAGAAAAGCATAATGATGTTAGTACTCAAGGTTGCTGAATCAAGCATACAAATTTATTCCAAGAAAACTATTTTCAAAATTGAGTAAATATAATGACAGATAGAAAAAAAACCTCAAAATAAAAATATCATGAAGAAATGTTATTAAAAATAATAAAAAATTTCCATAAAAATAATTCCATAATTAAATCAATTCTCTGCTTAAATCATTTTCTTGTTATTCGTTGTTATTGTAGCGATGCGGCAACAGCCGCCACTACCACCCAGGAAATGGTGGCTCTTCAACAGTCGTGAGGTTGCTATACGAATCTTGCCAGAAGATAAAACTAAACTTAAGAAAATATACTAAATTGTACTCTGTGGTCGTTCTTTGTGATTTAAAACTGTTAATTACTTTGTCACAAGAAAATTTTTAGTAATGCTAAGAAAGAAAAATTCGAATGTTGTCAGATCTTACAATATTGTAAGACCTGACAACGTGCTGGCAATCTACTAGAAATACAAAATTGTCAGCATTGAGAAAATTATTAGTGCAGACAATTGCAAGCAAAATCTTACAATTCCATTGCCAGACAATTGGCTGACAATAAATTTAACTACCAACGAGAAATTTTCTACGTATCGGAAATTGCCAGCTAACTGTCATTATCAAAATATATATAAACACACACATGCAATAATTCATTCTTTGTTTTTCTCGCTCAATAACCATGTTTTTAATTTTTTTTATTCTCTGTTCTGCAACTTTTTACCTCTCGTACTCACTTTTTCACTATTCTCCTGCTTTTTCTCTCCCTTTCGTACACACACTTTTTTCCTTAATATTCTTTGTCATTACTCTGACAATAACGCCATTGTAATGTGTTGAAAACGTATGCATCTAACAATATGCCAATGCCTGACAATCTACTAGCAATGATGAGGCCAAAGTGTTCAGACGATTGACAGTTAACTGACAATTCATTGTTATTACGGTGGTCTGTCAATGCTTTTACTTACAATATTGTCCAGAAGAAATTGCAAGTTCTCACGATTTTTTAAAAATATTCCATACATTTTCTGACAATATTGTAAGATCTGGCAATCGTCTATACGCAGCTTAATGAACAGTCGTAAAAAAACGTTTATTTTTATTTTGAATACAAAATTTCATATAAATAAAATAAAGACAAATTTCGTCTTCGGCCATACCGAGTCTTATATACCTCTTAGCAATAGATGCAGTAAAATAAAATTATCAGGAGACCCGTTTTATAACCGAGATATATCATTTAATCTCAAGCAAAATCACTGCGTGATAACATAAACATATACTAAAGTACACGTACACAAAACTACAGACATATAGTTATATTTGCACACTGCGTGTTTTTTACATTGTAACTGTCAAATTTTACACGAGTAAGCAGCAACATATCGTGTGTACCTTTTAAACTTTTCTTGTGTAAAGGTGGGATCACACGATTGCCGCAATGCACCAATTTTACACAATTTTTATTGAGCTGAATTGGAGCATAATAAAAAATTTGTCCCAATCAAATTCTCTGCAATCACATGATTGTGACATTTTACTGAAATTTTATTGTCGCATTATAGTCACACGATTGTTATATTATACGGCAACTCAGAAACAGCTGTTGTAGCTCATGACAAACTTTGTTTTCCCAAAAAATTAATTAAATGTTAAAAATATGGTTTGTTCCTTAAAAAGAGAGAAAATTTCTTCGGCTATTATTATAATGTTGTGCGGGCTGAAAAAGCAAAAAATTAATAGTAACAACAATTGAATTTTACTGATTGAAAAGCAGAAATCATGTTTGGAAGACGCGTTTAAAGAAATTTGAAACTAAATAAATGTATACATATATATGTAGATTATTGGCGGGCATTGTCTTCTTTGGTTGCCGCATGAGAGCACAATAAATATTGGTGCATTTTTAGAATTTTTATTGGTGATTAGTTGTATGTCAAGTGTTCACACGGTTGTCGCATCAGGATTGTATTTGATTGGGACAAATAGGAACAACATTCGTTTTAGTTGCCGCATGAGCCAATAAATTGTGCTATCACACGACTGGCATACAAAATGTAACAAAAATTGGTGCATTGCGGCAATCGTATGATCCCACCTTAAGAAATATGGGAAAAAGGCATAACATATGATTTCAAATAGAGCAGGTTCTATTTTGTTATGAACCATGATTTCAAGACCAAATTTATATGCGTTTTTTATTTAACGTTGTCGTTTTAATAAAAAAAAATTACATTAAAATATTAGGCAAATAAAATTTTGTAGTAAAAAAAGAAGTACAGATATAAAAACTTTTATTTTTTATGTAATTATACATCATTACCAATAGAATTGTGAATAACATCTACTTATGAAATTATTATCTAAGCATTTTTTTTAATATTTGCTTTCAGAACACTTTTAGCAACCAACAAAACTTTAATTTTGGAACTTATTAGCTGTTGCAAATAAACATGGCCAATGTCACGTGTAGTTGTACACATACGTTTGTGACCAAAAACTAAAGACCTGATGTAAATTAAAACATTTTGATAGACATTAAGAAAAACATATGAGACCAAGACTTAAAAAAGCATAAGTAAAAATACGTGCGGAGGATACTTTATCAGTTTTGTAAAACAATTTGTCATCAATATACAAAAAAAAAAAAAAAAAAATACTATCAAAATGAAGTAAAACAATCAAATGTAAAAATGCAATGAAATTAAAAAAAAAACTGATTAAGGATTGTTTTTATACCCTTCACATAAATGTGTAAGGGTATATATAAGTTTGTGATTCCGTTTGTAACGCATTGAAATATCCATCTAAGACCCCATAAAGTATATATATTCTGGATCAGCATCAATAGCGATTACGATTGAGCGATGTCCGTCTGTCCGTCTGTCCGTCTGTCCGTCTGTCCGTCTGTCCGTCTGTCCGTCTGTCCGTCTGTCCGTCTGTCCGTCTGTAGTCGTTGAAATACCGTTTCTGAGAAAACGGTTTGAGATAGAAACCTCATTCTTTCGCTAAAACGTGTGAAACCCCGGTAGTGGGTCTGCTATTGAAATTCAGTAAGATAGGTCCGCGGATAGCCGAGATATATTCAAAAAACCGGGGTTTGAGGGATATTTTGTGTAATTTTTGTATTCAGATTTTTGAAATAAATTTTTTCCTTAAAAACTAAATCATATCATTTTTAGTGCTCATTAAATCCTAGAAATGAAGGAATTTTTGAAATCGGCCCATATATATCCGAGATATAGCGTCTCCCGGTTTTTAAAGAAATCGGCTTTATTAGCCAAATAAGACAACTTTTGGCACCGAAGATCAATCAAGATGGTATATATAGGCTATTTAGAGGCAAAAGTGGAAAATTTTTCCACATCGGCCCATATACACTCGAGATATAGCGCCTCCCGTTTTCTCAAGAAGTCGGCTCTAAAAGCCAAATAAAACAACTTTTGGTATCAAAAATCGATTAGAATGGAACATATAAGGTGTTTAAAAGCAAAATTGGAAAATTTTTAAAATCGGTCCATATATATCTGAGATATAGCGACTCCTGATTTTTCAAGAAATCCGCTCTTTAAGCCAAATAAAGCAATTTTTGGCACTAAAAATCAATCAGAATGGTACATATAGACTACTTAGAGGCAAACGTGGAAAATTTTGGACATCGGCCCATATACACTCGAGATATAGCGCCTCAAGTTTTCTCAAGAAGTCGGCTCTAAAAGCCAAATAAAACAACTTTTGGTACCAAAAATCGATCAGAATGGTACATATAAGGTGTTTAAAAGCAAAATTTGAAAATGTCTGCAATCGGTCTATATATACCTGAGATATAGCATCTCCCGATTTTTCAAGAAATCGGCTCTATAAGCTAAATAAAACAACTTTTGGCACCAAAAATCAATCAGAATGATACATATAGGCTAGTCAGAAGCAAAACTGGAAATCTTTTTGTCATCGGCCCATATATGTTCGAGATATAGCGCCTCCCGATATCTCAAGAAGTCGGGCCTGGAAGCTAAACGAAATAGTTTTTTGCACTAAATATTTGTCGGAATGGTACATACAGGCTGTTTAGGGGCAAAATTAGAAAATTTTTGGACATCGGCCCATATGCACCCAACTTTTGGTACCAAAAATCAATCATAATGGTACATACATATATATATAATATTATATACATATGTATATAATATTTGCGATCATGTATGAATGTATGTACATATGTATGTATGTATGTATGTATGTATGTATGTATGTATGTATGTATGTATGTATGTATGTATGTATGTATGTATGTATGTATGTATGTATGTATGTATGTATGTATGTATGTATGTATGTATGTATGTACGTATGTACGTATGTATGTATGTATGTATGTATGTATGTATGTATGTATGTATGTATGTATGTATGTATGTATGTATGTATGTATGTATGTATGTATGTATGCATGTATGTATGTATGTATGTATGTATGCATGTATGTATGTATGTATGTATGTATGTAGATACGTTTGTATGTATGTAGGTATGTATGTATCTACATATGTATGTATGCATGCAAGTATGTTAGCATAAACAATTTTTTTGCTTTGGTGTAAAAATGTGTATGTATATATACACGAGCTTGAAAATGAAAGTGATATAAAGAATTGTTGAAAAAAGGGTACGCAATGAAATTCTTTTAAACAATTGCGTCTTCAAATTCATTCACACAAAAAATCATTTTGGGTTTCCCTACGTACTTACATATGTACATACACACACACATGTGTATGATGATACGCAACAGATCATCAAAAACGTGCACAAGAAAAAAATCATTTTGTGAAAAAAAGCAAGCAATGTAAATATGTATGCATGTATATATGTATGTATATAATCATTGTTTTATGGAACACACTGAAAATATTCAATAATAAAGAATTTATTTTAGCGTTTTCAATTATAGGTACATACATATGTAGATACACACACACATGTGTATGATGATACGCAATAGATCATCAACAACGTGCACAAGAAAAAAATAATTTTGTAAAAGCAAGCAATGTGAATGTATGTATGTATGTATGTATGTATGTATGTATGTATGTATGTATGTATGTATGTATGTATGTATGTATGTATGTATGTATGTATGTATGTATGTATGTATGTATGTATGTATGTATGTATGTATGTATGTACATATGTATGTATGTATGTATGTATGTATGTATGTATGTATGTATGTATGTATGTATGCATGTATGTATGTATGTATGTATGTATGTAGATACGTTTGTATGTATGTAGGTATGTATGTATCTACATATGTATGTATGCATGCAAGTATGTTAGCATAAACAATTTTTTTGCTTTGGTGTAAAAATGTGTATGTATGTACATACATATGTATACACGAGCTTGAAAATGAAAGTGATATAAAGAATTGTTGAAAAAAGGGTACGCAATGAAATTCTTTTAAACAATTGCGTCTTCAAATTCATTCACACAAAAAATCATTTTGGGTTTCCCTACGTACTTACATATGTACATACACACATACATGTGTATGATGATACGCAATAGATCATCAACAACGTGCACAAGAAAAAAATAATTTTGTAAAAGCAAGCAATGTAAATATGTATGTATGTATATATGTATGTATATATATAATCATTGTTTTATGGAACACACTGAAAATATTCAATAATAAAGAATTTATTTTAGAGTTTTCTATTATAGATACATACATACGTATGCATGTACCCACATACGTAAGTAAATTGAAAAGCAAATCACACTTAATGGCAATGTTATATGCAATTTTTTGTTAAATAAATTTTACTATAAAGTTAACTGATAAATAATTAAGAAATACATTTTGCTTTTCTTTATTTCATTGATATTAAAAAGAATTGGTGTCACCCAGTGGTTGAACTTGAGCATATTAGGAATTATTTAAATAAAAGTTTTGCAGCCTGTGTTAAATCCCGGTAGTGGAACTGATATTGAAATTCAGAAAAAATCGGCCCATTTAAAAGCCAAATAAAACAACTTTTCGCACCAAAAATCAATGTATGTACGATTGTGAAGGGTATTTAAGATTCGGCCCAGCCGAATATAGCACTCTTACTTGTTTTGTTTGGTATTTTCATGCAATCAATTAATATTGCTTAGATGTGGACAAGACTAGACTGAAACTAATTTCTTTTTAATGTTGTCAATCAAGTTATTCATGTTGAACAGCTATTGTGCTAATTGAATGGCTGTGGTGTTATTGTATACTTGGCTTGAAAATGTTGTTAAGTGCAGGTGCACTAACTTTCACATACCTGTTCTTTAAGAGAAGCAAATTATGCGAATAAAACAACAACAACACTTATAAATACAAAAATTTAAAAGTCAACCTTGTCGGACTTTGAGTAATCGACTACAATTTTATGTTTCTAATATTATATTGAAGAACTGGGTTATTTAATTGAATTCTATTATTCGAACTTTTATAATAATATAAAAAAAATAATATAGAAAGAACTTAATACAGAAATAATTACAACTGGGTTATGATAAAACTAAGAAAAATTGATAAACCAAATTTTTACACCGGTATTCATAAAACATAAAATGTAGTTTAAATACGTTTAAGAAAACTTTTTGCATATAAAATTTATTCTAAAATATATTTCAACAACATTTTAAATATTATGAACACCCGTGTTATTGTTCAATATTTTTAAACGAATCGATTGTTCAAGAGCCAATTGAAACTTGTTATTTTAGGTCTAAAAATAGACTTTAATGTTTTTTCAGAAAAATCAATTTACTCTTGTTAAGCGATTTGGCAAATAATAGTATGTTTTCAGAATATGGAAAAATTATTTACCACAAATATAAACATGTAAACATCAAATAAATGCAAAAACAGACAAGCCAAAACGAAGTCTGTAGATCTGAAATTGTTTCTGTCCAAACGCTTCAACACTTTTTTTTGTTAATTTTAATTTTTAAATAATATAATTTAAAATTTAATTTTCGGTGCAAATTGCTTCATATTTGTTTTCTTGTCACATTTTTGTGCTTCTTAAGATTAATAAATAAAAACCTACTAAAATTTTAATTTTAACAACATAACACTGATGTAGCTTATTCCATTCTATTGAATATAATCCCTGTTATACACATACTGATTCATTTAAAAATACATACTTGTATTGTATGTGGTAAATTTTTGTAGGCCTTTTAGGGCGCTGAAGCCTACTTTTCTTGAGGTTCAATCTTATAAATCGCTTCTAATACTTATACCATTTATATGGTTTTGAAGCTTTAAAGGTGATACCGTTTTTAGTTTCCATTAATGATTACTACGGATTACCACTAATTTCTTTAAAACTGAACTTAATTATTTATTTGCTATAAAAGCCAATTGAAATGTATTATTTTAGTTCTAAAAATATACCTATTATTACTGTTTTCTATCTATTTCAGTACTCTAAATGCCGCCAATATTTCGTTGATGCTAATCAACTGTTTAAGTCTAGTGAAAGTGATAGTTGATTAGCATCAACGAAATGTCGGCGGCAAATAGACGGCTGGAAAAGACAGAAACCATTAAGAAAGTCTATTTTTAAACCTAAAATAATACATTTCAATTGGCTCTTTTCTAGTCTAGTGAAAGTTGATTAGCACCAACGAAATGTTGGCGGCATGTAGGCATGGTGTATTCTTAGACCTAAAATAATACTAAAATCCTTAATTATCCCAATGCAAATTTATTTAATTTCTCTGTAAACTCTCTGCCAAGAATACGTGCCTTGTGAACACGCAAATGGAAACAAAAATACCGCTTTGTAAGTGTTCTGAACAAAATTATGCTTTCGTTGTTACCGCATTACGTTTCCTTTCTATGTCCATTCAAATTCAATGTGATCAAAAGGTTCGAATAAGTTACATTTGTACTCAAACATTTTTTATGTTAATTTTACCAAACGGTTTTTCATTTAAATAACTTTTGTAGTGAATTAAGTTTTAAACTTGAAGTTTTAGCAGCAAACGTGGAAGAAGCACAATAAGTCGTTTCATATTAAACAAAAATATGTCGGTGCGGTAGAGGTACAAGGAGATTTTTTGCTGCTTCTAACAAAAAAAAATAAAAAAGCTAAGTATTAAAGCAAAGGAGGAAGTGTGAAAAATTTCTTTTTCCAGGAAAGAAAGGCTTAAGCTAATCCAGTTCAAATCAAAAAATCAAATTCAAAATCAAAATCACAAAAGGTTCACCCCTCTAAAAAGTATAAAATAGCATTAGCTCAAAGAAATAAGATTTGTTAATCAATGTCTCTATGAACTAAATACTTTTCAATATTCAATATTCATGCCATAAAGTAAGTTTTGATTCGCATGTCAAGAATATTGGAGGCATTGATAATCTAGCGGCCGTCTGCTGAAGTGACTCGTATATTATGCATAGCCAAATCGTTAAAAATTTAGCTTTTGATTTTGTACGATTCCATTGGTATAGTTTTAAAAGCATACACGAAATAGTGTTTCAGATTGTTCCCAATGCCTGTGCCCTACGAACCATGAACTTATCAATGGCTAGAGTAAAAGCACTTTGTATGAATTTTCACATCCTAATACCATGTTCATACATGCGCCTTTATTGAAATAATCGCAATAAAGTACATTATTGAGCTTAATATTCCATACAAAAAGTCAATAAAGTTATTGCTTAATAAACTCAAAATTGCTTTGAATATTGAGAAAAAGATGAAACACAACACTGTAAAAGATGTGTTTAATAAGCACAAGTATACAATGCGAGATGAATGACGAGATAAATATCAACAAAATCAAACAAAACAAAATAACAAAATATTTTTCACTTTTTCTTTCTCGCTACCAAAACAAAAACAACAACTTTTTTCCAGCTGTCAAATACTAATTCAGTTAGCGCAATATTTGTATGTATGAACGCAAAAAATATTAGCGGAAATCACCCTTGGTTGCACATCTGCAATTTTAGCAGATATAGCATGATTTTTTGCTACAAAGCGTGAGTGTCTTTTTCAAGTGTTTAGCAAAATAATTGTAGCAGCTGATTTTAGAGCAACGGAAAATATAAATATTTTTGTTTTGCAAATTGAGAAGGAAGTTTAGAAAACAAATTGCAAAAATTTCATTATTCATCTTTTCGTTGGCCGTCTTTTGTTGTTCACTTTTTGTTTAATTGCCTTAATTTTATTTTTACTTTCTTCATTTCCTTACCTGTTTTATTTATTTGTTTACAAAATTTAATAAAGCGAGTTTGCCGCATGAGATAAGCTAAGCCGCAGCCAATATTTGAAAAGCAACGCCGTCGATAAAATTTGCACGTGAAGCAATCGCCCGATTTTTTGCTTATTTTATAAAATTTAATAAAAATTATGCTTAATAATAGGTATAATATTCATCTTTTACAACTTTGTAAATAATTCTTTGATCAACGTTAGCATTAATTTAATTCCAGCACAGGCATGTTTTGTGGCGGCCTTGCCGTCATACAGTTTTTTGAGCGCAGGAGTTTGAAATGTAGAAAAACAAGCAGCTGTTTTAGCATTTAGCAACATTTGCAAACACGGATCTGCAATGGTTTTTAGTTTTGCATATTTGCTTAAGTGATGCAAACCTCGGTTTCATACATTTTGTTTTTGTAGTGTTGCAGACTATGGCACATATGCTACGGTTGCAATATCTGCATGGTCTGCAAGGGTAATTTGCAATGAAGGGTGAGTTCCGCTATTATGTCAATAAACTGAATATTATCTCGATTAGAAATGCATGTATGAACAAGGTATAACGCAACCTGTTAAGCTTCTATTCGTATTACTTTCATATAAAAATTTTGCAAGTTATCCATTTGCACACAAAAAATATGTAATGTCAAAAGAATTTTATTTAATTATAGCTACTAACCACAGTAATTTGCCTCTCAATACCTCTCAAAAATATTTAAATGTGACACTCTTTCTTCTGCGGTTTAACGGTTTGCATTTAGTTCGACCTTAAAATAGACTTTGATATTTTTTTGACATAAAATGTGTTTCAAAATATTTTCTTAATCATTAATTTTTGGAGTAAAATAATAACTGCGGAGATTTTGAAAATTGAAAATTTAAAGCACTTAATGCTGGAATAAGAATAGTAAAAATTATTTTTTAAATTATTATATGTATATAAAAATACGGCTGTGTGACTTTGCTTGTTAATAGTATCTTTTGAAAAAAAAAAATATGAAGTGTTAATGCCTGTCAAACTAGGCCCTCTAGAAGGCCTTCCTACTTCTTCTTGTTACTAAACGATAGGTTTAATAATGTGCTTAACCCTTTAAAAAATCATATTATTCTGATTTAACCCACATTATTTTTTAAATGCGTGTTAGCCATTCAAAAAATTGTTTCTTCAAAATTATGTATGTATCAGAAAGAGTAAATTACTTACATTTAAATCGTTCAAATTATTTCTAATAATTAATTTTTTTAATACAAAATTCTAGATGCTCTGAAGACCCAGAAATTATTTTACTACTAAGAGTCAAGTCACTAAAAAAAAACCAATAAGGTCCCAATAAAGAATGAGCTTTTAAGGAGCAACTGGAAATGAATTTGCCTTAAGTTAAAGATTAATGAAGGTGTAAAGAAAACCACAACAAAATGGAGTCCACAATTATTAGGCAATAAAATCGATCGGCTTATACGTGGATGCGACAAGTTGAAAAAGAAACTGTTACACACGTTCAAAGTTGGCATCAATCTTAAATGAATTTAGACAGAAAAAAATTGTTACGGTGCTATGACTCCTAGAAGATGTACACACTGATACTACAATTCAATCCGTTTGTACTTGAGTCGATCCCAAGCGGTGCCTGAAGTTCGGTAAGTAATAATTTTCCTAAATGAAGTACGTTGGGCTTAATTTAAGTACAGATTATTCATGCATAAAATATTTAATTTTATCCATATTCAATGCCAGTCTCGTATTGATTTTAGTCATACTAAATCCGGAAATGGGATTGAAAGCAGCCAAGCTGTAAACTTAGAAACAAGTACCCGGTACTTAATTTTAGAATATTTGTACTTATCATAGTTTTGACTCCGATTGGGATTGATTTAAGTACGGAAGCATAGAATTTAACTTGATTTGCATATGATTTGATGTTTTTGAAGTCTATTTAATACCAAGTTCATACCGGAAATTATCTCCTCTATTTTGTTAATTTAATAACAATTTATAAATTATTTTTTCCCCTTTGCTGATTTGAACCTGGAAGCTGACTACTGCAAGTCCAGCCATCGCACCAAGTAAACGAAATGAAACAAAAGTCAATACTTATACAAACATACACAAGCGCTGGTTACAAATACACCCAACAATTTTGAACTCGTTTTAAGCCTCAACAGGCATGATTCCCCTTAATAATCCCTATTCGACTGGTTTTAAGTATATGTGAGCGTTATGGGTACTAATATTTTGAAATACGTTTCGTACTAAAATAAAGCATTTCTCTTGCTTTGCTTCACAAGTGCTTGCTTTCATCATCAAAGCTGAAAAAAATTCCTAAAGAAGATACCCATTGAGGTATCGAAATATTGAATTAAATAAGCACTTTAAAAAAAAAAACAAGTGACCTCAAGCTCGAACTATTAAGTTAAAATAATAAATTGACCATAGGAATAACAGTTCTGTGGTACTTTTTATATAAATACCATGTCCAGTGTTTACCCTCGCACTTAATTCATCCATGCAACAGTGAAGCTCGATTCGGATCTGGTTTAAAGGGTCGTTCAAGCAGGAATGTAAGTCAGGAACCATGATTCGCAATTGGCCTCTAGTCTGGTCTCCGGTATGCGATCTGACGTCACATTTTCCGGTACAGACTCGTCTATGGCTGCAAAGATTTATTGATGATGCGCTTTGTGTCCCTGCTTGATCCAATCACCTTTAATCGTTTCGCTGTGAGAGCTGCTTTATATTCTACACGCATTTTGATTGGATTGCTGCTGTCGTTTTGAAACTGCCACTAAAGTAAAAGTTGTAACAAAAATCATGCAAACTAAGACGGGTCCTCAAAGAAAGAAAAAAACATTTTGTAATTAAACAAAATCCTCGAAACTTAATCGTAGTCTGAAACAATATTACATACACTTACATGGATGTAGCTGTACGATGCTAAACTATCTTTGAAGCATTTTTTTCATATATTTTTTTTTTCATATATATTATTATTATTGTTCACTTGAAAGTACCGCCTATTGATGGGTTAATGTAAGTATCGGAATGCTTAATTTCTTCACTTGTATGTGTGTGTGTGTGTGTGTGTGTGTGTGTGTGTGTGTGTATTGTGGTGTTGAGCTTGTTTTTCACATGATGGGTTTATTGCTAAAATAATAGATGACAAGGCTTATATATGCCAAATAGACACTTAAACTTACAAACAAATGTAACGCTATTCCGTATCTATGACACGAAATGTTTGACTTATTTGGTTTCCAGTCATTTTATTATTTATGAAATTAAAATAAACTAAAAATATACATGTGACAGGTAGCAATTGACAACTGTTCAAATATTTATTAAGACAGCAATTATAATACTGATTTTCATAATAAAATTAATAAAAATAAAGTTTTTTATCTACATATTTTTATAAAAAAAAATGTAAGGATTAGCTTCATCACATTCATGCAAAAACAAAAAATGTTGAATAGGAACAAGAGGTGTGTTGTGAGAAATTTTAATCAATATTGTAATATGTGTATTATGTAATTGTATGTAGCCTATTATGCCTTGAAGTTTTGAGAAGAGTGTTTGACTGTAAGACTTCTTCGAAAACCTTCTATGCAGCTCATACAGCAAGATAAGAATATGTTTTGTTTTGTTTTTGAAATACACAGGATATTGACAGAACCCCTTACATTGTCATTTATTTTAAAGTGAGGGCATAAAGTTGCTAGCGCCATCAAATAATGTTAAAAGACTGTTGTTTTCTGCGAAATAAATATTCCCATAGCAATAAACACAAGATTTCTCAAAAACTGTAAAGTAATCTATAAATATTTATAAATACGTATGCATGTTTGCATACATAAACCAGCTCATAGGTAGGTGACAATAAGTTAAATAAAATATTTATTGCATTACACATACATACATACATACATACATACATTTGTTTGTGTGTGAACGTTTCAATATATAAATTGTAGTGCCTTAAACAAATATGCCCACATTAATTAAAATTGTACTTGATTTGTTTGCATAAAAGTTAAAAAATATTCAACATGAAAATTCAATCCAATTTAGTCTCTTGTGCATCATTAACTTGCATCTATTATTATTATCTTAATGACTAGTTATTTTAATACAATATAATTACCTCAGTTTATGATAATATATACGTATGTAGGAAGTGTTAAGTCCCTTTTTGTAAAGAAAGTCTTAGAATTATATGGTGAATTCAAGCATGTGGTTTTAATGAAAAGCACTTATGAGTACTTCATAGTATCAAATCCATTTACATACTTATGTATATGTAGCAAAAAACAAAAAAACAATTAATTTTGTAATTCCTATTTTTTAAGGTCTATTTTTAGACCTTAAAGTAATAAATTTCAATTGGCTCTTATAGCGAATAAATAATTAAGTTCATTGTTGAATATCCAAAAACTTTTACTTTTTGATACTTTCAAGAATACAAGTTGTTGGTAACCAAAGGTCACCCGCTGTAAGGAAGTGCTATAAAAAGTAAAGGTGTTGCCAGAGGTAAAATGCTTTCTGTACAAAAAGTTTTTTAGATCATTTCTGATTCTCATTTTGTTCATGAGAATTTTGAAATAAGTATGTAGTTGGGCTTCAATCATTCTTTTTAGATTTTTCAAGTCTACTGATGTGTTGTTTAGCAGCAACGAAATGTCGGCGGCATATAGACGGCTGAAAAAAGACAGAAAGCATTTAGGTCTATTTTTATACATAAAGTATTAAAGAATATCTATCTATATTTAATATAATTGATCAACTTTTACTGTGTTTTTCTCTTGCTTGGAACATGTCTTCTCATCCCTCAGTACCATTCAATTGATTTTTAACTGAGTTTTGTGTTGGTTTCTATTCTATCAGTGATGATAACGCTTTCATAGGTTGCGGCGATCGCAGCGGTTTTAAAGCATTAATTTACCTTTTATAGTTGAACTTTTATGAATACAATTATTAATTACTCGGCTGAGTCGGGGCTTAGTTTGATTTTTTATGATCAAACTGCAGCAATCAGCATGTCTAAAGAAGACACTTTTAGCTTTCTTAATCTTTTGCTAATAATAATAGCTGCACATTTTATGATAAGAATGTCTTGCTTAATGGTTAGAAAGAAAATCGAACTAAGACCCTTACTGATCGAATTATTAGCAATTGTAAGTCACATAGTTCGACTATAAAGTTAAACTAATAATAAGTATTATATTTTGTAACAAGCAAGTTATTGATTTTATAAAATAATGGCCAAAACTTTATTTGGTTAAAACCAGCAACCTCATAAAATACACAATCAATTACGAAGGATGACACCACAGTCAAAAATCGCAAAAGCCCACGAAAGCTTCACGTAATGCAAGAAAATTTATTTAAAAGTTAGCTATAAATACTAGAATTGTCGAAAAATACGAAAGCTTGCGAAAAACGTCAAAATTAAAAGATTATTTATAGAAACGTCAAGCATTTATTTACGTTTTGCAAATATTATCCCGAACTTCTACGCTTTTGTAGAAATTGATCTCTTTGCAGTTATTAAAAATTTACAGGGGCTATTTTAAATTTTTGAAGGCCTCTGCAAATAAAAAAAAATCTTTGTAAGTAGATTTTTTTAGGTTGCTTAATTGATTGTACAAAACTATATATAATATTTTTTCTTTTCTGACCCTTAACATTATATGAGGGTGTAGGCAATCTATTATATTTAAGTTATGTATGTCCAAAGTGATTCAACATTTTGAACCGAAACACAAAAAAATATAGATAATTAAAAATGTTTTGAGTTTCTCACTTAAAGTTCAACACATTCATAAATCTTCATTCTATTTATCAAATTACTTTCAAGTTAATTAAAGCATTTCTCCATTCACACAATGTTGAATAAAAATGATATTTCATTTCCCACAAAATTGCACTGAAGTTACATATTTTCTTATTCAAATTTAGTATATTTCAGATTTAAATTGTTTCCCATAGAATGCAATTAATTATCCAATTTATAAATATTTGAGTATACGTATCATTTTACATGTGACTTTATTGCAGATGTTTTCAGTGTCATGGGAATAAAACATTTGTTTGCTTAAAGAACTTTTAACTTAATGAAGAAAATAAATCTTTGCAACAAGCAACAATACAAAAATGATAGCAAATTCAAGTCTGGTATTTAAAACAAATACATATGAATGTGGCTGGCAGTCATACATTATTTGATTAATTTTAATGAAGTTAAAGAAAATATAAACTGATTTTCCGAAAAGAAATTTTTTTTTTTTTAACCATGGAAGCTTAAAATAACTGAACAGTAGAACAGTAAAATTGTATAAAGCTTTCGGTTTGTACTTATTTTTTCTTCAGAGAGTAGATTGAGTGAAAGTTCTGTATATCACCCTGCATGGACATAATTTCGATATGATATTTTACAACATAGTGGCAACTATGGTACTACAAAGTATTTGTTAATTAAAAAAATCACTTTAGCTCAAAGTTTTCTAAAAAAAATCTAAGAAATTATAACATTTGTGCTCGAATAGATAAGTTGAAAAACAAAACGTATGATTGATGTATCATTTGTAATGTGTATAGAGTTACATTGCGTATACGTGTGGTTTAATTTAATTTACGTAACGAATTGCATGTTCCCGAATAACAACAACCTAGCCTAGATTTTTCTCGCCTAAAATCAATTAATACATTGCTATGTTTGCTTTGGCAGCACAATAAACTCTGTAATACGATTTTGATCTTCCAAAAACAAAGAAGTGGTCAAATATTTGATTTGTTTTAACTAATTGCTGGCCCGAAATAAATCTCAATCAATTATTAGAAGCACTAAATACGAAGCTAATATAAAAATATTTGATGGCCTTGGCTTGAAGGGAATATGGCGCAAGTAAAGTTCACATGGCTGTACGAGTGACACGTTGCCAGTTAATGACTTCGATACTGACGAATTAAATTTGTCAATTTTAGAAATCTTTCTGCAGATGCCTTTAACCCATGCGAATCCTGTGGCTTTCATAATGACTTTTCTTTTCATACCATTGATTTGATTGATCTATGTAGTGCTTTTTCAAAAAATAATTCGAATTTTTCGTTAAAATTAAAAATTATAAAATTTCCCCATCTTTACATCTCAGTGAATTGCATTATTGCTTAAGCTCACTTTAACACTGAATGGAAAATCGCTAAAATCATGCCAATAAAAATTGCTCTAAAAACGAGTTTAGACCTATATTCTTATTTATTTTATCTGAAATTGTTGAACACATGAACAAAGCGAGGTGTATGATTTATTTAAATCAAAAGTCCATTTAAATGGGGTTTTCAGAAAAACTACAATACCACCACACTGCTATTTGGGCTTACCGATACTATAAGAAGAACAATTAAAAACACTAATGTGTCACTATTAATGTCCTTAGACTTATCAGAGGCAAACGTAGATCACCCTATTTTAACACAAAAGCAATGAATTCGCTTCGGTTTTTCTTTATCGGCTTAAAAATTAATTTTAAGCTATTTATCTGGTCCCACATAATATGTTCGTTCTGGCTATAAAAATTTCCAACCTGGGGCGAGTGGGGTGTGCGAGTGGGGTGTGTGGAATTCAACAAGGCTTGGTTGTAGGCCCATTATTATTCATGCTTTATATAAATGATTTTTTATGTTACTTCAGAATTCTGGCAGATGATGTTGTACTCTTGTTAGCAACACATCCTTAATTTATCAATCCTTTTGATCAAGAGCCTTATCAAATGTAACTCGATGGATAATCCTCATACTTAACGCTGCCAAAGCCAAAAGCTAATAAATCTATTTTGGTTGAAAGTACTGCCATCGAGTTGATTGAGGGTATGAAATATACATTGGCTTTAGACACCATATCAAGGAATTGAGCTCAAAAATCAATCAAATTTATTATAATGTTTAAATTTGTATTAAACAGTCTCATTCAAACTCAAATCTGGTTGTAGTTCCGCTGATTTCAACAGAATATCTTTATTGATTAACAGAATTTGTCGTTCTGTGTAAAAATTAAAGCCCCACCATAATGCTTTAGGGCACATAAAGGATATTTTGGTATATAACTTTAAAAGTTTCGTTAATATTAGGTTGCTTTTTTTATTTTAAAAAGTAAAGCTTAGTAACTCAGTAGCCCGGTATATATTTGCTAAAATTTTCAATTCTTGCTGTCTGACAGAAGTCGGTAGATCTTGCATCCCCTAAGACGTTAAAATATCTTTGAGAATTCTTTTCACTTACGTGTTACTAAAGTTTGGAATTACTTACCATGCGCCCTGATATACTTTAACTTCAAGTGTAGCTTATTTAAAAAATTTATCATGCAGGTCTTTACAGTAGTAGTAGTCATAAAATTTAAGATTTAGAAATGTATTTAGAAATGTATTTACTTATTTAAGATTTAGAAATGTATTTATTGATTGTTATATTTTTATCTGCATATAAAAGAATATTTGTTGTTCTGTTCTGGCCCGCCAAGGCAGAGAGATAAGATGGATGTGACTACGACTATGTAAAGCAGGCAAGCGTAGTAAGTGAAGTTATTGCAAATGCTTCTCAATGTCTTTAATTCCTACACTTGTTTCTAACTCAAATTAATCAAATTATTGACAACAACAACTTGATCAGTCTGTGTAATGGCAACAAAATAAGTCTCGCATTAAACTATTCGTCTGAATATTAGATATTTTACTTTCTCAGCATAATTTTAAGTCTATAAGATCCATTATATTCACACCCGCACTGTATTCTTTAGCATACACTCACAGCTCAGTCTTTTTCATGAGCCCACTGTTAATCATATTTTCTTATTATGTTTCTTTTTTAAAAAATTTGTCACAGCATATCATATCATATATTGCATCACTTTTGTCTGCCGTCAGTTTTTATATGGAAATTAACAAGCCTTAACTTAAGCATATACATACATATTGCAGCATAAGCATATTGAATAAAATTAAGCTGATGTGAGTCATTACACCAGTGATAACAAATATTTGTACATACACATTCGTGTGTTTTCGAATTCTGTGCAGAGTGTTTGTGAAAAATACGGAAATAATTTATACGAAAAAAATATATTTTTTTTCAACTGCCCGAAAAGAAGCAGGTCTTCTTTATGTTTAAAATTCAATTTTCATTAATGAGCCAGATATGACAGTGCGTATGATTGTTATAATTTCCATCATTATCAATCATGCGTATAGATGCTTTTTTAGTACGCCAGATTGCACAGTGCTCGATTTGACTAGTTTGATAAAAATGCAGAATTAATCAAGTACTTACATTCATATATGGAAGAAAAACGTTGGCGTTATTAGATATAGCATAAGCAAATGGAAGCATATATCGGCAATAATATCACCAATAATAGCATTTAGTTGCATAGTCCAGATTTCTAAGAAATTTAATGATACGTTCATTGCATATTTGTAACATGTGAATAAAATTAACACTAACAAAGATTTATTTTTTATAGTCGAACTTTATGATTCAGTTGCAAATAATAAATTTGTGATAACATTTTTGTGATAAAATTGGAGTGATCAACATTGTTAAAGAAGACCAGAAAAGTAAAGTTGAAGACTCAGTGGCTGTTTCAGGCCCAGCTTTGTTTTTAAGCAGCAGCGCTTAGTGACCTTACCACTTGATGTCTCTGTTACTGACTGTCTTTATATAATCTTATTGATCAATTTTTCATTTCATGACTGCGTTTTTCTGTTAATTGGAATAAATTTTGTATTCTCGCAACAACATCCAGTTGATTTCTTACTGATTTTTTGTTTCTTGCTGTTGTACTAGTGATACCAACGAATTACAATTGGCCGGCGGGGACCAGCGTTTATAGTTATCACTGGTACAATAGTAACAAACACAGAAATTAATTGGAAATTAATTAGATGTTTATGCGAGAATATAAGATTTATTCCAATCAGCAGAAAAACACAGCACAAAAATGAAAAATTGGTCAATAAGATTAAATAGAGGCAGTCAGTAATGAAGTGCTCAGGTGGCAGGATCGTTAAGTGCTGCTGCTTAAAATCCGTATACAAAAAGTCATGGCCTGGGTTCGAAGCCAATTTGGGCACTGTTGAGCTAAGAAGTCATCGTGAACTAGACATTGTATATATGTATACCAGCCAGTAAGTATTTAATTTTACCTTTTTTGCCTTCTTTAAAAATTTTGTCAATTTTGAGGAAGAAAAATTCGAACTCAGTCCAGTTCAGCTCTAATACCTATTTTCAATAAGAAGCTAAAAACAACTCAAACTATTGCGTTTTTGTATTCAAAATTTATTAAGTTTATAAATTATAAGGAAGAAATTGCATTTTCTTACAATTTGTTTTATTTATAAGGAATATTTCAGAGAAACTATCAATTCTATACAAATATGTACATTTATGCGAAATATTTGATAAATCTTTTCCTACGTATTTGAAATAAGAACATTTCAGCTTTTGTTTGGATTTCTTTTCAAAATTCGTCAAGTGTCTCAAATTTTGAGAAACGGAATAAAAATAAACATTAAATTATAATTTCAACCAACGATCTGGATGGATGCTTCAGAATGGAACTATTGAGAGACATGCAGTAGTACAGAATTAATGCCACCTAAAGAAGCATAACGCAACCAATAAGCATTAATGTGAACTAGTCTTAATGATTGGCAGCTCGAGAAATATAACAAGTTCAGGTTAGGCTTAGACGAGGGGCATGATAGCTAAGGTCCATTCCCATAAACTAAAGCAATGGCAGGATTATTGTGCTCTGTGTTAGTTTAAACATAAAAGTTTTGATTTGGTCTATAGAATTTCGGCATCATACAGAAAACTTCACCAGTATGTATTATACTACCATATTGATGTATTATGTCCGGGACCGCTTTGGCGAAAAGCATGGAATTGGTATATATAATGATTCAATACCAGTTCCCTAACCTCACCACCTGCTCTACACTCATTGACTCCCACTTTTCCTATGCAGACAAAATATGCCAACAAACATTTCATATATTATGATGGTGGAATTATTCTATGTTCCGATTCTCATTTTTTCACGTCTGTGCGTTCGGGCTGTGTATTTATGAAGTTCTTGCCTTTGAGAGTTCTTGAAGCTGGAAGCAGTGGACTACTCCTGAAGGGCTATAAATAAATACAGTACAAATGTATCTATATTAAATATTTCTAAAGGAAAACAAGCAAACGTAGCAGAGGAAACATTAGACCTTATGGAGCTTATACAATTGAAAAAATATCTCTTGGTTTTAATTTATAAGCCCAGTTATATTTTTTATCGTTGTACTAGCAGACTCAATTCATAACTCACTCATCATAGAACTCAAAGGTCAACAATTTGTAAATTATTTTCTTTTCCTGTAGACTATGTTTTGAATGTTTTCTCTATGTGCAATAATAAACGATACAATAACCCTTGGGAATTTGGCCAGCCTTTAGAGCAATAATCATATTTCTGAACAAAAAAAACTCTATTTCATTTAGTAATGTCGTACTATTTTGCTAGCTGCGTAAGTTGTGTTACTAAATGGTCCTTGTTGTGTTTACTAAACACAAAAATATAAATTTGCTACATCTCTCTTGAGTTCTTTATTCAACAGCGTAATTGATTTCACGCAAGAGTATAATTTTTGGCGTATATACAACTTCAATTAGCTCCATACAATTAGCAACAGAATTTGTAAACGTGTCTTTAGATATTTAGTTTAAAAAACGCACACAGTGTTTACTCTCCATAAAAAAACACAGTCAAAAATGCTTTTTCAATCCCCACTGAGATCAACAAATTGAACATAGAAGTAACAAAAAAGCTAGTATCACTAGTCCTTGGATTATTTTTCAATTTTTTCTGTGTGTTTTTAGGGTTTTTTGTCTTTAGCTTTGAATCGTTTTTTTTTTACTTTTCAATGCCTTTGGGTGCAAAAAAAAATAAGAACACAAGTAAATAGCACGCACAATAGCTAAGCTTCTAACTTTTTTAATTTTTTTTTTTTTTTTGGTAAAAAGCATTTCAAGCAAGAGAATATTTTATATACCTTTTTTTTAAGTAAAGACAAACAGTAACGTTTCAAAAAATTTTATTACACTAAACACAATAAATAAGAATTATTTTAGAAGGAAAAAGTTCATCTGAAGACGGACAACTATTTTTAATTGATTGAAGTTTAAAACAGGTGGGTCATCCGATGTTATTTGGTTTTTGTTGTGCTGCTGCTACGTCCTGTTAAAACCACATGTCCTTCTAATCTAATTCGAGCGATTGCGGCAGAAAAAATGCTGTTAACTTGGCCGGATTACGCGTTCTTTTTTGACTAGTAGTGTCTCCAAAAAAAAAAAAAAAAAAAAAAATGGCCCGACGACTTCTCTAGCATGAGCAACACATCATGTAATCACTTTGCACTCCAGTAAAGGCTGCTCGTGTATCACCCGTAGATTTTCGTTGCCCCCGAAGCGATACTTTTGCTTGTTTATGTACCCTCTGAGGTGGAAATTAGCCTCATCGCGTATTATAATTTTGGTCGATAAATCGTCCACTTCGCCATAGACACGATTATTCTGTGTTCTTGGGGAGTGTATCGCTCAATAGCTTAATCACTTACATATATCCTATAGCTGTCTAGTTTATAAATGTAAAAACAGATTTGACATTATCCGCATTTACAAAAATAAGAGTAACTTCCAGTAATGTGATTTGTTTTCGCCCACTGTCCACACTAGTTTGGACAAAAAACAAACTTTAAGTATTTCTAATAATTATTTGAATTATTTCTATTAAAATGTAAAGCTGGCAACTTTGATGAGATATTTTTTGAAGATAGTTTCCAATTTTCAAGGTCTTTGTCAGAAAACCGAACCTTATTTTAATGGAGACCATTAAATTTATACTTACTTGACGTTCAACCACTAAACAAATCAAACCTTCCCACATGAGTGCTACCAGCTTCAAGGTAATTCAATTCTTGTTTCATAAGGATTAACTAAAAGAAATATCCTTTTATTGAAAGAAATTACTAAAAGTTATTTTCTTTCCCCCAAAACCCTTATGTGAGTTATAATAAAACTTTGTTGCAGATTGCCCATTATCAATTAACCCCCCTTTCAAACGAATATCAAAGTTTACTTAACAAAGAGCTCACAAGATCCACAACAGCGATAAATTTGGAATCTCTTTTGTTCACCCACCTATAAACCGTGTATTTAGACGGGAAAGTAAATGCCTGAAAGTTGCAATACACTCACACTTTTTTACTAACACACCCACAGTATTTTAACTTTCAACTCTGCTTTCAGCAAAATTTTCCTGAAAGTAATTTCTTGATATTTACTGAAAGTGACAAGGTAGTAAACACGGTTGCCTACTCCACGGCACATACAAATTTTGAGGATTGCAGTAGAATATTAATTGTGAATTTTAAATTATTTTGTACATTAGAAAATATTTAAAACATTTTAACAGCAAATATGAATGAAGAACACAAATGAAGTATATTTATTGTGATAATTATTAAATTAATTAATACAAATTTAGCAATAAAAATTATTTTCGAAGGTTGCCCTATAAATTTATGTTTGTAGTAGTCTTGGCAATTCTATTTCAGTAGTAAACAAAACTATAATACTTGCAACTCTCCGCTTTGACGACATTTTTAAAATGAACTTTCACGTGAGTGAGCAAGAAATTTTCATGAAAGTCACAGATTTCATTGAAATTTTTACTCATAATACGTGTACAAAAATTTAATGAAAGCACTTTCCCGTCTAAATGCCGGGTAAGGTGAAACGCATTCGTCTATACTGCTCAACATGAAAATACTCAAAGTACTTTTATTTAACTGATGTTCTAAGGCCCGAATACATTGATTGCAAAGAAAAACTTACAACTAGATCTATGTTAATTGTTATTTTGAGGTAAAGAGCACACGCGATAGGTGAAATCTGTCTCTGAGAGCAGCTAATCTAGAAAATTCCAAGATAAGACCCTGTGTCATCTGTCCCAAAGCTTGACACAAGTAAAAAACATTCAAGGCCAATCAATACACAACTTGACAGCACTTATTATTGATTTTACATTAAGCACTAACAGATACTGTTTGTGGCAGCACTAATAAGCCACTCCTGTTTGATTTACTGAAGTAACTGATTAGCTACAAATACTACTTTGTGTAAAATTTTTAACAATATAATAATAAAGAAACAAACATCAAAAACTTAATTAAACTCATTTTATAATTTGTGTTAATTTTTTTTTTGTTGTATTTATTTATTTTTATGCATTGAAAAAATCAATTCTTGTGAAATTAAAACTCATTAAGGATCTCAAAAGTTTTGAAATATGTAATTTCGTAATATCAATGTAAACTTTTTACTGAATACAATGAAGGCAATAAAATGAAAAGCAAATCGAAATGAAAAATTTCATTCCACGAATGGCAGTTTTTATTGCAGAAATGAAATTGTTTATTCGTATACGTATGCATTTTTTTCAGGTGTACTCCTTCATTTTGTTTTAACACATATAGAACACAAACAAAAAAAGTATGATTCCTATTCCTCTCCCTTTTAAAATTTTAAAATATGGAGTTAGACATTGTATGTTTGGCCAAAAATATGATACACTAATGTAATTTGGCATTTTCACTGAAAAAAAAACCAATTAAAATAAGCTATTCCGCAATTTTCGCTAAGCAATTTCTACTCCCATGCCTGATTTACTTGCTACAGAATTCATAAAATTGTAACTTTTTTTGGTAAATTGCCAAAAACGACACGAATTTTTGCCCTTTTTGTATTAGACAGCCATGCCTTTGGAGCTCTGGGACTTCTACACTTCAACATTTATATTTATTTACTATTACAATTCCATTAAATTGTCAATTTATATTAATTTACCATCTATTGGAGTGAAGAAACATTCAACTATTATGATTATGTAATAGTCTTGACATTCAGAACAACTATTTTATCCTTTTAATAATTTCCATTTTGCTAAAGATAATAAAATTTTAATCGTTTATTTTTCTTTTGGTTCCTTTTCATTGGACAATAAAATTTTAATATCACTAATGGTACAAAAGTGAACACTTAATAATCAAAGGGGTTTAGCACTTAAAGAGAGATGAAAGTTGAAGGTGGTGGTTAAAAACATTATAACCTTCAAATATGAATATAATATAAACTTATTCAAATTACATATTATCTTCTGTCAGTACAGATGTGGAATAATTTTATGTCGGTATCTGATTCGAAGCCCTAACGTGACGTTGGACCCAACCACGTGGTAAAATTCTGGCGTTAAACCAACTCCCCCGAGCAGCCGGTAGCACTGTTTCGTTGATAGTTTATTTACCACTGTTCTTGGTTCATAACAAAGTCCTTGGCTGATGAGGCCAGGAGCGGCAGGCCCTTAAATAGCCCTAATCATCCCACTGTTGCATTTCCATAGAAAGCAGCACCTCTTGCCTTACAACAGCACCACGAGTTGGACACCCAAATATATGCCCAAAGACTATTTAATTTGGTTGGTTACCAACGTTGCCGTCTATACGAACCTATGGTAACAACCACATTCAGTATATTTGAGCCAAAAAAACGCTGCTCAGCATAAGATCGGACGGAATGAACCCATAGAGTCACTCCGGGGAACCGATCCCCGTACTACCGAATCGTCTTTTGGTGGAGGGTTTCAGCAAATCTCTCAGAATACACCGCATTTCCTATCGACCTCTGTATAATTTTTGGTCACCAAGATAACCGAGGCATCTTGGACCCCTTTTACCGGGGTAATAGTGTACTAAGCGGGATGGGACTAGCAAGATGAATTGTCTGCCCCTGGACAAATTCTCCCTGCACAATGAGATAAGCTCTTTAGGTAAAAATTTTGTCAAGGAATTGCAAAAAGAGGACATAAAAATAAACAATATGCATTCATTGGAATCAGGTAATTGTTTATTGTTTTCCAAAGTTAACCAAAATTTATGTCAAAACCCCGAACAGAGGGAAGTGACCACTTACACTCTTTGGTTGGTCAAACTTATGCAAAGCTAAGAACTTTTTGTTCAAGGTGATACTTTAAACCAATTAGAATAAGAATTTCACTTGCCAATACTTAGCTTATACCCAACTTAGTGCCATTAATACAACTTGGCGAAAAACTGGGCGTTAGCTTTATGTAAGCGATAAGCTGGCCGGTAAGCTATTTTCGTTATTACAACTTATGGGTAAAAAAACCAGTAATTTTTTGTTGATTTGTGTGAGAAAACGTGAATGTATAAAATATAATTTTTTTTGGGAAAATTTTCCAATTAATTAACCACTTCAGTTTGATATAGCAAACACATAACCAAATGTGGTAAAATCAAAAGCTAAACCTTCCGTTAATTTACCTGTTTGATTATTGTTCCAATAAATTTAATGCTCACTTTTTGTTCAAGGGATGTTTCAATAATGAAAAAATGGTTTATGTGCAAAATAAAATCTTGGTTTTAACTAACGCCAAGTTATAATAATGGCCCTTAGGGATATTATAAGGATTGATCAATAAGGTTGGAGTTAGCTAAAGTGAACGATAAACTGGCCGACAAGCAAAATTCATTCTTAGAACTTCGAAAGTATTCGAAAGATTTGTTTTTTTTTTTTTTGATTTGAGTCAGTATTTGTAAAAAAATTCAGGTCTGGAGGAAGAGTAAACGCATGAAAATTTAATTTTTTTAGAAAAGGTTTTTCAATTTATTAACCATTAATTTAGCGGTTGGATTATCGTTCCGATAATTTAACGCTCACTTTTTGTTAAATTCAAGTTGTTTTCCAACGGCATAATATGATAAAATTCTGATCGATAAAATTCTATTTTTAAATAACACCAAGTCGAATTATTGTATGCGTTCGAGCTGTTTGCTTGTTGTGACTTAAATGACTTAATTAGTAGAGAAGCTTAACGTTTCGTTTAAAGATATGTATACCGATTGAAAAGTTTGACCACGTCTCACCATTATTCTATAAGCTTTTCGAAATCTCTTTTGAGGACTAAATTAAAATTTTTTTCAACCACCGCGTAATTGAAATACTATAATACCACGCCATCAGGCTCAGGTTTCCGAATGGACATTTTAGCTATAGCCGCTTTTCTTGGGAACCGGAATTCTTTTAAGCCAACAACAAGCAATGCTGTTTCGCTGGTAGTTTTAAATTTTATATGATTTATGCTAACTGAATAATGTCTCGACTTAATTTAATTTTACTTTCTATCTAGACATACATTTCAGCTACAATATTACTAAAAATATTCTATGTTACTGATTTATTACTATGCCAAATAAATATACATACATATGTATATACTGATAATATAAATAAATTTGGTATGACATATTGCGTTCTTATACTGTAAAAAAAAATGTTTTTTTTTGCGACAGGTCACAGTAGATTTTTTTTCCTCACTCCCAAGAGCTGTAGAAAATCAGTCGCTCAATATTGACAACTTTTAGTCCATACCAAACGTGTGGTCTTACAAATATAGCAAAAAAGTTCGGGTAATAAAAACTAAGGAATTATTTTAAAATATAAAATGCATTTATATTACATTTTAAGAACAAAAATGTCAAAACTCAAACAATGGCTTTAAAAAATAAACTTTTAATTTTAAATCTGTTTTAAATTCAATAACTGACATTATTAAATTATTCAACTTATAAACTGCAACTAGAGAATCGCAACACTTTAGCTGAGATAAGCTTGATGGCAACCCTATTAAATTTATTCAGTTAGAATTTTTTTTTGATATTTGTTGTTTTAAATCATTTATTTCTGCAAGAAACCTCAAATTGTTATTGTTGCAATACAGCCTAAGAGTTCGATTTCAGTAAAAAAAAATTTATAATTTTTAGCCACGAATTCCCCTAAAGTGATATTTTATCAACCAGTTTTAAGTCAGTGGGAGAAATTGATTTTTCTAAGCGCAACAAAATGATCTAATCGGCTACAACCTACAATAGTCTATTCAGAAGTCAGTTTCCACTGTTACACACTGTTACTTGCTAAATTATTTCTGAATGAAAACAATAATTTTTAGTTTTTTTTTTTTAATTTTATTCACTTTAAACCCGTCAACTTCTAAATTTCGGTTAAGAACTTATGATTATAAAGTAAGTGAAAGAGTTTGAGATGTTTAAGCAAACCAGCTTTTGCTTGTTTTGGAAAAGTCTTTGTGAGTATTGCAGCTTGTCAAAAACTATTCGTGTGTATTTGAGTATCTGATGATTTTTTCATATACTGAAAAAGAGTTTTACTTTATATTTGTTTGCATGTGTGTGTGTGTGTGGTGGCAACCTTTTTCCTATCTGTTATGTGTGAATGTGTGTGAAAATGTTTTTACATGGGCAATAAAATGAAATTTAATTTTCAATTACTGTGGTTGTGTTTGACGACCCAATTCAAATATGTTTTCTTTTTTTTACTTCTTTTTTTGTTTGCTTATGTAGTTGTTGCCAATACAAACAAACAAAAAAAACGAAAACAAATTGTTAGCAAAGAAAATAAAATTTTCGTGTTTTCTTCACAAACATTTTGTGTCGGCCATAAGACATGTTTTTGCAGCAGTGGAAAAGGAAGCAGATGAAGTTTGTGTTTTTAACAGTTTCCAAATGTTTTAGCAATTGGATAATGCCAAGGATTTTCTCACTGCGCTTGTTGTTGTAGGTATATATGTACATATAGTATGTATGTGTGTATACATTGTCATTTGGGGTTTTTTTCGTCTTTTTGATATTTAAATTTATTTTATTTAAGCACAAAAATTGTTGTTTCGAAATCAAGGGATTGTAGCTGACAGACATTTAGCCAAGAAGTTTAAATGAACTAAATGGCTTGAAATACAGAATTAGATTATAAATTCAAAGCACAGAAAAATGTTATAAAACGAAAGTTTGTGTTTAAGTTCTTAGAAAAAAGTTCATTTGTTATAATTTTTGAAGTTGTAAGCACTTGCTTACCAAAATGGCTTAGCATTACGTTCCTGCACTGTATTTAATTTTATACAAGTAACAATTAGTTGATTACAAAGAAGTTACCAATAAAAGTTTCTATTGCAATGAGACAAATTTTTCATGTAAATAGTAACTTTAAACATATTTGAAAGGGTCAGCGCTTACTTGTAAGCATACGAAGAGCGCAGCTGACAAATTTCCATGCCATTGTTCTTCTTCAATAAAATCTTTCACGTTTACATGAAGACTATTTAACATCTTGCCAGATTTAATTTTCATAAAATGGTTTACATAGTGAGTACAGTGGGCTTAAGTGCATTTTTCTATGACAGTGTAGTATTTTCGGTTCTTTAGGTCTGTGCCAGTGGGTATAAATATACTACCGGAAGTAAACATTTAATAAGCTGGAGGTGAATACAACTTCATTTTAACCGGGGCTAGTATACATTTTGACATGATTGTGTAAAAATTTGACAGTCAATAAAATGTATGGCAAGTTGACCAGAGTCTATACGTGCAATCGGGATGTAGCTGTCATCGAAAAGAGCCACCGCTGTCGTACCTTTATTGATATCGATATGTAAGTTGTTTTTTTTACTTCCATCAGTTAAAATTGCTTAGTTTTGATTTCTTCCATACTAATTTCATTGCATAAAAAAATGTTTTTCTATTTTTCAGGCTTCGTCTGGTGACCTGCAATTTTTCATAATTTTGTAAATAACTTCAAAAGTTGTGAACTGATTTTAATCATTTATATCTGTTTTGTTTAAAACTTTAGTTGTTATGAATGTATGAAAATTCATCAGCATAACTTAATTTTTAGATTTTTTATGCTGTTCCGAAAAACGAACTTTTGCAAAAAAAAAAAAAATTAATATTTTTATCGAAAAAAAATTTGTTTTTTCTAAACTACTGAACTGATTAAAAAGGTTTTTATAATTATTAAAATATAATTTTGTTGCTAAATTTGGTTTTTGTATTTTGTTCAATGTTTTTAACCACTTTTGCGTTAAGCGAGTATATGTTGTCCTACCTCCTCCATTTTTAAATTAACGGTATATCTTAAAAACCAGAGCTAACCTAAAAAAAAACTGTTAGCACCACTGAATTCAGCACAGCCGAGTTAAGTTTAGCTACTGGCTGCCCCGTCTGTCAATGTTTTTTTGACCTAAAAAATAGAAAAATGGGAAATGCAGAAAAAAATATAAAATAATCACCCTTTTTATAATTTGCTCTTTTAAGCCCGTATGATACTTTCTTTTTTTTGCATTGTTTAAGTTTAGGAGAACCGTGTAAATATAATGTATTAGTAGAATTTAGTATGTACAAAGAGTTTAGCTGTATTAAGATAAATGCAAAACTGTCAACATTTTTGTTGAAATGATCTATAAAAAATCAGGTTATGTAAAAAAAAAAAAAAATTTAATTTTTAAATTAAAATTGACATTTCAAACCTAAATGTTGCTCTGTCAGCGGTTTATGGACAATTTTCGGTTTAACGCTTCTTCTTTTTTAACATTTCTATTTCCTAGCGCTTTCTTGAAAATGAAAAGAATACAACACTTAAAAATAAGATGTCAGTTCGGTTTACGTTTTGCATATTTGGTTTTTTCTAGCAATTGCTGTTTCTTTCTATCAATTGTATACCAATTAATGAAAAAAAAATGAAGTACGATACGGGCTTTACGTTAATGAATACAAGTTTTATTAAACATAAATTACATTTCCATGATTGGGTAACCAAGTCGTTGACATGCAACTGAATAATAAAAGTTTTATGAATTAAGACCGGTACGGAGGCCTCAAGGAAACTAATGTTCCCATAGAAACTGTGTGTGAAAATCACTTACGGAATTTTATATTGCTACATCCCGCACACCGGCAGGGAGCTCAAAAGATCTGTACCGGAAATTTTTTACTTTAATAAGTATGTTGCAACTTACGGGTTATTCATTTCATGGTTTTGAAAGTAGTGAACTGGAATTCGACATCTGTCAAACTAAATTGTTACAACAATTTTTTTCTTCTCAGTTGAAAGTCTAACATTGAAGAAAAAAGATCGCTTTAATTATTATTTCATTTATTTAATTATAAAAACATACTGCAAAAATGGCGATTCTGCCACAGCCACATATCGGGCATTAAGAGGAGATTATGGTTTACATAATCGTCCAACTACGCAAGCAAGTGGCAAAATTTTGAAGAAATTTGAAGCGACTGGAGCGGTTACAAATATTTTAAGGCCTGTGCATTATCGTTTCGCTCGTTCTGCTGAAAATAACACTGGTGTAAATGAAAGTGTCGATTCCTCATTATTCCCAGGAACTAGGACACTATAACCGACTGTCTTGCCTGCTTTTGAAGAATACAACTTGGAGAGTATGTGGTTTCAACAAGACGTTGCCACATGCCACACAACTTGAGCGAATTCGGCTTTATTGCAAGAGACATTTCCTGGCAGCGTAATTTCTCGTCGTGGCGATATCACTGGCCACCAAGATCATGCGATTTGACACCAATAGACTTTGTGTTGTGCTGCAACGCGAAAGACCATATTTATGCAAATAAACCTTTAACTCTTGAGCATTTAATAAGCAGCAATCGTCAAGGTTTGGCTGAGATACCACCCAATATGTGTCAAAAAATGGGCAAAAGAATCAATGCTTGCAACACTTCGCGTGGTGTTCATTTAAATGAAGTAGTGTTTCACACATAATGTCAAGGTTCAAAGTTCAAATAATCAAAAAAGAAATATCATAAAAAAAAAATATTTAGTATGTGTTTTATTTACGTTTTTTTTTTGGTTTTTTGAAACCACAAAATGGATAACCCATTGTCAGTGGAGGCGTCTTTCCTTCAACTTAAATGTACAGTAGTGTTTACAACTTTATATTGTGGATGGATTTTCGATAGTTTTGCTTATTTCTATGAAATAAGTTACCAAAATGGATGTTTTGAAGAATACATACAAGATCAATACATTGTTTTGTCATTTGCAACAAACTTATCCACATTAGCCTAGACAACTATCATACCCTGTACATATAATTATTATTTTTTTCATACTTAAATTTAAATGAAAAATGTCCGTAATTATGCACATAGAAATTTGTTATTAAAAATTTTATTAATAACAAAAAAATCACTTACACCCTTATATTCTGTTCACATATGCATTTTTAATTGAAACAATATTCAGTTAATTGACAATATCTTTTTGGTGTTCATACATACTGAATATTGCTACGATAATTAAAATGTGATAGGTTAAAAAATTATTGTTTAAATTTGGTGATTTTGTAAAGGGTGTTTTTTTTCGATGTATAGAACTTTAAATTGGCATTACTGTTCAAGACGGAGACCGACTTAACAGCTGTCAAGTGATTTTTTCTCAGTTTGGTTTGGCAATTAATCATGAATAGACCCACGCCTGAACAACGCTTACAAATAGTGCAATTTGAGATTGCCGTTGTTCCCGATTTTCATAAGTGAATTTTGTTTAGCGATGAAGCGCACTTAAGGGTTGATGGAATCATTGGTCAGTACTTCTTCAAAAACGATGATGGCCAGAACGTTACAGTCAATGGCGGTCGGTATAGAGCCATGATTACTAACTTTTTCATTCCTGAATTGAATAACCATAATGTCCAGGAGATGTGGTTTCAACAAGACGGCGCAACATGTCACACAGCTCGTACCACAATCGATTTATTGAAAGACAAGTTTGGTGACCGCCTAATTTCAAGTTTTGGACCTTTGAATTGGCCTCCAAGATTTTGTGATTTAATACCGCTAAACTACTTTCTGTGGGGCTATGTAAAGTCATTGGTCTAGGCGGATAAGCCACAATCGCTTGACCATTTGAAAGACAACATTCGCCGTGTTATTGTCGATATACGGCAACAAATGTTGGAAAAAGTCATCTAAAATTGGACATCCAGATTGGACTACAGCCGCGCCCGCCGTGGCGGTTATATGCCAGAAATCATATTTAAAATGTAATGTCACAAGATTATCTTTTGGATAAATAAAATTCATGTCAATCGAATAATCCCATCGTTGTTTTATTGCAACTTAAAATTCTATACGTCGAAAAAAAACACCCTTTATCCTAAAAAAAATGGAAAAAATATTGGTTTTTTGTTTATTTATTTTGTTTACGTTTGATTAGTAAAAATTTAACAAGGAGTGTTCAATATGTAGTGTTGTTGTAAAAGCTTGTTCATTTAATACTGTTAATACAAATCTAACAGAGTTACATTATAAATTTTACTCATTATTAAAACAATTATCTCTTAATTGCCAATAAGTTAATTGTAATTTTTATATGAAAATTTAGTCTCAATAATGGCCTTAAGTGTAATAATTTGAATATTGCTGCATGTATGAACAGGGGGGTAGTATTCATAAAAATTGTTTCAGGCTTACGAAGCTTATATTTGACAAGTACATATGTACGGAAAATTTATCAAATAAGAGTTTAGTAAACCCAAAATATTTATTATGAATAAGACTCTTTAATTTATTATGTTAAGTCTTGTGAGACCTCAGGTATAAAAAACTGATCAGAAATTCGAATCGCCCTTAAAACAAAGTGGTTCGAATTTCTGAGCGTATACTGTATTAATGAAAGTATTTGCTAAAGTAAATTTAATTTTTTAATTTTTTTTTGTCTTACCTTAATGAAAACGCGTGTTGAAAACTGTTAGCAGAATTTAGTTTTGCGTATTTCCGTTACGAGGTTTTCAGCTTAAAAAGTGATATGTCTTTGTGGTTGCCAAATAATATTTCTTTAGTAAATAATTAATTAAAATTTTAACATTTATATTTAATTTTATTCGATTTCCTTAGGCTTATATATTTTGTTCTTAAAGAACTTGATATGTATTTGATATTATAGTTTTATATTACTTAAAACTAACTCATTTGTTTGTTAAATATTTGTTGCAGGCTTTAAATTATTTTCTTCTTTAACTTTGTATAGTTTAAGTTTGGTTTTATCAAATCATTTTTAATTTTAAAATTAAGGCTTTTTAGTTAATGATATGCTTATAGATTTAAAATTTCTATGATTTTATTTGAATTGATATGTAAGTGATATAATTGAGATACCAATCAGTTATTACATCCTTGTTTGTCGCTCATTTAGTGTCATGTATGTATGAAGTTTTAGTTTACTGTGTAAAGCAGCATTATCTAGATATTTCTTAGTTGAGTTATTAATATTTTTTAAAGTCCTTTAATTAAATTTTTTTATTTTATTTTATTACTATTATAAAATTTTATTTAAATTTTAGTTTATATTCAGTATGTTTATTTTTACGTGACATAATATACCTCCTGGCTTTGTCAAATGATAATTGAATATATGTATATATTTTTTATTTAAGGTTCGTAGGAGTAAATAAATTAAGTTCTCCTGCTGAAGCAGCTGATATGTGTTGATTTTCTATAACTAATGTTTTTTTAAAGTTTAAGTTTCATTTTATTTCGTTATTCGAGCTTATGAGCTTTTCACTTAATATAATTTTAGTTTTACTTTAGATATTAAAATAATTTTGGACTTGATTCACTTTATGTCTTGAAATCACCATGCTTGAAAAGATGCAAATTTTTGTTTTTAGGTTTTTACATATTTTTTAGATTATTCTAGATTTTTGAAATTACGTTTGCTTGTAATGTGTGTCCTTATCTAAGGAATCTTGGCTTTAAATGAAAGTTCTTGCTGTAAGACTCTGAAGGTAGTCAAAGACAGTTTTGTATTAATTTAAATATAATACTTTTGAAGATTTAAATTTTTATATATGATAAAATTGATAGCTGGACTTGGCTTAATGAATTTGTTCTCAAATTCTTTTTCCAATACTGATTGACTGAGGCCTTAGCCTCAGTAAAGTTTTTTTTTTATAAAAAAAAAAATACTTCGTACACAATCGCAGTTAGGAAGAATTAAAGAAATGTTAGGTTTATTATGAGTAAATTTATGAACTGATTTCTGTCTTAAATCAGGGAATAAGTCCTTCCACTTGAAATATGCCCAAAAAGAATTGAAAATAGATTTCAATTACTTTGTTATATAGAGTTTGTTTTGAATGATCCTGTTTTCTTTTTTTTATTTTGGTTTTTATATATAATATATATAATTTCGATTTCAAATCTTTTACTTGGTTTTCAATATGTTTTAAAAGCCTCATTCAATTAATAGGCATTTTTTTTTAAGTATAAAATTCATTTATTTATTCGTATTATTTTAATTTCTGCACAATTATTTTTCAATTGAATTGGTTTCATTTTTATTTTCGTTTTATTTTGTTTTTAATACTTTTACTTCCAACGAGTTTCTCTTAAAAGATTTTACACAATAGAGGCATAACCACTACTCTTAAACATGAAGAGAAAATGTTTTGCTGTTTTGTTTGAACAACAACAAGCTTTTGTGTTCAACAATATCTATTAGTTATTAATTTCGGGACTTTGTTTTATCTCACTTTAACTTTTAAATCTTATTTCGTTTATATGGGTGTAGTAAATCTATTTCATAATTTAATTTCTACGATCAGTTTTTTATGTTCTTACTTCATATAACAAAAAGCTGTTCGCCATTCCCACCTCTGTTTTGCTTTTTTAAGTTATTTTAATTTTTAAATTAAATTTAATAATTTTTATTTTCCAGTTGCTTTCTCACTTTTTTTATTAAATTATTTTTTATTTTATTTAATTTAACAAATTAATTTCATATTGCAATTTCTGTACTTAGTTTAAATTTTTAATTTTTGACTACTTTCTTGCTTTAATAGTTTTGTTTTCTATTTTTATTATTTAAATAACCATTTCGTCTTATTAAAAGTTTTTTTTTTAAATTCTTTAACGGCTCTTATTTTTTTTTTTATTTGCTCCTCAATATATAATCTGGCATTTTCTAAAATTGAAAAATTTAATATTATAAAAGTGTTGATTAAAAGCCTGAGTCGACGAAACATATTTTTATCGGTTGTGTTCATAACGATAAACTTGTTAGTTTATAGCAGCTCTTTTATATGAACCCACAAATTTATTAAAACAAATATATATACATAGTACATCAAAGTTGGGCAACAAATCGTATGACATGGGCACATATACGCCTCCAATAAACCAAACCTATACCAAAGTTGTAGTTTTCATTATGTACTTGATTTAAACCTATGAGCGTAATGATATAAAACACTCCTATGCCGATATAAGCAACTTCCACACTCACAACGATTTAATCCTTGCGCACTATTTAAAATTGCGTATTATATAAAATTAATGAAAAAGCTCTTCATCACTTATAAGCTAAGGCATTGTTTTTTATATTGTTTCATTGTTTCTACTAGCTAATATAGCAAAAAATATAAAAAATAAGAAGAGTGCTGAAAAAAATCATATCGATGTAATCATGAAAGTTACTACGATTAGTTTTATTTCATTAGCATTTTAAGAAATTCTCAAGCTCAGAAAAAGCCTTGCAGATAACTGTAGTCAGAACAAACAAAACTATTTAAGACTTATTGGCTGGGGGACAACTAATTGCTTCGATCCATCACTATGCTAATTAATACCCAAATTAGATTAGGACTTGGCTTAGATGCACTAAAAGATCCTCTTTGAGATTACCTTTTTCCCCTATTTCTGGCATAAAAAACTTCTGTTCAACTTACAAAATTTACGAGAAATCATATCACACATATAGTATAAATACTAAAAAAAAAGTAATTACTATTTGTCTCCGAATATTTTTCATACAGTAATTTAGGTTAGATCAGGTAGCAGATTACCCTCTTTCAATCACTTTTGCTGTGTAATTTCCTAAATAGCTAGAAATCATCAGTGCTGTGACCAGTTTCTCTATTGTTTTCTTTTTAGCGGAATTCCTTACAAAACAGGCATCCAATGCAAGAAAAGAATAACTCGGCAAATGTGAGATGCTCTATCAAGCTACCTATGGTGTCCAGCTGCTATGTTACCATTGCCTTAAGTATTTCTAACAAGGTTAGTCAAAAACCATACGATGCTCCTTTAAAATGCCGTACAGAAGAGCCTCAAGTTGTGGATAGAATGATCAACGATAAGATTGCTGACCCCAGTGGCTAGATTGGAAAAAAATTAACTTCAAGTGCAAGCCAGAGGTTAAAAAACCGCTTTCAAATTTTGATAATTTAGTTGCTAAGATGTCTGGGTCAGTAACACAGCCCATACTGGATAGATAGGGACAAAAAATTTCTTTTTAATTGCAGTTTTCTGTACAGCAAGGGCCCTTTTAATCAGTCATTGAAAGACGAGCACACTAAGATATATACAATTATTTGTGGGTTAAGTTTATCAGGCTCAAGTTCTTTCTATATTATATTTGTGATTGATATTAATTAAATAAGACAAAGAAGACATCAAAGACATTTAGCAGGGTGGATGACTAGTGGTTTCGAGGCCGCCACACTTTTTCGTCAGCACCCGTCCTTGAAGTCAGGGGCTCATGTTTTTAAAGCGACAATCATGCCACTCAGCCACCCAAGTTCTTGTATATTTTCTATCTAAATATAATTATAAAATATAATTAAAAATATCAAACACACCCATTCTATTTTGTTTTTGTATTTATCATTGCCTACGCAGCGGGTGAGAGTTTCTCACCACACAAAGGTGACCAAGTTGTATTACAACTAACTGTATATATTCTTTCTTACATTGTTAATTGAATTTTCATTTCTTAGCTTTCTCAAATGTTTTTGCTACGCCCAGCTACTGTCAAGTTAATTAATTTTATCTTTTGTTTTTGTATTGCCTCTTTTTTGATGTATTTTGTTATAAAACTTCGTCTTCTTTAATTAATCTATATATTTCGAACCTCTCAGTTCATCTTTAGGATCTCGTTATTTTTGTTTATGCTATATAAAAATATTTTGATTAATGAAAATTTTAATTTTCTGAAAAATATATTGAAAATTAACAATTACAAGCTTGTAAATTAAATTTTCTGAAAAATATTTTTATATAGCATAAACAAAAATAACGAGATCCTGAAGATGAACCGAGAGGTTCGGAATATATAGATCAAATAAAGAAGACGAAGTTTTATTACAAAATACATCCAAAAAGAGGCAATACAAAAACAAAAATAATAAACTACGATTGATTGGAATACAAAAGAAAAATTATTAATTAATTTTTCATAATTTGATTATTGATATTAATTAATATCAATCACAAAAATAATATAGAAAGAACTTGAGCCTGATAAACTTAATACATAAATAATTATATAAGAAAAAGTTCGAATAATAAAAAATTAATATTTTGGTTTTAATAACAATCAATATGTTTCAACAGAAGAATGCTCGTCAATTAAAGACCCAGCGGCGTAATCTTGAAAAGGATCTGATGCCCTTAGTGTCAGTCCACTAAAGCTTTTAGTAGTTCGTTAAACTGGCGTTTCAATTTTAATTTGTTTTTTGAAAATTTTATCAATTAAAATTTTTTGTTTGGGCCTTCGAATAATTTGCCTTCTTTTTTGAAATTTTTTAGATTAATTAAATGCTTCCTTCCTTCAATATAAAGAGTTTACGAATCGCAGAAAATCGTCTAAATAAATCAAATAATTAATTGTACTATCTATTTTATCTATTTATATACAATTTTAGGATTTTGCGGATATATAAAAATATCCGGTTGTTACTATTGCATCAAGGAATTTTTTCGAGTGTTTTTGATAAGTCCCTTCTACTACTTTAAAAAATCTCGTTACTCTCTTAACAATTGTGTTCTCTTTTTACTTACTTCCAATACCACCACAGTTTTGTTGTTGATTTTATATTGCCTTTTCTACATGTTTATTTGCGCTTTCTCTTTGTGCTTGTTATTTTGTTTCCGAACGTTAAAGTATTTTTCTTAGTAAAGCAAAATACACAAAACGATATACAAAAAAAAAAAAAAAAATGACAGCACAAACTACTATAATAATTTGTATGCTGTATACTTTGCAGGTTAAAATTATTAAGTTAACTTTAATAATAATTTTTGGTATATATTTTTTATATAAATTACATACAGCTTAGACTTTTCAGTAGGTCTGTAGGTATATAAATAACTTCAGGCTTGTTTTTCGTTTCTGTTTATTTTTTTTTAAATATATATCTTCCTTTATCGCTAACAAATATTCACACAAAACACGGCCTAAATTGAGGCGTTCTTATAATGTGTCTAACTTTCTATTTGTGGTAATTTAAATTTAGATAAATTTTGTTTTTTTAAATGTCAAAGTTCATTCAGAAACTCAAGACCCATTCAAATGTTCTGCAACAAGGAATTAACACAAAAATTGGGCTGCAACTTTAAGAATTTTTCTTTTATATAAAGCACTTGAAGTTTTGTCGTAACACCACTAAAAATTTGCTTCCTATAAATTTTTCTTCAACAAAGATTTGGGAATGGTATTATTTTTTCGCCCAAACGCTTAACATTCAAGTTTCCCTCACTGTGTTTTGCTAAGTCCATGCCTTTTAAATGATATTTTATGAATTTTAAATTTTATTGATGCTCCTTAAAAGACGATGGCAGAGGATGGGTGTATTTGAAACTCTTTATTCCCTTTGCCCATAATTCATTTTTATTCTTTTCAGTGATAGTGGAAGGCAGCTTTATTATTAAATGTATGCAATTTTCTTTCACATTCGTTTGTATTTTATTAATTTTTAATGCAGTTTCTTTCTACCTTTTACATCCACTTAATTTCAGTTATGATTTTTAACACTTTGCACTCCGTATTTATTCCATAAATTTATATGTATATTTTTTTAAGTATTGCGACTCTTATTTGATATGTAGTTGATATGGCGTGGGGGTAGTCTAATGTCAACATTAATAATTAAATAGGGGTAAGAAACGTTTTTTTTTTCTGCTCAAGTTTGTTTATTTTTGGCTCTTTGCTTGTTTCTTGTCAAGTTTGACATTTACGTTAGTGAGCGATAGGGCGCATGCTTGTTAACTCTGCATCTTTTACAATGCACTCTATTACAATTAGCACATTTGAAAACCATTTAGTGCCAACAGAAGCTAATGGTTGTTGTTTGTGATTGGCGAAAATTGTAATGATGGCTCTGAGACGTGGTTAGCAAAGACATATAAGGCGAAGTTTAGGGTATTTTGCTCGAACGAATATTAAAAAAAAAAAAAATCAGAGCTTCCAAAAGATTTTTATTGTTTAAGAGTTCAAGAGTTTACTGTAGTACCATTTTCACAGCTAAACTTACCATTATTTATTTCGATTTAGCAGTGAACTTTTCCTGTAGAATTTAGGCTTTTTCTAGCATTGTTTGAAGGTTCTAGTAGCATTATTTAGCATTTGCTTAGTCTTATAAATTTCATATATATTTTATAAATTATGTATGTATAGATTTACACTAATTTAAGGCTGTAAAAGTTTCTTTCGATCCTAGTATCGGAAAAAAAAATTTTTCTCTTCTTAACTACATATCAACTGTCTGCATTTATTTTGATTATTGGGGTTCCCTTTTTCTTGTAGATACATTCAGTAATGCTTTGTACCTACCGTTTCCTCTACAAAATCCTCATAACCCTGCAAGAAATAGCCGATGGAAACTCATACATTAACAACTTAATTACTAACACATGCTCAGCAATTTCAGAGTTTCCAGCGTTGCCATTACAATGATTTTCTTATTATTTTTACTTTCCCTTATTAGTCTACCAATTTCATTTAGAAAGACGTTTATGCATTAATATTTTTGTAGGTTTATTTGTCCTTGTTTCTTTGAAAAACTGTTTAAAACTGCCACAAAGAAAGGAACCATTTAGAAAAATATTATTTCCTGAAGTAGTTTTCTAAGGAAAAAACAAAACTAAAAATTAAAATAATAAAGAAGGACCTCAAGCTCGAAATCGAAAAAATCGTATAATTATAAGAAAAAAATGTCGAAGCCAGTAGGACAAAGAAAGTTGATAGTAAGATATATTTTAGAACAACAGCCTATCAGACCCTCAATATGTGTATGTATATAGAATCTTTAAACTATATACGTACATTAGTCAAAATATCATAAAATTGTTGGGAAAAAAATATGCCTGTTTAAGCTTGGTCTTAATTTTATGATTTAAAGCAACGAATTAATACTAATGGCCGCTTCCGCGATCTGACACATTTTGATTCATTCACATTATTATAATATTATATACTAACCCCCTAATTCATAAAAATTATTGCAGGCTCATCAGACTGTTATTTGACATATTTGTATGGAAAATCTGTCAAATAAGAGCTTTATAAACCTGTTATAATTTTTATGAATTAGACGGTAATATTATATAGATGTAAGACTTAATTGTTTGTTGGTTTGCATGGAATAGGCTCAGAAAGTACTGCACCGATTTCAAAAATTCTTTCCATGATAGAAATAGCTTATGTTAAATTTGACCACGACCACAAATCTTAAAACTCCTCGAAACACATAGGGGCTGCATGAGTTTTATACCTGTTCTCTTATGTGCTCGTCATATATTATTAGGAATATAAAAATTGACCAGGCGTTAAGGTGGTTACACATCCGCTAGGAAAACAAGTACTAAATACAAAAAGAAGTAATAAACTAAAGGGGTTCCCCATGCGAGAAACTGTAAGGCCAATACTGGAATGTCACGAAAAGCTAAATGAACTCGCCACTCACAATCAGATTACTCTGATATGGGTGCCAGCTCATGAGGGGTACAAAGGTAACGAGTTGGCTGACACTTACGCAAAAAGGGGAGCCAATGGGGCTTTCATTGGACCCACTCCCTCCTTTGTCTTTAGCAAACTCCTCCTCAAAGGGGTGATGACGAAAAGGGCCAACATCCATCACAGAAAAATTGTGGAACGACACTAGGGGTCTGGAACACTCAAAGAAATTTCTTTGCTTTGATGCTAAGAGGGCGGACTTCGCACTAAAACTAAATAGAAAGAATCTAAGGACACTGCGTAGGGCGCTAACAGGCCTGCAAAACGCATCTATACAGAATGGGACTATCCAGTACGGCAATCTGCAGACAATGGAATGTGCTATCGAATGTGTGGCACTACGCCACAGAAGACACAGGCTGTTAAACTCGTGATTGACAAAGAGTTGCACAATAGATCATCTTTGGTCGCAGCGCAAAGGGCCATCCTGGACCAACCTAGTAATAATACAATACAATACAATACAATACAATACAATACAATACAATACAATACAATACAATACAATACAATACAATACAATACAATACAATACAATACAATACAATACAATACAATACAATACAATACAATATAATACAATACAATACAATACAATACAATACAATACAATACAATACAATACAATACAATACAATACAATACAATACAATACAATACAATACAATACAATACAATACAATACAATACAATACAATACAATACAATACAATACAATACAATACAATACAATACAATACAATACAATACAATACAATACAATACAATACAATACAATACAATACAATACAATACAATACAATACAATACAATACAATACAATACAATACAATACAATACAATACAATACAATACAATACAATACAATACAATACAATACAATACAATACAATACAATACAATACAATACAATACAATACAATACAATACAATACAATACAATACAATACAATACAATACAATACAATACAATACAATACAATACAATACAATACAATACAATACAATACAATACAATACAATACAATACAATACAATACAATACAATACAATACAATACAATACAATACAATACAATACAATACAATACAATACAATACAATACAATACAATACAATACAATACAATACAATACAATACAATACAATACAATACAATACAATACAATACAATACAATACAATACAATACAATACAATACAATACAATACAATACAATACAATACAATACAATACAATACAATACAATACAATACAATACAATACAATACAATACAATACAATACAATACAATACAATACAATACAATACAATACAATACAATACAATACAATACAATACAATACAATACAATACAATACAATACAATACAATACAATACAATACAATACAATACAGTACAATACAATACAATACAATACAATACAATACAATACAATACAATACAATACAATACAATACAATACAATACAATACAATAAAATACAATACAATATAATGGGGTAACGGTTTGAATGGGTTGAATTTTTAATATTTTTTTGAGTTTTTAATATTTTTTTTATTTTAGGTATTTGTCTTAGAAGAAACCACATATCATGAGCAAATTACAAGTATTCATATCTTAAGGTTCGAAAGTTATTGCTGATTTTCATAATTTCTTAAATGGAAACACCCATTAATTTTCATATTATTGTTGCTTTTAGTAACTGTTGTTGTAACAACAGCGTGATTTCATTGGAGAAAGAACGCTATTACTGCCGGATGGACAACGAAGACTCAGTAATAAGGTGATGTTTTCAATCTATGAGACAAAAGCCTAAAATTCTTTTAGAAGGAAAAATAAATCGACAGCATAAAATAGCAATAAACATTATAAAGTTAAGTACGCAAGTTGAAATGTTGTCCTTTTAAACGTGCCATGAACTCAGTGCTTTAAAAGTATTGCTGTTTAGTGAGTATTCATAAAAACTATTAATATTTAATAGACTACTGTGTGGCAAAGCTCGCATAATAATTTTTCATACAAAGGCTCAAAAAACAAAAAAACTTCTGTTTAGAATAGGTCACCTAAACACTAAAATCAAATCCAACTCCATATATATTTTCTATGAATTTGTATCAGGCAAATAATGTTTTTAGACTCCTTGCACCAAAATACTTTTGCTGATGAATTGAAACATCTTATATGGCTGTCCATATTTTAATGAAAACAAAGAGCATTGACTGGTTCTGACGTTAAAAATTATACTCTCCCCATAAAAACTTTGTGTTTAATTTAGTGTTTTTCTAAAGCAAACGTCATACGATACTTACGTTACTTGTTTCGGTGGCTGGCCACATACACCAGCACAAAAGGAGAGCAGAGTTACAAGAAAACTAAAAGAGCATTTGTCCAAATAACCGCAAAAAAAAGATACACACAAATTTCTACACAACTAAAAACTTGCTTAAAACTTATTATTAAAAGAGCGGCAGCTACAGAAATAAAAACAAAAAAGCAACCAGTAATAGATATGTACATGTGCAGGATAGGGAAACATGTGAACAAAAAAAAAAAAAACTGTAAGCTTAATAGATGCAAAAGGAAATGCAGGGGACAACAGGAGCCAGTCAACAGTCACTAAGAGAGTACAGAATATTTAACACAAAGAGAAAATCAATAAAAAGCTCAATGACGTCAGTTCTTTGCACACACACACACACACACACACACACACACACACACACACACACACACGCACATAATTGCAACTGATACTTATTATTTATGTAAAAATAAAATTTGTAAGCTAAAGAAACCGTAGTAACTGGAATACTAGAAAAAACATACATTAACGTAAAAATACAACAAACGAAAACACATTCATTAAACACAACGAACGCCACAAGCACCACCAACACAACACCACTTTACTCTCTTTTCGGTTTGCCTCCTCCATACACAAACAACAACATCAGCAGCCAATATGGCGCAAGCTGACGAACAAAAAAATTGTGTAAGAAAGGAAGCACGCACAGCTAAGTTTACACCAGCAAAAGAACAAAAAATCTTTGGGAGCTGACGTCTTAACGAGGGTGAAGCTAAACAAAATCAGACAGTGATAAAAACAAGTTTAACGTAGGGAAAAGTTAGATATATCATACCAAACAATAGCGATGGCACACATAAAGGGTGGGCACATATTTATAAATTTTAAAAATATAACATGCTGCCGCCGTTTTCGCTAATCAAATCAAAAAAAAAAAAAAACTTAAAAGAATTCTTTAAATAAATCTTCAACACAGAAAATATTTTTTCGTCCTGCAACTCTTTTACTTTTCTTCACAAATTCTATAAAAAAAAAATTCTTTGGAATTATTTTTATTATCATCATCATTTTATATCTTAAAATATACCTTATAATATTTTTCGTCTTTTTTAGCACTCAATATGCTGCCGCCATTTCGCTGATGCTAATTAACTCAAAAAAAAAACTAAAAAGAATTGTTCAACACAGAAAACATTTTTTCGTTCTGCAACTCTTTTACATTTCCTCACAACTTTTATAAAAAAATTCTTTTGATATTTAAAAATGAACTTAATTATTTATTTACGAAATAAATAATTAATGTCGGATCCACATAGAAGGCTGAAAACATAGAAAACATTAATAAGGTCTATTTTTAGACCTAACATAATACATTTCAATTGTCTCTGAAAGCAAATAAATAGTCAGGTTCATTTTTGTATATTGTACAAGGTGGGAGAAAAGAAATCACTCTATGTGACCAATATCAAATCTGTTTTTTTATTGCGGAACTAAAGGACTGTAGAATACAAAGGACGCGGAATAATCGTGTCTATGAGGAAGTGGACGATTTTTCGACCAAAATCTTAATGAGGCTCATTTTTACCTTAGCGAGTCCATAAACAAGCAAAATTATCGCATCGGGGGCACCAAAAATCCACGACTGATGCACGAGGAGCCATTACACCCACTTAAAGTGACTACATGGTGCGCTGTTCATGCAGGAGGAGACAACGGGCCATTTTTTTCGGGACGCCTCTGGGCAAACGACAGCTTATTTTAGAGCCATGTTAACTGAGTGTTTTCTGCCACACTGGAGCTACATAGGTCTGGAGGACATGTGATTCCAACAGGACGGAGCAACGGCATATACTTACGGCATATACTCACTCAAATTTAAAAATTAGGTTTTGCATCTCAAGGCAATAATATATTTAATTCTTTACTTCCTTAAGCTTAACTAAAGGATTGACAGTACGAGCATTTAATTATGACTTCAAAACGCAGACCTTAATCAATTTTATTGCTATAAAATATTGCTATTACAATATGAGTTGTGTATTACCATATTAATATATAAAAATTTGGATGTCAAATAGTCAAACAATGTTCTTTTTATGATTTTATTCAATTTAAATTGCATTTTGCAGCAACATTTATAATGAATTGTATTCGCTTAACCACTTTCACTACTCCCAAAGGAAAAACAAACAAGCAAATATTAAAATTTTTTTTTTTTTATCTTACATTGTGAAAGTTCTGCTTACCAAGTCCCAGCATACAAATAACATTCAGTTGCAGTTATTAAAATAAAAACAAAAACACAAATACAAACAGACTCACACATACAACAAAGCTGTGGAAAAATTATGAAGTAAACCAAAGGTGTTGAAGCATAAGAGATTTTAATGTGCAGAGTGCAAAAAAAAACCTGACCAAATTACAAAGGCAACATATATAAAAACAACAATAAGCGAATTAAAAGCAAAGAGCGCAAAAATAATGGGCATGGGGTTGAAAATGTCAGCAAGCACAACAAACAGTACTACAGAGTTTAATGTTAGAAAACGTTAAAACAAAGCAGAAAAAATAGAAAAAAGCGAAATGAAAACACGCGTACACTTGCCAAATCGTTAAGGGGATATTCTATGATGTGGTGATAAAAAAGAGAAAAGTTTCGTATATTAAGTTGGAAAAGAAGTGTTGCCTGTTGAGTGTTAAAAAAAACGCTTTAAAGTGTATTTATAATTTACTTCTGGTAATATACCTTTGATAATGACATGCTGGCAAGGCAACCCTATTAGCGAATTGAACTTGCCCATCTTTCAGGTATATGAAACAGTTTGAAATTTCTTACGAATATGCAATATGCTGGCAAGCTGCCAGGTGGCATGAATAACTTCTAGATATGGGTGTATCTTCTATACTGCAGTAGATATAAAGAGGATAGTTTTTCCATCTATTAAAAGAGCTACAGCAATGCCTGATAACCTAATTGCAATCGCAATATTCCCCGATTCCCTTACCTTTGCAAGTATGCAATTTTCAAGAAACATCTGCCGAGTGACAACTGTGGCATCCAAAAAAAAAAAAAAAAAAAAAGCTTTTCCATTATAATACTTTTTAACAGGCTCAAGTTTAAACTTTGGTTGGTTACCTTTTTAAAAGTATGAATGAAGTAAATAAAAGTAAAATTTTACAGCTAGGTGGACTATCGGCTGTTTCGGGGTAGCAAACATACTTTATCAGCGCCCTATGAATTTTGGACATGTCAAATTTCACAATTTTGACACAGCCGTTTTAACGACTCGGCAACCAAAGCTCACACAATTTTACTTTCTATTTATATATTGAACTAACATTAACCAAAGCAATGATCTTTGTTGTAGTCTATTATATGGATGATTTTTTGTCATCTCAGAAGACTGTTAATTGCTCTTTTTATGAGAGCCTTTTTCGTACCTGTTCAAGTACAAGAAAACTTTTCTCTTGCCATAATTAACGCTATCGACTTTAGTCCCAAAGCATATTTTTGATCTAAGACTAGTTCTGGAAGCTTTTCATTAGGATAGATCGTCAAATTACTCATGTCACAATGATGAGGTATTATATCTGTAACACTGGGTCTCATGCATAAAAACGAGTAAAAGCGCTGGGTTGAGTCAGGTGAGCATTTGCTCGTAAGTCGAGTTCAATTAAACAGCAACAGCTTTTACTCAATTTCGTATGCATAAAAATGAGTTCAAACCAATTGCAATTACTTGAGCAAACGGGAGATCAAACATCTAATTGTAAACAGCTGTTGCCTAAATTCTCATGTACATTTGATGAAAAAGTTTTCGTTGGAAGTAGTTTCTTCACATTAGTCAGTTACTGAATTTTACTAAAAAAGTTCACGAACGGGCCTATTAAATAGGCAGTTTTCTATGTGAGACACTGAAAGAGATGTACAATAAAGTCAGACGTCAAAACCAGCTAGAATGAATCTAACTACTACTTATTTTATCTGCAAGTGTCTAAAATATTGCTGCTTTTTAAGCAATAAATACATTCAAGCATGATTTTATGTAATGAGCAAACGGAATAGAAAGATTTTTGCTACCTAATGTGGCCAGTGATTACAAGTACCTATGCGATTAATAGTTCGGATGATGGTGGCAAGGTTAGTGTAGACTGCAACAATGACATGATAAATGTCAAGTGTGGCACAGTGGGAAGGTTGATAATGTAGTGAAATGTGGCAACAAAGAAATTATGATCGCATTATGTCATGATAATGTAACAATGCCTTATTACAAGGGATGGGTTTTACAATAGCAGTAAAATAAGTATTAGTACAGAATTATCAAAGAACACAAATTTTTATAGCTGATAGTCCCCTTGCTAATAAAAACATCTTGAATTATGTCTCATTGACCAAACGAAAATATTTCTTATTCAAGGTGGTATACATTGAAAGCTGAACATATCAAGAACTAAAATTCTAAAGTGCATTGTTGTTAACGTGTTTAACTAATTATTGCTTCACACACTTCGTTTCATACAGCCTACAGGGATTTCGTTAAACCTAATTGTGAAATTATGCCATTATAAAAAGTTAACTTTTTCTGTTCAAGTGTTTGAAAACTGAAACATTTCAAAACAGCGTTTATATCGCTAAATTGACAAACTCGAAACATAAATTAATAGAAAAAATGATATCAGAATGGAATAGGAGAGAAAAAAGAAAGAAAAACAGGAACATATTGCCATTTAGACAGTTCACCACTGGCAAAATGTGCCAAGCCATGGTGAAATTAATTTTCGTAATATATGTATCAGTATGTATTTAGGAATTTAAAGGTAACAGTTCCTTTACATTGAAACTAGTAGTCGTCGTCGTGTAGTGGTGTCGTCGTCGTCGAAGAGCGCGAAAAAATAAAAACTTTATAGGCAGAATTCAAAAAACATAAACATATGTATATGCACATACATATAGGTATATAAGAAAAAAGTACTTTCAGTATATGAAAACCAAGAAACTTCAGAGAACAATGTGTAACAAAAGCTTGCATACATGCACATTTATGTAGAAAAAAAATCTGTATTATAATTAAAAATATAAAATTCGCTATATAGTAAAAATATCTTCATATATAAATAAAATAAGACAAAACATATAATTCATAAGATATCAAATATGCAAAATGTTGGTATATATCGCAGTAAAGAAAATGAAATTTTCTGTATACAATAATGTGAAAGAAAGAATCGAAAAATGTTTTTTCTACTTTTTTTCTCGTTCTCTTGCCCAGTGAATTAAAAAAGTTATCGTTTTTTGACATGAAGACTTTAGTTAAAATTGTTTCTAAAGGTTTTCGAAAATTGTTAATATGTAGTTGAAACAAAATTTTACATTAATTTATTTAAAACAAGGAAACATAATAAAAGATGCTAAATCGCAAAAATTTTAAAATCTGGTGAATAACGAAAAAATAAAAAGAAAGAAAAAAATCTGTGTAAATAGTTGTGTATAACCATGAACAAAAGGAAGAATATGCATTTTGAGAAATATGTATGTAATGAGGCAGTTAAAGGGCAATTAATCAGACGAAAACGTAAAAAAGTATTGCTCAAGCTCTTTTAAGTTCGCCATTTCACACGAACACATACATATACAGAGGTATATAGTTTAAAATTGAAACACAAATTTAAGAAGAAGAAGAACAAAGTATAACAACAACAGCAACAAAGTCTGAGAAGATATATGTACTTGCAAACACATACAAAAACTTAAAGTTCAACTAACTATTAAAAGTCTCAGCATATATTTATTCACCACTACCGACCCGTTAACTACATTAAAGGACAAATACACACACGCTCTTCAAAACAGAGTTATCTTTTTTTTTTTTTGTCATACAAAACAACATGCTATATACATGCGTTTAGTTTAAGTGCTGATTAAAATCCTAAAAAGTGTTTCAATTCCACGCCAAGTCCTATTAACATTCTAAAACTACCATTTCTCGCTTGCTGCTATTCCCGTTTTGCTGTCGCTCACTCCCATCTAAACTTTCTAACTTTATGTTTATTGCAACAGAGCCAATATTCTCATTTTCGTATTGAAAAAGCAAAGAAAGAAAACTGAAATAATTTTGCAGTGTCAAAAGTTATTTTGCAGACTTATTATTTTTAATTTTGTGTAAAAAGTGTAAATAACAATGTTTAAAGTAAAATTGAAACGTGCCTCTGTAAATTAAAACTACGAAAATATAACAAACACTCCTTTTTAAGTTATACGTAAATACAAATAAAAGTCATTGAAAGACAAAAGTAACCAAAAAGAAACCATTAAATCCTGTAACTCTTCTCCATACATTTAACCTACAAAAACGCAAAGCTTTCCCTCTCTTGTTCTCTCTCTCTCTCTCTCTCTCTCTCGCTGTTTCTATTTTCTTGCATAAACTGTTTCGTGTTTAACTCAAAAATAGATACTATAAAAAAAAACTTCATTAAAGAGGTGAATTCCTGCTAGTCTGTTGATTCGTTTGACGTATTCATTCGGTCGTTCATGCCATTTGTTGGTAAAAATCAAGTGTCATTGGTATAATTGGAAGCTTAAATAAACACATACATAAATATCCAGTTACTTGTAACCACTAAACATAGAAATTAGCTGTTGAAATAAAAAGGAAACAAAAAATTAAAATTTATGTTTTATTAAAATAAAAAAAAAAATAAAAAAAATATCTTAAAAAAAACTTATAAAATAAATCGTGTGCAAAGTGTTTCACTTAATAGTTGCTTTAACATTTAAACCATAAGAATAATAATGCATTGAAAAGATTATTCAACAGCATATTAAAATTTACTAATATCACCTAATTAAAAATTATATGTATGTATATATTTTCAAAATTGATCAGTTTACTTATACAACAGAACAACAAACAACAACAACAAAACCAAGGATTATTAAAAAAACAACGAATATTCACACAACGCTGTTTATAGAACAAATACACAACCACAAGTAATAGTAAGTAAATTCGAGTAATTTATTTTTAACAAAAAACATAATTATTTTTTAACCAAATTCTAAGAGCTGTTGTTCCTCAGCATGAGTAAAAAAATGTTTAATATTGTATGTCATATGTCTAACATAGTTCATCATACGTCTCATATATGTAGTTCACATGTTGACTGCTCCAGTTTTGTGAGGTTATCAAAACCGCATCTTAATGAATGAACTGGTTGAGTGAGTGTGCTACCAACAGCCCTGAGGTCGCAAGATCGGCTCTGATTGTTTCTGTAGACAAGTAAAAAAAGCTTTATGGTTTGCATTATTATTTGGTTTAAAATAAAACAAAATTAATATTATTACAGGCCATATCCTTCAGAACTCTTGTATGTTTTCTGCAGACCTTACTCCTGTTTTTTGGTTATACTCAAACACATTTTATTGTCTTTTAGTATATTTTTTGTTTAGCAAGAAAGACCTCTACATATACATATATCGTACTGAATGATGGAAAGGGGGAGCATTGTATGTGTACAGCAAAACGCAAGTAGTAGATCCAATACTGAAAAAATGATTCCAGTTATAAATCTATCAACAAAATTATATCAAAAATTCAAATATTAAAAAAAAACTCTAGACTGCAATATTTGTAACACCAGTGAAACTCTTATTCACTGGGCGCTGGGCATTTATGAGCTTTTCAAAAGCCTTTAGCATGTTTTGGACTAATGCATATCCTACCTAAAATTGCTAAGAATATACTGAAGAAGTTTTTACCTAATTTAAACTTTGCGAAAACCTCAAGCAATCTGATCTGAGTTGGAAAAAAAATGCTCACTTCCGGTTACCTGCGTGCTTTTCAAACATATGTGTAACGGAGATTAAAAATTCTGTTCATATTTTTTGAGCTAAGCAAGTAAATAAACTTAAAAAATGGAAGAAAATATAGCAGAGTTTTAATTGACAACTGCCACCTTTGAGTTTGAAGTGCATAACCAATATAGAAGAAAGAAAAACAAATCTTTTAATTATATGGCCATTTCATTCTAAAACTTTTATAGCATAATTGTAACACCTAGTGCAGAAATAAAACATATCGAAGTTTGTGAAAGTTATGGTTCCGGCTATACCCATGAAAATACATATTTATTTTTGTATGTATAATTTTTTTTCCTGATTTCCAGTAAGAATTACCAATATCAGTATTTTTGTTTCATGATGTGTTACTTCGAAAAAATAATTTAAAAATATTAAGAATTTAAGAAACTGCAACAGTATCGCACCCCAGAACTCAAAAATTAAACATCTTACATAAAAAAAGAAAAATTTAACAATCTTATTAATGTGTAGTTATGCCAAACATCGAGTTACTGCCAGGGCTGGGCAGTATTTGAAATACATGTATTTGAAATAGGTATTTGAAATACAATTACGTATTTTGTATTTGTATTTTAAATATGTCTTACGAATGTTTTTGAATTTTGTATTTTAAGTACTAAGCGCTTGGGTATTTTGTATTTCAAATACTTGTAATACATTTTTAATTTATGCTAGAAAATATGTGCTAAAAATTATTCTATTCATACATCAACCAAAAGCGCAAAACTTTGTTACTGTTTTATTTCCAAAAAATGGCAATACTAAAATTTAATTACCAAACGCAAAGTAAGCTGTGTAAATTAGAAGCAACTGAAAAAGTCGCCAAGCATTCAAATAAAATATAAGGAAAAACAGCTTTTGACATTTTGATCTAAAACAAGATGAGAAGAAAATATCAATCAATGATGTCTTGGATATACTTTATATAGTCTTTGGTCAAACGTTGTTTCATTGTCACTTCATTCTTAATTCCGTTATTTCTCTTTCAGTAAAATATCGCTTCTTAATAATAAACCATAAGGTTTTTTCGATAGCTGGTTTTATTCATTCGCCATCAAGAGGTTGTTTGTCTGATACCACATTTGAAAACATACTGCTTATGAATGGAAATAAAAGCTTTTTTGATTAAAAGTATTTTGTATTTTGTATTTTAAATACATATTTTTGTTACACTGCATTTTGTATTTCAAATACTTGCCTTTAGAATGCAGTGTTTTGTATTTTGTATTTTAAATATGTGGACAAAAAGTATTTGTTTGTTGTATTTTAAATACTCAACTTTCATGTATTTTATATTTTAAATACACCAAAGCATGTATTTTGCCCATCACTGGTTACTGCACAAAAAAATAATTGTTTGCGTTGTCCGCTTCACTAATACTCCACTAATATATATCCATATACCGTGACGTATGAGCAATAAAAGCAAAACACTGTTATACGCCTAAGCAACTCTGTCGCAACATGGCACTTATGGTAGACGTACATGAGACGTGTGAGTTCGTGCACGAAATTTGTGAGTTTGAAGTCTTTAGCGCATATAAAGGTCAAGTACGCTTTTAGAAGCTTTTAAAGTGTTCTGTATTTTGTTTGCTGATTTCGTTATATATCAAGAAATTTAGTTTTTGTTGTCCTGGCCCTGTAGTTTTTCCTCCATAATTAAAAATTAGTTTATTTATCTTAATTTAATATCAAATGACAATTCAGAAAAATATAGAACGCACGATCACCACCATAATTCAGTTTTATTAAGGCATTCTCAGATAATTTGAAAAACTTTTCCTGTTTAAAGAAACTTACCAAAATTTTCTTCTTTTTTTTGCGTAAATGTTTTCTTTAGGAAAACTGTCAGTAGTTGTTATGACAATAAATTTATACTCTAGATAAAAAAGATGTATTTGCATAAAAAATTGCGTCATAATTGAAAACAACAGAGCTGAAAAGAAAACATAACAAAATAGCATAATTATATATACAATTTACTACAATTTCTTATAAAATATGTGTACGGATGTACGTAGATATGCATCTACAAACTGTGCATTACATAATGTAAGGTTGTATGTACTTGTTTATAAATAACTGAAAAAAGTAATCAGAAAATGACATGATGAGAAAGCAGCAACAAAACAATAAGTTATAGACGACAAAATAAATAAATATTTTAATAAGAACAATCAACATACAAGTTCATACGCATGCACATTAAGGTGGTCCTTATCAGCTATGTGTAAAAACACAGCATAAATAAAACTAAAATAATTATTTATGTAATAACTTTTACATTCCTTCAAAATGATTCAATTGTTTTTTTACACTTTTTACTAGTTATAAACGATACATATGTAACGGGTTATCCATTTTGCGGTTTCAAAATTAAACGTAAATAAAACGCATACCAAAGATTTTTTTTTTGTGATATTTCTTTTTTATTATGATGATATCCTTTTTTTACCAACATTTCATTGATGCTAATCAACTCATCAGTAGACTAGAAAACATCTGAAAGGTCTATTTTTGGACCTGAATTAATTTACTAGTTATGTATTATTTTATTTTAAGCCCAATTCTGGTCATTTCCTGGCCCGTACGAAATCCATGATTCTAGAATTTATATCAATAAAATATTTTGGGCCGCCAGAAGGGGCGTGTCATTTAAGTTTTTTTTAGAAAACAAATCTGTATGTTGAAGTACTACTTAAAAAATCAACCGAGAGATTTTTCAAGCATTGTTTTACCTTTTACGGGGGCGCCTCTTAATAGGCCTACTATAGTGTACGTACATTTGACAAAAAAATATTGATGAGAAAAATTTTTTTTGGTTTGTTAATAGGTAGACCTAGAATAATATACAACAGTTGAATCTTATAGAAGATAATAAATAAATCGTTACTTAAAAGTCATTGTATGGAAGATTTAGTCTTCTTTCGTGTACTGCCATATAACAGTGTCCTGTCAGAACAGCCACTAAGATGTGTGGCCTTTCTCTCGGAAAATCCAACAAAGCTAAAGTTCTCTTGTAACTGTAGATAGGCCACGTGAGCCCCGATATCCCACAGGTGATCTCGTTAGACCACTTGTACTGCGCAGTTCTTAACAGCTGTCCTTGTATTAGCAAATTACAGCTTTTGACGGGAACTTCAGCAAATTTTTCCATATTCTCTTGTTGTAAGCGGATACCAAGTCTCGCTAGTTCATCCGCTATTACATTTTCGGACACACCATTGTGTCTAGAAACCCAGAAAAACTCAAGGTCTGAATGTATCGCTATCTCATTTAAAACTAGAGAGGCATTTTATTTATTTAAATTAGTTGAAAAGGGTTTCAAGCTTATATAAGATAGTTAACGACTTTATTAGCGTTTAGTTCGATTTTATTTAAACACAATCTAGAAAGGGTTTTAGTAAAATTATAGTTACCAATAATCGGAAAAAGCTTACGTCGTAAACATGATGTAATCAACACTTTTTAGAGAAGGCAAGAAAAGAAAAGTTACAAATTTTTAATGCGTGACCATCCTAGGGACTTTGGACTTGGGCCAATTTTATAATTGTTGATAACTACAACTTTTTTTACAAAAATTTCCTACTTCTGAGAAAGTAACAATCAGACTAAAGCACGATGAAGTAATTAAATTAATTATGAATCATAAAGTTGGATAGAGCAAAGGTTAAAACTAAGAGAAATACTTTTCTTGTGTCATGACCAGGGACCGTAACTTTTATGACTCTTATCAAAAAAATCAAGATATAAGATTTTTTTTTATTTTTATATTTTTATATAGAAAATAAGAGTTACTTTTGATATTTACTTTTTTAAATGAAAAATAAAAGTTATTTTTGATTTTTATATTTTTAAATGAAAACTGAAAGTTATTTTCGATTTTTGTAATTTTATATCAATAATAAAAGTTATTTTTGATGTTTATATTTTTATATCAATAATAAAAATTAATTCAAAATTCGTGACATGGGTAATATGTTTATTAATCTTTGTTACGAATTAATGTAAAAATAAAGTACGCAGTTATAATAATAACTAAATGTGTGTAGCAAAGTTTCCATGGCTTCGAAAATTAGTTGTTCATTCTGTACCTGCCATTCAAGTCAGTCTAGAACGGTAATTTTCAGCATTCAGATTAATTTTGGGAGATTTGAGATATAATTTATCTAAGGAACATTTAAAATCAATTATGATGGTAAAATTGAATACCTGAAAACGACCTCTCCACACTGACTTGAATGGCAGCCAAATCTTATGAGCTATTTCTATGCATTCATGTTTGTATAACTGATAATGGATAAGTCACATAATATATTATATTCATATAGAAATTGGAATGATGCAGCATATTATAATACATACGGCATCAACAAATAAATAAGAGTTTTGAATTAATTTTTATTATTGATATAAAAATATAAAAATCAAAAATAACTTTTATTTTTCATTTAAAAAAAATAAAAATCAATAATAACTCTTATTTTTGATTGTTAAAATAAAAATCAAAAATTTAAAAATCATGCAATATGTTGGATGCATTTCCCCTAAACATCATGATGGTGCAAATATTAAAGCTGTAGACTGCAGTATAGAACAAACTAACTCAAGGTATGAAAAAAGTATTTCTAAAAATGATAGATATCTTTTTCAAAGACAAAATATCAACAAATTTTGGTGGCTAAGTGAATAAGCACTGTTTTCTTGCTTTCACTCTTTTGTTTTTACCTTTATTTGACCTTTTTTTAAATCAAAATATTAAAGTGATGTTTTTAAAAAAAATTTTTCATTACAGAAAAATAAACATATTCTTCATTTGAAGTACAAAACCCCAAAAAAAAAAATTTTTTGAAAACTTAATATTGTTCTTTATTATACTTGAGAGCTCTGAAAAGGGACTGTGTGTATTTGTAAATATTTGTAAATATTAACTATTGTTTATTGTAATTTTTGATAAATTTTCTAATTTTGTATATCAATAAACGAAAAAAAAAAAAAAAAAAAAAAAAAAACGATGTTCATTTATGTATGATTTATTTCTTCAAAAATTTAAAAATAACTCTTATTTCCGATCCCTGGCCAGGACTAGTAACTTAACTTCGTTCTTATGATGGGATAGTGCAGTACTGTTATCTTTCCTAATACAAGTCTTTCCATAGCAGGGCTCAAAATTCACAGCTAGGTTTTTAATAAAAGAGTAAAATTAATATTCCATTCGCATTGGGGTCATTTGAGCTTTTCTGGTGCTTGCTGCTGTACGAATTAAACAAATGCATATCTTATTTATTACTGCTTTGGAAAATGCGCTGTGTTACTGACGTACAGAGAGCAAAGTCTATGATTGCGAAAGCCTCATAGACTGAACAAATTTGATTTTTGAAAACGGTTTTCATAAAATATTGTTATTATTATTGATTATTTTTATGCCGTAAGTGACATGTTTGAAAGCCAAGAGAGTCAAATGGAATTGGAGCTTCTTTCCCGGTCACCTCACTTCTTGGCTTAGCGATGTTAATGGACTGGCTCCTTCCCGTTAGCTAACACTGTTGAAACATTTTCACTGAGGCTGTATAAAAGACTGAGCTTACATGAGCAAACCACAAACAACTTTTGGTCTAAAAGATCGATTTCGGCACTCCATTGGTGAGGTAAAACTATGCTTTGTAACAAAATATGGTTCATTAAAAGAGCGCACGCCCACCACTGCACAAGAGGTAAACATTTTCTTGACATCATATTCCGCTTTTGATGCCAATATTTTACACTGCAATCGCTTAAGCTAAGAAGTATGTTTTTAAGCCTATTTTTTTCCTGACATTAGGATTGTTCACTTCGTAAAGTGTATGATGTAAATAAATTGTCTCAACTTTTTCTAAGTACATCCTTAATTTTCTCTAACATAACTTTAATACTCTCATACTTCTTTGATAAGAAACAAATAGAATATTTGTGTAAATGATTTTGATGACGAGTTACACGGAAAACATATGCATACATATTCAAGTATGTGTGTATATGTATTTATGTTCGCATAATACTTAAAAGCGTAATATACATATACACATGCACATTTGAATAAAAGGTGTGGCCTTAATACATGACAATAGTGAAAACTATTTAAAAGCAAATAAACGGATCAATACACAGACATAAAAACCAATCATTTCTTCCTACTACGATTCATTTAATTATACATTTAAATTAAAGCAGCCCAAACAGCAATGACGATCATAAAAATTAATTAACTTGCTTGCCCACCAACCTGCTGATTTATGGCAACGTACAGATGAACACACACACACACGTCCGATTGCTTGCTGACTCTTCTTGTTTTGGTATTTGCATAAATGAGTTTAATTAAACCAGACCCCAATGAAGTTCCTGAAATGATTTCATTTTATAGGAAAATTCCTATAAACGATTTCTAATTGCTGATTGCTTTAAATTTCTTTATTATTAAATCAAACGTCACGTTGTGTTCTATGGTCTCTACAAAAATACTTCAATGTTGTTACAACGCATTTCTCTTTTCTTCATCCGTTTTCAACGCATCGTCGTTTACATGTAAATCTGAAATAGACGTATTTCTACTTTTCAACGCCCTTGTTAGTTTCCAGAACATTTTCAAACCAGAGGGCAGTTTATATAAAAACGATAACCAAGCCTCATTACTATCCTTATTCAAGTGAAACTCAATTAGCCGGTTTAGCTACTTAAAGATACAGATCACTACAGCTCTGAAATTTACGCTTGTACTTATTTCTTTGAGCAATGAGCATTTTGGATGTGTTTGAGATTTCGCCCTGCCAGAAATCTCTTTGGACAGTTGGAATTTTATTGAAGGCCTCAATAGCAATAGCCGTCAATTTATTAAAAGACAAATTTACGTTATTAGGGGTGCTCTCTGGTTGCCCAATATTATGGTACCTGATCTCATTGTCAGCCCAGTCTCTTTTTGCTGGCCAGTTTGCACGGTTATTAAGTGGAACTAGATTCAATCTTGCATGACATTGACGAAATTGGGGCATGGTCTGATCGTAAAATTATCAAAACAGGGGGCAAATCACCGCATTCGAAATCGAGTGCTTTGTCATCGAAACGCTGTTAACGTGGATCACAGGACTCGTTATCGGAACGCATCTATCCGATGTTGTACTCGATTGTTAGTACACTATCGAAAACAAATAAACTTTAGCTTTTAGCAGCAAAACAAATAAAATAACAAAGAAGCGACAAAAAAATAAAGAAATAATTTAAAAAATATAAATTTTATTTGCTTTTAGGGAAAGTGAATACCAAGAAAAATATTTTCCACTAAGTAGTGTTACTTTTCATTTGTTATATTTTTCACCGCTTTGCACATAGAGCTTTGTGCCTACCCCACTAAAACTAATTCCGGGCCGTGTGCTGAAAGCTGCCACTGGCTAAAAGGGACAATGTAGCTGCAAACTGCAATACCAGTGGGGTGGTACGCTCGTCAACATGTGACCAGATATATTTATTTCCGATAAAACGTATTCAAAAGCATCCTTAGAGAGCCGAAAACGTCTTTTGAATCTATGTATGTACAAAAGATGAAACATTTAGTTCTAATGTTTTGCTTTAAACTCACACCTTACTCAGCTTCTGGCAATGAAAAAGAATTGCTTTTGACACCAATGTTCCTACTTATAATGGCAATATTGGACTCATCCTCCGATTCCGATGATGAGAAACATAAAACACATTTGGATTCATTTATCTTGAAGTTTTTCCACCAATTTATTTGTATTTTGTTTTCCTTTTTCGTTTTGTTTCTTTATTGTCAAATGCGTACTGCGATGTAAAAAACAGTAGTAGACAATATTAGTTTCGATCGAATACTGTGATCCAAAGAATTGCAGTCGTCGAAATATTTGTACACACGAAAGAAGACTCGATTTCGAATGCGGTGATTTGCCCCCAGATCGTGAGATTCTGGAAATACTAGAGTTAGAATATATTTTTTGAATATTCAAAAAGGAACTTAGTTATTCATGAAGCATTAACGAAGTGTCGTTGGCATATAGACGGCTGAAAATGACAGAAAGCGTTGAAAAAGTATATTTTTAGACTAAAAATAATACATTTCAATTGGCTCTTAGAGAAAATAAGTAATTAATTTTTTTTTAAATTCTTGCTTAATAAAAATCCCAAAATAATTTTTAAATGAAATAATTTTTATGAATAAGACTGTTAGACACTAACCATCTATTTTACCTACAGTATGTTTCTCTTTGAATGTGGTTATCTCGGCTATTTTTTTCGTGCAGGGATTAGTTTCAATTCTAAATATAAAATAGTCATCAAATTGATTTTCCAATATGGCAATTGCGAAATACTTTGTTAGGAAGTGACTCTCTCCCTTAATGGAAAAGCAGAACATTTATATTTATCCAACTAATTTTTGTTAGTACATATTCAGTTAATAGTGCTTGCCATTCGCCGTGAACGACAGTTCATTTCAGAATAGTACAAAGTTTGTTTGATTTTTTGGCAATTGGTTGCAATTGTATAAGCTTCTTAGATCAGCTTCTTTAGTTCAATTTAAACGTTCACTAGTTTAGCAGCTTTCACTGACTTACTTTCGACTTTTTAAAGTTTATTCTTCATTTTAATAAGTTTTGCAAAATAATTTCAAAATTAAACATTACTCATTTGCTAACTTTTACACCCACTAGCTGGAGTGCTTTTTATCGACCAACATGTGGGTGTGATATACATATGTTTGTTTGTATGCACCAACTTACAATGAAATATAATATTTAAAGACATTTATGACATCATCGTCAGCCAACAGAACAAAACTTTCTCTAAAGTGCTATCAATTTTAATTTCTACTCCCTCGCTTTCAAAGATGTCAACAAAGAACTAGCCAACAATTCTGTTATCAAATTGCTGTGGGTGTAAGATAATACAACAATTGCAAATTATTTTCGTTGTCATTTTCTAACTTCAATTAATTTGAAGGTTGTGACTGATGGCTGTTGATACTAAAGGGTCATTGTATGATTTCCTTCGCAAACATAAAGAAGAAAAAAAAAAGCAAAAGGAAAGTATAAAATAAGTATTAAAATTGTGTTGGTTTCATCGCTTAAATTATATATCTTAATAACTGCCACATGCATATGTAGGTGAGCTTTTGTTTAAGATAAAATAATCAGAAATTTATCACAGGGCTATCGACATTTTTATTACTTATTTTTGGGTCATTATCTGTAGACAATATTAAATTGTTGTTACAAACAAGTTCAAGGTATTTTTAGATAAGCTTGATACTAGAGCAAACAAGATAATTAGTTTCAATGAAATGTTGCTAACTCAATAACGTATCAACTGGCGAATGCATGCAGCTCGACACGTACAAAAAATCAGGACGAGTTTTTTTGTTGTTTTTTCTTAGCGCACTTTTTGTTTAGGTTCTTAGGTTTTGACTTTATTTTGTTTTTAATAAACCTACTCCTCTGGTATTGCTGATTTGTCTAGATAATAAAAATATTTATTTATTTATTAAATAGTAAGTTGCACAACTTTTTATGTTCTAACCGTCTAATTCATAAAAATTATAACAGCTCTATTAAGCTCTTATTTGACAGATTTTCCATACAAATATGTCAAGTAGCAGTCGTATAAGCCTGTAATAATTTTTATGAATTAGGGGGTAAGTAAACAAATATTGCGCAGAAATGGCTTTGCCTTATATCTTAAATATCAATAGGTTTATAAAAAAGAAGTAAATGCATTTATAAATAACTATAATTTTGAAGGAAAACTATTAGCAAAAACCTTCAATATAAATTTGTCTAGATAAATTTTATTTTCATCAAAAGCTTTTTTGCAATTTACAGAATCAGTTAATGAGTTTCTTAAAGTGCTTAAATTAAATGTATGTATATAATGACTCCCTGCAACGACCATAAAACCATAAGTAAGCATGTATCGTTGGTCTTATATGAAAAGGCCCCATGTCACATATCTTTAAATTTCAGACTTTATGCTCATTTGGATTACTAGAATGATCTTATACTAAAAGATCCAAGAAATCCGAGATTGTAAAAATTTTTAGATAGCGCTCTTGCACATGAAACGAAGATTATAAGTTTGTTATTTCGTTTAAAGTTTTCACAATTTTCCCCTTAGAGCTCATTGAGAATAAATATTCTATAGAGAAAGTAATAGGAAAGTTGAAATTCCATTTCCAAGACTTCCTTCTGCGACCAATCTCTCGCAATGTAGTGCCATGGTTGAGGTGACCATGCTCCATCATAAACAGAATGTTTATACATTCTGTTTATCATTAAAGCCTTTAAAAATTATATTTTAAATAAACCATATAAGCGATCATATTACTGTTGTCGGCAACCGTGTCCTTGCTTCGTTGAATCAATATCAATATTAGCGGAACTTACCCTTCATTGCAAATTACCCTTGCAGACCTTGCATATATTGCAACCGTAGCATATGTGCCATAGTCTGCAACACTACAAAAAGAAAATGTATGAAACTGAGATTTGCATCACTTAAGCAAATATGCATAACCAAAAACCATTGCAGATCTGTATTTGCAAATGTTGCTAAATGCTAAAACACCTGCTTGTTTTTCTACATTTCAACACGTAAACTCTTGAGCTCAAAAAACTGTATGACGGCAAGGCCGCCACAAAACATGCCTGTGCTGGAATTAAATTAATGCTAACGTTGCTCAAAGAAGCATTTACAAAATAGTAAAAAGTGAATATTATACCTATTATTATGCATCATTTTTATAAAATTTTATAAAACAAGCAAAAAATCGGGCGGTTGCTTCACGTGCAAATTTTATCGACGGCGTTGCTTTTCAAATATTGGCTGCGGCTTATCTCATGCGGCAAACTCGCTTTAATAAATTTTGTAAACAAATAAATAAAATAGGGAAGAAAATTAATACGGAAGAAAATAAGAATTAAGGCAATTAAACAAAAAGTCAACAATAAAAGACGGCCAACGAAAAGATGAATAATGAAATGTTTGCAATTTTTTTTTTCTAAACTTCCTTCTCAATTTGCAAAACAAAAATATTTATATTTTGCGTTACTCTAAATTCAGCTGATATAATTATTTTGCTAAACACTTGAAAAAGACACTCACGCTTTGTAGCAAAATATCATGCTATATCTGCTAAAATTGCAGATGTGCAACCAAGGGCGATTTCCGCTATTGTCATGTTGCCATATATTGTGTTTGCAAAATTGTTTGCAGTAATCTTATCATTATCAAATTTAATGTCATTATCAAATGATATTTTTATGTTCAACTATACCATTGAATTTGGTAGTCGATATCGTAGTATTGACCATAGTATTTTAAGAAATGATTTGCAATAATAATATTAAAATCAAATTCAATTCTAATATTGTTATATGCGGTCAAGGTTTTATGAAACTATTATATTACAAAATTTAATAACATTATTTTATTATAAAAAGGCGTATTTACAGTAAAATCTTTTCAAATTTAATAACAATGCTGCCTTTCATGTTGCAATATTTTTCAGAAAGGCTTTGCAGTAATTATAGTAAAATTAATTTGATTACAGCACGCTCATATTCAGTTATAGTGTTACTAAAACGTTAACGACATTTACATTATTATAAGATTATACTGTCATATCCAAAAAAGACTTCTTTAAAAAAATGATTTGCAGTCATTACATAACTAGACACTCTATCAAAACATTTTAAGCAGTCATATTATTATGTAATAAAGCCATAGTATTGTCACTTCCAACCATATGATTTTCACAAATGGGTTTTCATTAACCATGTAGTTGTTGCATTCACTGTATTCTCATATCCACCCGTATAATACTATTTCTAAATATACTGTATTCAAACTGTGGATGGCAAACAAATATTTCACTTTCTGCTTGCATACAAAAAAAAAAGGTATTCATACGTTCTACAATACTACAATTCCGTTCTTGTAATTTTAATGTTTTATGGAAATTTAATTCTTATTTTTTATATAAGAATAATATCTAAAAAAAATATTCAAGTTGATATAAACTATATTATATTTTCACCGATATATTGGTCACTTTCTGGTAGTTCCTTTTTTAAAACGAAGCAATGAATATAAAAATGCAATCGGAAAAAATGTAGCTTATATGATCTAAAATATTCCTAATTTTTTAAATTCAACTGAATATTATTTCCTTGATATGTAAAACTAAAACGAAAATTAAATTTTTTTTACCTTAAATTATTTCCGACGTTTCGTTGGGTATTTTCTAAATTTTTGTGTTGTGTTTGCAAATGTAACGGGTCATCCATTTTGCGGTTTCAAAAGTAAACGTAAATAAAACAGATATAAAATATGTATTTTTCATGACACTTTTTCATTTGCACCCATCTTTGAATTTAGCAACACTCATCCAATTCAGCCACCTTCATAAGTTGTCTGAGTTTTTAATTATATCAAACACATCCATTATTTTATATGTTTCGTTGCATATATACTGGGAGAAAGTAGCTCACCTTAAAAACTTAACCAAGTTGTATTACAAGTCACTGGGTATATTATTTTTATTTTGGTAGTTGTTATTTTCTATCTTTTTATATTTTCTCCTGTGCCCAGCGATTGTCAAATCAATTAATTTTTATTCGTTGCACTTTTTGTTCTATTATTAATTTGTACTATGTTTATCGGAGTCAAGTTCATTCTATGTTATTTTTATGATTGATATTAATTAAACAGGACAATGAAAGCATGAAAAACCTTTAGTACAGCTAGATGTTTCGAAGCCACCGCGCTTCTCATCACCTGTCCTTATGAAGCAACTTGTTGCCAAGAATGCGATAGGACCCGTCTATGACTAGAAGTTATTTTAATCATCTTGAGCAGTTAGCTGCAAAAACTGCTTTGATATCCTTGGATTATAATATTTGCATTAACAATACAGAATAAAAAATATACAATGATTTACAAAACAGTAACGAAGAACACAAGTGCTTTGAAATTGTTGAAATTCGCTAAAATGTTCCGAAAACGCAAAAATAAACGAATAAAAAATATAAATGCAAAATGAGAATATTCACGAAAACTTTGCCCAAGATGTCCAAGTACTTAAACAAATAAAAATGTTGAACAGTTGCATAATCTGTTCAAAATACGATATTAAAGCCTGGAATCCACCCGATTTATTGTTAACTCTGACGGTCCGACCAGAGCTATAAACGAATCTTTGATATGAAATTTTTTTTATATATAGCAAATTTAATAATAAATAAAATTTTAAGGCTTAAGATATTTTTATAAAAATGTTTGTAACAAAACAAATATATTTATTTATTTCAATATTTCGCCCACAATTTGTTGGCTTCTTCAGGATTATTTTTTTAATAATAATCCTGATAATAATTTAACAAAAAAAATATTCCTGAAGAAGCCACCAAATTGTGGGCGAAATATTGAAATAAATAAATATATTTGTTTTGTTACAAACATTTTTATAAAAAGATCTTAAGCCTTAAAATTTAATTTATTATTAAAATAAAAGAAAAGATCAAATAAACTATACGTTAAAATCATAGCAAATTTTATTTTTAGAAAAATTGTTCCTGACATCGCAGCTATGTTTGTGTAATATGCTACTATTATGTTCAGTTTGATCTACAATTGTATTAAAGGTTGAATCACAAACGAAAATCGCTTACAGGCTATTTAACTTCATTAACAAAATTCATGTTAGGTTACAAACTGAATCGTATACTTTTTTCACAAGCCGTGCATCGAAAATTGGGTGAAATTTAATGAGTAAATGTTGTCATATTTGGTAACAATAGCAGCTGGAAACAATGAGAGCTGTCAATGCATCCCTGAAAATCCTCTGTTGGGATTGAGTTATGGGTCTTTAGTGCAGACGCGTAAAAAAACGTGTCATATAACACTAACTTTAGTACTAATTTGTACTGCATATTTTGAGTTTAATTTCACTGCTTAGATTTACTGCTTTAACATTGTTATGAATTGGTGTCGTTGGTTTTTGCAACTTCAAATTTATGACTCGTTTAAAATGATTTTGTGCAATAAAATAAAAGATAAATACAAAAAGGAATATTAAAATTAAGATTATTTTGGCTCACAAATCCAATTTTGTTTGCCAAGTAGCAAAAAAGCAAAGACAACAAATGCAAGCTCAATTTATTGGCTGGGCTTGGTTTTAGTACTGCTTGCAATAATACAAGTACAGTGCACTTTCAGCACAACATTTGAGGCCAGTGACTTTCAATACATTGTTAACGATTTTGCAGAGACACAATATAGAGTAATGAAACAATTTTAAGTACTCCACTAGAAAGTAATGGGTAATAAAGTAAACTTAATTTATATATAAGGCACCCAACTTATGAGTCCGCTACAATTAAAAAGTTGTAAAAATATATTGTTTTTCATACATTTGTCTCTTGGCTGGAAAACTATCATTATTGCTGGGAACATGAATAGAACGAACGAAAATTTTGGTTAAATAGTTATTTAACTTTGTAGCTTATTCGATATAATTTGTATAATTTCTCAAAAACTTGATTTATATAAATACTCAAAAATATTGTACTGACCTCAGAAATATTAATTCAGTTCATTTTCGCCAATATGGTCACAAAAAAAAAACAGATAGACTTTTTATACTCAAACATGGTGCGTTTAATTTCGAAAAAAAAAAGAATATTCTTAAAAAACGCCACTACATTCAGACAAGGCTAATACCATAGCTCTGTTGGCTACATAGAAACAATCATATATCTATTCTAAATTAAAATATAATGATATTAATATATAGCAGTCGAAAAAAATATATAAAAAATAACAGTATGAAAGATTTTTATTGTGCTGTTGCTCTGCTTTACAAGACATACCCCCTAATTCATAAAAATTATAACGGCCTTATAAGACTGCTATTTGACATATTTGCATAGAAAATCTGTCAAATAAGAGCTTTATAAACCTGTTATAATTTTTATGAATTAGACGGATATTATTTATAAAATTTTAATCAATTCCATCTAACCTTTTGGAATTCGAAAATGAATTTGTTTATAGAAACATACTTTTAAAAACCTGATTTAGCTGTGTCCTAAAAAAATTACAGGAGTTTTCTGAAACCAATTTTTTAGAAATTCAGTTGTCACATTTTGCACCGAAACGTATTCTTTGCTTTCAAATAATCCTCTTATACAGTGAGTACTTTTCCATTGCATTTTATTTCTAATAAACATTCTTTCAATGAATTTTTGTTTACTCGTTTTTTCAATAACTTCACAACTAAAGGAGGGCAAAGATGTAAACATTGTCTAATTTTCAATGCGCATTTTAAAGTAACGAAAAGATGTCTGCAACAGTATATTAAAAAATCTTTAAAAGCAAAAAAAAAAAAAATATCCATAGAATTTAATCCATTAATGAACACACAAAAAATAATAATGGTTATAAAAATCAGAAAAAATATTTTTCATTTGTTGCCCAGTGTAATTTGTCAACGAAAAACCTACCAACACATACTACTTTAATAAAAAGCAAGAGACTCATTAACATTTTTATCAAATAAGGAAAAAACTAAATAAGTAAACAAAACCTTTAAGTGTGTCACTTTTCAAAAGGTCATTCAAAATATCGCCCACAAGTGACACGCATTCATACCAGGCCACATATGCAAATGCGAATTGTATATACTTTACACAATAAATGCAATGACAAATAAATACAACCTGCAATTTGTAGCAAATAAAAATGGACCAGAATCAGATGTGTTAATCTGATATAGTGTTCACATGGGAATGTACATAGTTTCTGTTTCCCATCTCATTCTTTTAAGTCATGATTTTATTGTTTTGGAATTTATAGATTTCTGTTTTACTTTCGCTGTTACAATTTAATTACTTTCGTTTGCAATGAACAATTTTAACTTCATTGTCATCATTGCTTTTCAGTTATCCTTGATATATATGTAAACTTAGTTATCTAGTCTTTTGTGTATAATTATTTTTTTTCTCTCTCTCTCTCTCTCCCTTTTCCAACACCATATGATTACAGCTGTTACATTGAAAACAGCAAATTCACCACCAAAATCTATGAAACTTTTTTAAGCAGACTGTTAAAAGTTGTTCCAATTCCAATTGTTGTAGCAACTAAAATGGTGACAGATAGAGAGAGAGCGAGAGAGAGTGGCTTTCTCGCCATATTTTTTTAATAGTGGTTAATTTTTTTTCTGGATAAATTTGAGCAAATGGTGAATTGTTTGTGAAGAGAAAGAAAAAAGGAAGAAGACTAACGGTTGTGAAAAAAGGGATATGAAAACATTTGCTTATTTCGCTTTCATATTTAATAAATAAAAAATATGCAATTTTCTATAGATAAATAGGTTTTGCATGTACTTCATAACTAGAAAGGGTACAAAATCGTATACGGTGTTTAATGTACACGTAAACTTTTACTCGAACTGGAAATTTTAAACGATTGGCCTATTTATTTATTTTTAATAACCTTTCATCATTTCAGTCTTTTTAAAAGGGCTTAACAAAAAAAAAAAAAAAAGATTTCGCTATTATAAAAGATTATTTTTCCACTACTTTGGTTACTTGCAATGAACTTTTAGTGAGAAATTTAAAAACCAATCAATTGTTTTTAATGCTGTTAACTGGTTTTAAAAAGCCATCCTTATCACCATATGAAATCTGTGTGGTGTTACATATAAAAACTCTCTTTTTACATGATTTTCTTTATTAAGGCAGAAACGACCAAGACTTATGTGAACATATATTTAATGATATGAAGATGTAATTTCATGCCTGCATATAGTTTTGTATCTATAATCAAACTTCTAAGTATGTAAGTATGGAAAACTGAAGTCCCTAAGCTCTTGTAAGTTTCGCTTACAAGTATTTTATAATATTTTGCATGTGCGTTTGTTATACGATGTCAGTCGATATTTATGATACAGAGGAAAAGTACTCTTGGGATTCTGAAATGTGACTGTTCAGATTTATACATATGTATATGGTTTGAATTTATGACTGTTTCTATTCTGTTAAATTAATATTGTTCTTAGTTGGCTAGCAAATGGTCGCTTTTAGTTGTTTGTTCTCGAACTGCATTTAGATATAAATTTAATTAAGAATAAAAAATAAATTAATTCAGGTTCAAAAATGAACCTTTTTAAAACACGTTTTCTGTCTTTTTCAATTGTCTATATGCCGACGACATTTCGACAGCTGAAAAAGACAGAAAACAATTTTTAAAAAGGTTCATTGTTGGACCTGAATTAATTTATTTCAATTGGCTCTTAAAGCATATAAATAGTTAAGTTCATATTTGAATAAGAAATAAAAAAATGTCGACACTGTACATACAGTGAGCTGATATTCTGATAACAAATCTAGCTCTCTGATAGTATCATAACATCTACACCATATAATCGACCAAAGTTTTAGTAGAAATCTTATTACACGCTCAGCTATATAGTCAACCACAAAAGAAAGTGAACAGGACTATAACAAATTGTAGCCCGGAACTTGCAGCATTTTCATGGCATTTCACGACTTTATATGATCATCTCTACCATAAGTAAAATATTTGACTACAGTACTTTTCATATTTAAGCCTTTGCTCACGCTGACGCTACTAAATATAGCTGAATGGACCCAAGCAATACGTGCATTCTAGTTGTGATGATTGGGAGTAATAACTTGATCACTTCAGACTAGACATTTTAAGCTTGAATTTAAGAAATAGAAATGCTAAAGAATGCACTAACAAATATATATGCCTTACACAAATAATAAATGATAACAATTGCAACAGCAGCCAAATCTTGAAAATTAATTAGCAATGCACAACTTCATAATTATGAAAGTAATAATGTTAGCTAGTGCAAGTGAAGTATTGAGTATGAGGATACTGAGTACTGCGTATTTGTAAATTTTTTGTAAGCCAAAAACAGTTACTGAATACTTTTATAGTTTAACCCGCTAATTCATAAAAATTATTACAGGCTTATAAGACTGTTATTTGACATATTTGTATGGAAAATCTGTCAAATAAGAGCTTTATAAACCTGTTATAATTTTTATGAATTAGACGGTAAGAGTACTGCAGTAAATGAACATATATTTGCTCGTTTTGTCCATACAACGTGACCACTACTTTCTTTGTTTTTCTTTATTTTATTTTACTGATAAGCTAACTTAAAGCTTTGCTTAGATCTAAGCTAACTAGATTCAGCTATGCCTACTAGATCTTAGACTTTTCATTGCTTTATTTCATGCGATTACATAAGAAATTCAAACTCGTCAACATTGATGTAGTTACAACAATGATGCAACAAGTACAAAACGAACAAAAATTGTATTTCATTAAAGTGCATTTTAAAGTTATGGTTACTCAACGATCATAGTAAGGGTGGTTGAATTTTAAGGGCCGATGTTGATTTTGAATAAAACACTTACCCCCTAATTCATAAAAATTATTACAGGCTTATAAGACTGTTATTCGACATATTTGTATAAAAAATCTGTCAAATAAGAGCTTTATAAACCTGTTATAATTTTTATGAATTAGACGGTAATTTTTTAGCCAAATTTAACAAAACGTTCAGAATAAAAAACAATTTTATATAAAATTAGAAAAGCTATGAAGCTGTTTAAAAAGCATCAGTGATAAATTAAGGGTCATAATGTAAAATGTTCTCATCTTCCTTTTGCTAAAATAAAAATAATTTTAGATCAGCGTACGTACAATATATTTCAGGAACATATGTATATATTTCTAATGAATATTCAAAAAAAACCGTTAACTGCATTGAATAGAGCATAAAAATTAAAAGTATTGAGTATTAATGCTAATTAATGAAAAGTATTGAGTAAAATCGCTGAACCTGACAAAAAGTTTGAATTCATTGTTAGCACTAATATAATTATCGCAAATACAAAAATGACTAAAATGTTGATGAGAGAATATAAAATATATTCCAGCTAACAGAAAAGCACACTGATAAAATGGAAAGTTGATCAATAAGATTAAATATAGACAGTCAATAATGAAGAGCTCAGGTGCTATGAGCTGCTGCTTAAAAACAATATACACTTAGTCATGGCCTGGGTTCAAATCAAAATTTATTGCTGATGAACGGTGTGGTGGTCGTGAAACAGACATGGTATGTACCACAGCCTTTCACTTTTCTTTTCTAGTCATCTTTGAAAATGTTGATCACTGGAGTTTTTATACAAAAACTCTTTCTCAATTTTGAGGAAGTAAACATCAAACTCAAGCCCTTGAATATTATTAACAATATTACGGCTCTTTTCACAATGTACGGTTAAAACTTAACGTGTACTTTAAGGGTAAGATTGTCATACAAAAGTTGTCATTAATGTGAATGTTAAGTCTTAATCATACATTGTGAAAATGGCCATCAAATGAACAATATTTACCACATAAAGTTCATTTATGTTGTACAGATTAATCATATGTTTTTTGTCTTGTTTGTTGTTGCTGGTGCACTTAAAAAAGTAATCAAAGTACAACAGTGCACAGATGAAATTTTGTCTCAAGCAACCTCTATAAAATGAGTTGTTAACATTTTGCAAAATAATGCTATGAAAACAAGTACTAATAATACCCTTAAAAAATCTAATTTCAACATTCTATGAAGAAATCTTTCAATTACTAACGAGCCAACTAAGCAATATTTCACTACGAAATAGTTTTACGACACAGCCAAAATAGCCCAACGAAATGAATATCCTTTTAGTGTGTAATCATTAAACGGCGTTCAAAGAACTTCTCATTGTCGATAATAAGCCAATCACTTTTATTCAAAGTCACCATTTCTATCTCCCAACAAAATAACTGCTGCATTGAAGTATTTATATAAAATTTGATTTAGTAAAATTTGAACACTGAAGAACAGACACTAAATTTGAATACAACTGAAATGAAGTTTTCACAATTAAATATCAAATCGAAAATTGGACATGAAACTTGGGAGCAACAATTTTCGTACCACGAAACTTCGTTTGTGACAACCCTACAAATAATTGTGACATTCTCATGCTTTCAGTAGGTTTTCATGGGCATCATGGCTCCTTTTGTTGCGATATCATGTGAATAAATGATACAGCCGAATAGATTATATCATGCGATATCTGCAAAAAAAAAAAAATTTTGTTTGTTGAAAATATTTTACTCCAATCAAATTGATTTTTAAAAATATACAGAAACGATACCTACCAAATATATCAGGTTTGATTATTCTGTTTACGATTACGGATGAAGCAGAAACTAGTAAAAATAAATTGTGAATTAAATGCCGTTTTCGTTTCTGCACAATATTATGCGTTTCTTTTGCAGTTTTTTTTCCTTTAAAGTGTTTTTTCAGATTTTAGTGAAACGAAGATCTATAGAAAATGTAGCCATAAGTAATTAGAAAAATTAACTTAAAACAATTCCCTTTAGAGTTTCGGTGGTCATAAGAAATTAAAAATGTTGTCCTGTGCTGTAGAAAAGAAAACGCATAGCTCATCATTAATATTTTGCAATAACGCATAGATTTAATAATAGTTAGCAAAAGATATTAAAATATAGATTAAAATGAGGAACTAAGAAATCCTTGTTAAATGCCAAAATTGCCATAAATTGGGGCATTCTAAATTTGAAAGAAAACTAGTAACAAGCATTTTCAATACACAATAAAATACAGTTTCAAAAAGTTTTACTTCAATTAATATTTTTTTTTTATAATTCTTTCTTTTCAGGTTCGATCATACCACAGGAATAAGCGAACACAAATTGAAAAAGAACAAAAAAAAAAAAAGAAGAACTGCAACAATCCAAGTATGGTAACAATGACTTGACATAATATAATAAATTTTGCATTAGAAACTACATAAATATACTTCAAGTAAATAAATAAATGTAACATTGACGCCTTGATGACTCTTATACTCAACCGATAACTTATTGAAAACGTTAATTTCATTGCAAGAACCATCTAAAAAACACATACATATGCAATGTACATTAAAAAAATAGTTTCAACGAATGAATTTAAATAAGAATATTTTTTTTTTTATTTCAAATGTATGCATTTGAAAACTTTTTTTAAACAACAAAAATAAAACAATTTTTTTTTAAATAATCCATAAATTAAGTCTGTGATTAAACTGAATTCGAATTAAAAGAAACCAGAACATCTTTAGTTATTTAATTATATATAGAAATCTAAACTACAACTCAATAAATAAACTACTACAAATAAAGTAAAAAGATTAAATTACATTAAATAAATTTAAAGGAAATAAAAAGCTTTAAAACAAATTATTATAAAATAAATATATTATTTTCTTAATATAAAATATTAAAAAAACAACAAAATCTTCCATTAAACTAAATTCGATATATTAAAAAAATTTAAGTTATAACAGAAAATCCAACAGCACTTGTAAAAATATTTAAGTAGCAAACTCAACTAATCAACGAACTTAAGTATAAAATTAATAAAGAAAAAAAGGCAAGAATTATCTACTAAAAATAATATTCCAATACTAATGGATTACAAAACATTACAATATTGCAAACATAAATGTTATTATTATTAAAATACAAATGTAAAAGCCTTATGGGATACTATTTTTGTTTCCATCACTATAATGAGCAAAGAAGAAGATACCAAAGAGAACTTAGTGCAGCAACAACACATCAACATTTCTATACAAACAAAACATCTCACAACAGTAACAGCTAGTTACTAATAAATTCATACAGCCAACAACAACAGAGAGGTACAACTATTGAACGCATTCACTCATATAGCGCTACAAAGTTATATTAGAGAAATACAATATACATACATATATATAATCACAGTTAACAGATAGTTTCTGTAGCCAAAATGGATGAACTGCCAGATTTGTCGCACTTAACACCTCATGAACGCATGCAAATCGAAAATGTTCTCAGGCGTCAGAAACAAGAGGAGGAGCAACAAAACGAAATAATGCGGTGAGTAAGAAACATCGACATACACATGTAAATATATGTATATACACATGTAGGTAACAATCACTATCTAAACGATAACGAGTGAATTTTTTTCCTTTCTAAAAAGATATTAAAACGTTCTGGCTAAAAGATATACTTCATAAATAGTTACTATTTACAATTGAATCTATTTATGATGCCTGTTGTCAAGAATGGTTGATAGTTTATCACCTTATTTATTTATCATGATTGTTCAATGATATACTTGAACACTTTTTTGAATAAGCTGCTCATTTACGTCAACCCAGTTTTAAAAAAAATATTGACTCTAACTAACTACAATGTTCTAGAATAATTAAACGTTTCTTAAAGTTAATTATTTCGAATGATCATAATCATGCTATATATAAACGTACACTGAAACAAAAAGTATCGTCAATAGACTGATTTTTCACGTTCATGAATTTTTTATGGTCCAACGTAATGTTTCATTCATTTAGAGAAACATGTTTCGTTAAATTCAAAATTTTCGTATTTATAAGGAAATGATTATGATAATATTTTATAAATTACTCCATGTCGACTACAGAAGCTACAAACATGCAAGTTACACAAATAGTGCTATACAACATTTAGAGCAACAATCACTTCTTAAGATTTCATTTCCAATACACAGCTTAATCGTTATTAAATAATTATGGTCAGCAGTCACATTTAGTCATCATGTACGTATACATACATAGCTAATGTATGGATTGATAGAGAGTACGAATTTTAAATGCATTCACAATATCCTGTGGGTATATTGGAAGAAAACATTTTCCAATTTTAAATTTTGCAATAAACATTTTACTAAAATCCTGTAAGCTTTAAATGTTCCGTTCTCTCTCCTACGCTACTTTTTATCTTTCCCAACAAGCCTCTCTATCAAACTTCAAATTCTTATCAGTCTTTTGTAGACGACAGCAGCATTTACCAATCGCATTCATTTAGTCATGGGCCTAGTATATTGCAGATCAATATGCTCAAAGATAATCCGCGTTTAATTTTCAAATAGTGTCGTTAAAATAGAATCGATTTCAATGCTCGTAAGACACAGTGTTTTTTATTTTTATTAACACATAGGCTGCTGACTCATCTGTAATTATGGATTGTATAAACATTGAAGAGTCCGAAGCTCTTGATGTTCTTAATACGCATAAGAAGCATTTAAGTGCCTTGGTTTTTTGAAACGATGCAAGACCTACTTGACTCCATCCGATTTGCTCATCATTTATACCACCTATATCCGACCAAAATTGGAATACCGTTCTTATGTGGCTATCGGTGCCACGAAGTCTATTTCGGGGCTCCCTAACAAAAACTGTGTTTGCAATGAGTAAATTTTTTTTTACGGCATTTTGAATTAAAATATATTTTTTGCCACATCCTTTCGCATCATTACAGACAACATAATATTGTTGTCGCAACCATATTGTAAAAAGTGTCTTTCTTTGCGCGTTTCAGTTAATTATTTCCCTTTGTATGTACTATTGTACTTTCATCTCTCTGTCTGTAGAATGTTGATATTCTGTTTTTGAGAAAACCACTCAGCTTAAAGTTCTTTCGTCAATTTATTAAAACACAAAAAAAAACAAAAATCTATATACTTGCAACGTGTACCCTGATTAGAAAATAATGAATTAAGGAATTGTTGAAAATTACATAAGCTTTGACACAAATAAAACTTAAACCTGCTTGTTGTAGCACACGCTGTCTGTTATAGTCTGTCAAAATGACTATATCAGGTACATATGAAGAACTTTATTTACCTCATAAATTTTGCAAGCATTATTCAATTTAACGAAAATTAAATTTATTATAAAATTTATTAACAGAATCACAAAAATTTTTTGTATGTTTAGATGTCTTAAAGATATTCAAAATTGAATCTTTAATATTTGCCTTTTGACTTTCTTTGCATATGACTTCTTTCTTGATTTCATAACAGAAGAATCGTAATCCAAAAAAAGATTATTTTACTAAACTTCTATTGAGTTCATAACGAAAACTTTTATATATTTCCAATTAGATCTTTATTCTCCTTTAACAATCTGTAGTCACTATTTCTTAATACTCTATCTGTTAGATTTTATGCTTTGTTAATAATAATCCTTTTTGGGTGCATAGAAAAATATTATCTAATATAACTATTTTTTTGAGCAGAATGTCTGTTTTATTTATTCGAATATTTTTTTCGATATTTCGCTCTCTTTCGGATAGCTTCTTCTTATTCTAAATCCTAATAAAGCGAAAGTACGTAACTGAATATAAGAGAGAAATGTGTGAAATCATGCCAGTGTGCGGGGGCGTATGAGTGTTATTTATGAACAATATTATTGCACCATTTTTATGTCTACGCAGTATAGGGATCGATTTGCATATACAAACATTCTTAATATTGTAGCATCGATTTTTCGATGGCTTTTGGCATGAGCGCAGAACAAAAAATTAAAAAACATTTTCCAGGCATTTACGGTTAAATCCACGTAGCACACAACAAACCTATACTGGCTTAGGTGTATGTCGCAAGACATTTGCAAACGACTCCCACCAATCAACCTAACCTAACCCTAACCTTTTCCAGGTATCCGACTTAAGATTTCGGTTTTTGTATTTTTGTATGGAAGCCCCTTTAAGGTGTTGGGATAAAGGTTTCGTGTGCTCCAAAAAAATATTGGAGAGAAAAAATTATTGAGGGTGCTATAGCTAGCCCTATCGGGTTGCATTCTCAAAACAGTTGTCAACCTAATAAAATAAACCATGTAATCTTCACTCAGAAATATATGCCTTCGCCGTTCAAACCCCCAACTCTAAAGGGAATTGAACTTAAATTAACAGAAAATGCGAGATATCTTGGGACTTACGTTGAGTTCAAATTTACATGGCAACGGAATGTTCAGGCAAGAGCCGATAAGGCAGCTGTTGCCTTATACTTGGGCCGAAGGGTCATTAGTAAGAACTGGGAAAAAAGCCCCAGAAACTTCTATTGGCTGTTCGTTAACTTTGAATAGCCCATACTTGCATTTGCGTAGCTTTTATGGTGGAAGGCACTAGAAAAGAACACTTTCTGCAAGATTTTTGTAAGGATTTTCCGTACGTCGGCCTTGATGGTAACCAGCGCAACCGGCTCTACACCATCAAAGACACTCCTCATGCTGCTACACTGGATACCAGGCGATCTCGTGTGTGAGGAAACTGCTATGAATTCGGCGATTTGGTTGAAGGTAGGTGGTACATGGAAGAACGCTGTGTCAGGTCGAGCATCGATAACTTAAAGGTTACCTGACGTTTCTGTTTGTATTGCATCGACAACGGACAAGGGATAAATCTGTTTACTGCATCCTTAGATAGTGTCGGAATTGATCAATCAAAAGTTTTTCCACATGGTTTGAAGTTGACCGAAGGGGTTGATGGGGGTATGTACATCCCCTGACTTTAACGGAGTATTAGTTTTAGGAATTGCCCAGGAAAGGTGGTCTAATAAAATCTCCTGTCGAATGGGCCAACTACAATTGTAAAAGAACTTTGGCTTTTTTGAACTTTTTGAGGTGCGGTCTTTCCTGCGTTCATCTTCTGCAGAGGCTACAGAGATGAAGAGGAGGCTTAGAATGTCGAACACTTCCTTTATCGAGGCAAATTACTTGGGCAGACCGACACTGGACTGGCAGATGTGTCGGAGTGCGGCTTGAACAGGGTGAGGTCTTTCTTCCGTTCATCCGGTGGGTGGTGCGTAGGGATATTTCCCTACAGCCTCTTCGGCAAGAACAATGGAAACTTTTGTAGGAGGCAAGTTGCGTCTCACGTGTGGCAGCCCACGAAACATAACATAACATGACTGAAAAATTCGGCTTTTGATACCAATCTGTCACTAACCTATTTATTATTGTGTATAAACAAAAAGTTCAACACTTCGTTGACTTTATTTCAATAGTGAATTTAATAATCCCTTCAAATGTATTAGATGTTGATAACAGTAGATCTCTTCTAATCTTACTTATTAGCTTGAGATGAAGATCAGATAATACTAGTAATATATCAAAGCAAATTACAAACAATCGCGATCTAGTAAGTAGAAACGATGCACTGCGTAGCTTGATAAAATACATTTTATTTAAGGGGTAAAACATATATGGTAATATATGCATATTGACTTATGACTTTAGGTAATTTGATATAAGTTAAAAATTAATAATAATAATAAGCAAAGGAAGCTGTCGAAGCAGTTTAGTAAGCGGCAGTAATTTATCTCTCGATTAGAAACCTGCCTCCAAATGGACCGATATTTTTGCAGCGAATATGTAGATGCAACACATTTAAGTAAATTTTTTTAAGCTTTTGCAACTAGTTTTTAAAACACATTTGGTTTAATGTACAGTTTATGTTATTGTATATCCCCAAATACTCTCACTGTAACAACTACTTGAGGATGAAAATTTTTTATTCTGTTTGCAATTACATACAAGTATTTATTGTATATAAATTTTACTTTTGATGCCATATTTCACGAGTTTCAAAGTATTAAAGTGTCTTTAACAAAAATTATTTCCAATTTTAAGAGATTTTACAATTTGACAATTCGCTTTACGTTCTTCGTTATCACACTTTTTCCTTTCAGGCGCAAACAAGATGAGGTGATATCATTGGAAATGCAAATACGTCAACGTTCGGAGCAGCAGAAGAAAGCTGGTGTTGAACTTGATGCAACCTGTCACATATGCCTTAAAACAAAATTTGCAGATGGTGTTGGCCATATTTGTCATTACTGTAACACAAGATGCTGTGCCAGATGTGGTGGCAAAGTAACGCTACGTAGCAATAAGGTAAGTGGCACATACATATGCAGTTTATTGCTGATGGTAGAAGGTAGGAGGTAAAATTTAATGGAAGTATTAAAGTTTCGGAAAAATCCTTACAAAAGCTTCTTGACATTCTCAAAAAAAACAAAAAAAAAAAAAAAATCTGAAATGAAATAAATCTACTTTGAGTGACAAGTAAAGTAAATTTCAAATTTCAAAAGTTTTCAAGTTGTTAGTATCTTGCTCTTTTCATAAGATAATTATTTACCAAAGCCCACATGGTTGTATGGATTTAATAAAACAAATTATTTTTGCTTGAAGTGACCTTATTTTTAAAAGTAGATCGGTTTGAAAACATATGAAGTACAAATTTAAGAAGCAAATGGCTCACAGCAATAGATGCTTTAGCGCTGAATAGATGTTTTTTTTTTAATACAACGGTTTATATGACGCCAAACAAGCTGAAAGTAGGCTACCAGTGAAACAGAAAAAAAAAAAAATAAAAAATTACACATTTATCAAACACTAACTGGTCCAGTTAAGTGTTTTTATTTTTTGGCTATTGTGAAAAAAATTCGGTTACAGCGTAACTTGTTCGTATTGAGTAGAGTTTGTCGTAACTGTGCTTTTAAGAAGTTTTTGTTGTTTGCTCTATTTGTGGCAGCAGCATGTTGAAGGTTATTTATTGAAATGAAAAATATACAAGAAACTTCATATAATGAATTTGATACTGACAAAGTATAGTTGTTATGTTTACAACAATAAACATAAATCTTAATGAGGGACAGTTGGTTTTTCCTTAATTTTTTCAATAAAATTATGGAATTTTAAATTAAGCAATTTTTATTATTCGAAGTTTTTGTTTAATTATTAGCTTGCATTAGGCTTAACCTTCACAACTTCCTTTTTAGATTATTTTTGTGATTGATATTATTTAAAGAAAATATCAAGAATCTTTAGTTAAAACTAGAGTTTGCTAAAACTTGGTGCCTGAGTGGCATAAGTGTCTCATAAACTTCAGAGTTCAAGGACAAGAGACTGACACGAAGTATAGCGGCTTCAAAACAGTTAGTTTTTCATCTAGCTATAGGGCTTTAATATTTTCGTTGCCTTATTTAATGAACTTGAGTTCGAAAAACGGAATACAAAATAATTAAACACTTTTTTTTAAACTTAATTATTTATTTTCTTTAAGAGCCAATTGAAATGTATTAATTCATCTCCAAAAATTAACCTTTTTAAAAAATGCTTGCTGTCTTTTTCAGCTGTCTATATGCAAAAAAAACTAAAAGAGCGACAGCAAACATTTTTTAAACAGGTTCATTTTTCAACCTGAATTAATACATTTCAATTGGCTCTTAAAGTAAATAAATAATTAAGTTCATATTTGAAAATTCAAAAACATTTTACTTTTTGATACTTTCAAAAATACAAATCGTAGTAACGGATGGTGGCTCGTTGTATAGAAGGTTGCAAAGAAAAGTAAGAGTTGCAAAACGAAAAGAATTGTTTGCTGTGTTAAAGGTTTGGTTGAACATTTCTGATTCTCATTTTGTTCATGGGAGTAATGGAATAAGTAGTTGAGTTTTAAACAACCTTTTAAGAATTTTCCAAGTCTACTGATGAGTTGATTAGCACCTACGAAATGTCGTCGGCATATAGACAGCTGAAAAAGACAGTAAACATTTTTTTAAAAAATGTTCATTTTTGGACCTGAATTAATACACTTTTTTTTAATTTATAGCATGGTTGTTTTTTGTATTTAAAAAAAAAACTATAGGTGCTAGTCCAGTATACTTTAATGTGTGCAAAAGAATAAGCTTTTTAAATGGTGAAAACAAGACCCAGCCTAAGACAGCACTGGGTTGGAACACTTTTATATCGTGAAAGTTTGTTACTGAAAAAGGCTACAACGCTACATTTCATAACATCGGTTTTAGCATTTACTCTTAAGGCTCTACTAATAACTTTTGACTGCTTTTCTAAAGTACCCCACAGGCGACGTTTTTTCACATTTAAGCAACTACATATCGTGTGTTTACTGCAAAACATTGCCTGTGTACTAAACATGTGGCAAAGTCATAAGACAATTTTCCAATAGAGTGTGTTCTATTTTGTTGTATACAAACATATGCCATCGAATATCTAGGCCAGGTGAAAATATTCATCGGCTGATTGTACAAAAGATTTTGCAAGATTATAAAAATAAACGGTTTAAATATCATTGTCGTTTTAAAAAAATCTTTAAATAGTCCTAAATCTATAAATTGCTGGATGTTTTTAAAAATTTACTATAACCATAGACGTGTGCAAGTTTTTTATATTCGCAGTATAAGACGAAATGCAAACTTGTTGCCATTAACTTGATCATTCCCAGTTATCCAGTGTGCCACATTGCTAACTGCCCTTTATAAAAAACACCTAAATTGGTGACCATCAAGGTTCGGCATGGTGTTCGTTTTGAGTTCTACTCACTATGCCTATTGACGCATTGGGGATACTGCACCTCTAAGGACGTTGTGGTATAAAAGCTATAAACAGTTTAACCGCAGGCTGACTCAAATATAATTTGCTTATAAAATTGCCCACTTAATTAAAACCAATTGGTTGGCCTTATTCGAGCATTATTCTATGTTGACTTGCAAGTTTATGTTCTTAAAGCCTTTTCCATAAGTACCACCAGGTTTATAATAATGATATGACCTTACAGTAAACTTAACTACATCTAGTGAAAATAAAAAAACCAGGCATTTTTTATTTAATTAATTCTTTATGCTTTTTAAGTATGTGAGTGCAAGTATGATACTTCGAAATCGTTTTGATTTGTTTGGGTTGCTCTCACTGCTGCCATTGGTGGTTTTTGGTTATTTCCCATTGAAAATTAGCCAGCAGTTGTTTGAGTGGAAATCTTGAATAACAAATTTAGGTCATTTGCTATCAAAGAACCAATGCAACTATTATATTTTAACATTCACGTTTTTCCTCTTCTGCTCGTTTTTTTTTTTCTTGTATGCTGCCTTTTTATCTTCGAGGAAATGAGATAAAAACCATGTTTTTCTTGGCAGCTTTTGTATAAATGCAGAAACCAAATGCAATGCTAAGCTTCAACTATTCTTAAACGTTGTGGAACCAATTTTATTTAAGAATTAAAAAAAAAAATTCTATTTTATTAAATTGTTGTGTGGAATTGAAATTTCATAATAATTAGCTATTTTCTTGAAACAAAGTCTAAGCTGAGAGGTTTTTGTTTTGTTTGCAGTATTACGCAGTGCTTTCGAACGTTTGAACTGGGTACTGTTGGTAGGGCAGTTTGCCCACTCATTCAATGAGGCGCTCACAAATGGTGATTAAAAATAAGATTGAAGTTTAAATGTAGGTTGATAATTGTAAACATTTGCATTAACAAATATTTCCAAAATAAGTGGTTTTTATTAGATGGCTAGATGTATATTGCGGTCATGCTTGGAGCCATTGAGGCTTTTATAAATAGTTACCTCACACAGATTTACTTAATAATCAATTTTAAATTTTAGTCACATTTTTTTTCCAAATTTAATTTTGTGTTATAACATAATTGACGCAGTTGTTCGGTGAAGAATAGAAACTCAATTAAACTCTTAATTAATTCAAATATTTTATTTATTGAAGAAACAAATAAAATTTCAATTAATTTTTAATTGATTTTATTGTTAAATTAATTTATTTTAGTTTTTTGGTTTTAGTTTTTTTTAAATAAGACATTTTATTTAACTTTATTTGATTTAATATATGAGCTCAAGGTCATTTTATTTTCAATAAATATACTTTCTATTTATTGATAAATTATTCAAAATAAACTATTGAAGATAAAGTGACCTTGAGCTCAATTATTAAACCAAATAAAGTTAAATAAAAAAAAAGGTCAAAGAACGAGTATTCAGTACATCTTATTTTAAGTACATATTATTTTAATCCATAATTAAAATTTTACAATAAAACATTTTCAAAAGCAATCTTAATTTAAGTGCACACATTTAATCTTTTATGATTTTTGCTTTCATCAAAAATATACTTAATTATTTATTTTCCTTAAGAGCCAATTGAAATGTATTATTTTAGATCCAAAAATAGACCTAATTATTATTTTCTGTCTTTTACGTTTTCTATATAACGTTCCCATTTCGTTGATGCTAATCAACTCATCAGTAGACGCAAAAAATTCTTAAAATAATGTTTGAAACTTAACTGCTTATGCCATTACTCCCTTGAACAAAATGAAAGTTAGAAGTGCTTAAACAAACCTATAGCACAGAAAAAATTTTTTTTTGTCTTGCAACTCTTTGACTTTTCTTCACAACTTCTTTACAAGGAGTTACCATCGGTTACTACGATTTGTATTTTTTAAAGTATCAAAAAGTAAAAGTTCTTTGAATACTCAAAAATGAACTTAATCATTTATTTGCTTTAATTATTTGCAAATCTACTGACGAGTTGATTAACAGCAACGAATTTTCGGTGGCATATGGCCGGCAGAAGAAGACAGAAAACATTAATAAAGTCTATTTTTGGAATTTAAATAATACATTTTCTTTCATCGCTACTCTAGATGTTTATTTTCTCTTTTATAAAAAAAAACGTAAACTGCAGCGTCAAAAACATATCACAACTTTACTTACATATATGTAAATATATAAAAGGACACAATATTTTTATATATGACGGCAAACTAAATTAGAACTACAGAATAACCAGTATTAATGCTGGTTTTGTCTACTTCTTTGTTTACTGAACTGTTGCCCCTTTATTGAGTTCTAAATGTTTCCAGTATACATCGTTAAACTCAAGTAAATTAATTTTCAAATATTGCACTTTTTAATTAATTTCACAAATGTGATATTTCATTCAATTGACTGGTAATTTAGAACCGAGTTTCGTTACAAAAATGTGCTATTATTGCAGAAGAAAATACATTAGGGTTGGCCGGCCGATTTAGCCATCAATATTGTGCCCAAGATTTTTCCATGGTGTTTGGCATAAGAAATAAAACTTCCGCCATGACTTAAAAAGAATAATTTTCAAAGTGTCCAAATTTAATTTTTTTTTTGGCATTTTTGGCATTTAGGGATCAACCTAAAGAGCTATTGTGCGAGGTCGGGCTGCTCAAAAAAAGTACAGGAAACAAAAAATTGTTGACTGCTCTATGAGCACCTTAGGACTGATAAGGGTGATTGGGCTAATACGTTTTTCTTCCATAAAAATTAAATTTAAATTTAATTAAACTAAATTTAAAATTAAACTTAAAGTGCTGACATATTGTAGTGCATTTTTTTTTATTTCAAACTGATTGTATGAAAATAAAATATAACTTTTAGAGAAGTTTTGTTTATTGAATTTTGTTTTAGTGTTTTAAAACGGTAAAATTTTAGCTGAGTTTAGCTAACTTTTATTAAATTTAATTAACTAAATTAAAATGCAACTTTTAAAGAAGTTTTATGTCAGTGTTGCCAGCCTTTTTAGTTAATAGCGGAACTCACCCTTCATTGCAAATTACCCTTGCAGACCTTGCAGATATTGCAACCGTAGCATATGTGCCATAGTCTGCAACACTACAAAAACAAAATGTATGAAACCGAGATTTGCAACACTTAAGCAAATATGCATAACTAAAAACCATTGCAGATCCGTATTTGTAAATGTTGCTAAATGCTAAAACAGCTGCTTGTTTTTCTACATTTCAACACGTAAACTCCTCCGCTCAAAAAACTGTATGACGGCAAGGCCGCCACAAAACATGCCTGTGCTGGAATTAAATTAATTATAACGTTGCTCAAAGAAGCATTTACAAAATAGTAAAAAGTGAATATTATACCTATTACTATGCATCATTTTTATTAAATTTTATAAAATAAGCAAAAAATCGGGCGGTTGCTTCACGTCGACGGCGTTGCTTTTCAAATATTGGCTGCGTCTTAGCTTATCTCATGCGGCAAACTCGCTTTATTAAATTTTGTAAACAAGTAAATAAAACAGGGAAGAAAATGAATACGGAAGAAAGTAAAAATAAAATTAAGGCAATTAAACAAAAAGTCAACAGTAAAAGACGGCCAACGAAAAGATGAATAGTGAAATTTTTGCAATTTGTTTTCTAAACTTCCTTCTCAATTTGCAAAACAAAAATATTTATATTTTCCGTTACTCTAAAATCAGCTGATAAAATTATTTTGCTAAACACTTGAAAAAGACACTCACGCTTTGTAGCAAAAAATTATGCTATATCTGCTAAAATTGCAGATGTGCAACCAATGGTGATTTCCGCTAATGTTTTTGTTTTTTATTTCAGAGTTCTGAAATGCTAAAGTTTTTAATATTTTGACTACGAAGTAAATCGAAAGTATTCAAATGAAGTCCGAATATCTAAGAATGTTTTGTATACAAGTACAAGCCTGTATCATCATGATGTAATTTGTTATAAGATAAGAGTAATAATTACGTATGTCCCAACAATTTTATTCTGCAACATGCTATTAAAAGAAGAGTCATAAACTCTTCTTTTATCCAATTTTCAATTTAGTTTTGATTAAAAGAGTAAAAACCGTTTTTATTCAACAATCGTTTTCAATCGAATGTTTTTTCTTTTTTTCTAATTTTCTATATTTTACAAAACAATATTTCAAAATGTTCCTTTGATTTAAAGTTATTAAATATTATAGTACAATAATATACATAAGTAGATTTTAATACAGTGGTTCCCAACACTATGGTAAAGTGTACATTACATTCGACACGTGTGAATACTCGTGTATCATTCTTACTTGTTTTATGTGTAATTTTGAAGAATTTTCTCATTGCTTAGAGCATTCAGTTAGATTTAACTATATGTGTTTGTTGCTATTTTATCAGTAATATTAAGTCATGCCAATTACTTGGCATGTTCAAGATATGGCAGAGTTCCATATCACTAACAAACAAAAAAAAAGAAAAATTTTAGGAAAAATTACAGTGACAAAAAACTAAAAGTTATTTTATTTATTTATTTCCATTTCCTGTACAAAAAGATTTCTTTTATATTTAACAAAACAGAAATACGTTGAAGGTGCATAATTAGTTTTAGGCACTACTGGAGAAAATATCTTTGTTATATACATATAGTAAAACTAAACAAGTTAAAAAATATAATATAATAAAATAAATTAAGTAAAATTATTATTTTTGTGTTGCTATTAAGTTGCTGAGTAGCTAATAGAAGGGGTTACAAAAACGCAGTGCTTTTATAAAAAAAAAAAACTGCCACTCTGAAACCAGACAACTATGATGCGTAATAATTATTTTTCTCCCTCTAAGTGATCTGGTAAATTTAATTTTATTGTTTAGCTACAACGTAGTTTGCAGATAAATGATCTTATGAAGAAATATTAGTACACGAATCTTAAGTAGACTATCGAGGGATACGCCGTACAGTTGTGAAGAATAATTAGAAATACTTTCGTAGGTCCTCAAAATATGATTGTATAAAACATTTAGTTTACGTATTAATTCAGGTCCAAAAATGAACCTTTTCAAAAAATATTTGCAGCGAATATTATTTGAAAAGTTTCATTTTTGCACCTGAATTAATACATTTCAATTGGCTGTTAAAGCAAATAAATAATTAAGTTCACATTTAGTTTACGTTTACTAACAAAATCACAACCTGAAAAGATTTCGCAGCCATATAACAGGCAAGGTATCAAAAAGGTTTTTGTCAAAACTTATTACTACAAATTTTTTTGTTTCTACACTGCAAGTATTTTGTAACTGAATTTAATACATTTATATTATTTAGTAACTGAATTTATTTATTCCTACACTACAAGTGTTTTGTAACTGATTGCCACATTTCAAACACTCTTCCAGCTTTGTGATCACCGTTATATGGGGTCAAAGCACTGTTAGTGGTTTCCTGAATATGAAATTCGAAAAAAGACTCAGTTTTTACACTCTATCGCGTAAAATGTTACTGAATAAGAGTAACAGTGACTAGTTTTTAATTTAATTTCTTTTAAGCATTTGCTGCATTATCTCTTTCGCTTTCCGATAGTTTTCTTGTCACGTTTATAGGTATTAATATCGTGTACACTCCTTCAGTAGAGATTAGTAAAACCATTGATGGTTTTTCACAAAAATATGCCAAAATCTTAATTAAACCATTTGACAAATAGATAACATTTCCATTTACAAATTATTGTAGCGTGTGCCATTTATTGCAACATGCTTTTCATTTCCTGGTGCTTGTGTGCGGCTTTCAATACTAGTTCTGCCTTTCATCCATTAATTTTTCACTGTCATTCTAAATTATAGCAATAGTATCTTATAGGAATTTGTTAAAAAAATTTGTTTTCGAAAACCATTTTCTGTTGTTTTTGTTTTTTTGTTTTTTTTTTTTTTTTTTTTGGCAAATTGTCAATGAAATGCATTGCATGGAATTAGACCCTTAAAACACAAGTGCAGGTTTTTAAAATCAATTGTCTTTTATCGGGTCAGTTATAGTTGGCAAACATTTCCTGTCCTAGTGTTTTTGTAATTAAATGAAACGTAATAGATTTATTTTTATTAACGGAAACTCAGTAAACGTTTGCACATACTTGCAATACACATTTGTAGGTAAATTGTATTAAATCGTACGTAGAGACGTGAAATTGTCTGTATTTACAATCTATTGAATGCTCGTTTCAAAACAACCTCTCTTACACACATCGACACTCATTTGTATGAGTCGTTGAACTCTTGCCAATTAAACAACTGAAAAATGATTATACATGTGTGTGAGTGTGTTTTTACTAAATAAATTCCTCTTTTTTGTATTAACAGGTTATCTGGGTGTGCATATTGTGTCGTAAAAAGCAAGAATTATTATCAAAGACTGGACAATGGATGAATAAAGGAGCAGCACAGCAAGATGGTTTCATAAGACGCAATGAGCCGGACGGCAGTAGTGTGAGTAGTTAATTTTTTTTTCTTATATTGAAAATATCTTACATCTTTTTTATAACCCCAGAAGTTCTTCAGAAAAAGAAAAACCTAAGCTGGTAAATAAGTTTGATATCAAATTAAAAGGATACAAACAAAATGATATATTAAAATATATATTCTATAATCAGTTAGATTAAATTTGCGCTTGACTTCATATTTCGACATTAAAACGAGCTTAACACAAATTAATTGTACAGGGTGACCCAAAAAATATGGATTAAGTTAATAGGAGGGGTCTGGTAGCTAATACTTCCAAGTAGGCACTTAAATAAGTGTAGGCTTGTTGTGCGCTCCGTGATCTTAAACATAACAGTTATGCTAGGAACACAACTGGGACGAGCGACGAATTTCGCCCAACACGATGAATACGCCGGTTAAAATTAGCTGTGTAAATTTGTCGTATGAAGCACAATAACGACGAAAAACAAAACCATCTAATATAATTGATGAAGTTGTTTATTCTTTGTTCAAAGATAAAAAAATTAAATGAATCAAAGAATTTCAAATTTTGTAAAAATAATTAAAATAACGAACATCAAGTTCATTATGGTAAAAGCCTTGTGCTTGTATGCTAAAAAATTTAATAACAGCATATTAAAAATTTTGTATGGAAATTTCCATACAAAATTTTTAACATGCTGTTATTAAATTTTTTTAGCATACAAGCATTGAAGTTTAACATTTTCAATTATAATTTCACTTGTATCCATTTTCTCAGTTTTTAACCTTATCTTGTTATAGTTGAACAGCTGATGGGGTGACTATATTAAAAAAAAAAATGGTTGCTAAAAAATTTAGCATTACCAAAAACAAAAAATTAAACACTACAAACATGTTTTATAATCTAATATATTGACTTTATATTTTAAATACAAAAAGTCAAAGCTTAGCACTTAAAATAAAAACTATTAAAGTAAAAATTAACTGTTTTTACTAAAACACTTGAAAACTAAAACCCAAATGGCCGCTTGGTACTGATTTGTTCGTCTTTCGCCGGCGTAAGAAATAGAAATAAATCCATTTCAAGGTCGCCGCGTACAACGAATTTCGACCGACGCTGTGACTGTAAGCATTTTCATACACACCATTGGATTTTATTTTTGACGGCGAATATTCGCGGCGAAAAATTTGTCGTTCATCCCAGTTGTGTTCCTAGCAATTGTTTAATTCATATGCCTTAAGGAATTCGGTATCATACACAAATTTTCTTACTTTCCTCCAAAACACAAATAATATACATATATTTCCTGAGGCACTTTCATAGTATGAAAATTTTGTTGCTAAAAAATTTTGCAAAATGTTGACCAGAGCTCTGTCTCTACAATCATCATCACCCACAATGAGACTCACTGTTGAATTTTTAGCTAATTTTTAAATGAGAATTTAACTTAACTTAAGCTTTAACGCATATACATATTTTAACAATTTGAAAATAATATTAATCCACCTAATATCTTTACAGGATATTTCCCAACAAGCCATAGTAGACCCACACGACACACTGGATAAGCGACCAAAACTCGAACGAACGCGCAGTGCGGCTGAAAAAGAAAATTTGCCACTGCAGCGTTCAGGTAGCGTATTAAAAAGACAATATTCGCAACAGGAACAAACAACGAACCAACGAATGATGGGCAACGATGGCACCATGGATATGATAAGTCCAGGTCAGCGACAACGTATGCAACCCATGACACCACAACAGATGCAACAGCAGCAAATACAATATAGAGGACAAGGTATTAGTGGGAGTGGTGCTGGTGGTGGTGGAACAACTGTGAACTTTCACAGCGATGAAGATCCCAGGTTATATCAGGTAAAAGCCTTTCTTAAATTATTAAAACAATGTTTCAAATGTAGGTTGAAGAATAGTTTAAACTAATTTAAGAATACTCTGCCAAATTTTTCAGAACTTTTATAAGAATTTCAAAAGAAAGTGAGGAGTATATTTAGTTAAAACTGAAATACATTGCTTTGTGCAGTAAGCACACTTTTCTTGAACAGGAATGTCTTGCGCTGTCTGGGTATTAGGGTAGGTCGATTTAGCGATCTATATAGTGGTATGGATTTTTCCGATGGTTTCGCTACAATATAACAAAAACATTTTTTGAAATTTAAACTTTTTGTTTTTTTTTTCACGAAAATCCCACAGTCGAGATACGATGCGGTGTCGGTGTATTTGAAGAAATGTTATAGAGATATTATAAATGAGTCCCAGGGTGCTTGGCACTCATTAGTATTAAAGGTCCTTATCATACTTTCTTTGATCCTAATTTTATCTCCATCACACTAATCAGTTTCAGGACACCAGTCAGTACAGGAGCCAAATGCACGACCAATGCAAAATTATTTTTGCGAACACAGCGAACACCGCCATACGAGAGTATTTTAGCATCTTGAATAAATTTTTGCAAAATTTGGTGTGGTTTTTGGCTGTTTTTATCTCTGTGTTGGTCTTTGCAACTGCTTTAAAATTTTTGTGTTATTTTTTGCATTTTTAAGTACTTTTTTTGGGCTTCGGTTATTTTGCAACTTGCTGCAATCTCTCAATTTCCAAGAATCTTAAATTTTTAGTCGATCTTTATAGCACACAACAAATAAATTTTGTCTAATTATAATATAATTAAAACATCTAAATTGTTTTTTATTTGCTTTCATTGATGTTTAGGGTGAAATTGATGGCTTAATGAAACAGCATCCGCACTTGACCCATCCCAGTCAAAGACAACAACAACAGTATCAATATCAACAACAGCAACAGCATCACTCACAATATACCAGCAGCCAGCAGCAACATGGCATTCGTTCTCAACAACATATGCCAGCCAATGCTACAACCCCATCTATTTCCACATACAATACAACACAACACCAACAACAAAGACTTCCAGCGTCCCAACACCAACACCAGCAACAGTCACACCACCTGCAACACCAGCAGCAGCAGCAGCATGGTTACGGCACTTCACAAATATCATCTTCAGCAGCCGCTTTAAACACTCAATTGCCAACAGCTCCAATATCAGGTCCCATGTCAGCATCCGTCTCCTCCTCAGCCTCTCAGGTCTATCAAAAACCTCCACCCATACAACGTAATCTCACCATCAGTGGCGGTCACGCCATGGATCCTACCAGCTACAACTCACGTCGCCACCTTACGGCCAATCAACAATATCCCATACAGCAACAAAGAAGTTTTGGTGCCTACGAGGATGACTTGCCCACGAAGCAAATGCTTACACAGCATCAATTGTCATCTGCCTCCAGTGCAAACCAGCAAGCGCAACCACATCAGCAATACGAGTATGAAGGTAAGTCTTATCGTTGCACCAAGCTTGTCTGTGCATCATTTTGTCTAAACCTACTCTGTGCTACTACTCACACACTGACTGCTATCTATCTCTCTCTCTAAATATACCTCTTGTAGTAATTGTGTATGCGTACTCTCTTCAACAATAAAACTAAAACATTTATTTCTCTTGTTTACAACACCATTTCTTTCGTTTCAAAAAAAAAAATACTATTCTTTAGTTTTTTTTACCCACCTTCTAACACTCAAAAGAATTATTTTTTCTTCACATTTTTTTTTTGTTTAATATTTTGTTGGGAATTTTATATAGAAAGAAAATATTTTTGAGAGTTTTCACTTTCTAAATGCATATTATAAAAAATATTACTTTCTTAGGATAATTTAAGATTTTGTAGGATTTTAATTTTATAATGTAGTTATTATGTATGTATTAAAATTTTAATAATAAGGCTAAGATTATATATAACGGCCATTTGCACAAAGAAGGATTAAAGTTTAACCTTTATTCTAACGACAACTTTTCTATGGCAATCTGGCCGTTAAAGTCCACGTTAATTTTTAATCATTCATTGTGAAAAGAGCCGTAAATCATATTAATTAGATATTTAAATATGTATTAAAAAATTTTAGTAGATATGTATTTTTAATGGATTTTATGAAAATTTAGTATGAAAAATATAAATTAAGCTATTTTTTTCTTGAATATAAAATTTCAATAAATATGTTAATTTTAAAACTCTGTATTTTAACAGAGACATAATTTGTGCCAATTTCTAATAATTTAAGCTAATAACTCCTCCCAATTCATTTAAGTATTAATATGTTTTTCTACATATTTTATTATACAGACGTTAGAAAGAAGAACAATTGTCCTGTTTTATGTACCAATACTTTATTCAAAGAATGTTACCAATTTTATAATCTTGGCAAATAGTTTTTACTACATGAGCTAAAAAATTGTATGCTTGGCAAATTTTTTTTTTTACGAAATCCATAAAAGAATTGTTTTCAATCAGTAAAATGTTTTAACGAGATTTTTTGTCAAAATATTTCTATACTGATTGGATACTCTTTGTTTATTCACTGGAATTCCAGGATGGATTGACAAATTTTGACCAAACAGTTTCTGCCCGTAACCGCTTCTGTTACGTTCACAATTAGTGACACAGTAATAAAAATGTAATATATTTGAGGCGCCAAATAGGAAGGGACCTAAGGGTAAAAATCGGTTTTGTTCAGGAGAGCCATTTTAAAGATTTAAATACGTGTATCTTTGGTGTACCATCACTTTCATAAAACGTTCATATCTCTGGGGTGGGAACACGTTTGGGGCATGGAATCGGTCTCATTCGATGCTCCACATCAAAAAAAAAAGAAGTGAAAATTTTTTTTTTTTTACCCTTAGGTCCCTTTCTCTATTGCGCTCTGACATATGTGTTTTCATGGCCTCAGCCCATTTTAAGCACTGACGTGACAGACTTGCACTAGTAAGCCCTGACTGTTGCTACTGAAACACACTTGCAGCAGGTGCAACCTACAGTATTGCTCGGTTCCGTTGTGCCGATGGACTAGTTTTGAGTTTAAGCCGCACAGGTCGCCAACATCGTACTGGGCGCTGATTGATCACCATCGGTCCATCTTCAGGATTAACTTCAGTGGGTAGACGCATTTCCTCAGGGGAAGGCATATAAATATTTGTCCTTGTATTCGTCACCATAGCAATGCCAAAGACATTTTCCGATTCAGCACACGATGTTCGCCGGAGCGACACGTACCAGAGACACAGCGAACTTTTTATGGTTTACTGTTTTCTTTCAGGCATGTTAAATTAGAGGTAAGGAGATGCCAGCATGCTTGGCAACTTACCACTAGTGCCTAACTGGAGTCCCGTGGGGACATCATACCCATTATCCGTCTCTCGGTCGTATGTTCTAATAATCTTTCAAAACCAACTGACTTACATTCTATAGCAAACCAATACCAAAAAGCTAAAACTGATGTCAGAGAATAATGAGCATACCAGAAGTTTCTCTTTGCAAACAAGAGAGAAACATAAGAGGAATCAATCGGATTTTATTTAAATTACTATCTTTTCAAAGAAAAGCAATTATTTAGTATTTTTCTGTTCTGAAAATGTTTGGTTTTTTCCAATCTTTGGGCACAACTGACTTAAGGGGTTTTGTTATTCATAATGTTTCTGGCTTCTTTTGCCAATTTATTGTCATAGTTCTTCATTTTATTAATTTTTGTGTTGCCTGAAGATTTTGCTCAACTCAAGCAGTTGTTTTTGGTTTATTGCTTTTTTATAATTAGCCGTTGTTCTTTTGGTGTGACTTGAAAACTCATTTTCCCGTCTATGACGTTATCGTTAGTTTGCCAGAGGCTTAAACTGGGAACATTATACCATTCGCTTTTTATCGGTAAGCACTCTACTATAAAATTATTTTGTAAAAAAAAACCTGATAGCAATGACACGTAAGCACTGCGGGACTGAAAACTGTGGTGACCAAAGAGAAATACATATTGTTTCGCCTCTGTGAGAAGTCCTATGTTTTTTTTTTTTTTTTTTTTTTTTGTTTTTTTTTTTGGTAAACTGTATTCAAAGTACAAATTTTATGCTGCATTGTTACTGCCAATATGAATGTTGTTGTCTCTGACCTAAAAACCAAATTTGGCAAACAAGACAACAAGTCAAGAAAGGAAACATATGGAAAAGATAAAAAATATAACAATAGCCAAAAACTTAATATCGAAAAAGTTACAAGTGTGATAACTAAGATAAGCAGAAGTGAAAGAAATGTAAATAGGTTTCAAAAGTTGAAGATACCTTACAAATTAAAATACTGCGATACTTGTTACCCACGATTTTATCTAGATAATTGAAAAATGGTTAAGAAAAGTGTATTACTTGTAACGTTGTTTTTACCGACCTTCTAACTTGTTACTAATCTCTGGTAATTTTTCAGGCTGTAGGAGTAAAACTAGCACTTTTTTTTAAATATAGATAATAACATATGTTAAATGAGTTTTTATTATTTTATAAAAACTATATAATAGCTCTTTCCAAAACAAGTTTTATTATTCTATAAGAAAGGAAGGCCCCGAGTCAGAAAAATAACATGAGTTAAGTGAAGAAATTTATAAATTTAAGTCTTCAAATAATCCATGCAGGTATAAATTTTAATTCGTCAATGCCAAAGAAAATAGATTAAATTAAACTGAAACTATCAGAATCTATAGATTGGAAATTTCCTCTCCTTCTCTGAATTCTTATTATTTCCTTGGGACTAAAACCTTACAATAAAATAATTTCTTTAAAACAATTAAAAAAAGAAAAGAGAAAAGTGAAATGTCAAAGTGCATATTGTAGACATTATTTGACATTAATTTTGATTCTTTTCATACAACCTTTTACATATTAAAATTAAATTTTGCCGTTCTAAAGCTGAGTGGCTTAGCTCAATCGGCAAAGTCAAAATCACTCAAAATTTGTGTGCAAAAATAATTTGATATACAACTATTATTAGATCAGGTAGGACTAATACTCGTCATTGTTGTTTATTGGTTTATTAGATACATATGAGCCAGAATACGAATTAGCGTTAATAAAGGTGTTTCTAGTTTCATTCGTTCTAAGTCCTGTAATGGCTGTGGAGATGTATTGGCTGAACGACAGTAGGGAAATTGGTAATGCCAGTCCCTTCATGGTGTGAGAAGCAGACGAAACATGTCGTAATACAGAGTAAGAAAAGCTGCAGATAAGACACAAATCAAATATATTGTTACATTTTTACCCTTTACTAAAAACGGTTTTTTAAAATTAAAAATTAAAAATTTCAGTTTCTTCAATTGCAAACGGAAATAAAACACACTCAATTCCGTTCAATCTTTATTAATTATTGAACACTTTTAAGGCACTTTGTTAAACCACTTTTGAAATTGTCACACCAATACTGTAAATTTCATGTTGGCGGTAACACAGTTAAAACACGACTTACCCCACAGCAAAATGCGTGCCACTATTTATTGCTTAAATTCTAGAACGTTCAAAGTCGAGAGCGATCTTCAACACTAATGACTCGTACGTTATCAATAGACAAATTAGTTTCGAAACTTCTACGACAACAATCTTATCTTCATATGAAAGCTTAAGATGTGAGATCCTTTTCGACTAATCGATAATCGGCCTTTACTTAAATTTCATAGTGTTGTTTTTCTACTCATTCACATATATCGCTTATAGCAGTACTACTCAATCACTTGTATTGGATTAACTTATTGATGCACCACTATCTAAAATTTGAAACAATATTTCGATAAGATTGATATAAAAAATGCCTAATGATGTGTGTTTTTTTTCTGGTAATTTTAACTGCCTGGCTAACGATGACGTTTCGTTAACGTTCGACAAAGTTTTGATTATCAGAAAACTGACCAAAACAAAATAATGGAATTAAACTGCAACATCTTGAAATTGTTTATCGCTAGTATAAGCTTGTTTTTACGGGAATGCCATGTAGAACGACATTGTGCAATAAAAATATAATAAAATTGTCTCCGTATTTTAGGAAAAGAGAACAAAATCTGTTGTATGTATTTTACACGATTACATGGTATTATTTTAACTGAGGGGAGATGAGGTAATCAGAGCCAAAAAAATATCTTAAATTTGATTTTAGTTCACTAAAAATTAACAATTTGATGTTCCCTATTTCTTATGTAATTTCTCAGCTTTGAAAATGTTAACGCTATCGCTCTGACTTCCTACAGGATGTCTGCTGCAGAGCAGTCAAATGTATGACTAATATCCAGTAAATTTTTCTACCAAATTTTTTTTTTTTTTTTTTTTTGTGCTCTAACCTTGTACCATGATTTCTCTGGGGAGATCTAATGATAAACTAAAATTAAATTGAAAATTTCAGGCTTTGGAAAAATTGTTTAAAATGTTTATCTATATAAATCGACATCACCTAATGCGCATAATTATGTATATGCCTATAAATATGTATGTCATTTTGGCTTGATACGTTTGTTAACTTGTGTAAATGTAAACAATTTCTAGGGAATAGTTTTTACAATAGAAAATTTATCTTATCATTTCGTAATCATTATTTTATTGTTTAGCCACAAGTAAATTGTAGATGGTATTTCTAAAAAAACTTGTTTTTTGCAAAAACAGTCATTTTTTGCTTTTGGTTTGGTGTTGGTATTCACCCATCATTTGCATGCTGTTGGTAGCACAGGTTTCGCGGGCTTTACTTCTATTTCATGTGCTCTGCACGAAAATTTATGGTTTCAATTAAATAGCTTCAGAACATATTTCAAAACACATGCACAAAGGAAAAAGTAGTGCCTATACTTTAGACTGGACTGGCGTTGGAACATGGTGAAACTAAGAAACACAAACTAATTTTTAAGTGTTACAAAATTTTTTTATTGTTACGAAAACTCTACCCTCTTGGAGTTTAGCTGGCAACAATTTCTGTATAACTTCTGTGGAATTTTTTATGGTATATTAGCGCCATTGCAAGCAGTCGCCTTCTGCTTTCTTTTTATTTTTTTGTATACTACTTTACTTAATATGAACACTTTGCCTTAAAATATGCTTTTGTATTTTGAAATTACAACTACCATTGCAACACAAAAGTGTAGATGCACATAAACATATGTATATTTATGATGCTTTTCTCGTTTTGTCATGATTTCATTTTAAAAATGTAACAAGCAAAAAAAAAATACATAAACTTTAGTTATTTTGGCGTTGTTGTAATAACATTAAGGATTCCTTTTGAACGTTTCTACTTGCAACAATTTGTTAAAACAAACGTCTTGCACAAGTGCTGGGTTTTTTTTGTAATAAAAATTTTGTAGTTGTTCTAAATTTTGTTGAAAGTGCTGAAAAGGGGTTTTTGTAGAGCATGAAAGCAATAAAAGAAAGAACTACGCATATGTGTGAGCTATTTATGTGCCACTGTTGACAGATTCTTAGCTATTTAATGAGAAAATTATAAAACATTTGTAGTTTTGTGTATTTTATTTCTACATCAATGTAAACATACACATTTATTTGCAGAATAATGTTACGTATTGATTTAAAGTGTAATTGTTTAATGAATCTCTGTGAAAGTTTTTCCCAAAACGAGTGTGTTGGTATACATTTGATAAAAACTTAGTTGTTTGTTTCAAACTCATAAATCAGATTAAAAATTAAATAATTACAAGTTTTGTTGGCAAAAAAGTTTCTTAATTTTTTTTTAATTAAAAACATTTAATTCATTATTGCTGAAGTTTAAGATGACACAATTTTGTGGCGATTGGAGTGTAACCCTTTAAATGAAAATTAGTATGTACATTTTTTCTGTTTTACTTATTAAAGCGCAAAAAAGCATACATTTTCTAAGCTACCTTTAAGTTTTCGAACAACGTCAAAGTAAAAGAAAAAGATATTTACAATTCAAACCCCATACATTAGTTCATGGCATTTGTCCAGATGCTTGCGTAGAAGCGAAAGGTTAAACAAATTTTTGCGTGCGATTTGTATAAAAAAAAGATTTCTTTGGGACTTTTTTCTCTCACACTAAGGCTTTAGAAAAGTCATTTATTCAACATTGACAAATTTTTGCCCATATATTATTATTATTTATTATTATTTATTTATTAATAGATATTTATCTATATACATATGGCTTAACATAATGTTGTGAGCCAGATTGGCACTTGTAATATAATGATTATTAAAGTATAAAATTTGAGTTTAATTGATTTAAATCATAATTCGTGCATTTCGGTTAATACTAGTTAATTAGCTATATACTGAATTCATTTAAAATCAATTTACGATATTTTAAGGAAGTCTCTACATATAGGACTAAAGCTTCAAAGTTACATCCATTTAAAATGCTGAGTACTTCATCAATATTAAGTTTTGGTTTCCCAAATGCTGCTATAGTTTGTTCTTTATAAACTGGGCAACTACCTAGAAAGTGATATGAGTCTTCAGATTCTGATAGATTACAGAACGTGCAGTTTATTCCTGTATTATTGCTATATGATCTCGCTCTTAAGTCAAGAAGTCCACCTCTTGTCTTTATTATTAAACTAGTTTTATAGGCTGAGTAGTTCTTTGCTAGGAGAGGCATCACATTGTAGTCCAATTGGCAGTATAGATCGTGGTGTAAAGAGTTAGTTGGAATACCGTATGTAAAGGCTGAGGTCATACCAATCGTTTGCCCAGCTAATGTTTTGATCCAAAATCGCTTCAGAAAGAATACGCGGTAATCTATGTTGGGGCATACTTAGGGCTTTGGTTATATAACGGAAGTGTAGTTCCAAAGTTGAGACGTATATGGACGGCAGGCCTGATTCTAGGTATATCATGTAATTTGGAGTTGTTGACGGTAGGTAGAGCAACTTTTTAATAAAAAACCGAAATAGCTTTTCCACGTCTTCAAACTTTATGTATCCCCAAATTTCAGCAGCGTAAAACATAATAGAACGTGCGGCAGAGTGGAATATTTTCAATTTATTTGATTTTGAAATATGTGGGTGATTAATATACTTTTGCCCATATATAAAATTGTAATTAATTAATTAATTACTAAGAAACGGATTTTTAGAATAGTTTTAAATATTTCTGTTGCCTTAGATTCCTAGACAGCTTGGCTATTATTCTAATTGCACTTGTAGCTACTTTTTAGTGATTTGTTTTGTTAATTTTTTTTTTTTTTTTTGCATAAAAACCCGATTAACTAGGTTCTACTAATAATTTATATGGTGAAACTGATTTTTGCAAATTGCTACTCTTCGAATTATTCGATAAGCGATTTTTCAAATTAGTCGAAGAGTTCATCTGCCTAATGTGAACCTATAATAACACCGTGGAATAAATTCAAGTTTGCAAAAGTTAGCTCGATTCTGAGAAGGAGGGTTGAAAATAGAGGCTAAATTAGAAGACCCTTATCGCGGCGTTTGTTTATGTTAGTTCAAATTTTTGTTTTTTAATGGACCTTTGAACTTTACAGTCAAATGCCGATTTTCAGCATATTGTTTAAATAGTTTTTTGGCTATAACTTGTCGCCCAATCGATATTTTTGAAATCTGTAAAAGCCAAATTGTTCTTAGAGATCAATCACAATAGCTGCCAATAATGGCTATAACATGTAGACCAATCGATATTTTGTAAATCTCTAAAAGGCAAGTTATTTTTAGACACTACCAATAATAGTTACCAGTAATTTGGCTTTTACACATTTAAAAAATATCAATTAATCGACAAGAAAGACATTTACCTAGGTGGCTGCTGCTTCGAACCCGCCACGCTTCTCGTCAGCATACGTCCTTGAAGTCAGACACTCATGTTTCTTAAACGACACTCAAGCCACTCAGCCGTCCAAGGTATTGTATATTTTCTGTCTAAGTTTTTTGTTTTTTTAATTATAACAAATGGGTGTGTCATTAGTACCTTTTTTATTTATATGTAACCAACCACAAGGTAATTAAGTTGTATTACACTTCACCATATACATATCTCTTATATTGTTACTTATAATTTTTAATTTCCTAGCTGTTTCAAATGGCCTTCTGTGCCCAACAATTGTTAAATTAATTAATTTTTATTATTCGAAATTTTTACTTTAATTATTAATATTTTGTAATACGTTTATCAGGCTCATAATTATATAATTATAATAAAAATGTTTGATTTGTGTAAATAAAACAAGACAAAGAAAGCACAACAAGCTTAGCTAGGATGGATGAATGGCATTATTGTCGCCTTAGAACGTAGATGCCCAAGGTAGTAGTATTGGTGAGAGTGGCGAAATAACACTGGAAGAAAACAATTTGCTGATCATTTTATTCATGTCTTTGTAAACATCTTAAAATTTTTTTTTTTTTTATTATATTTCTTAGTTTTTTTTGAATGTCTTATGACAAATAAGACATTGCATGCTAACAAAAGCATTTTGTAACATAAAATACTTTTCGGCTGACATCATTAATATATCGCAATAATTTGAATTTATGTGTTCACTTACAGCAGTCTCGGTGACGATTAAAATGTAAAATAAGACATAGAATTTCTGCAAGTGCAGTTTGTCTCTCCCACTCAACATAGTGATTTTCTATTGGTTGATTGACGATCAAAAAAAGAGCGTAATAATACGTGTGAGTTTAATTTGCTGATATCAGCCACTACTGGGCATCTCTGCCTTAGAAACATGAGCTTCTGACTGCAATAACGGGTGGTGACGAAAAGAGTGGTGGCTTCCAAACAGTAGTTGCAAAGTTCATTGATGTTTTCTTTGTCTGGTTTTTTCAAGAAAATATTTCAGAATGATAAACGTATTACAAAATAATAATCTAAAACTTCTTTTGTATAAGTTAAAGTACATGTTAACCTGACAGTTTAGTATACTTTACTGCATGGGAATGAGCACTCAAACCACAAAGCTTTCGTTAAGACACGATCCAGCCAAATGAAACACTGTTTTGTAACACATTTATATACTAATTGCCTGTTACTGAATACAACTTGGTTACCTTTGTGTATCGAGAAATTTAAGGCCGGCACATATGCAATGATATATATAAATCAAAAAGTAATATCGGGTGTGTTTGATATAATTTAAAAAAAAATAACTTTAAAGGAAATAAACAACAACTTGGGTGGCTGAGTGGCTTTCGTTTCGCTTTAGGAACATAAATCCCTGAGTTCAAAAGCATGAGTTGACGAAAAGTGTAACAGCTTCGAAACAGCTTGTTGTCCATCTAGGCAATGGCTATTGATGCTTTCTTTGCCTTGTTCAATTAATATAAATCACAGAGATAATATAAAATGAACTTGAGACTGTTAAATGGAACACCAAACATTATTAAAAAGAAAAGCTTAAATAATAAAAATTAATTAAGGTAAACGACATTATTCACGTTTTTGACATATTTTTTTGCTTTTTTTATCTCCATCCTGTCGAAAATACTTTTGAAAATTTGCGATAATATATAAAGGTTAGCGCAAGTAAGGAAAATTTCACGATTAAATTAGTTTACTTATTCTTATGTTATTACCAATTTTTATCTAACATGAAGCAAATGAACACTAAGTTTATATTTGGAAATATCATAACATGGGACTCAATAATTTTTCAAGTAGGATTGTTGTTTGCTATTAGAGCTAATTTCTATTGTAGGACTTAAGATATTAATTAAGAACTAAAGAAGTATAGTTTTTTCTTTGATTACCCAAGTAATGCAGGCAATTTGTTGAGACGTATTTGTACGTTTTTTTTAAATTTCATAAGTTTTTTTAAGTTACAGCTAGAAAAATATTTAAGCTTACTGTTATAAATTTACTGAATTAAATTTATATTCGATTGTTGAAAATATAAAAAAAAAGCTCTTAACAAATACTTTGTTGATAAATTTTCGCGAAAACATCAGGAATTGCTTTGAATAAAAATATTTCATTTTTAGAGAGCCAAAGTATAACATTCAGTATTAAAAAATTGTTGATAAATTTCATAATATTTCATTTTTAGAGAGCCAAAGTATAACATTTAGTATTAAAAAATTAAGTTTAGTGAAAGCATTTTAAAGAATCAAAAAACTTTTGAGCATCAGTTTAAAAAAGTGAAAGCTTTTTCCGTTTACTTGCAAAACAACCCCTAGATTAATAAAACATGTCATTGCAATCCAATTCACAATTATAAACGTGAAACACTGTAAAGATGTGTAGCATAAACAAAAATCATTCACAATAACAAAATAAAACCACCTGGTAAAAGAAAAGTAAAAACAAGTTTTGGCGCATGCTGCGTTTACATCAATGTTTCCCACGCACAAAAACAAAAACAAATTATTGTACCACATCTGAATATACTATCGAAATTATTTGGTTCGCTTGTAAAAAAGTTTTAAAGCGCATACTATTGGCTTTTGTAATGGCTCTCAGAGAACTGAGAGACTTTGCTGCTCTGCACAGATTCTTTTTCCAGTTTAGGTTTGACAACTACACATGGTTTAACACTCGTCTACATTAACGTACATAATGAGTATGTAAGTACATAGATATGCATTGTTATATTCTTGGCTCTTTGTGTGTAGGTGTGTGTAAGTGTAAGGTTGTAAATATACCACTACAATTATTATGTATATGCATGCCTAAATATTGTGTAGATGTATTCAAAATACTACCCTACATTAAGGAACACAAAATTGTGCCAAAACATAAACAACAACAACAACAACAACAACAATAACAAACGAAAATGAAAATGCAAGTGAAAAAGCAACGTTTTTAAAATAAGTAAAGCATTACAAAAGCAATTTTTCATTGTCATTGGAAGGTGTTCGTTCTCTTTCTGTGTTAATGGTGTTTTTATTTATTTTTTTCCATGCGTTTATGTATATACGAGGAATATACACATGTATATTTATATGGTAAAAAAAAGGGAGAAGAAATATTGTACAAATATTCATATTTACTTTGCTATGTAAATTAAAAAACTACAAGTACACTGAAAAAAATTCAATCCATTTGTATTTATATCAATCATAAGCGGTGTCAAAAGTACGGCAAGCATGGTTTTCCTCATATCAAGTACATTAAGCTTGTTTTAAGTACGGATTTTTCATGTGCTAAATACCTGATTTTTGTCATATTAAGTCCCAGTTTTGGATTGTGTTTAGCCATATCCAATCCTAGTTTCGTATTGAATATAACTAAAATTCGTGCTTAAATACAAGAGCCGTTCTTGCTTTAAGAACATTGTAACTTACCATAATTTTGACACCGTTTGGTCTTGATTTAAACACGGAAGGATTGAATAGGTTTTGTTGTGATGATTGGTTATGCATTCGATACGATGTTTCTGATAACTATTCAATCCCACATTCATACCTGAAATGTTCCGCACTACTTCTTTAATTTAATACAAAATTTTAATTATTTTGTTGCTTTGTCGATTTGAACTTGGAACTACGAGCCATCATAGCAATCAAAAAATTGAAACAAAATTCAATACTTATAAAAGCATATGCAAGTGCCAGTTACAAATACACGCAAGAAGCTCGTATCCATTTTAAACCTTAACAGGATTGATTCTTTTTAAAAATCCCTATTCTGCTTATTTTCAGTGTGTTATGCGTGCTAAACTTTTCAAGTATGCTTGGTACTAAAATCAAGTAGGAAAAGCTAAAATTTAGAACAATATTTTTCTTCCTGTGCTATGAAATAAAAACAGGTGATCGGATGGATCAAAATTTTACCAAAAAGCTATAAGAGTTATATACATGTCAACAATGATAAATAATAATATTTATTTCACGCCGGTATTAATAAGTCTAAGACTGTTTCTTTTCCTTCTTCCTCATGCTTTATATAGCTAAATTCTGTCTAATTTCTATCCTGCCATGTGACACCAACAACAATATAGATAACTCAAAATCGTCTTTGAAAATTGTTTACGGTTTTGCTATATATTTCGTAATTTTCTAAAGCTAGTTCAAAAAAAAACTGAAGTACGAAGAATACAAATGTTTCAAAAAAAAAAAAAAAAAAAAAATGCCAAGGAAGCAAAGTACTCAGTTCCATTGCTATTTTATTTTTATAAAAATAAACCTAAAAATTGGTATTTAAACTTCCCAATAAAACTGCTTCATTGATGTTCATCCTTGTATGCGCTCATGCACTCATGGCACTAAAATCGAATTTATTTTATCCATCCACAAAGTACATCTTCCTTCACTTACGAAGGTGCCACTGTTTCAGCCGTTGAGTTTTTTTTACAAAAACAACTTTTGTACGTGTTAACTCTCGTATAAAAATGTCTCGCTGAAACAATTGCACCCTGGTAAGCGTGAGTGAATCCACTAATATAAATATGGCATATTATGCGTATGATATTTATGCTTCTATTATAGTTTGAAATATCCTATAATTAGCGAAGGTAAGAGACCTACCAGGTGCAGCCGAAGCAGGCCAGTAAGCGGTAGCACATAATCGCTCACTTACAAACCTGCTTCCAGGTAGACCGATATTTTTGTTGGGTTAGAAGAACATATTTCACTCTTTGTAGAAATAATTCACATACAAATACAAGGGTCCATCAAGTGAGTATGTAAGTCGCAATAACTTTATAAATTTAAAAAATTTTGTAAAATTTTGTAATTAAAGGCATAACTATGAGACTCTTTTATAAAGTCAGCAAGTATTTTGTATAGTCGTTTTTTTTTTTGATATATATAATTGACTCCTTGAAAAGAAAATTATATTAGACTGTGTATGATTACGTGTAATGGTAGTGTTGTAAAAGTTTATGTCCTTAAAAATGATGCAATTACTAAAAAGGCGAAAAAACGCTGCTAAAATTTCTAATACTTACTTTTGACACCTTAATCTGTTAGGAGAGCTAGGCCCAGTGAGAGCTTCTTCCAGCAAGTTTGATTTAGAAAATTTAAAAATTAGTTTCACAATTTCTCACCTTATGATAGAACTTATACCAACTTTGATAAGATTGCACAACAAATCAAACATGTCACATGGATAAAATTATACATACTAGTGGGTACACAATTATGCTAATCAAAAAAAAAAATTTTTTAAGCTAAAATATTAGTGCTACAATATAAGAAAAAAAAGGAAATAAATGTTATAGCTTAACGAAGGACTGCCCTAAAATGTCCAGCGTTGAAATAATATATCCAATAGGGCGATTATTTATTTACCAAAAATATATATAACTCCTAAAGCTAATTATATAGCTGTAATTATTACAATAAAATTACACAACACAATGATTTCTAGCGGAGTAGAGAATTTTATAAAGTTTATTTGCATTCATCTTTTGGATAATTCAATAAGCTGTACTATGGCAGTTAACTCTGCTGGTCCTGTCATGATACCAAGACTGCCAAGTCATCAAAAACCTGACGACAATCTGTCAAAAACTAATACAAGTTGCTCGGGGATACGATATATTAATAGTTTATCTTAAAAAAGTTTGTTCTGAGCAAATCAGTTTTATCTGAAATGATACAGTTTAGCCACAAATGTCCAGTTTTTGAACGTAAAAAATCAGTTTATTGATATATATCGGCAATTCGGGAATCGAACTGAGTTTCAGTAGCAAACATATTACACAATAAATGAAATTTGGCACAAACAAATTTTTTTTTCGTACATATCTTAGATATTTCAATAGCCTGCAAACAGACAGGCAGTCGGAAACTCCTTAGTCGTCAGTACTATCAATCCTGATTCATAATTTATATGTCTAATGCGGCTGGAAGCGAAAATTTTGCAAATTATGAACGGAATCACAAAGTTTTACACACCTTTAAATATTACACTGAAGCTTGTAAATATAAAGAAATTATTGGCTTAAGAATTTTTACGTTAGAGCCAAAATAGAGCGGTGGCGCTCCTGCTGATTTAAAAAAAATATCTCTCATTTTTTAGGTTTTGTAAAAACAACGTCGTTGAAAAAAAATTCTTATAGCAGATTATTTCTTATAACTGGTCAACTTTATCAAAATTTTGTTGCCGGCAAATTTAAAAATGCCTTATTTTACTTGAATAAAAAATTTAATTTCATAAATTTCATTGCCTCATAAACTTCATTCACGTATATGTAACTAAAACTTATTTGGCAATGTGCTCATTTGTTTCACTACAGAGCCTTCAAATTTGTGTTATGCTCTTATTTTCTCTTCCCAACTTAAGAGAGTTCTTACGGCAAATTTGCAAATATGGTTGATGTTGTGGTAGGGGTTTCTTGTTCTTTCGCTAAATTCTCAGCCATTGGAAATTTTAAGCAATATGTTTCCATTGAGAATATTGTATGGCAGCTATAGACTTTTCTCTCATCTTGTCAGTGCGTGCTTATGTATGTACATTTTTAGTTTTGTTTTATTTAAAATCGAAGCTGTTTAAATTAGTTTTCGATGAACTTGCAAAGAGCGTATAAACATTAAACGGTTTATTTACTTTACCAAAGACTTCAAATAGTGAAATGCTATGAAGAAAAAAAATAATAAAAACTTAAGTGTGTTATAAATAAAAATTAATTGTTTTAAGCCAGCATATATGTGCAAAATATCTTGCTTTAAGCAAATGACTTTAAACCAAAAAATTAAAAGAAAATTTACTAGGAAATCTGGTGAAATAAATAATATTTGCTGGTGCTTAAAGAACCTTGATTCACTTAAGATAAAAGCAGAACAAAGTCAAAATACTACGAAACGTAAAAAATAAATTTTTACTACTGTAATATCAAAAGATAATTAACAGAAATTATAGAACAAGAAATAAATTAAAACAATCTGAAATATGCTGGAATAAAAAAATTTTTTAAAAAAATCAATGGCGAAAAACCATGGAACAAAAATTTAAAAAATTCAAGATATTTAAATTTTACAAAAATAGTTTTTGTTAAGAGAAATTAACATTAAAACCCTGCCATTAAAAGAAAACAAAGCAGATCTTAAATGCCAGAATATAAGTTAATATTGCCATGAAAATATATAAATTTATAAATAAATTTGATTTTGTTTTGTTAAAAATCAATAAAAAGTAAAAAAAAATTAGTGGGCATATTATAACAAAAAAAATCCTACATGCTGTGGAAATGTAGTAGTGTTTTTGTGCCAGTGTGAGTGCAAGTGAGTGCTAAAATGAAATGAAATCTATTTTAGGTAAAAGAAGAATAAGTTCGCATGCATATACATGTATAAAATAAACTTACATATATAGCCCAGCATATGCACATGTGTGTATGTAATACAAAGTATGTTTCTTGCTTTCAGAACACATACATGCATGTTTACTCAACAAAAACAATAAAAATAAAAGCAACGAAAGTAAAAGTAGAAAGGGAGCATGAAAGTCATAATAATAAGCAATTAATAAAATAAAAGAAATAACAAGCATAGTTTAAGGCTTAAGAAAATTACAAATGTTGAAAATCCCTTGCAAGTGCCCGTTGGCGTATGAGTGTTGGAAAAAGGAAATATTCCATATACATTAAGTAGTAAAATGACTTCCTCGATATCTTCCTGCTTAATTTAATGCAAAACTTAGTATTATAAACTATAAAAAAATCGCTTCCTGAACTCATTAAGACATCCATCAAAAAAAAAAAACCAAAAAAATAAGTAAGGGATCAGCCCATTTTGAGAGAAAGGTGGCGGTTGGACTTATTTTATTATTTAAAGAAAAAAATCTTTACACAAAATAGGTTCTGTAATTACTTATCACTGATAACTTTTAAGCTGATTTCCGATCTGAGTTAGATAATAATATCCTATTAAAGTTGGAACACTGAAATTAATATTGAATTAAAAAATATTGAACAATAGCTTGACAGAAAGGGAATCTTAATTATTTAATTGAGCAGTTTTACTTCCTTATTGTTAAAAGTAAAGCTTCTTTTATCGCGAAATTCAAAAAAAAAAAAAGAAATGCGGTCGGGGGACCCCCGTTAGGAATGAAGTTCCTCACGTTTATTCTTCATCTTCGAATGTAATACAAGGTGAAATCTGTATGTTTTATTTTGTGTTGTTTATGAAATTTTTAAATTTTATACGCTTCTTAAAATTTTTGGAACGTTTTATTTTTTTACTTTTGACACATGCAGTATTTTAGCGACATCTATCAACTGATAGTGTCCGTTTTCACAACTAATTAATATTTATTGGTACACAATTGTTTGTCGACAGATACACCAATACATATAAACAGCTCACACGCTTTTGTGACGATTTCTACTAATTTCCACTACCAGCAAGCCGCGTTAAGGAACTTCGTTCCAAAAATCTTTATTTAAAAATCTTAACTTTTTTCTATTTGAGGCTCTAATTTTTAAATATTTTTAAACAGACAACTTTAATTATTTGATAGAATATTTTTTACTACTGTAAGGCATTTGTCGAAGGTATTTGTGCAGCTTCCTCCCTTAGAAACTGTGATATCGCCAATTCACTTAGCGTGGTTGTATGCATACCCTTCTACGCCATCACAGGGGCACAACGTCAGATCAAGCTTTGTGGATTTGTTTGCTGATTCGAGATTCAAGCCAATATACAAAATTGTTTTCTTAATATATTTATATTTGTTTATTGTTGTTTGCCTTGTCGCATAGACAAGGCAAGTTGTTTGCCTTTGTCGTGAGTTTACTCAGGCTGCTAGCTTAACATCTATTGAAAATAATAAATTTGTTATAGTATACAGTAGTTCTATGAGACTGAGAAAAACAATATTTAATCCAAATATCTATGGAGAACATCTTGTTAGTGGAGATGGGAAATGCACGACCGACATGAAAAAAAAAAATTTACTAAATATGCATTGCTTTTTAGCAATTGATGGTTTACAGAAAATTATTATAAACCCTAGCCTCGCGCACCTAGCTAGTTCAAAGGTGCCTCTTGTAAAATGAATTAAGTAATTAAAGATATTTTTGATTACCGAAATATTTTGAAAAATATTTTTTTATTAATAGAGAAACGTATAGTTCTATCCTTTGTGCTTCGCATATTTTAACGAGAGTTTATGACTGATCCTTGTTGTTTTTATCCTGTTTAACATGCAAAAATATTTTCGTGAAATTTTTCCCATTATACTAACTATACCAGTGCACTCCTTGGGGTCCTTGGGTTGGAGATCCGTCACATTAAAACAAAGGCAATCGTTTATCTTACAGTGCCCTAACTTGCAACACCGTTGAATCTACCGAAGAAGTCAACTCTAAGACTAAGTTGCATTAACTTTCCTTCACCTACATAGTTTTCGTGACTTATCGCAACTCTATTTTTGTCCAAATGTAGCTTTTGTAAAAAACTCACTGCTATTGTTTTTATTTTACAATAATACAAAAATACAATTATATAAAAATAATACAAAAACTCATTGAATGTTTAGTTGAACACTAATGGTTTTTGTGGCTTAGCTTTTATTTTGTTATCAAATGAATGCTAAATTAATCTTTTAATATTTTATTACGAAAACCAGTAACTTGACTGTGTGAACACTCCTTACAACAAAAGTAATAAGAACGGTATACCATCAAAGTGTAAAATAACTGGTAAATTTTCCAAACAGAGATATTTGCTCTGAAGAGCGGATAGGCGGCTTTAGTTTTACAGGACATACAATAGAGATATCCTGACTATTACATGCAGTAAAGGTTCTGGAAAAGCCTTCAGCACGTGTAGTTTTCTCCAAAAATTCCATATTTCCTTAAGCGAGATAAAAAACACGCTAACTTCACCATTAAATGAAGTAGTGGACACAGATCTAAGTACCGATACAGTGTTGTTGAGAGATCGGCTACCATGGGAATGTTTTTCCAGAACGAGGACACTGATCTCTTCTATAGCCTGCCCTTACAGAGTGTTGGCTACGTATTAGACTTTTCTAATTAGAGCAGGCACACCAAATATTTCTTTTTTCTTTTTAGAGCCGTGCTAAGCAACTAAGTTTACCATACACTGACTTCTATAGAAGCTGTTAAGATAACAACGAGGTGGAGGCACCCATGCTGCGCAACTAAGTTTGTAATAAAGTGAATTCTATAGAAGTTGTTAAGATAACACGGAGGTGGAGGCAGTGTCTCAACATTTTGCTTCCTGTTGAGCGTTTGTAAACTTTCGTCAGTAACATTCTGAAGAAGATTTAAATGACACATTCGGTTTCTTCCTTTTGTTAATGGCTGCATCCGAATCTGTGTCCCAGTTATAACAAATCTTCAATCCATCTTCTTCCTCCTTTTCAACAAACTTCTTGATTTTTGCTTTTTAAATTTTTTTCTCCTGTATCTTGGTTTTAATTATGGATATTTGTTAAGATTATACCTTACCATATGGTAAAACTGCGGGAGCTGAATATCTTTCTATTCATATCACAGCTGCCTGTTTCTCCAACCCAAACTCTTGCATCAAAATACAGCATTCTACAAAAATCAAAATTTCCTGATTCCCAAGGAGCAAAATATATATACAACTGGTGAAAAGTTTTTAATCTGTTGTTATCGGAGCATTTCTGCCAACCTGGTGATATAATAAAACGTAGATATTTATTTGCTTTTCAACTAAATAATAAAATTTTAAAAATTCAGCGCTAGGCCACCATATATTCAAAATTTGTTCATTAAACTATTATTATTTGTGCATATATTTATATTAAATTACTTTTTCAGGGGCTGATGGCCTTTGCAACTAATGCCCCCTTTATGTACATTTGCCGTAGAAATTAATTTCTTGGCTAAATTGAATAATAATAATAATACTTTTTCAGGCTCAAGTTCAACCCTTAGTTTGTCACTTTTTAAATCAATATTAATTAAGTAAAGAAAAGTAAAATTTCTATAGCTAGGTGGACAACCGGCTGGGTCTAGGTAGCAAACATCCTTCATCAGCACCCTATGAACTTTGGACGTGTAAAATTTCACAGTTTTGGCACAGCCGCTTTAATACTCGGCAACCACAGCTCACGCAGTTTTACTTTCTATGTATATACTTAATTAACATAAACCAAAGCAATGATCTTTTTGCAGTCTGTTATGGATGATTTTCTTTTCATACATGTTCTTGTTTGTATCATTGAGATCTAGATGCTGGTTTATTTATGGAACTTAAACAGTTATGCCAAGCCATTTAATTTAATATAAATGTATGTAAAAATATCATAGTTCAATAAAATTCAAATTTCAATAAAATATTATTATTTTATTCCAAGAGAAAAAAATATGAAATATTTAAAATGCATTTTAAAGACATGCGGTTAGTACTAGGAAATTGAAAACATTTGCTTTTTATATCGATTTAAAGAATTAATGCTAGAACTAAGGAGTGTGTGTTTGCGTATGTATTATACAAATAATAGTTCATATTTTGTTTCTTTCACAAATAATGTAAACAAGTTTAATATATATAAATAAAAACTTTTTGAACATATTAACAGCTCGCGTAAAGAAAAGCGATCGCGATAGTTTAGTCGAGTTAATTAACAGTTTACTTTTTACAAAACTCATACGCTCATCGAAAATTAACAAAAACTAAAAACGACAGCTGCCATAAAAAAGTACAGAGGATGCTGAATTTCTGTTCCGAAAGTTGGAAAAAAAATATGTTATATCTAAGACTAACTGAACGTAATACATACATATAAATATATCGCCTGTCGCATGTGAGAAGACTGGCATATTTTTCAAGTCTGAGATTTCTTATATGTCAAGAAAGAAAAAAACTGGCTTTGAAGAAATTGCAAGTTAAAGCCTTTCTGCATCAGACCAATGACATAAAATCAATATTATAACAAAATCTCTCAGCCATATTTACGAAAACATTACAATAAAGATAACAAAAACTACAATTTTTAAAAAAAGTAAATGATAAATGCAAACACTTAAACAAACCAAAAAAACACCATGACTGTCATAAGCAGTAGCAGCAAAAGGCAACAAAAACAATTTTTGTACTAACAGTGATAAAGTAACTACTACATCAAGAGCAGCAGTTTTTGAAATCATACAACATTTTGGAATAAAAATAACAAGGTATGTCTAGTTACTTAGATTTGAAGCAAAAAATGCTTGCAGAAGTAGCAATCAATCAATAAATGTAGTGTGTATGAAATGTGGTAAATCTTCTGTTGTTTGACAAATAGGTATAAAATTTGTACACTGAGAGAAAAAATGTGTGCCTTCCTTTTTACCAAGAAGTTATGGCTTGAATGCGAAAAACTCAAGTATATAATAAGTGAGGTTAATTTTACTGCAAGAATGAATATATATTGATTTATAAGGGATTTCAAGTTTTTAAAGCTTAGTGCTGTAGCAGATGCTTACACGTATCACCTGTTTATATGAATAAAAAGTAGGGTAACTCTTTAAAAATTCATCCAAGACTTAAATATACTTTAGTTTAACTTTGTATGACAAATTTTCTTATCAATTACTTTGAATATAAATTATTTTTTTAATAGGCTCATTGCTCCTCAAAACGCTTTATTTACGGAATATATTTTGTTCAACACAATAGGATAATATGTCTACATTAAATTTTGAATCACTATTACTGCAAAGGGCTTATGTAGTGTTATAATGCTCGGGTGGCCGGTAGAGAAACCGGCCTACTTGGTTCCTAGAAATGTCCCATTGTGATATCCGAGTAAGCTGTAGAGAGATAGCCCTACATGCTTCCCGCCAGTTCCATTCTGAACCAGCCCAGTGGAGCTGTACTCCACTTACAATGAAAATTTTGTTATTGCGCCGCAGACCAAGAATACCTTTGTTTCATACTTCTCTGGTTTGCTTGGAATTGGAATTGTGTGAAACAAGTTCTACTTCTGTACGAATACAATTGCTCGGCCATCGTCACGACTTCGTTGGCTTTATACATTCGAGTTAAATTAGAGCTAAGAATCTTAAAAATATCTTATTGTAGCAGCATTGTCATGCTCTTCTCTTTGCATACTCTTATCATTCAAATCGAATAAATCGATTTATAAAATCTCTAACTTGTCATGGTTGCCCGAAGTTTTGGAAACCAACCTGTTTTCTATAGTTCAGTAGTGTGCTAGTAGGTTTTGTTCCATCTGCGGCAATCAGAATTCCAAAAAATTCATACAGTGAAATTTATTGTTTTAACTCTAAATGTAAATCATATTATGTTTTCTGCTTATTACTAGCTCCAGAATCACAAATTTTGATTTGTTCTTATCGCAAATGCATAACGAAATTCCCTTTTAAATATTCTAGAAACTTTTGCTCTTTGATACTTTCAAGAACACAAATCATAATAACTAATACAGTGTAAAAATAATATGGTCTAAAAATAGACCTTGTTACGTTTTCTGTCTATTCTTAGACCGCGGGTGTTCTATTATAAATTCATCAACATTCAATGCCATTGCGTATGAGTATTATTAATTAGAGAGGTATGTAAGATACGTCTTAAGTATACGTACGGGTCAAAAAGAGCGTGTTTTAAAGGAAGAGAGTTTTTCAAATACAAACTCAAGTGAATACTCCAACTTCTGGTTGGCACACAACTTTTAAAGGCAATGAGCTAAAATATTTTCTGCTCCTAGCAGACGAGAACGTTTTTCCCAGTCCAATTTTGCACAAACAAACTTTTGAGTATAGCACTTCGCATTTCACCAAAAAAGCACCAAATGTTGACTTCTGACTGCCAGTGTTGGCATCAGCATTGCTATTTAATCCAATAAACTGCTATATATTTTTCATTCTGAAAAACATGCAAACATATAAAATAGGCTTTTATTAATTTTTTGTAACCTGTTTGCACTACCGCCTGCACTAAAAGAAAATAAGCAATTAACGTAGATTTACTGAAGAATTTGTCATGCAGTATAAAATTTGAGATTCATCCCCATACAAACAGTATAAATAGCTGATCGCTTAGTGCATAAGTAAATTATAATGATTTATTCGCTCTTCGAGCTCTCAGTTTCAGAAGAAATATAGTAACCGATATTATGCTGTGTTTCGGTTCTTTTCTATCTAACTCACTTCGACGAAAGCTTCAAAGCCTCTAATTTTCCAGTTTTTATCGATATATTTATTTCCATATGTTTCTTTAAATTGTAAAATATTTAAATTATTTCATCGGTATTCATAAAAAATAAAACGTTGCTCAAATATATATTAGAAAAAATTTTATATGAAAAATTTGTTATAAAATGTGTTTCAACAATGTTTTATTTTTTATGAATACCGATGTTGGTATATAGAAAGTTTTATGTCTATACCTCCTGGTAAGCAAGTTTATTTTATTTTGTTAAAATCCTTATCACTTTTTAATTTATTTTCATTCGAAAACTTAATTGGTTTCACTTGTGACAATTTTTTTCTCTTTCCACAAAGTATTTTATCTCTGCGCAGAACAGTGAAATATTTAAAAATACCATATAAGATGTTTAGTTTGTTCGAAGCAGGGTTCCTGTATTTAATTAAGTGAATTTTTGTTACAAGCTCTGACGTAATTTGTACAGTTTATTAAGCAGAGCCAAATAGCAAATAATACACCAAGATATCACAAAACTTGAAAAAAAAATACCCTGTTGTGTTAATAATATGAAAAAAAGTAATAAAAAGTGTGTGGGCACTACAGGAGTAATTCTATAGAAAATAATTACTGGACATGAATTACGTTGTAAATGTAGAAACAATTTTTAACGATTAGTACTGCTTCCAAAATAGTATTAACTTTTAATTAAAAAAACCAGTCCGTTGTATTTACTTATGGTTCAATATGCAAATAATAAGAAAAATAATATACCCCCCCAAAAATTTACTGGGCTGTTTTTACATTGGGTTATTTCAAAGTTTGTCAATATAAAGGAGTACCATTAGTTGGTACAAAATATTTTTAAATTATTTTTCTTAGAGCCTTTGGCATCCAGTACATATTTGGATACATATCATATATAAAACTATATATATATATATTTATATATATATATATATATATATATATATATATATATATATATATATATATATATATATATATATATATATATATATATATATATATATATATATATATATATATATATATATATATATATATATATATATATTTATATATATTTATATATATATATATATATATATATATATATATATATATATATATATATATATATATATATATATATATATTTATATATATATATATATATATATATATATATATATATATATATATATATATATATATATTTATATATATTTATATATATATATATATATATATATATATATATATATATATATATATATATATATATATATATATATATATATATATATATATATATATATATATATATATATATATATATATGACCTGGAGTGATATTGACTTAATTTGAGATATAACTTTTTCTAATCTTTTTAAAGCATCGCAACAAAAAAAGTACTATATCCTGCACTAAATTAAACAAATCGAATGCTCGCATTAACATACATATATGCTCGATTAAGATTTAAAAATAATGTCAGCTGGCCAAACCTTTTAAACTTCCAAAAATGAAACCAACCAAAAAATTTACTAAAAATGCTCCACACATATTTCTCTCAGTGTATTAAATTTTAATATAAGTCAACAATAAGCAGATATATTTCCACCATGTTTGTATGCTTCAATTTTTTGCGAATTCAAAAAACATTAAAATATTGCAAAACAGTACAATTAAAAATTGCAAACTTAAATTTTTTTTTGCAAAGTTTTATTTTCCTTATTTGTTTAAATCTATTTTTTTATACGTCAAATATGATTTGTAAATTTTTCACAATAAAGAACAGCAAAAATAAGAAATTAAATACACATTTTTCGATTGAGTAACACACTTGTATTTCAAAAAGTATACATGTATAATTGTATAAAAATTGGACAAAAGAAATTTGCATATGTATGTATTGAACCTGAAACCCAGTGAGTGTTTCTGTGTGAAAGTTTGTGATTTTGTGTGTCAAGCTGATTTGTATGTGTTGAATTGAGTGTAAGAGTGTAAGTATTTGCTCAATTCTAAACTGTTTGTTTTGCATATTTTGTACAAATGTAAAAATCTGTATCCTCTAAATGCTTGTATGTGTGAGTGTTGATGGATGCGAAATTTTCTCGTTCACATGGCATCGTTATATACCCATTGTAACTCATTAAATGTATATTAAACATCTGCTGTCATTTCAAAAGTTAAACGGAATCACATAAAATACAGCTGTTTACTAAGTTTTTAATGAAAATGTAGAAATTTGTATGTGCTGCAAGTCCATGAATTCAATTTTTATCATTAGTGAAACCCCCTTAAAAGAGGAGATAATTACTAGCTGTGTTTGAAAAACATTTTTAGAGAGTCAATCAGAGAGCTCACTTGATTCTTTCAGGGGCTAGTTCAGATGATGGGCGAAAATATTTAAAAATATTTTTACAGTGAGAAGATAGATAGAAAGTTTGTTCTTTTCGTAAGAAAGATGGGAAATTAAAGTAATGGGAGTTAATAATGCATTAGACTTCTCTACAGGCGCAGTAAAGCAACTTAGTACAATGGTTAGAAAATGATTGAAAATTTTATTTTGAAGAGTTTTCTAGAAAGAAAGGTCATATAATGAACTCAAAACGGGGCACGTTTTTGCTAGTTGTGGCGTTAGGGAAAATTTCTAAACCTACTTTTGTCCTAAAGTAGCTCTAAAAAGGAGATATATATGGTTCATTTGTTGAAAAAAATATCGAAAATGGAAAAACAGTATAAATTGGTAATACATTTTACTCCCACAGGGCCACAGTGAGTCACTAGCCTCACTTGGTGATGAAGAAAATTTTAACAACTACGGGGACTCCCCCAATGCGATGCCATAGAAGGATTATTAGTTCCTTTCATAGACTAGATTAATAAGACTGGATTATATGCTTAGCCGCTTTAGCACAGCGGAGCTAACTAGGACGATGGGGAGAAAATTTGTGGAAATCTTTTTTTTTTTTATATTTATTTGTCCCGTAAGTAAGAAAGATTGAAGCTTGCTTTATTTCAACGAAAAAAAAAAACTGGGACAATGGGAAGGGAAAATTCCTGAATCTGTTTTTGTTCCGAAGAAATTTTGAGAAAGGAAAACTAGTGTAGGTCATAAAATGACTATATTTAGGATGATAGGAAAAAATTTACTAAAATTTATATTTTATATGGGAACTCCCTTAAAGACTAGAGATACGAGGTTTGTATGGTAAAAAAAAAAATTATTGTCAACAAACCGCTAATGGAGTACGTTCTACATTTTTCCCCCATAAAGATTAATTAACGCTAGTTATGGTGCGTATACTGAACTTTTGCATTTCCTTTAATTTGCCGGATGATTTTGCACAATATAGTATGTTCTTGTATTGCACATATGTGTATATTTTTCCGGTAGAATAAGAGAACCTTAAATAACTTTTAAAGCGTTCATCTCACGTAGTATCTCTTTGGACAAGCTGCGGTAATATTCTAATTTTCAATATAATTTCTCATATAGTAATCACTATAATTTTTCATGCTTAAATAATGAATTTCAAGTTTTATTTGGAATAACTAAATTATTTGTTTGCTTGTCGTTTTTGTTTTTGGCTACGCTCAATATATTAAATAAAATCGAAAGGAATACGTTGCCACATAATCACACAACTTGTTGTGTCAAATTATTATTTACATTGAAATGTAAATAACTGTATCAAATAATATTTGATACAGCCTACTCATGATTACATCATGGTTATTTGATAGGTTAAGAGGTAAACAACTACTCCTAAGCCCAAATGACTCTGATTTTTCAAGACCACACTACTTATGTAATTGTTCTTTACACCCTGATATATTTCATCAAGCCTTTAGCGGATGCGTATCTGTTTTACTAAATTATAACGTTTGTTATAGTAACTTGTCGTTCATGCTCACTAAGTGCAAAAAGTGTCGTAGAGTTCAAAGAGCAGTTCAAAGAGCAGTTCTTCGCCGCTCACTGAGCGTTACACCAATGTTATCATATTTGATCCAGCCTGTAGACAGTACATAAATGTGTAATTTTCAAACCTTCTACCAAGCCATCAAAAAGAAAAACAAAAAACCGTTACAAAAAATTTGGAATTTCTTTTTAAAGTCTGTAGAATTATATCCTGTGCATTAAAAAAATTTCCTGCTACTTTTACCTAAAATATTTAGTTCTTGAACTAATTATGAAGTTTAGAGGCCAGAAAAATATTAATCTAAGTCTTTGTCAAAAAAAGGAAAACAAATTTTAATGTGAATTTTTCTTTCGTAAGTTTTCTGATGTCATAAACTTACTTCCAAAGCTGACCTGAGCTTAGAAAATGCCCTCATTCTCACTAATATTCAGCTTCGGTAGCTGCACTGTATCGAAATAATGATGTCTCTATGTGTATGTGTGTGTGTATGTAAAGTTAAAATTAAATATTGCAATGAAAATGGTATTTTATGTTAAGGAATGTTTTATTTAAAAAAATGTGCCAATAAAATACAAAACTGCACACAATAAAACAACATTTTTAGTTCTTTTTTGCATTTTTTTTTGTTTGTGGAAAATTGCTTTCAGTTTCAAAAATATTCGTTTACTTTCTTTAACTTAATTGTAACCACTTAAATGCAATCCATATTGCTTTTTTGTACAAGTATTTCTGTTCTGCATTCGAAATGTATGTCACTGCCAACTAAAGAATAAAATAAAATACAAATAAAATAGTAAACGAAGGTTTTGACTAACAAATAAATGGTAATAAAACGCACTGTAGGAGGGTGAGCTGCGTAGTTTTCCTTCCCAAAAGCATGTCGATTTTAATGTATAGCAAAACAAAGCCGAATAAAATAAAGACATTCTTTTTAACACATACAATAAAAGTAATTATTTGCCGAGAAACGGAAACCTAAACTTGCAATGTGCAAACAATTATTGATCCATATAATATTATTTGGTTGGACAAGTTCGATCATCTTTTTGTTTTAAATAAAAATTCTGAAGCATATTACTACCTTATACCAGAAATTCCATTTACGTGTATAGATAGATATTATGATGTTTTTATAATTTATTAAAAACTTCTTGAAAACTACTTAATTGCAAATGATAACAAAACACACTGTTCTGCTCTTTGCAACACAATATCGCTTACTTTTAACCAATGGTAATTTAAGCACTTTACTTGAACATTTTTTGACTAGAATCGTTGTAAGCGGTAGCACTTTATTAATAATATGTTAGAATTCAACTGCTGAGAGTATTTATAACCAAACTTGGCTGTACTAGTACGTTTTTAGAACTTATGGTCAGACAAGGTAAGAACTTTCGACGCCCATTCGCTGTGACTTAATGCTTTTGCTATCGGTGGTGCTATTAAAGCTGATGTATTAAAAAAAGTAAAAGCTACTATACGCCACAGATTTCGCTCCATTGAAAAAAGGTTTCTTTAGCAATTTATTTAAGGACAATTTTACTTAAAATGTAGCGGTTAATTCAAAAACTAAAGTAAATCTTTTAAAGCCATTTTTTTTTGTATCGTAAGTATCCGAAAATTAATGTAATCCATGCAAAAGTAGCTTGCAATAGCCAAACAAAAAATATAGCTACACATCAACGTATATAAGGCGAGATTAGTTTGTATGGATGAACATTTCTTTAATATTGTTTCATCGATTTTTCCATTGTTTTTGACAAGGAGAAGCCAGGCATTGAAAGAAATGAGTTCTATAAGTTTGTAGACGAGATCGTGGACTTGCTAATACTGACGGCAAAGTCTGCGGCAGTATATTAGTTTGTTAATAATTTGGTGTTGAAGTTGCGGAATTTTCTAAAAAGAAACTTTTTGCACAGATAGTAAAATCGCTAATTCACAAACTAATTAAAGCAACCAACATCGTAATTTTTTAATATCACCGGCTTCACGTACAAAATCTGTAATTTTATGGCAATTGGTACAAAACCTGAACCGGCTTCACTACATTATATATAGAAAAATCACTTACAAGCCATTTTATTTTCAATATATTTTATTTTAAAAGGGAGCTCCTTAAAATGGCTTTAGAGAAATTCTCGCTGTGTTCCAAAAAAAAAAAAAAAACTGCAGAGGAAAAACTATGGTGGGTGGGTTAATCATTTGACTCCTATACCGGCACGCTGGGGAAAATTTGATGATGGGGAAAAATTTTATTTTCGAGGAACTCAAATATGAACCGATGGTACTAAAAAGTGCCAGGGTGACTGCTTATGAGTAAAATATATAATCAAATTTAAATATATTTTTTTAACCTATATATTTTGCAAACACAATGACCCTTTACTTCGCTTCTTTAGCAACTCCCATGTAAAAGTTCAAAACTAATTTAAAATTAAATCTCACGCCACCAAATTAATTTTTTAATATATTGTAGTGGAACTATTGTCACGGCTGAAAAATACAATTAACAAGGTTTTTTTTCAGACCAAAAGTAACAAAATCGATTTAATTGAAAAACTTGCTTTGTAATTAAAATCAAATGTACAACATTACAAATTTTGGATAAATATGTGACATATGCTCTAGCCTGAAATAAGAGAATATCAGGCAGAAAATATTTAATGTTTTCCTCTATGCTGGCTCTGAAGTGAAAAAAAGATCAACCCAACTCAAAGCCAGTTTATTATGTAACTTATAATTTATATATCAAGAGTTGATGTGCTATTGCTAACAAACCAAGGAAATTTCTTCAAAAAACATCCCTCCTTCTGCTATAAAAACAACTTTTTTATTTTTGTACAATTCTCATGCCCACTTCATTTCTTCCAGTTCTATGCAATACTTTTTTTTTTAATTTTATAAAATGTTTACCTTCAACACAGAAATCGTAATAGAAAGTAGATAAAAAAAATTAACAAACTAAGATTTAGTAGCACGTACCCCTGGCATAGTTTCTGTTTCTGTTTCTTGTTCAATTTTTTCTTTCTTCTTGCCAGTTGATTTTGGTCACGTTAGAGACTGCAAAATAAAGAAAAACTCGAGTATAAAAAAGACAGCAAATGCACAAAAGTACCACAAAATATGTATGTTGTTTGTATATTAAACAAAAACTCTAGTGAAATGCGGTGAGCCACAAATAAAAACAAAAGATAAATGCCTTGCAAAGTAAATACAATAAATAATACATAAAATGAAAAGGAAAAATCAAGAGCAACAACAGCGACAACAAAATAACAATTGAATAAGATAAAAAGAAAAGAAAAAACTTCTGTATTAAACAAAGCAATTTATACAAAATGTATTTTATGCTCTAGTATACAAAGAGTGTATAAAAGTGTGTAAATATGATCGTACTAAATAAATAAAACATGCAATCGTTTTATGTTCTTCTAGTATATTTTTCCTTCTTACTTCCCCTGCATTCAAAATAAGTTTTCAGTAAATGAAAAAAGCAGCCTAAGGTTAGTTAGAAATTAATCGATAGGGTTTAAAACTTAAGAGATTAAAAACCAAAAAAAAAAAAAAAAAAAAAACAGAGTAACAATGCTCTATTTGTATATGCTGTATTAATGTTAATGTGTATATAAGTGCTTCTAAGGCAGCTTGGGCTATATATGTATGCACCGATATCCAAAATTTTTGTTTCTTTCATTGAAAAAAACTAAATTTCGCTCTACACTGGGTATCAAATGTTGGGAATTTTTTTTTTTAACTGCAAATTGAAGCTTTTATTACCCAAAAAAAGTTTTTTTGTGCACCAAAATTTTATGTAAATCAAGGAATATTTGAGAAGAATTCTGTTTTTATTAAAATACTAAAATCAACAATTTCAAAAGTGCATTGCAGTAGTCAATGAATTTTTTTTAGTATCATAGAAAAAGTGAATATTCAACAGTTTGTTTGAATTTTCCACTTCCAGTTCGAACATATTGACAGTGGACTAAAAAAGGTTTTGTGAAATGCTTAACTATATTCTTGATGATAATGTTGTGATCGTTGTTGTTTAATATTTTAACTTAATAGTACGAGCTTGAGGTCATCTATTTTTTTAAATGCTTATTTAATTCAATATTTCGATACCTCAGTGGGTATTTTCTTCAGGAATTTTTTTTTAATTTAATGCTTGAGTAATATGCTAAACTGTCTTACAACCTTGTAGTAGAAGAAAGCTGTTACCTTGTTTCTTAATATTCAAAGTTATTTAATTTTTGCACATTTATTCATTTGTCCGATATCATAGGTAATGTGTAAGCAAAGAGAATACCCTTTATCTAAACACAATGAGTTTCGTTCTGTTTTTACAAGGCCAGGGTGTTTAAGGTAGCAACTAATATATACAAATTTTGTTATAAAATTGGCAAAATATACTGTTACAACCATGTCGTTAATGGTTTGTTTATTGCTGTAGCAAAATTGAAGTCATCTTTTCAAAAAAAATAAACAAAAAAATGTTAATCTTAGAAAGCATTTGATACTTCTTTTAGCTTTAGGGCAAATTCCCAAAAACAAATTATACACTTTATTACAAGTTGTATATGCAATTAAGTACAAAGATATACATACAGCAACAAACCACTAGAATTGTTTATCTTCAATGAGTAAAATTCAGCATCATAATGCAGTAAAATTTAAAATTTATAGGAAACTTCAGTGACACTTTCAGCAGTGTTTTTTATTTTAACGATTTATGGTTTCAATGGCTTATTATCAACGATTTTCTGTCTACGATTTCTATTTGTTGTATAATGATTTATATTGTGGTTTAAAAATATGAAAAACTACTTTGTTTATGGCAAAATTTTCAAAATGTTCTACTTAGTTTTCATTGTATGGCGCAGCTCATTAAACTAAAATTATAATATTGTTATGACAATAGACTAAAAATCATCCCCCCAGTTAAGGGCAATTCAGACTATTATACAAGTATAAATACTTTTATCGAGTTTTATTTCTTGCGACAGTCAAAAAGTCTAACGAAAATTACATTTTACATTCACACCATGACACTTCAAATAAAATAAAATATTTAAGTAGAAAAGAAAACAGCTGTTGCATATGTATATACATACGTTAATCATACATACGTTTAATCACAGAAGAAACGTGCCAACATAAAACTTTATACGGCGGCAGAAGAGCAATTTCATGTTGGCGGTGGACTTGCCGGCGCTAAAAAATATTCAGCAGCTAAAATAATAGTTGTGTAAAACAGAACTAAATTGAATAACAAAAAAAAATTTTATCTTCTAAGTACAGCTAGAGCAAAATACATTTGTATACGGTAACCAAATTTCGAACCCTTGTATAAAGAAATCAAATACCATCAGCGACGGCACGCCATCGGCTGTGAAACAACTGGCTAGTAAATTTTTCAACAGCTGCTTGTGTTAAAAAAACAACCCTGATCGAATGAAATGTATTATCGCTTAGAAAATTTCCAAAAAACGGTGAAGTCTTATGGGATGTCAATTTTTTATCGTATTATTTCTCGTTTGCATAACACATTGCATTCACACCATCACACTTGCACGTATTATTTGAATTTTTGGCAGGTATTAATACACAGTAAAATAGTCTGAATTACCCTTTAGGAATATCCAAAAAAAAAACCCATAATTTTATATTACGTGATATGAAAAAAGTGTTTAAATTAGACCTTTTACTTTTCAGAACAGCAAATCTAAGCTGGAAATGTTAAAACATATTTTCCATTCTAATAAGAATAAAAGAGCTTATGGCTCCAGGAAAGAAAAAAAAACAACAACATAATGAGCAATATTTAAAGATAGTGCTTTTTTTTGAACAAGTCTCAAAGAACTTAGTATTTTTTAATATTAGACAACAAATCAATAGCAAAATTGCTAACCAAGAACTTATTAGAAAAGTATTGTATCTTAAAATATAATAAGTAAAAACAAGTTTTGTGACAGCTACAAAATATTTCAAGCTCCGCATATGGGTACTTTTGCACATGGAGACAGCAATTATCATACTATAACTAATTTCGTTAAGCACAGAGATTACCTAGAATCAGGATCGCAGAAGATCTATTATATATACACAGACTTACTTTTTCACTAGCTACACAGGCTTTTTTTTTTTTTTTGTTTTATGCACTACACATTGACAAAGACACAGAATTTATAATAAATGAATAGATAACTGATAATGTAACTATTTTATAAATATATTTTTCTACCAGTTAAAATCACATTAGCAATATCAACGTTTACTTTACCTGCATGTATCTACATGAACCCATGGGCAATAAAACTGCTTAACATTCCTTTTGGTGTTCAAAGTGCTTAACAAATTAAGTAATTAATGGTAAGAATTTCAACGGCTTTGAATAAAAAAATGTTGAGTGTACAATTGTCGTTCTTTCGTTAGTGAATATTTAGCTCATTTAATGCATATGATTGTTATTGCTGATGACACTTTATGCATAATTTCACCTGCACAGCTTGTGTAATGTGTTTCAAAATCTGCCAATGATATTTATTAGCTTCCGTGTAATACACACGTCATATGAATAGGGCTGTGTTTTTTGAAACTAAAACTTTTTTCAATAAAATAGCATTAGTGCATTAAAGAAAAACTTATATTTTTACTCTTTTATTAATGCCATTTTTGCGAAAGTCATTTAGAAATCCCAACTCATACTACTATCTTGAACAAGTCAGGTGTATTCCTAAGATTATGATTTAGTCCTTGTAAGTTTTGTGTGTTAAATTATTAACTGAAAAATTGTTCATTTCAGTAAAAGTTTTCTTTTTCTTTAGATGCTCTGATAAAAAGTAAATCATTCTCTTTTATTCCAAATTTAGTTAAAACATTAATAAGAAACCGTTTTTAAATATGAACTTAATTATTTATTTGCTTTAAGAGCCAATTGGAATGTATTAATTCAGGTCCAAAAATTAACCTTTTCTAAAAATATTTGCTGTATTCTTCAGCTGTCTATATGCCGACGACATTTCGTAGGTGCTAATCAACTCATCACTAGACTTGAAAAATTCTTAAAAGTTTGTTTGAAACTTAACTACTTATTCCATAATTCCCATGAACAGAATGAGAATCGCAAATGTTCAAACAAACCTTTAACAGCAAAAATTTCTTCTTTCGTTTTGCAACACTTCTATTTTTCTTTGCAACCTTCTATACAACGAGTCACCATTGGTTACTACGGTTTGTATTTTTGAAATTAGCAGAAAGTAAAAGTTTGAATATTCAAATATGAACTTAATTATTTAATTGTTTTAAGAGCCAATTGAAATGTATTAATTCAGGTCCAAAAATTAACCTTTTCAAAAAATATTTGCTGTATTTTTCAGCTGTCTATATGCCGACGACATTTCGTTGGTGCTAATCAAACCGTTTTTGATAAAAAAAAAAAAATTTAATTTCAATTTTGTGTACTGTCTGTCACTTTGTTCTTGAATATCAGTCTATTCAGTGAATAAGTGATTACATGTGCACTTAAATATATCTACAGCAGAGCTTTTAAAATTTCTTAAAGACTCATTGCGCTGATAACATTGCCTTATATCCGATATTTGGTTATATCTTCATCAACTTTCAATGAGTTCATATACATCATCGTCTTGTTGCTTATCTGTTAATGATTCGGTGTTAATTATTTATTCCCTTGATTATGATCACTATTTATAAGCGAAATATTGAGCTAAAGCCTAAGCAAAAATAGTATGGCTCCGAATCAAGCTAAACAGGAAACTTTTTTTGAAAATCTTGTCTTAATATTTCTTCCTTGCCTCACAAATAAGGAGTATATTAGACTCGGCACTCATATTTGTTTATTTTACTTCTGTTAATTGAAAATTAATGTCTGGCAAACAATTTTCGTTGAACATTTTCTGTGCATGAAGACATGTTCAACCAAATGAACACTATACTCTATATAAATTGAAAAATTTATTAAAACATTTAATTGTGTAAACTCATTCACGTATTGGAGTGCGTATGAGTGTTTTATGCTTTTTCCAACATTTTATGTAGTGAAAATTGCTCATACGCATAGATGCGCATTTCATGTCATTATTTTTAATTCGTCGCACGAGCACAAATAGCACTCGCTAATTTATTTATTTTAAAATTTTTCAACAGCTGGACAATTCTGTGGTCTTAATTTATTTATTTTATTTTCGTTATTACATTCCAATTTTGTAACATGGCCTAACTTTTTGCTCCTTTTTGTTTTAACTCTTTGCGATGGAATGAAAGGCATAAAAACACAATGATAGAAAGGCAGCGAAAAGCGAAAAGTGTGAGGAACGTGTTTAATTGTGAATGTTTTTATGCCTGTACAAAAATGGTACATGCAAGTGTTTAAGCGTGTCAGTTTTTTATAGTTGTCACATTAAAAAGTATGAAATAAATCCAGTCAATAAATGGACTGGCATGAACACATGCACGCAAGCATACATTCAACCTAACATGCATAAGCAACAACAACATTCGTTGTCATTGTAAGATGTGTATGGACAAACTTTCACACGCGTTGTTGCTGGCATTTTGATTATTGCTTGCAATATTGGTTAATGTTGCTGCTGCTGTTGTTGTTCGATTTATGGCAGGCTGTTGAATTGTTTTTTTTTAATTATTGTTTGTTAACTTTCGGTTGGTGTTGTTCGACGATTTTTTTCCATTTGTTGGCTTGTACGCTTGCTATTAAATTTTTTTAACATTGTCATGTACGTTGAATCCTGAAAAATTTATTTAAATTAATATATAGAAAAATTGTTTTTGATATGTTACCAGGAACTTTTTTTCTGCGTGCCAAACACTATTCGAAATTTTCGCACAAATTTGGATTTGTTTACCTGGTGCATATATCAAACAAAATAAAAAAATCTGTTTTATGAACATTATAAGCCAAAACAAAAAACAACAATTTTAAATCAGTTTCGAGATGAATTCTTTAATAGCAAAAAGGCAAAACAAGGAGCAAAGTTAGAGACGGTGCTTGCAAATATTAATACAGGTCAAGTATTTTATGTAAGAAATTTTTTCAAAACAACAGTTTCATGTAGGCTTTCGTCCAATATTTCAGATCATCCTTTATTCTTTGCGTATGCTTGCTGCTTAGTGGGCAGTATGTGCCGCATAGATTTACAATTTTCTTTAACCGGGGTACTTTCTGTCATTGAACAGAGTTACATACAGGCTAAGAATTAATTATTATCATACCCATATTTTTATACTAAGTAAGAATAAATACTTATATTCATATTCATGCAGTGTAAAAATAACTAGTTTTATTTACATCTAGAAGTTTTTGCTATTTTATTTTCCATAGCTTAGGTATTTTATTATTATGTATTCTCGATTTTGCTCTTATTAAAATAAAGTTAAGTATTTCAAATCTAAATATATTTACTTTAAATTTTATATGCTTTATTTAAGTTTAAATACATATTTAATGAAACAGATATATGATATTGTTTATTTTTGTACAAATCAATTTCTACAGATTAAAATCCTACAAATTCTCCACAATTTCTAAATCGCTTATGTAATAAAAAAAAAACTGAAAACAAATTCTTTAGTTCTTCTGCAACTGATTCAGATGTACTCTACACACTCAACACACATACCGAAACATGTATGGCTTAAAAACGAACACAATCCACCAAAACATTGTAACACAAAAGCTCTGCAACAATCTTTTTCAAATAAACCAAAAACAAAACAACTTTTATAAAAATTAATCTTTTTGTATTTATTTAATTTTTTTATTTTCTTTTTTCCAAAAATTAAAAAAAAAAATTAAAACATTCCCTCTGCCCAAACATCTGTGTGTGTGTGTGTAAATGTGTTGTAAACTGTGTTTGAACTGACCCCACAACCGCAACCAAACAACAAACCAAATCATGCCCCACACCTACAATTATTTAAATATGCATACATATCACCCTCTATGTGTGTTTGTGTGTGTGTGTTTATAAAACAACACAATTCGTCACGCCCATCTTTTTACGCCTTCAACGAATCGGCTGTTTGAATATCAGGTAAAACTGGCGGTGTTATTGCAACAAGTTCAGGTGTTGTTGTTGGTTCAACGCTAACGCCCGGCGACTTGAAGATTCATGCAAATGTAAGAATAAATTTTTGCTATCTAACATGTTCAATTTTTTTTTTTATTCTAAATTGATCTATTAAATTTAATTATTAAAAACAAACTGCAAGAAATGTCATGTCTTTACATGTTATGTTTTTTTTTATTTCTAATTGAAAATTTCCTGGCACAAATTTTTTTAAACCTTAAATTTTTATTTCATATAAATGTGTTTATGTATAAAATTATTCAAGAGCTTTTGGTTTTGTCCCTTTAAATGAAAAACTATTAAAACTAAAAAGAAACATTGATGTTGTGGTTTTTGTCTTCAAACTTCTATTCTATTTTCACAAAAACAAACAAAAAATCAAATCTGCCTTGCCTTGCCTGTTGAAGCCGTTTTAAAACACTTCACTAAATTTCGAAAAACACCTCTACACTTAATTTTTATATTTAGATACGTTTTTTGATTTCTCTTACTTTAAACAACCACTTTTTGATAAACCAGACATGAACGACACCAAAAGTATATTGTAAACTATTGCTAATGAAAATGTGGAAAATTTGCATGGATACTGTAATTTTGTTTTACAACTCCTTTTCTGACTACTTGCTATCAACAATATTGAGCACATGTTTTTTTTTTCTACAAAAACCAAACACTATTACATAATTTATTAAAAAAAAAAAAGTTCCTAAAAGTCAATATTTTACAAAAGCTTAAAACTTCTACATACATTTACATATATTTGAAAACTTTTATTTAAAGAATAAAGATTTTAGGTCAATGGCTAAGTATTAAATCTGTCTTGTGATTAAAATATACGAACAATCTTTTATGAATGGAACTCACCAAATGTAATTTTTTAAAAAATTTATTTTATAGACCAAAAAAAAACGAAAAAATTATAATTTGGATTCTCTCTCATTTAAGTGTTAAAGAGAATAGTCATCGATTACAGTTTCTGAATCTTCGCTTGTATCACGAATATCAATTTGGGCAACAATAAATTTTTTTTAATCTGTGATTTGTTAAGTTTTGCTTTACATTATTTTTACCCGGTAAAACTTGAAATTGTGAAAAACTATTGAAAAGTTTTCAGTTGTTAATTTAGGTTCAAAAATGAGCCTTTTTAAAAAATACTTGCTGTCTTTTTCAGCTGTCAACAGCAAAAGACAGTAAATATTTTTTAAAAAGGTTCATTTTTGGACCTAAATTAATACATTTCAATTGGCTCTTAAAGCAAATAAATAATTAAGTTCATATTTGTTTCCACTTGTTATAAACCACAGAGCTGAGGGAAATTTTCGAAAGAAAAAAAACTCCAAAAATTGGGATATATTAAAATCGATTTGAGCTGACTCGTAAAAGCACTTTTTAGCAGTGGCATATACGAAAAACGATTTCAGCTTCATTTTCGGCTTTAACATATTTTTAGCCATCTTCCTTGGTAACTCCCTAAAGTCCCTATGATACTTCATTTTTCTTAAATTAATTGGTATAGAATTGATAGAAAAAAACAGCAATTGCTAGAAAGAACCAAATATACAAAACGTAAACAAAACTGACATCTTTTTTTTAAGTGTTGTATTCTTTTTATTTTCAAGAAAGCGCTAGAAAATAAAAATGTTCAAAAAAAGAAGCGTTAAATCGCAAAAATTGTCCATAAACCGCTGACACAGCAACATTCAAGTTTGAAATGTCAATTTTAAGTTCAAAAATGTTACATTTTTGACATAACCTGATTTTTTATCGAAAACTTCAACAAAAATGTTGGCAGTTTTGCATTTATCTTAATATAGCTGAACTCTTTGCATTTACTAAATTTTACTATTCCATTATATTTGCACTGTTCTTCAAAACTTAAACAATGCAAGAAAAGTGTAGTATCATACGTAACATTAAGTAACATTCTTTGAAACTATACAAAGTAAAGTTTGGCTTTTGAACATTTTTCTTATGTTCTTAAGGTTCTTAGAATTAGTGTTTTTTTAAGACAAATGTCCAAATAAAACTGCTTAGTAGGTTATTCAAATATTAGTAAGTACTTAAGATTAGTTAAGGCTGGCTGAAAGAAATTTATTTATTTTTTTTGCCAGGCCCTTTGGGGTTACAGTTTTAGTTTCCTGTTAATTGCAGTCCTTGAAGTATCAGCCCTACTATTGCCATGGGCTTTTTAATTTTTGGCTCTTAGGTCAAATTCAAATGGCAGTTTTTCCATCCCTGACTTCTATCCAATAATATAATAACTTTGCGCAAAGTGAAAGAAAGCCGCTATTTTTTTAAGAAACTTTCCACTAAAAAAATATTTACTTTTAACTACGTGACACGGTCATGCGTTACTGCGTCTCTGTTAAACTGTTGTTTATAAAATATTCAGCTAAAATTTATATTTCAAAATTATTTTTCACATTTTACGGACAAAGTCTTGCAAAATATACAACTTATCAGATGATAGGCTTATAAATGGCCAATTTATTAAAAAAAAAATTCTTTCGAATTAGATTTCAGACAACATGAATGCACCCTCCTTACTGACAAACACTTCCATAAATCAATAAAGATCTTGCAAATCGGCCTTTAACTAGCTGAGTTTTTTAGAAAGCACTTTCTTCGATTTGGAAAAAATTTAGATCTCGCGAAAATTCCCCTGGTATTTTTTGTTTTAGGTCTAAAGCGGGACTTTAATGTTTTCTGTCTTTTTGAGTTGTCTATATGCTGCCGTTGATGCTCATCAGTAGACTCGAAAAATCGCAAAAGAATGTTTGAATGATGGAAACTTCTCATTTCAAAATTCTCATGAAGAAAATGCAAATCAGAAATGTTCAAGCAAACTTTTAATACATTTTAATTTTGTGTATTAAAAGAATGTTTGAATAATTCCGATTCTCATTCTGTTTATGAGAATTTTTGCATAAGTAATTGGGTTTAAATCAGGCTTTTAAGATTTTTCAAGCCTACTGATGAGTTGATTAGCATCAGCGAAATGTCGATAGCATATAGAAGAAAATATTAAAGTATATTTTGAGACTTAAAATAATACATTTATATTATAACTAATATATAGTTAATCGCATGGTAATTTTACTTAAAGACCCTTTTATAGAAATTTACCCAATTTACTGACAAATACTTTAAAAATCAATATATATTTTAAAAATTCTTTAAAAAAAAATTGTTTAGAAAACAATTTTTTCGATTTTATTGAAAAATCGTTGCGAAACCCAAAACCGGTGATGAAAATTTGGATACAAACAAAATTTGAAGGCACTTCGCCAATCCTCAATTATTTATCTGATTAGGAGAGATGAGGTCAAACTGATTAGAGGGGTATGTTCATCTGTGTTATTTGAAATGCACTTAGGATAGTATAAGCTTGTTGTGCGCTCCATAAACACAAAAAGTTTAAATCATAGGTCTATAGAAACTCCGCATCATAGACAAAGTTATATCTTAATAAAAAATATGTAAAAAAATTGGAGTTGGTTGGTTTGTATGGAAATTTTCATACAAAATTTTTAATATGCTGTTATAAAATTTTTTAACATACAAGCAATACAAATTAAACCAAATATGTGTGTTAGTTAACAAGGAAAACAACCCAGTTCAAAAAATGCTATAAAAGGTACAAGGAAATTTGTCAAAGAAAACTAGCACCAAATGAAATTTAAAAATGAACCTATACTATATTATTATATACCTGATACAAAACAGAATAAAACATCCGGGCATGGACTCTGTTACTTTCTTTATGATAATCGCATCGTAAAAATAAATATAGTAGTATTTTTTAATCGAATATGTTACTCAGTAACATTTTCTTAACAATATTGGCAGTCGAATAAAATCAGCTGTTACTTTTACTGTCCAATACGTTTATGCCCAGTATTTATTTGTTGTTTATTTAACCGGTAAAGTGTGTTTTGTATGTAAAATGTGAGGAAATAAATCAAATCAACACAATTTGTTTACTTCACTTTAATCGAAATGTACTGACTAATACCGATGTTTAACATCATGAAAATTATATTACCGAATCAACTCCTATCATTCCTGCAAGCGATGAAATATGTAGACAAAAATTACTCTCTTGTTCTTTTTGTTCCGTAGTATCCTTTTAAATTTATTAAAATATTTTCTTTTGTGTTGCCTTCGCTTGATACACTAAATAAAACCTCATTCCTTTTTTAGATCTATATATTTCGAACCTTTTTATACTTCATCTTCAGGATCTGTTTTCTATGTGTGGTTTCATATGAAGACGCACATAGAAAACATATCCCGAAGATTCGAAATATATAGATCTAAAAAAGGTATGAAGTTTTATATAATGTATCAAGGGAAGGCTACACAAAAAAAAAATATTTCGAAAAAAATTACGATTGCAAGCCAGAGAATCACAGTACTGATTCCCTTCAATTTAAGGGGTACAGGATAATATCAACTAGTGTAATAAAATAATATTAGTAACACAGTTCTGCGAAACAATAGATTTTATATAACTTCATACGAAACTTGTAGATGTATTAAAAATTAGAATTTTCACACAGAAGTTAAATTTTCATATCGAAACTAACGAAAAAGAATTTAAGAATCGAATATGAAGCGTATTTAACACTTCACAATGGCCAAAATCATGTGTTGATATCTACTGTTTTTTGGGATGTAGCTTAAATACAAAAAGAACCCATTCTCCTCAGACGTGGAAAATTAATGTGTGCCAACATTAGAGCATACCATTTTCTGTTAGTGTCAATTAATCATAAAAAGATTGATTTTGTAAGGCAATGTAAAATGAGTTCAAGATGTCAACCAGCAAGACTCCGTTATGTATAGGAATATAGTTTTTAGTCTTCTCTGCAAGAATTGGAAGGTAAACATTGTTTTTCTATTTTTTTAATGTATTGATATTTAAACCTCAAACGATTTTGTATTATAAGAAATTAAAGGTGAAAAGTTCGTTTTATAATTTAGAAAATTGAAAGTTATTTGGTACTGTTTATTTTGTAAACAAGTTACACAAGTGGTTTTAAAATCAAAAAAAAAATGTTAAATGCTAAACCTTAGCATAACACATTATTATTATTTAAATTCAGAAAACTGTATATATGTATAGAACAAATGTTCTCTCAATATGCAAAATGGTATTTGAAAAAGTTAGTATAAAATTTCCAACAATTTAATTTTTGTATAAATTATTTCTAATTTATTTGTGAAACTCCCATTAATTCCTGAAATACCTTTCCCAATAAATATGAAGAGATATTTGATTCAAGTAATGTCAAGAGAGAATGTGTACCAATAAACCTGCAAGAATCGTACAACAAATATGTTTGTCCTCCCCACCACCAAAAACAAACAAACAAACAAACAAACAAAAGAAATGTACAAAAATTTGCCACTACCTACAACAACCACTACTATCATTTTCTTGTCTTCAACTCTTAATAATCTTGCAGCCACTTTACGTGTAGATCCCTGGCGCCAGCAAAGAAGTCTTAATGAAGGTGATCTCTTAAGCGTAAGCAATTCATATGCCACAGACTATCACCGTTTGACAAGCAGCAATCGTTTGTACTCATCAGCAGATCGCGATCGGTATGATCTGCATCGTGAAAGACTGGAAAAATATCCTCTAACACGTACCGCACGTTTAGATGTACAACAACGTAATACGTTCAATCGTTCAAATCACGATCGACAAACTGGCCTTGAGATTGGCAGAGCAGGACAAGTGAGCTTGACAGCTGGTTTAAGCGGCGGTAGTGAAACATTGTATGTTGGCAGAAGAGCACCACCTTTGGCCACTGCTGCCTCACGAGGTGTTGGCACATACACACATAACCATAAACAGCCACAAATCATTATAGGTGATACTGGTCATCTGGCTGCAAAGTCTACAACATCAGCTAATTCATCCATATATGAGCGTTATATAGGCACAAGTGCTGCTATGGCATCGCTAACAGGATCAACAGCTGAAGGGGCCACACGTAATTTAAGCCGCGAACGCAGCCTGGTCGATAGCTACTTAGATGAGTTTCCCAGTCCTGGCTCAACACTGTCGAACAAGGCTCAAGATTCGAGGCGTTTTACTGAGCGTAGAATAAAAAAGACTGTGCGTTTTGATTCTCACGATGATGAAGATCCCTTAGTGACAGCTTTGACATCACTACCACCGGTCACCACCATACTACCTTCGACAGCGGTAGATGTGGGTGTGGCCACAATATTGACCAGCGCCAAATTGGGCGCCAACAACACTGCCCCTAGTAGTAGTAGTTTAAGTGATAATCCCACAAACTGGGCCCGTCAGTGGGACAGTGAGCGTCAGGAAAGTCAAGATTCCGCTACCAAGGACTCGGGTATTGATACCAGCAGTACCTTTACCAGTAGTGAAGACTCCAATCGCGGTGATGGGCTCAAGGTAGTTACACAAAATCAAATAAAAAAAATCGTTCAAATGAATACAGAAAAGGAAATAGCTAAAAGCGTTTCTAATGCAACTGCAAATTCTCTAAAACGTTTGTAACACTTGTACTTTGTGTCTTCTGCTGGATCACTTTCACTCTATCTGTGTTTGGTTTGAATTCTAATACTGCCTTATTTTAAATATATTTTTCTATGTAAAAAGGTCCAATTTTAACATAACAAAACATTTTTCGTTAAAAAATAGATTTGAGATACTTTTTATTACATCTTTTATCAATATATCTTTATTTTCCTCCTTATTTTTTTTTTTCGGAAAACAAACACACAGAGTTCTGTGTTTAAAGTATAAATAAAGTTTTTCTGCTGCATATACATAGATACAAAAACTAACTTTTAACATTTATCAACATTAAACAAGACACATACACACACACGATTACATTCATACTCACTTACAACTATAAATATATGAATAAAAAAAACACTTTTAAACTTTGCATTTATTTAATGTTTTAATTAAATTATTTTTGCTTTAGTTGTTGTCCTCCATGGTATGTTGCATGTGGTATCGTCTCTACCTTGTTTTGAAAGAGCACTTTTTTATATTTATATTTATATATATTTCTATTTTAAACTGTGAAAAAATGTGTTAAAGAAAGTACTTTTATTTCAATGAATGTTGATTTTGTATCATCGCATAAAGAGATAATATTCACTTTGTACTTGCACTCTAGACCAGATCATATTTTTGTATTATTGGAACTCGTTGTTTAATAGTGGTAATCAAATAGCTTTAGATTAGATATCAAAAATGCAATTATAATATTATAAAGCATAACAAAAAACTAGTAAAGCTTTTTATTCTTTTAATATAGATGAGTTGTTCAACCAAATTCTTGGTAGACTTTAAATCTTTAAAAAAAATATTATGCTTTACATTCAGTTAATATAAAAAATCAACCGCGGTCATTTTACGAGCGTTGTAGTGCAGTTTATTTTCCCGATCAAGGCCGCTTAATACTCGTAAAAGGAACTGGGTTGTATGATGCCACAGTATATTCGTATCGTTTGCCTCAATTTTCTATTCATTTGTGCCGCATTTTGCAAACCGAACTGTTGAACAGTTCGACTCACGCTAAATAAAAACATTTGGATTATGATTAACTATTGCGAGTATGCTTAACTACATAAATTAATCTGTGATCAAGCAATCTAGCTACGTTACTTGTTAAAAATCAAAATACAATCCGAGGAGATGAATTTTTTCTCTTCTCGGTCGGCTTTATAACTTTATATTCTTTCTACGGTCTAAATAGGTACGTGGAAAACACTTACCTTGCATTATTGGCCCTGATCATGTGTGCATTAAATTTTTAAGTTTTATTCTATTTTCCCTTAGAGAAAATTAGAATTGCTATGCATTAGGTATGAGCAAAAGATTAGCTGCCTTGGGGCATAGCAAAAGGAGCCACATTACAATGGTAATAATATTTTTCTTTTTTTTTATAGACTGCTTACTTGGCCAGTTTTATCCATCAAGTGTGCTAATGAGTTTCAACTTATCGTAATTAGATCACATCATTTGCTCTCAATCTACCTTCTGATGTTCAAAGCTTCGGAAAACAAAATCATGTAGTGAGCCAGGCAATATATCTTGTGGCAGAAGAATTCTAGTGAGAATTTAAAATGAAGCGGAAAATTGATAGTTTCTTTTTATTTAGTTGAAAAACTCTTTTTGTAATGAGAGGTGTTCGGTCGAGAATGGGCTTTTGATCTTATTTATCCCTAACGGGATTTACAGTTCAAATAAATTTGACTGATCTGTCTTAATGGAAGCACTAAGCCTGTCTTTTATGGCAACTATTACGACTGCAGTGATCAGTAATGATCCTGCCAGAATACCCAGGGCATTTAGTCTAGATTTAAAGACAAGTTTTGCCCTTCTAGAATCGAGGCTTAAGAGTTTTTGTTTTGTATGCAGACCCCTACACGTTGTTCTAGTGCCTTGTCCATATTTTCATTTCTTTTTTATTGAAATGCCTGTTAGAGTTTGCAAATGAAGGCGTTCTTATGCAACTCTCCATATCTTTCTGTTTAGCTTAAATATCTACTACCTCAATAAATATTTCTACGTACCTCATTTCAATTCTGTGTCCAAAAACGAACCCTTTTCCGCAAAAAGAGAAAATTTTGGCGTTCTAAGTCATAAAGTGGTTGCGCATATGCAACCCCCTCATCAAAAGTGAGACTCCACCATGTCTTATACTAGGTCGTAAATTGTGAGGATCCATTTCCGTGTTCGACTTGTATCATGCTTCAACTGTTTCATAAGCACAATAATTTTCGATTCATCGTTATGAAAGAACGTCACTTCAGAGATCCACGGTTGTTCTTGCGTGACGTCTGGCACACTCAAAATACGATCTTCGTTTGCTCTCAGTGACCAGAGGCTCATTTAGGGCAGTAATATTTACGAATAACTATACTATTTTTGGACTCACTCAATTACTTATATTAATTTGTTCTCCCCCAAAATTTGCACAACATCGCCTGAAAAGTCAATCTATCCTAATATTTGCGACTAGTGGAACCACATCAAAACTCATTTCCAAATTAGACAGATTCCACGACCACTTTTCCTAGAGAGTGGTGCTGTCAGTAGTGCCGAGCTTACTATAAAAAAAATTTTAAATTATTCATATTTTCTTTAACACATATTTTCAATTTCAAAAGCTTTTTTTTTATTTGCTGCCAAAACTTTGCATTTTAATTTTTTGTTTTGAAATCTATAAAGAAAAACTAAAAGTAATGAAAAGAGTTTCCTAAACGTATGTGTTCTCTGCTATAAGTTGCGTGTGCAAGCCCTCTAAAGCAAAATGTTATACATTTTATGTAAAAAACAAAACTCAATAACATTTTATATCTCGTACGAAAGAAATTGAAAGTTTCGTATATTGATGTCAAAGCCTGTTACTATTATAAATAAACTTTAGCATTTAAGCTTCTCCTTATTATGATTTCTCTTTTCTTTTTTTTGTTCTGTCTTCATTAGTCTTGTAATGATTGATATGTAAAAATGTTTTCTTACTGTCTAGCTTAAGACCAAAAAACTGAAGATTAAACAAAAGTTTTGTAAAAAATGCTCTATTAAAAAGTTATACTAACTGCAACAGAAAATATATACATACATACATATTTTTTTTTTAAATTTATATTATAAAAATATTTTGACAAGCGTGAAATCATAAAATCCAAATTTAAATTATCATTTTCCATTTTATGTGTTTGAAAACTGAAATTCAAAAAATACTCGTATAAAAATATACACTTTGAAATCCTACTGCAAATAAACCCAACCAACCCAACCCAAAAAAAACCAAAAAACAAAAAAAAAAAAAAATAACAACCCAACCCCCATAAAATTTAAATGAAATCACTGCACAATTCGAACAAAATAATTATAACCAAATCGAAAACAAACAAAAAACTAGCAACCAGCTAATTGGCAAATATCGGCGGACAATACCCGCATGATTGGTCATATGATATTACGTAAATACTACGATGGTGAGGATGTTCTAGGCTTAAAAGTTTTGGGTGGCCAACCGTTGAACTGCGATAACAACAATCATTTGGTGGGCGGTGCTGGTACAAATCTATTGTCGTATGGTGCTGTAGTGGAAAAAGTGAAAAAAGGCTCAGTGGCCGATGTTGAGGGCCGCATAAAACCAGGTAATACAACCGACTAGACACTCACCAGTATACAAATCGCTAATTTTTTAATACAATTTATTTTTCTTTCTTTCATCTTCGCCCATCATCTTCTGTCATACTGTGTGATTGAATGTTTGTGTGGATGTGTATAAATGTTGTGTATGAAATGGAACAGGTGATGAAATTATTAAATGGAATGGTCATAATTTACAAAATAAAGGGGCCGAGGAAGTCTATGATATAATCGATGAAAGCCGCTTGGATGCTCAGGTTGAACTGGTTGTTTCACGACCACTCAATGCAGCAAACTCATCTGCAACAGCCTCTGCCGTCAGTCAGCCCAATCGAAAAGTGCCTGGCAATTCAATTGCCAGTTATATAGCGGGCAGTGCTGTTGTAAGCAGTGGCGGTCGTTATATACAACGAAAAGGTAGTTAATTGAACAAAGTTTTAATATAATTTTTTTGGTTTTTGATTTTATGCAACACATTATTTACTGTATTGCAACAACTGCTTAGAGTAAAGTTATGTGAGAACGATATACGTATGTGTAATACTTGGGAACAAGAACTCGAACTTTTTGACTTAAAGCATGTTCCATAATACTCGGGGTAGTTTTGAGGCATTGTAAAATTTACTAAGTAAATGTAAAGGATTTTTAAGCGACCTTACTTATCTCTAAAGGTTGATACTGTATTAAATTTCCACAGTTTTTAATGATGAGCACGTTTTGTTTTTTCATATGCGAAATTTGGCGTGTATTCATTGCTACCTATATTTTGCCTTCAGATAACTTAACAATTCTTTTTGATTACAATTACGCGTGTGAACAAATCCCTGCAGTTATTGTACATTCTACATGAAACCAATAACTCTTTCTTTATTTCGTAGTAAAATTAATATGCTGCTGGATACCTTACAATATTTTGCAAAAATGAACGGAGTACTAATTCAGCCACATTTTTTCTAAATTAATTTACATAATTTTTTACACGTACTTTGGAAGTCCAATCACATGGATTTTCGTTTACACGAATTTAAAACATTAAGAAAAGCATATGTTTTAAAATGGTAGTTCTTTCTGCATTATGAATACAATTTTTTTCCACTTGATGCTGGGAATATTTACATATTGATTTACATATTTTTTAGTTTCAGTTTTCTTGTTGTTTCTTTCTGTTGCCATGAATTTCAATAGTGATAAGAAATGTTCAACTAAAGAACGTGCAAGGAAAACATATTAAGTGACTGCAGTTTAATTGAAGAAGACGATATTCTGATTTCAGCCTGAAGACATTGCAAATAACTGTTCTTAAATTTGCCGAATGTAAAGTTCACAGGCTTCAGCTCCAAATACGATGATCTTCAAAATTTAAATCTCAACCGAGCAAGTAAAAAGAATTTACATACATTTATATTAAATTACCTTCTCAGGCTCAAGTTCAACCCTTGGTTTGTCACTTTTAAAACAATATTAATTAAATAAAGACAAGTAAAATTTTATAGCTAGGTGGACAACCGACTGTTTCTGGGTAGCTAACACCCTTCATCAGCACCCCGTGAACTTTGGGCGTGTCAAATTTCAGAAATTTGGCACAGCCGCTTCAACCACTCGGCAACCAAAGCTCACGCAATTTTATTTTCTATTTATATACTTAACTATTATTAACCAAAGCAGTGACATTTTTGCAGTCTGTTATGGATGATTTTTTGTCATCTCAGAAGACTGTTATTTGCTCTTTATATGAGCTTTTTCATACATGTTCTTGTTTATATCAGTGAGATCCAGATGCTCATTTATTGCAACAACTTAAACATTTACGCCAAGCCATGCGTTGTTTGTTAGCATTTTACTGAAATTTTAATTTTATTGAACTATGATAATTTTACATGTATTTATGTATGTATATTAAATAACCTTTTCAGGCTCAAGTTCAATCCTTTAAATCAGTATTAATTAAGTAAAATCATAGTTCAATAAAATTAAACTTCAGTAAAAAAAATTTAAATTTCATTGCTTAGATTTTTTTTTTTTTTTGAAAAATCTAAGAAATGAAATTTAAATTAACAATAAAAGAATAATATAGAAATAGAAAAAAATTTAACTAGACAATAATAGCGATGAGGAATAGATTGTGTTGGGATTTATTTAACAAAAAGTATTAGAAATGCACTACACAACAAAACAATAAAACATTTTATATTATTTATGTAATTGTTCAACCCCTGAGTAGACCACTAACTCAAGGGCTTATGCTGGGTTATATAAATAAAATATGTTACAGCATGGTTTAACATAATAGGTCCGATCATTGATTCCGTTCCGCGACTGCGGAAAATATTTTTATGCAGAAACAAACTTCACAATTATTCATTCCGTTGCTGGGGTATTTTTCCTAGATATTTTTCCTAGTTTTGCTAACGCCCCAATTTCATAACAAAAAGCCAACGGAACGACTAAAATTTAGAATTTGTTTATTAAAGTTGTTTTAGTTTATTTTGTTTTCTTTTTGATAGCTAATTTTATAAGAATAAAAGACAAAAATAGACAAACAAATTGCAAATCGGAGCAATAATGGATTTAAAAAAATTCCTAAGGTTTTACCTAGCGCCATCCAGAGGTGATAAACTAATTTTTGGGAACAATTGGTGCGTACACTAAATGGTTCCAAACCACCAATTAAAGATGACGGTGATTGGGGAAAGATATCGCAACACTGTTTCTTAAATATTGTGCATCGGGGCTTAACTTGCAGTTTCATTGTAGTAGATATGGATAAGGTATAAGAGAGGCTTAAAAAACATGTTTTAAACAAACTTTTATTTGGAAGCTGCAAGAATATGCATTAATTTTTATTTGCCAGGAGACCTACATTTCTTTATTTCAACCTGCTCTCTATCGTTCATCTGTAACACATCTTCAGATTTATATATAAAGCAAAACTCTTTTTCTAACTGGCTCCAAAAAAATAGTATCCATATTTATTAACAAATACATATGTATACATATTTAACTGATAATAAATGAACTAACTTTCACGTCTAAAATTATACACACAATTCAATTTTGAAATTTATTTGTCTACCATCAGCTTCTGCGAAACTAACCTTAAAATTACTAAAACGGAGACGTTATTGTCACTTTGCCGAAATTATATACCCCAGGAATGAATAATTGCAATTTTCACATCGATCCATATTTCTTTCCGTTGCATTTTTCGCTCCGTGCAGAATCAATAATACTACCTTATATAGAAGTAAATGTTGGAAAAGTTGTATGGTTGTATGCAGCATTAATTGGATTGACCTGAGATTGATACATTTTGCGTTGTTTTGTTTTAAGAAAAAAAAACATAATTCAATCTAATATATCTGGATATGTTTTGTCTTAAAGAAATTAAAGAAAACACTTTGGCTCAATAGAAAAATTTCCCACATTATGAAAAGTCCTGACATATAGCTGGCACCATTGCTGTACCTTGGCAGCATGTCTTTTTGGAATTTCGAACAGAGTATCGGCCTTAAAATGTTGACAGTAAAAAAAATTACTAATAGGTAGATTGACCGCTTTGATCCCAATACTGTTGGTAATTCTGCGTGAAATGGTGTTAAAATAATTATAAGACTTTGTTGAAATGGCACTTTCTTAATTTTTAGAAATTTGTTATTATGTATCCGGCAACATATTATTTTTTCTGCGAAATAAAAAAAGCGGTAACTTTTGCACTTTTATTTTTCAACATATAATTTGCTTACAAGCATAATACAATGTAATATGCTTTTAACTCGCCAAACTATTTAATTTCGCAGATGGCTAATCTAAACGTACTTAAAATGTTCCCTAAAACAAGCAGGGTTTCAGTCACTTCGAAACTGCAAAAGTAATATATACAAAAATATTATATGTTTCTTTAACGTTTCATTAAGAAAGATGGCATATTAATTTTCAAATAATAAAATGTTTTCAACTAATCACTATAATTGACATTTTTGCAACAAAAAAAATAATAACAAATACTAAAAAGGATAACTATAAATATAGCTGGAAAATAACTAGATATTCCGAAACTGCTGCGTTGTCCATCAGCATGCATTTTGGCCAAAAAATTATTATTTTATGTTTAACATTTAAATTCGTAATATGTTAAACAAACTCAATAGTAAAATTCTTAAACAAATTATTTTATAAGAATTGTAGTCCAGTTTTATTTTTTCAGAGCTTAGAAGGATTTTTTTGCGATAAAATTACAGTGTTAAACAATTTTTAAAGAAGGCAAGGGAGGTAAAGTTGAAGACTGGCAAGCATACAAACGCTGTTTCACGCCCACCACAACGCTCACGAGCACCCCAGTGACTTTGAACCCAGGTCACAACTAATTGCATCTCGAGGTGTTCATTATAGACTGTCTATATTCAATCTATTGCTCAACTTTCAACACTTAATTCATTTTCAATCGATTTTTGGCACTATTCCTAACGGTACTTAAACATTAGTTTTTCTTTTAAGTCCAACTGTACGCTTCTCAGCTGTCGATTGGTGTATTGGGCTATTAGTTCAAATAATTGCATACAATTAGTAGTGACCTAGGTTTGAAGAAGTGCGGACTCTGATTATCGGTGTGATGGATGTGAAACAGCTAAAAAGTCTGCTAGATTGTTTTCATTTGTCCTCTCTTAAACGAACTTAGTCACTATAATTTTACCACGAAAAAATCTTTTTCGATTCTCAGGAAATAAAGTCCAACCAAAAGCCCAATAAAGTAATAAACATTAATACATAATATTTTTAATATCGATTGTTTTTTAATATGAGTAGATATGTGCGTTGCAATCTGTGTTCTTAAAAGCATATGTCTTTTGAAATTCAGGATTTTTAGCAACCAAATAATTTTCTTTCACGCCATGTCGTGCAAATAATAGCTCTGTTTCTTTACTTTTTGGGCAAAGTTCGGTCAAATGAGAGTGAACTATAATTTCTCTCTATAAGACACAAAATTGCACAAAAGTACGTGAACGAATAAAAAAAAATATTTTACCGCATAGGAAAATATCAGGGTTCTGACAGCTCAATTCATAAAAAAGAAAATTATGTATTTTATTTAATTTGTGTTAAAAAATTTTTTTCCAAAGAATTAAAAGGAATGAAATGCATAAAACTTTTTACCAACTCAGCAGAACTCATACATATATTCATATATGTATGTACATAAATGAGTTCGTAAATATAAATACATACATACATATGTATGTATGTATGTATGTATAAAACAATCAAAAATTTTTTAGAGAATAAACAATTTTTTTTGGAAATCGCTTTAAAATAGTTTTTCACACTAATTTCCAATTTTTCTTTTAGTTTCCGCAAAGCATTTATTTTTTCTATGTTATTGTTTATTCTTTGAAACAGCTGACAGCTAAACTGTTCGCCCAAGCTAGCCCGAAGAAAAAGTACTGGCTGTTTCGTGCACGATGAAGAAGCATAATGTTCTCTCACAAATACTCTCATTTGCCCAATTTTAAAGTACGGGAACGCTTTTCGTGCAAATTAGAGAGTAGGGTAAAGAAACAGAGCTAATATTATATTGTTAAAGATATTTTCCTGCTCATAACATACCAAATACTTCAGCTGTTGCATACTTTTAGTGCCGCCGACATAAAGCTGTTCATCATTTTAAACTCTGTTTTGTACAAACTATTGCCCCCGTTTCAAGGAAAAAGTCCAAAATAAACAAAATCTTTTTTTCTAGAAAAGAAATCAGCCGAAAACTTGAAATGGTGTGTTATATATCCGTCTAGTTCAAGTGTGATGGTCTGAATGCAGTATGTAATTTATGTTAGAGGCCTTGACGTAAAGACTTTTTTCACACAAAATATAATGAAACTAATAATACCTGTATAATGGCAAACTGACATTAACTGTAATAGCATCATTCCACGATATACGCTTCGCTCTCTATTTATGCTTACCACCCTAATCAGGAGCGAAGCAACGTTCTTCGTCATACAAAATTTTGATAGCGAAGGAAATAGCTTCATGTTGAAGCTGCATGCGTAGCGCTAAAAATTCCTGTCTTCCTTAATTTATATCGCTAGTTTAATTAAACTATCTGTCAAAATCATATATTGTAATCGAAAAAAGCAAAGAAAACGTAACAGGCACATACAAATAAAAGTTAACTTATGGGTTGCATTTAAAGCCCTGCAATGCCAACTTCCAGAGCATTTCCATATGAATGGGTATTTTGCGACAACATTTTCACATACGTTTTTTGTACATTTAAAAAAATTTGCTCCACGAAATTAATTGAAAATTTATTTTGGCTTATTAAAAACCAAAAGTCAAATCGAAGCACAGAAATGTGTCTTATAAACAGTGTAATTCATAAATATAATTGAAAGAGTGAAGCGGGTGAATTAACTCGTAATGGAAATATACGAAAACGACAGTCATTATTAACGCTGTTCAAATCAGCAGGTGCTAATACTTTTACTTTTCCTGATACTCGTATTATAAACATCTACTAAGTAAATCTAACACCGTGTTGTGATAGATCCCTTAATAGCAACTATCACCATAAATGTCATTATGAAGCTCATATTCTACACCAAAAGTGAAAGGTTGTTGTGCAATAATGCCCACAAAATCAAATGGAGTTCAAATGCTAATGTAATTTTTTTACATTAGTCTAAACTTCACTGCATTAAATCAGTGAAATATATGTATATTATTGAATGGTTTATAAAAAGAAATTTGGCAACGATGCAAAAAATGTCAAACAGCTGACATTTTCCTTAGTTTTACGATTTAAATTTAAGCCCAACATTTTCTTCGTTTATATCTGATTTAATTATTCATTGATTTAAAGATTTACAAGTTAAAACGTAAACTAAATGAAACCCAAAAACTAACCATCACGAATAGTGAGTACATAATACCTTGACATACGGAGTAAAACTAAGTTTCCGCGATGTAAATTATGGGCTGTTGCATACTTTATCACACTTGTGGGAGTAAAAAGTTTCTAGCATCGTAGCATATTCTTTCTCAGTTTGGAAGTGTCTTTTGTTTTCTTTAAGAAAAAAAAAAAACTTAAAATTTCAGCAAACTAAGGCGAACTTATTTTCACAACGTGCAAATGCCTGATGCGCCAGTTGAATTTTGTATGTGTGAACAAAAAAATAAATTTATTAAAAATGTAGACATTTACTCAATTGAAAGTATCTCTCTTAGACGGGTTCAACTGAAAATTGTTTTAAGCACTGAGCGTAATTAATATACAACGCTGCTTTATTTTAGCAACTAAATGTCTTTTAATCCTTTAGTTTTAGATTTTTTTCTGCTTTGAAATATCGACAGATTTTTTTCGCAACTGGCAAGTGTTTTGGCATCAATTAAAAATTGTTACGCCAATAAACCGAACATTGACTCAATTTAAAACTTCCATCTCACAGGGTATCTATAGCATCAATTAGTCAAATGACAACTTTCAAAAAAGAAAATTTTCTTTTTATTAACTCAAGAATTCGTTATTGAAATATTGAAAAAAAAAAAAAATGCCGAGCTTGCAAAAATATGTGTTAAAGCCTTTTTATATGTCAAACCACAAATTAAATTATTGTTTATGTACAAAACCTAATGGAAAATTTTTTATATTTAAAGGTAAGACATAAATTTTTTTATTTTTGAAAGATAAAAATAAAATTACGGGTAAATAATTATCCAGTTTTGCAAAATAAAAACCATGGCCATTACTTTGGTGGCGATGTTTCTTTTGCTTAAATACTAGCGTATGAACGACTAGAAATGTATATGTACTCACCTGGATGCAACAGTTAATTACAATGCAAAGAAATGACAAGAAAAAATTTAAAAACATTAAAAATGTTGGAGCAACAAAATTATTGGAAGAATTCAAATTGAAGCGAAGAAGAGTAGGAGCATCAGTGATATGGTCAAAAGTATTAATAACCCCCAATAAGTTGTGCCCTTCAACATCCTTTTCGGACACACCTAACTCGCACCTGCTCTTACAAAAATTAAAAAAAATTTAATTTGGTCAACTCGAAAATGGTTTTTTGTAGATATCGTAGTGGAATTTTCTATTTTTTCCAAGCAAAAGTTGTCGAAAAATCGAAGGCACAATAGTGGCTGCCAAATCGGCTCAGACTTGTATGTACGAGTATATATGAATTTCTAGTTGCTTGCATCTCTGAACTTTTCCAAAACAAAGATCACCAAGAGTGTAATGATCTCGTTATTTGTGGCTAAAAGTTTTGCTAGCTTAAACGTACCTTATCAAATTATAAATTATTCCAACAAAAACTAAAAATTTCGTTCGCCACAATCGATGAAAATTTAGCTTGCTTACCTTAACGTTAGAAGCGCCCTAATACGCATTTCTCTTTTAACTTGTGTGAGTGTATTAAATAAATTTGTACTGATTTCTGTAGAAAAATCTTGGCTCGATAACATTGAGTTGGGACCTTTCTATACCACAAGGTAAATAAATAAGAAGAGTGAATATTTTTTTTTAATTTTTATGGCGTTACATTTTTAGGCCTTAGTAGATAACTAACCTGCTTTAAATAATATAATTAAAAAAAAAAAATAGAATCAGCACTACTAATTCCTTGTTTTTCACATTTTTACCTTTTCTTCCCGCCCGCCAATCGCATAATCCCATCAAAATTAAACAAACACGTCTACACACCACCACCCCCCACAACATAATCTAGCACCCTTAGTCGATGATCTTGAAAAACATCTCGATAAGCCGAGTGTGCTTATAACATCACCGGGATCACCAGATTTACATGCAAATAACAGTAGTAGTGTTGGTAGTGGTAGTATTGAAGTTGGTAGCAGTGGTGGCAGTGGTCTTGCATTAAGACACAGTGCGAATGTTGCACGCACCTACGAAGGTACAGTTCAACGTTTGGGACCAAAAAACGTTTCAGCCGCCAGTAACAGCAGTAATTCGGTCAGTAGTTGTAGTAGCGGTAGTAGTAGTATTACACAAGCCCCGCCACAAGTACCACCAGCATCGGCATCGTCGATACAAACAGCAGCAACAACGACGGCGGGCCATTATCATCATCCGCATTTTCATCACTGTCATCAAGTACCACCACCGCCCACGCATACGTCGTCTGCAGCGTCCGCATATACATATGGCTCGGGTTTGGGACCACACCAACAGCAGCAACAATCGTACACACAAATACAGCAGCAAACCTCTCATACAGGAGCTATGGTTGGGCCTCTTCCCCTGCATATCGAAGGCGAATTACAGATGAAATTGGGCTACGACCAGACAACTTTGCAGCTGATTGTGACCATTGTTTGTGCCACCGGTTTGACACTGCGTCAGACTGGCATTGCTCGCAATCCTTATGCAAAAGTAAGTAGTAAATTCATAATAGTTAAGAACGTATCGAAACCAATAGTAACACGTTTTGATCTGACAAAAAGGTGTTCCTTCTACCCGACCGTGGTACAAAATCTAAAAGACGCACGAAAACTTTACCCAATACCTGTGAGCCACGTTGGGGTCAAACGTTCGTTTATACCGGCCTGAGACGTTGTGATCTCAATGGCAGATATCTAGAGGTAAATTTATTATATTTTGGTGCAAAATTTTCAATTAATGCTACTAAAATTGTGTCTACAAATGCATTTAGGTGACCCTATGGGATTATGTACGCTACGGAGCCAATGATTTCATTGGCGAAGTTGTTATTGATTTGGCCCATCATTCATTGGATGATGAAGCAGATTGGTATAAATTGCAACCTCATCAGGACACCTCTTACCTCGTATGTGCTCTTAATTATCTCTTTGATTTGCCTTTGCTTTGACAAATTTAAGTATTGAAAAAGGCTTGTTATTTATAGTAATATTTTTCTTAACTATAATGAAGCAGGTAGCGTTTGTTTAACTTCATTGCAAAATAAACGAAACCTTTACACTTTCCTGGTAAAAGATTTTTAAGTTTTTTCAAAGAAAAATTTAAGTCTATTTAATTAAAGTTAATTTCCGTATTACGTATGTAGAAGAGAGATTTAAATCGCGGGAGTTTGGTTTTGAGAAGTAACAAAATTTTACAAATTAAATTTTGTTGTAGTAAAATACATATATGCTTAATAAAATAAATAATTTTCTGCTTTTAATTAATAAATCTTAATTTAAGATCGAAACTTATTTGTTTAATGTCAAATTCGCTTGATCATTTCCATTGTGTTTCTCTTCCCTCACTCCAATCAACCATTACATTTAAATCAAATACAGTTACGCAGTCATGATGCACCGTCCCTAGATGTGGACATAGTGATTTTAACACCCAGTGATCATTTATCACCACCCAGCACTACATCACGTCACAGTGATTCTGATACCATGTCAGAAATCGATTATATATCACAGCGTGACGGTGCGAGCATCTCATCCATGGGCAGTTCAGCCAGTACACCACCTCCAGAGGTAAACTGAGAAATTGTTGTTAAGTCTTCTAATAGAACGCTCTTTCTGTCTATGAAATAAAAACTCTGTATGTCTTTCTTTTTTCGCCACCCAAGAACTTTACAACTCTACATGTAAAAACAAAACCTAAATAAAATTCAACTAAAGAAATACACTCAAAAAAACAGTTAGATATTAAACATATTCACTCTTTGGGATATTAAAGAGATAACTTGCAATCTTTAAATTTATTATTGAATCATAATTAATTGTTTGTGTGTATGTCTGTACATATTTTATTTTATCATACATACATATGACTTCTCACATTGTATAGTTTAACTCTATGTTTTCAGAAAGTACTTTTAACATAATCTGTGCATTTTAACAAGTACAATATACTAAGAGTACTGCAGTAAATGAACATATATTTGCTCGTTTTGTCCATACAACGTGACCACTACTTTCTTTTCTTTTTTTTCTTTATTTTATTTTACTGATAAGCTAACTTAAAGCTTTGCTTAGATCTAAGCTAACTAGATTCAGCTATGCCTACTAGATCTTAGACTTTTCATTGCTTTATTTCATGCGATTACATAAGAAATTCAAACTCGTCAACATTGATGTAGTTACAACAATGATGCAACAAGTACAAAACGAACAAAAATTGTATTTCATTAAAGTGCATTTTAAAGTTATGGTTACTCAACGATCATAGAAAGGGTGGTTGAATTTTAAGGGCCGATGTTGATTTTGAATAAAACACTTACCCCCTAATTCATAAAAATTATTACAGGCTTATAAGACTGTTATTTGACACATTTGTATGGAACATCTGTCAAATAAGAGCTTTATAAACCTGTTATAATTTTTATAAATTAGACGGTTATTATTTAAACAATTTTGTCATTTCGTTTTGCTACGATTTAATTATGTATAAAATAAAATGTTGACCAAATGGTTGAAGCAACCTCGGCAGCACACCTCCTTCCTTTGGTCCAAAGACACTGAGGCCTAATAGAGATTCTAAGCCGTTAATGTGCCGAACTATCTCAACCTTAATCCCAAAAAGCTTGTTATCAACTCAAGATAGCAAACGCTGTTCACCGTCAGCCCGTAAGTGGCGCCAAACAGTCACTCTTTGTGGGTGCATAAGTTTTTCGACAATCACTTTCGGGTTTTCATTCGCCCAAATGCGACAATTCTGCCTATTGACGAGTCCACTGAAGTGAAAAAGTGACACATAACTGAAGATGGTTTTCTTCGCAAATTGATAATCTACTGTTGCCAATTTTTGCCACCATTGTGGCCATTGACTACGCTTGGAATGGTCAAAAGGCTTTATTTTTTGACTCAGTTGCACCTTGCAAGCGTGTAAATGCAAGTCTTTACCACGACGAGTTGAGGTGAACGGCTCTTCAGCCACACTAACACAAACATCAGCTATACTTTCGGCAGTATAAGCTTTACGAGCATTAACTGGTGTTTTCACATCTCCTATAGATCCGGTTTGTTAAAATCTTTGCTTGATTTTTCCGATAGTACTCGCATTTGAACGACTGAAGAGACCCAAAGTACACATTTTGGTTTGAACGCCTATTTTCATAATAAGCCTGAATAACTTTAGCATCTTGCTCGATTGCGTCTATTTCCATGACTCAAATTGAATTAGTCTAAAATTGAGAAATGACAAAAGACATGCAGAAAAAACTTGACATTTAGGTGTGGTTCACATTGGACATTGGCTTTTAAAATTTTGCCGCCAGTTATAAAATTTTAAGCAAATTTTGCAAAAAAAAAAATTTTTTAAATCAAATAATTGTTCGCTGTAACGTAACAGCACCGAATTTCACAAAAGCTTATTTTAATATTATCTCTTCTTAACTCTCATTTATAGCATTATCAATAAACTTATATTTACTCTTTGCAACATTTTCTTAAGATCAAATAATTGTTCGCTGCAAGCTTTGTATATGCCGACTGGACAAATATATTGTAAAAAAAATATTCGTTTTTATCATTTTACTGAAATTTTAATTTTATTGAACTATGATAAAAACGAATACATTTATATTAAATTACTTTTCAGGCTTCTGGGTTCAATCCTGGGTTCGTAAATTTTTAATCAATATTAATTAAGTAAAGAAAAGTAAAATTTGTATGGCTAGGTGCACAACCGGCTGCTTCTGGGTAGCACACACCCTGCATCATCCTTTCTTTACTTAATTAATATTGATTCAAAAGTGACAAACCAAGGGTTGAACTGGAGCCTGAGAAAGTAATTTAATATAAATGAATTCGTTATTATGTTTTTTGTTTTCGCTTTTTGTTGGTTTTTTAACTTTAAGATTTAAGCTCTCAAATAGAAGTCTGATAAGTTTTACTAAACTTTTAAGAGCTTTGCTGATCATCATGGCTTTAAAATAAATATAAAATTTTTATAAAGCATAATATTAATATTTTCTTTAGCTAGAATAATTATGTGTTTCAGACAAATTTTTTTTTAGTACTTTGCTTTTCTTAGGATAGCTTCTTCAGGGCAATAAAATCCGCAAGGTGAAATATGGGCAAAATTATATAAAGAAATATAAAAAAATATATAATTAAGGATCTTCGCTGGAATAAAACCAAAAGCTAAAACGATTCAGAAGGATTTAAATATTTCAAAAAACCGCCTTTATGAGCATATTCATAAAAAATTAAAATGAATTGTTAATGAGTTTTACACCCATATTCGTAAAAATTATTGAAGGTTTATTACACGTTTATTTGACAAATATTCCGTAGAAATACGTCAAATAAGAGCATTTTATTAGTTTACAGTATATCTGCACATGCGTATGTGTGTATGTGAAATTTCATCTTAAACTGTTTTACATTCTTTCTCAATCCCTTTTAGCAGTTTTTCTTTTTTTACCTCTACAAAAAGCCAAACTTTCTCCTGACATTATCAGTTCATCAAGAAAAGTTTAAGATTGGGCAAATATACAAATATTAAATTTACTGTTAAAGAAAATAAAGGTATTGCTTCGTTTTCCATTGATACTCTGAATCCAAGGCAGCAAACAAATTTTGAAAGATTTTCACTCTCTGGCTCACTTTCATAAACTTGCTGTAATTTTCACAACAGTTAAAGGTAAATTTAGAAGTAGTGAGGGATCGAGTTATTTTCACAATTTTTTCCTTTTGCAACTTCAGTACATGATTATCTAAAAATTTTTGAAAATATCACAAAAAGGATATTAGTATACACACATGGCTACAAGCTAAATTACTACTTCAAAACTATGAAATTGGTAAGCAATGATTCCTACAGACTCTTTAATGAAGAGCAGAAATCAACGGACACACATCCTTTGCGAATGTCCCACAGCGTATAGATGTAGAACCACAAGCCTAAGCGTTCGGTTTTTCGATCCCAAGGACCTTGTAAAAATCAAACTTACGGTCATAACTAGATTCACGAATAGTCTAATTCTCACTCTTTAGCCAACAAGGGCTGCAAGAAAGATATTTTTGGTTGAGGTGCATAATTGGACCCAAATGATAATAATAAGAAGAAATAAAAAATCGCTAGCATTTTTACCCAAAGCAACTTCACGCCAACAAAAAACGATGTTCAATTATGGGTGAGGCAACAATGTTATGTTCTGTACAACGGTATTATGGTAGCAACCATATAATATGGTTAACGCATCAATGCAGTGTAGTCAAGACAACCACATTGTAGTGTTACTGAATAGTTCACCACCTGTATGTGACCATATACTTCAAAAGTCTTTTCTGTGTGTACGTAATAGCCCTTTTACACTGACGTACATCTTACAGCCTTCATCAATTTGCAAAGATGTTTACATCTTCACATAAAAATTATACAGGGCGAAAATTCTACATCTTTCTACATCAGCAGAAGATGATCCTTTCTTATTTTATTCCATCTTACATCTTTCGACTTTTTTAGTGCCATCACTAAAAAAAATTGCAGATAATCGATTGCTTTTGTACCATCACTAGCAAAATGACATATCAGAAAATCAACACAAAACAAATTTAACTTAAAAAAATGAGGGGAACATGTAAGTACTTACAAACATCCAAGCCTTTCGAGGAAGGTGCATACTCATGTCTACCAAAAATTATTCTTCATCATCATCTTCCATGATGGCCTCCAACATTTCAATGCACTGCATGAATATTAGGGTTTGTTCTTGTAAATTAACAGCTAACCCAATGGTTAATATTTCCTCCAAGTCCATTTAAAATTTGTTCAAAAATGTTTCGTCTTTTTTGTTGACAGCTAAATAAATGAAAGATGTTGTCAATGTAAATGACTGTTTCACATTTTCAACATCTTCCATGCGTTTCACGTGGATGTTAGTCAGTTCTTTGTTTACATTAGTTAATCTACAAAATAAAGACTGCAGCGCAATTAGATGAAGCATCAATTTTCGCTGTGAAAAATTACATTTTTATACAATATGAGAATACAATAATGACAACAGATAATATTTATCAAACACACCGAATTTTAAATAGACTTAGTTCTATTTCATAGCCGATGAATAGCAACTAATTAGGCCTAATTTATCACCATAAGGCCGGCCCGACTTGTATGAAGGAAATTTGTCATTATTACGCAATTTATTTTTCGATTGCTTTTTGGCATGAGGAAAAAAGAGCCCCTTTGCGACATATCAAATGAAATTATTTGGAAGAATCTCAAATTGTTTTGGTGGTTTTGTATGGAAGCTCTCTTTTGGGAAAGGAATTTATAGGGGAAATGTATAGCAATCGAAATGCAGTTAGATAAGATAAACCAACAAAAACGTAATATTAATGTATTAAACAATAAATCTATTCAGGTTAACACAAAATCTACAACTTTTTTTGTTGTGACCCACCGACTCCTTACTACGCCTCCAAATGGTTGCTTCCATACAAAAACACCAAAACAATACAAATACAAAATCACCTTGACTTAAACCGAGAGTTATTAAAAGTAAATCACCAACAAAAACCTTAAAATTAACTTCGTGTTCCACGTTTTTATTTTATTTTTTCTATGTATCATGTGTTTTAGTTCATTATATATGTATGTATCTCAACGAACACATAATCTTGCAGTCATGTTTTCAATGCATTTCTATTATTTCATTTTTTCACCACTATGTAATTATTCACAACAGCTTCTTGTTTCAAAATATTTTTTTTTCTTTTTCTAAACTAATTTGAATCTATACTTAATTGATGTTGTGTAAAATTTATTTCTTCTCAAATCCATAACTCTTTAAAACTAATTTTCTAATTTTAGTTCTTTAAAAATGTCTTAAGGAAAATAATTTAAGTGTTGCAGTATTAAATAAACTTTATAAAATAAAAATAAAAAAAGACAAAATGACAAACTGTTACTTTTAAGCAAAAAAAAAAAAAAAGAAAAAAAAACAATTAAACGTTAAAAAATACCAAGACAAGAGAACACATGCTTCGTTAAGTAAAACGGAAACTTTTTCTATGAAAAGTTTTATAACGAAACTTAAAAACAAAAGCGTTTATGAGTGAAACTGCTACAATTATTAATAATTATAACTAGAGTTCGCACAAAAGTAAAACAAAACATTTTAAGCACCATGCATGTTAGCTTATTTCCAACTTAGTATAAAAGAAACTTTATTATTTCACCACATATTTTCCTTTAAAGCTTTAAGTGTAGCATTGACTATTAACAACATTACGACTCGCTTTCACTACCCCTCAATACACTTTTATGTTTGATTATCGTTTTGGTCATTTCTAAGTGCTTTGAAAACAGTTGAAGCTCATCTTTTAAAAATCATATTCTTCTTCTATTGTCTTATCGTTTTTTTTTTCTAAACAACTGCCCCGTGTATGTGAAAATTTTCCCTCTCACTTCCATGTAATACAAAACATTCTTTATCCCTTCTTTATTATTGTAAATAATAAAAACCCCACCCCTCAAATAAAATTCCTGGTGATCCTTTTGCCAAAATAAAAAATAAAAATAAAAAAATGTAGATTGATTTACAAGAGCGACGCTCGAGACGTGATATGTCACCTCAGGGTCGCAAAAGAGTGGCCGGCATGGTAGCTCGTGATTATCGTACAGTATCGGGCATTGGACAAAGTTATCACAATCAGGTTTGAAATTTTATTGAAGTAAAATAAATTAAAATAAATGATCAGGTTGAGCAGAAAATAAACAGAAAAGCTGTAAAGGTTATTGAGTAATAACAAATTAATAGCAAAAATTTCATGATAGCTGTTACATTAATATCCTTATTTTATGAAAACTGCGTTTCCTCATATGATGAAGTATATATTGGTCTGATCTGAAAGCCCGCGGAAACATGTTTTCTATAAAATTCGGAAATAAAACAATCTGATATCCAAATTGTTCTATAAAAACTCCTTAACTATAAACATAACCTTAATCTCTAGTGAACATAGCTTAAAAAAAGTCTCATACTTTTCTGTTATTTTTGAAACTTTTTGACCTTTTTTTCATCACATTTCAGTATTATTTAAGATTTAAAGCCCCTTAACATACTTGAAAGACACTTAAGCTTTTACTTTTTCTTTTGCTCATATAGCTTAAAGCTTGTTAAACCTTTTTTCTAAGCCTTTTGACTGAATAAACTGTATCTTTCAATTAACTGTTTATAAAATATTTTATAAAAACTATATTTGAATTTCTTAAACTTCTCTATCAAAAATCCTAAATATTTTGCATTTGAAAATAATTCTTGAAAAACAAATAACGTTTTTTTTCAATTTAAAAATTACAAAATAAAACAAAACTAAATGTGCTAAATAAACTTTCAAGAAAATCTTTTGGGATTAAACAATATTATTTATATTAATAATTGATCTAATCAATTGTTTCGTTTTCTTCACTTTTGCTAAAATTTAGGCTCCTGGCGCACAAAGTGGTTATTTCCGTCGTAATGGTGCTACCACCACTGGTCCTGGTGGCATGAGTCTAAGCCAACGTAGTCATTCAGCTGCTCCAAGTGATGCTTATCATAGCGGTTACTATCGCAGTTCCAGTCCAAGACGTGGCTCCCTATCACCACCTGAGTACAGAGGTCACGATATTTGCACCATACCACCGTACGGTGGTGGCACATCTATAATTACGCCATACGATAGTGGAGTTGGATCATCGTCATCGCAACAGCAACGCTTTCAGTCGCGCTCAGCAACTGCCACTCCGACTGGTTCACCCAAAAAGAGGCAACTGCCGAAGGTATTGTATATAAAAGATAAAATGTTCAAGGGCTTATTTTAAAAAAGTTTTTAGAAACAACTTAAATTTTTAAAAGAGTTGCTAAAATTTAATTAATTAAATTATAGTCAAAACTAAATCTGACTCATTATTTATAGTTAAAACTTTAAGTAAAATCCCATCTCAAATGAGATCGCCTTCAAAACTTATATATGGGTATTTCCATGAAATGGTCCACCGTTAGTTAAAAAATCAAAACGCTCGCACAATTTTTTTAAGCACAGAAAATTGAAAAAAAAACTATTGAAATTTTATTACGTAAAAAGAAAATTTTAACTTATAATAATTTTAAATGATGGTAAAAACTTCTGAAAATATATGTTAAATTACAAAAATATGTATGAAGGTAAAAAGTGTCACGTGCGTAATGTAACGTGCGTAATCAAAAAATATTTTTTTTCTTAGCCAACCCATGCACACTTGTTTTTGAACAAACCATGATTATAAAGGTCCATTAATAACCTTTATAAAAACATTTTTTCCGAAATAAAAATTTTCTACAATTCGCCTACTTTTGCAACATTTCATGCTGCTTTAAAAGGCACTTACGTTTTTTGTCACGTGCGTAAGTCAACTTTGATCGCATGGAGCTTGGGCACCCAGTGCTCAATTTTCCAATATATATATATATATATATATATATATATATATATATATATATATATATATATATATATATATATATATATATATATATATATATATATATATATATATATATATATATATATATATATATATATATATATTTGGAAGGAACTCATCACATTAAATGTAACAATGGCAAAATTCCATTCAAAAATTCCAACCCATTTATATTTTTATAATATTCAAAACAATTAAACGTGTACAAATGTCACGTGCGTAACCATGGAAACACCCATATACAGGTAAACACATGCATTTATAAATCTAAGAATGTATTAGTAAATAATCAAAAAATATCAAAGCGAATTCAGCAAAATTTTAAACAAAATTCTGATTAATAGTAATTTTTAAAAAACTTTGAATTTAATTGTTAAAAAAAAAGCTTTTTGTTTGATCAAGGCTGTTGCGTAATAGATTCAAAACAAATTCTGCTGGCTTTTGGTTTAGAGCAAACTTTTGCGCCGAAAGTCGGCTTTTGCCCGCCTAGTAGACAAAAAGTGTACTTTTATCTAACAGTGGCTTAAAATTGCTTAAAACATATTTTATCGATGTCTATATTTATGACCCACACACATTTCAAATTTTTCGTACAAAATTTTCTTAGTAAGCAGTTAAAATTGTTTTTGAATATGCTCGTAAAAATTATTATTTTGACTTGATTCCAGATTTTTTACATTTTGGTTTTCCTTATAGCTCCTGATAATATTATAATTATTATTTTTAACATAAAATTTAAAAAGAAATATTTTCCATATTTCATTTCATGACATAAAACTGTTTCACAGGTGCCACAGACATCACGCAGCGCTATGATACGTGATCGCTTGGGCCAGGAATTTGATGATCGTTTGACATCTGGTAACGGTAGTGGTGGCCGTTTTGGACGGCATCGCACACGTCAGCCACATCATCAGCCATTGTATCGTAGTACCGGTGGCGGTGGCTGGGAACGTCATTACACTGGTGCTTCGGACAGTGATCTGCACTCGATGGAGACTCGTATGCGACCACGACATTCGTTATCACCTGACAAAGATTTTATGGGTGAATTTGGTGATTCTGATATGGAGTCAGTAGTTAGTGTTACATCAAGTTCTTTCTCTACCCAGTCGGAAAGGCCTAGAGGCTCGAGAGGTCTCAGGTGAGTAGTTAATTGAGTTCATTAAATTTAAAATATTGCACACTGTTTTAAGAAAAAAGCTTCTCAAACTAAATTGGATAATCCCGATGTCAAAAACAGCAATAATTTTAGACATTTTGAATAAAAACTTGAAAAGCTTTTTCTGCTGCCTAAAAGTGAAATTATGCTACAAGAAACTGGCTTGCAACATTAAAGCTCTAGCTAAAAGTAAACTTCAATACGAACTTTGCTACAACTTTTGGCTTAATTTTGGTTGTATATGAATAAGTTCTCTAATTTACTGTTACTAAATCGTTAAAATACCCAATCTGGCTGGCATTAATTGTCTACAATGACAAATAAAAAAATATGCATATAAAAACAAAAAATTCTCCAAACACGAATAATCTGCAAAACGAAAAGAAAAACTCATTAGGCAATAAAAAAAAACAAAATAAAACATTGCAAAAACAAAAACATGCAATTTTCTTTATTTTTGTTCACTACTTTTCTTCTTGTTTTCATTATTTTTCCTTCTTTGTATATAATTTACAACAAAAACAAACCAACAACTACCTCAAATACAAAAATATATACATATATATATATATAACCTCAACTATAATTTCAACTCTTTAACTCAACCAACGACTCAATGACGCCTGCGCTTTATTTTGTGTTTTACATGCGTTTAAATGTGCCTTCAAATGCCACCAACAACACCCACACTCACTTACTAACACTTGCACTCACAATCATTCACTCAACAACGCTTTCGGTTACATTTATACGGCCACCAACGTTGTTTTCATCTATTCTTTGCCACTCGGACGTCGTCATTTGATTTTCATCTTATATTTATGTTTTGCTTTTTTCTTGTCGCCATTTGCTTTTGTTATACTTTTCTGATTTCTCATTCTCTGCATGATTTTTTGCTACCATTCAACAATGAAATACGAGTATAAAAAAATTCACCTTTAAATTTGTAACAAAACTTTTAACACTTAACAACATAATTTCTTCTCTTACAAAAATTCACTCAACAACCCTTAAAAAATAAAAACAAAAATAAACACACACAAACGAATAAACAAACCAACACAAACAAATGCAAAAATATTTTTAAAATGTAACAATACTATTGCTATGAAAATAATAGTAGCTTACCACGTAATTGGCGCTCTTATTTCGGGCCCAACAGTTTAACAACTGCTGGTCCTAATATGCGTCTAGGTGGCGGCGACGACGGCGGTGGCGGCGGCGGGGGCAGAAGTGGTTTCTTTGAACGATTTCGCTCAAATACCATTGAAGTGGACGACTGTGACTTTTTGCCAATGACGGCGTATCCGCTTTCGCATATGCATATGCAAACGACTACACCACAACAGATACAGCTGCTTGAACAGCTCGAACATTTGCAACGTCTTGCCGAATTGGCTGCCAGTGAATCACCACCGAATACGGCAACCGTAGCAGCAGGACTACAAACACAACCACAACTGCCAACACAACTTATGGTGACAGACAATAGCGGCGATTTAGTCGAGCAATATTTTCTCGATGCCGGCCAACCCAGTCTTATAATGATGGATAACGGTAGCGGTGGCACCAATCCGGTTATGCAGCCACGCCTAACACAAGATTCTCTCACGCAAACACAACAGCAACAACAGCAGCAGCAACAGCAACAGCAACAGTTACAACAACAACTCAATACATTAAATCCACCTCAATACCCACCTCCACCACATACAATACCCACCATACAATTCCCAGAGTTTCAAACGCATGCTGCCAATTTCACGCATTTCCCTTCCGATACAGGTTTTGCTACCGATAGTCTTTTAGGTGCAATGGATGCTGAAGCCGCTGGCATGGGTGGCGGCGGTGGTGTTGCAATGCGTGGTTTAAAGCGTTTAACATCGCCAGTCGTAAATTTCTTTCGCCAGCATCCACAGCATTTTGGCTTAACGGTTGATGCTGGTCAGCCGCACGCCCACACCGTTTCTTCCTCTCCCTCTTCATATGTCGGTTATATACGTGATCATTACGATAATACATGCAGTCATTGCCAAAATGGTAGCCAGCCGGTAGTTTTATCGACCAACGCTGCTTTAGCTTCGTCCGGCGTAACCATAGGGGCTTGCGGGGATCCTTATTGTTTGGTGGACGCTCATCCACATCCGCAACATTGTCCTGTCGCCTATCCCTATACAGCGGAACAGCTGTTGCGACGACCATCCCTTTCCATGTTTCAGCCCTCCTCCTCGGAACCTTCATTGCCCACCACCGATACGGCAATGTGCGGTGAATGTGTGGATCAACATTTTGTGAGTGGTTTAACCGCCCCCCAACTCGACTTAGGCGCCGTACCCACTTATCATGTCCATACTCCCACGCCAACAGCGCACAAGAAGGCCAAATCCTCATTGGCTCCTCCTCCCCAGTTGCCCACACAGTCGGTTCTACGTCTATCGCGTCAACTGAGTGAAGACGCCTTGGTCTCAGCTGTACCAATAGCTGAGGCTAAAGCCCAACCACCTTCGATCTTGAAGAAGCCCAAAATAGGCATACCCACTGGTCGTACGCCGTTGGACCGACGAAAAATGTTCCACGAAGGCCAATCACGTTCTCTAGACTATGACGACTTGCACGCTAAGAGTTGGGGTCGCAGACGCATACGATACGAAGACGAAGTTTACCCAACTGAATTTGATGACGAGCTGTCGCGTCGATACGGCTCTGAAACAAACATACGTCAATCGTACATGGGAGCCAATGTCGATGCAAGCAATCCCTTAAGCCATTCGCATTTTCTAGTAACAGACGATAAAATTGTGACCATTACTTATGACTCGGACGTTGGCTGGACAAGGCGAGGTGTAGCACCTTCGCAATTTCGTGACTCGAGACGTCGTTACGATTCGGCACGAGAACGAAATCACATGTCCCTTGACTTGGACCGCTCTACTTATGACAAGCTTTATGGTAGTGGCTCGGCGGCAATGCCATATCAAAAACGCCGTCGCAATTTGCCGCATCCTCCCAGTGCACAAAATGCTCACAACTTTTCGCCTGTTGAACCAGGCTATGACGACGACAACCTAATGGGTCCAGGTCCACACTCATCTGCATCAATGTCGCACGGTGGCTTGGTTAATGGTCATACAGGTAATGAACGACCGGGACCGGTGGGCGACACTGGCCGTACAGGACAACGTCCTTCGGCCATGGCCTCATCTGCCTCTTCGAAACGGCAGAGTGGCCGTACACACCAACAACATCTACACGAAACCGGCAGCGATCGCAGTAATCTCGTCAGTATTAACGATCAGCCAGAGTATTTCGAGTACGATGATTACGGCGATCGTACTGCAGCTCACAACACTTCACATCCAAACACAAATCGCCAATACAGTAGTAGTAGCGGTAGTGCTATGCCAGTTAGTGGTAGCGGTAGTAGTATTAGACAAAGAGGGAAGGGAGAAGTTTTAGAACAACAGGCAGTGAAAACTGGCAGTGGGAGTGGTAGTGGTGCTGGCACTACAACTGCCACTGCTGGTAATGTTGTTGCTGGTAGTAATAATGCTAATAATGCTGCTTCTTCTTCCTCTTTTGCAAATTCCCATCATGGTGTCGCAAATTCCACATCACCCAATAAACGTGCCTCATTGAAACATTCAACCACCATCAATAATACAAACGACGCAACCACTCAAAACGTTAACGCTGACGGAACGATCTCATCAACCAATCAACCAACTTCAACAATCATACAAACCACTAATCTCACAACAACTACAACAACCACATCAACCTCATCAACGAATAATGCAACCACGACAACAAATACAACCTCATCAAATGCCAACACGGCTGCGGATCCAACTACAACTGCTGGCACTTGCGATGACGCTGCTGCGGCTGATCCTGACGCCCCGGTTGATCTTGACGCGGCCATTGACTGGGACGCAATTGATGCAATGTTGGACGATGATTTTAGTGAATATGTTGATACGAAGCCTGAAGATGGCGAAAAGAAAGATGACGCGAACTTACAAAGTGCTGATGAAAAAGTCGGTAAGTTTAGGCAGAAGAAGTTTATATAATATTATAAGAAGAGTCGTAAGATCTTATTTTATTCGACTTTCAATTTAACTTAATTAGGACTATATATATATCGTCTTTATTGAACAATCGTTGACAACCGAATCCTTTTCTTTTTTATAATTTTCTATATTTTACAAACAAGAATATTTCAAAAATATTCCCTGTGTGTTAAATTTATTACATATTATAGTACAGCAAAAGATACAAGTAGATTTGAACACAGTAGTTTCCAACAATATCCCCTAGACATTTTCTTTATACAAATGCCGGTGTCGTTAATAAGTGTAAGATAAGCCAAGCCCGTTAGCAAGAGCGTAAAAGTGATTGAAAATCCACTTTTTTTAAGTATAAAACTAAAGATAAAAATTAACTTAAACAAATTTTATAATTCTTCTGAATAAATCAATAAGAAAGGAACTACATTTAAAGTTCATTAGAAAATTTAGAATATCTTACTCTCTTAAAAAAAAATTATAAGTTCGCACTTGCTCATTGTTGTTTTAGCAAAGTGACAAACAAGTACATCGAATTTATATGCATGTGAATTGAAGTGGTTCGATTTGTGAGGACAAAAACTTGTCAATATTGTGCAGTCGACTTTCCGACAGCTTTTCAGAAGCAGTAAAAAACTGTCTACCATTTCGAAGCGTCCGAATTTGAATTTTTTGTATTTTTGTGCGGAAGCCGTGTTCAAAAAAATAATACCGAAGAAAATAAAATTATTGCCGTGCACCATGGGGCTGATAGAGGGGAAATCAATATTGAAAAAAGGGTGCCCATAGAGGAGTCAAATATTTTTTTCAAACATAGCGACAACTTAGCAGACCTTCTCAGGGGAGCTCCTCTACAAAAATGCTAACAATAAAATATCTTTTTTCTCCTGCCAAAAGCTAACGTAAAAACAGTGGCACAATATCGGCTATAAAATCGACCTGATGTGCTTGTATGTAAATATATACTGTTTATTTTTCACCTGATAAACATTAAAAAATTATTAAATTTGTACATGCTTATATATTAAAGTGTAGAATCAGACGAATTTTCGACACAGGTGATGCGTGCAAATACGTGATTAAAGAATTTTACTCGTGACAGTTCGGGCACGTAAATCAGAAATGCTATTTTAGGCAAATGTATGCATATAAAGAACTAAAAATGCATATATGTACTTATACATGGAAAACGTAAAAACTAAAGATGCGCGATTGTGGTGAAAATGTCGTGAATCACGCAGGATCGTAAACAAATTTTAAAAAATTCACGCGTGAGTGCCTGATTAAAAATAAAATTTCCTGCTTGATAGTGCGTGATTACCATTTTGAGGTAGTTCACGAAATTTCACGAAAACTTTAAAACACTAACTTTTCCGGTTCAATAAAGAAACTTTCACACATTTTTTTGTGAATTATTTTTCAGTGCATAAGTTACTACACATATAAAGTACATTAGGCTGGGTCGAGTTGTAGGGAAGGCAAAAATCGCTGAGGGCAATAATTTCAGTGTAGTGCAAAACCAAAAATTAAATCATTAGTTTATTGTTCTTTCAAAACCGATGTAACCTTTTTGTCTCATGAGATTTAGCTCAAATAACATGGATTGCAAAGAGTAAATGAAATGTTAGAATAGCAAACCGAGATGCGTATACGTGATATATATGTATGTATAAGGAGATTTCTTGCTGTAACTCTCTAGTTCTGCATGATCAAACGTTGAAAAACTTTTTGGAAAAGTATTAAATTGCAAAAGAAAATAGTTCGGATAGCAGTCATATAGAAAATTAAATTGCATCACGGATAAAAGTAAAAATTAGTACCAGTTATAAGATTTTGAAATGCTGGCAACCTGCATGTAATAATCCACTTTTGAAGCAATGAGCAGGTATCAAAAGGGAAGCAAAGGTGCGTAATTTTGTCTTTGTTTGTTTGACGCAACTGACATATGAAGACAACAACATCTTATGTTGTTATTCTACTAACAGAATTTCATATTGATGAGCATTCGAAATTGCTGTCTGTGACGAAGTTTAATAAAAATATTATGTTATAACTCTTAATTTATCAAAAAACTCTTTTAAATTGCCAGTTATGAGTAAAAATACCTGTCGGTGACACAATCTGCACTTTTTTACAAAGCGCTAAAGATAATTTTAAAACAATAGAAAAAACAAGTAAAATATGTTTTAATCAGATTTGTTTACAATTGAGCCTTTTATCTGCTACTTTCTTTTGGTTTTTCTTAATAGGTATATACTCCTCTAAAACTCTGTATAAATGTAGTTATTATGCTTTTTTCGTCAACTATTTGTTTAATGAGAATATGAAATATAAAACTAAACATATCTTATAACAAAAAAACTAAAAAAATCTTAAGCATCCTTAAATGTTCATGTATTTTCTTGTTTCTTATAATAAATCTCTCTACCAGATGGCAGTTTATCAGACACGGCCCAAGATCGTAAAAAAGGTACTTTGGACCAAGAACGTTCGCCAAAAAGCGGTAGTGGCATGGGTAAAAAATCTAATTCCACCTCCCAATTATCAGCAACAGGTACGATTTCCTTTTTACTTTTCAAGTTTTGTTAAATTTTCTTTCACATTCGTTTAATTGAACTCAACAAACAAAAAATTATAATAATAGAGTTAATAAAAACGGAAACCTAGTACCAACAAATCATGTATACAAATTTAAACGTCACGGCCGTTCTTAAAAAAATACACACTTTTTTAACTTCATTTTTTATATTACTTTTACGTTAGAAATTTTACTTTATTCGCTTTTCATTTCACTTTCAATCCTTTATGTTCATTCTTAAATCATTTAGTTAGAATCGAGTGTTTTGCTTTCATTGTTAGTAAGATTTCATTAAAAGAAATTATAAAAAAATTTTATTTTACATTAAAATTTAAAACAAAAGGTCGTAAAAGACGTATGGGCTTTGGAAAAAAGGGTAAAAGCTCATTTACGGTGAATCGCAGTGAAGAAGTCTTACCAGGTGAGATACGAGCGGTACTGTCACGTGGCTCGTCATCTGAAGCCGACGGTGGCGAAGGCTTAGTTGATGCTGGAGCCGGTAGTGGTGGGGACAGGTTCGCAACTCTATTTTGATTACTCAATTTTTAATTTTAATATGATTTAGCTAATTTTACAATTTAATTTCTTATTAATTTCATAACTTTTTTCTTTTTTTAGTATGTTTTGTTTTTAATTTTATACCAGTTAATCTAATTAATGATGATAAACATTAGCCTTAAGCCATTCCACAGATTTATTTACAACAATAAAAAAAAGCTATGCTAAAAAGCTCTTTAGCTTTAAGAAGCTTTCATTATTCAAATGAATTATTCTATGAGGCTGCTGCAAATTTAAAGTAATTTCTTATGTAATATAATAAGAATTATAAAAGAAACATTTGCGAAACCATTACCAAATCCTTTATTCCATTTTAAAGGTACGTTCACACTTAAGCGTTTGTTTGTCCATTTTTGCAAAGAAAAAAAAAAAGAAGGAAAAAGGTGACCCTTATTTTAGATAAATGCATGCATATAAACAACTAAAACTGCAAGTACATACACGCAATGTATACATAACAAGCAACAACAAAAAGGCAAAACAAAGTACACCTCTTAAATCCTTCCCAACAGAATATTTGATAATTGCTTTGTTTGCTCAAAGCACAAAAACAAAATCACAGCAAATTTGTGTTTGTACTTGCAATGTTTTTGGAAGAAAAAATAATTTTTCGCTGTAAATTTTTTGTTTTTTTTTTTGGTAAAAACAAACCTTAAAATGTACTACAAGTACATTTTTTTGTTTGGTATTTGGTCGTCTGTTCATACGTATGTACGTATATGCATTCTCAGATAATTGCATCAATATGCTTGGCAAAAAAAAAAAAATGTGTCAACAAGACAGTAGTCGCCCTGTCATTTGACCATTTACTTTTGATAGTCTGAACGTACCTTTGAAAAATATTAACTGAATTTACGCCAAACTTTTAAAACCAATTTCTTAAGTTAAGACATTTCAATTACATATATAGTAAAAACATATTAAAATCCAAAGTCGATACGTATTTTTAGGCTTTTACTTTGGCTAATTGAACAAAAACGAAGTATTGATATAAAACGTCAACTGTTTGAGAAAAGCTTTTTTCGACTTTTTATTTCTTTGATAATGAAATGAACTAAAAATACCAAAGAAAGCTTTTTTACAAGGTTGACCTATACTTAGCATCTGTAAAGTCAGCTTAATAATTATTTACAAATTATTTTTAATTCTCAAAACATATTTAAACAGCTTTTAGTTTATGCAAACTGCCAGTTTTCACAGCATACATATTCACATTATTGTCACTCAAATACAATCTATAGTACACATCTACATATATTATGTATTATTTTTTTTTAGTTTCTCACAATTTTAAACAATTTTTTTTCTGCCATATATGAAAAAGTTTGTTACAGTTTTTGCATGTTTCTTCTTTGTTGAACTCAAATTGAACATTTTTTAAACTATAAAATGCTAAAATTAAATATATCTTTAAATTGTAAGCTTGAAATCAATTTTAATAGGCTTGTTTGCCAGAATTCTCTTTATGGTAAGCTTTAAAAAAATATGTATGAGCTTACTTAGCTAAGCAATCTTATGCCAACTTAACACTTATCTAAAAAAAGGAAAAAGTTGACAAGTCAATTCGTCACAAATGTCATTCAAACGAAATGACTTTTAGAAAAGCTCGTTTTTTCCGGGTTTTTTTACAGTACGGGTTTTACGTTTATATGCCTTCTTTATGGAGCCAACATTCAGTTTTACTTAACAAAATACCAAAATGCATTGATGTAAAGAAACAAGAAGTTATAGAATTTGGGCGTTTCAGTGGTCATATTCGAATTTTTTTTTGCGCCATTGTCTGTTAAGTGCGCAAGATCTGCTCACTTGTAACAGTAATACGTTTTAATTTGTACAGAATATTCATAATATTTTTGATAATAATATTATTGCTCAATTCAACCATGACTTTATTCAACCTTAAAAAAAATAAACATATTATTTGTATTAAAAGGTCCCATTTTGCGCGTTTTACTCTCCCTCACCTATTTTCCTAGTTCCAACAAAATGCAATGCATATATAGGGTTCATCTCCTGAGCATTAGCTCAAGATAAAAACAGCTAAGTTGGCTTTTTGTTCATACATATTGGTCTTAATAATAGTTTTTATTGCATATGGTCGGCTTGCGTATAATGATACCAATTGCAGTAAAACGAAATATGAGCTGCCAGATGCTTACAGATTATGTACGCCGAACCCACAATGGTTATATCATAGATTAGAAAATGTCCCAGCCTTGCCGAATGCCGGCTATCAAGCATAATATTTGTATTTCCATGAAAATTTCACTATGATATATTCTGTCAAAAACTTTGCTCTGGCAGCACTCTTTAGGCAACATTTTAAGGTGTTTCTTAGTAAACTCTGCAACCTTAAAATCGAAGCGTCTCGATGGATGAATTGGTAGAGTGTCCTACTAAGAGTCCGCGAGGTCGCAGGTTCGATTCCTGCTGAAAGCTTTGGGTGTTTCTGCAGACAAGCCAAAAGCTTTGCAGTTTTGTGTTTGTTTTAAAAAAAAAATATTAGCTGTTATCCTCTAATAGACTTCCTTTTCACTACGACCCCTATTTAGCCTCATAAAACGAATTCCTTTCGAAGCGTGGCTCCTTATTCTAAAGCTTGATCATAGCTTGTTCAAACTGCAGCATGAACACTACATAAGGCTTAAAAAAGCTTCATTTTGTAATTCGCAGTGCAGCTGCTGAACTTAAACGTAAATTTAATGTTTTAATGTTTTCTTCCCAAGCTTTTTTACAAAGTTATATGATGTCTTAAAATTTTTTTCAAATAAATGGTAGGCCAAAATAAGTCAGCCGATGCTGTTTGGCTTTCAGAATATCGGTTCTGGCCAGCGCAGTGATTGCCGGTGCTCCGTCATGTTGAAATCACTTGTCCTTGAGACCTAATTCGTTCAATTGTGGCAAAAAAAAACCTCGGTTAACATGGCCCCATAGCGCGTTGTCGTTTGACTAGCGGCTGTCACTTTGAGTGGCTGTAATAGCTCCCCGTGCCTCACTCGTGGACTTTTATTGCCCAGAAGCGATACTTTTACTTGTTCACTTTCTCGCTGCGTTGTAAATGAGCCTCATCGTGCATTATGATTTTGGTCGAAAAATCGTTCATCACTTCGTCATAGACACTATTATTCTGCGTTCTTGGGGAGCGCATCGCTACATCGCTTGTCCGATTGTATTCTACAGTTGCCTGCTTCACAAATGTAAAAAAAAAAAATAAGAGCAGCTTAAAATGGCGTGATCTTTTTTTGCCCCCCTTGTATGATGTTGTTTTTTTTTACTTAAGTTCTTGTGTTGAATTATGAACCGTAAAATTAATTTTTCAAATAGCCATTTGGCAACATTCCTGAATTAGATAGTAACAGCCACGACTGTAGTGGGTATGATGTATCCGTAGTACGAGGGTTGCCTATTATATTTCAGGACTAGAGAACAAAAACAAATATTAATTGTCGACATTCACTTTATTGTTTTTCAAAATATTCCCCATGAAGATCTATACAATTTAGCATGTGTTTGAGCCAATTGCCGAAGAACTTCTGCCACTCTGATTGAGGTGTCTCCAAAACATGTATTCTGAACGCAGCAATTGCTTCTTCAGGTGTTGAAAAAAAATTTAATTCTCAGCTTGTTTTTTACGTCCGAGAATAAAAAGAAGTCATTCGAGGCCATATCAGGATTATACGGCACAAAGATTGAGTTGATGAGTCATTATCAATTCAATATTTTAGGTGCTCAAAAATGCAGATATTAGAGCAGATATGTGAGAGCTCGCACTGTCGTGGTGAGAAATGATCCGTCTACGGTGGTTGGTTTTTCTGATTTCTTGGCAGACAAGTGGCAAACAAATCGTTGTGTACTACTCAGATTTTACTGCCCTACATTGTTGTAGTTCTACGGTTACGACATATCTAGTTTATCCGAAAAACTGGCGACCATTTGATTGGAAGTGCTTTGAACGTGAATAACTTTTGTTTGATTTTGGTCATCTTGAAGCACTCATACAGTCAACTGCTGTTTTCTTTCGGGCTCAGAGTCGTAAATCCACAATTCATTATCTGTGACGATGTCCTAGACCTGTTTCAAAGCATCGCGATCGTGTTTTTTGAACATTTCTTTAGAGCAATCGACACGAGCCTTTTTTTTTAGCGACTAACAAATTGTGTGGGATCCAACGCTAACAAGTTATTTTGACGGTCAAATGTTTATGCAATATTATATATAGCGCTCTCACTAATAGATCTCAATCTTCTTGCCATATCAGTTTACGCTTAGCATCATTTGTTTTCGCAACAATACCTGATTTCGGATGACTTTTGCGAAACTCATATTGGAGTAAAGTACGACTACGATTGAATTCACCATACCATGGATTAGCAGTGGTCCTGGATGGGGCTACATAGCCAAAAATTAAATTGAGTTCATTCACGCACTGTTGCTGAGTTAATCCACGTCGACAGTTGTTAAAAACTAATCACACCAAAGTGTTCGCAATTTGGTTCCACTTTTGGGCTGAGAACAATCTTTTAAATTACTGTTAACAACACAGCTGTCAGCTGCCAGATTGCAACACTTAGGTTGCCAATTCCCGCAATGTAAAATACGGCCCTCGTACAGTGGTATATCACGAGTGAGAACGAGATCCCCTAAAACTTTTATTTTAATATAACTGAAATTAAAGCCCTTTCCGATATTAGTTTTGATTGATATTTTTCCGTGTGTTACATTTGAAAGAAACTTGGCGCCTAAACAGCCCGATTCACGAATTCATGTAACATAAATGTATTCAAACGGATGGCTCTATGTGTTTCTGCTGCTGATAAAAAAGCTTAGCAGTTTTATATTTAATTCAAAAAAATGTTTAATTAAAGTTAAAGCAGTGTTTGAAAACTATTAGAGCAAAGGTGTATTACAAGAATCAGTCAAGTCAGACCCTGGGTAAATTTCGAGTACACTCTGACTGAAGATGGCTGAGGTGCTTGTAAATATTGCAATGTTACGGCTGTGGCTTGTACACAAAATTGGGAGAATAAAGTATTGTTAGTTCTTCTCTATAGCACCAGTATAGGTCCTCTGTGGAAGTGCCTGGTTGTCTCTTGTGGTGGCGCTGTCTTATACCTGGTGCCTGTTTTATAAAGAATTCGATTTGCAGAACACATGTAATATGTTGATTAAAGTCCTGATGATGGCAGGGTCAGCTGCCTTGGCCTTGGAGCTACCTAAATAAATAAAATTTATGTGGGACTAGATGAGGTAAATTTATTAAAAAATGGTGTCTCAAAACCGTCAGTAATGAGAGTACTTATTTAAAAAAAAAAACGACTACAAGCATTGAATTTGACGTAAGTGAATTTTAACCATACCAGTCGGATAAAGCAAAAGCACCGGCTATAGAACATGTTGTTAGAAAATTATTGGCTTACAATATATATATTAGCGGTATAAAAACAGATAGAGGCTTTCTGCTTTTGACATTTTAATAGCCTCTTTTATTTGCAGAATCATTTTTTACATCAAAAATGGTAGCTTATTTGTAATTTCTTCAATTTCAGTGACTTTGTCTAGTACCATAAATAACTTTGGATAATTTTAGCCATTGACAACTGGTTGTCTACTTGAGCACTGCTTTTAGATTTCAATGCTTGCCTTTCAAAATAGACTTTTTAAAGATATTGGTCCCGATATAGATCCAAATATGGGGGGAGGGCTACCTGGTAATCATCGGAGTGAGCCCTAACTATTCTTATATCTGTTCTATTCGCAGAGTCAGAAAGAAATATAGATTCTTTAGTACTCTTCTGCAGCTTTCTGGAACTTTGTTATATAAGAATGAAATATCTAGGCAGCAGTGGTTCTGCTCGGAAACATATCGTTATGTGATGCGAGTATGGTTAATTGTTGTATCTCAGTATCTTGCTGGTTCAAATCCGAGACCATTCAAATGCGAATCTGTGACTTACATGCCCATCTCTCCAACACTTGAGGATGCTGTGATACAAATGGTCAGGATGTTGATCACTGAGCTGAGCTCCTATCACATATTCTTGTCCTGCAACTATATGCATCCTTTTTGTTAGTATTTGTAGCAATAAATCACTAACAAAGTTAAGAAAATGGTAACCAAGCTAATAGCTAATGTCCTGGCTTGACATTAAAGACTGATATATCATTTCCATGACGACTTATCGTGAAGCGTAATTGTAAAAGCAATCAAACAAATGGATCACTATAGTTCTTACCCTTCTTAACTGTCCAATTGTTTCACTTAATTATCCAAAGCTCTTGAAGGGAGTTTTTTTTAAGAAAGAAAATATTTCTTCACCTAATTATCCAAAGCTCTTGAAGGGAACTTAAGAAAGAAAATATTTCTTTACGTAAAAGCTAAACGGCTAACGCCTTTCGGTACACTGAGTCATAGATCAAAGTATTCGGGAGCATTCCAGGGGGCAATGATATGGAAGAGGTCACGTATATCCCACTTGGAGACCGTTGGCATTTGATAAAGATCCAACTATATGAGAATAGATGACCCGCAGACAATCTGGGTTTGCCTGGTCCAAGTATGACTGTAGAGGAACTAAAAATCTTTCCGCAGATCACTCTGCGTACTCTAATGACTGTTGAAGTGTAATAATATTGCATTGAAGAGTATGATTGAAGGTTTAGGGTTCCAAACCCAGGCACGTACTTACGTTTTGCAAAAATAATCAAAATATACACACAATCTTCTAAAATTGTTGTTATATCGAGTAAAATTTGTTATGATTGATTGCATGCGTTAAATTGATAAAAAAAAATATATATTTCTAATGTTTATCATCTTTAAAATTTGTTTTGTTATTAACACATTTTTTTCTTTTTAATCCTTATGTAAACCAGGGAGATATGGGATGTTTTTGAAGCCATTTTACGTATTTATGAAATAATATTTACATATTTTCAACTTGAATAACATTACAAAATATTAAATAAAACGGAAAGACCTTATGTTAATATAATTAATATCAACGAATTGGCAAGCTCAAGAACGAAAACTAAAAATAGAATACTAAGGTTTAACCAATATTTGTAAAAGTAATAATAACACATTTTTGGTTTGTATTTCAACTAATTATATATTTGTTTTTGTGTTGAAATTAAAACGATGAGTAATATCAAAATAATTGCTGCTTTTTTTATATGCTTATTTACTGTTATTAGTTGGTTATTTAATTGTATGTTTGAGTTAATTGTTTATAATTTAAATTGTTAGTTTTGTTTTAACCAAATTTTATTTAATATTTGTTTGTTTAAAAGGCTCCTAAAAAGTGTATAACGGCTTTGCTAGCAAAGTAAAAGGATATGGTGTTTCAGCCAATGAAATAAAATTATTATGGCCTCGCCAATAAGCGTGGATGGTGGTTAACTTTACTGGGTGGCTCTAATTGGTTACCATAACAGTAAAAAAGATTTTTAAGTAATATCTATAGCTGGATCCTTTTCAGACATAGAGTTAATATATTTTGTGCCAAAGGACTTATCTGATCTATACAACTTTTTGCAATTTTAGCAGTGTTTTTCTGCTCTCGTTTTTCGTAAGGGATCTCATATTTTAGTTCCAAGAAATATTTTTAGTATATTATATATGAAGAAATTGTACATTAACTACTCAACTAGCCTTAATTAAATATTATCTGACACTTTAACTTGAGAAGGTGCTTCAGGCGAATTTCCTGGCTACTCCTTCTGGCTCCAATTCCAACTCCAGCTACATGTCGAGCCTTTGCTGCAACAGGTGCATAACACAAAAAAGATTGTTTGCCAGAAAACGCATTAAAAGATCTGAGATTATATGCGACTTAATTGTGATAAAACAATTTGGTTCTTCTCTCAAGAGCTGAGTACAAAAATTGCTTGTATGACTTTTTTACAAAATATAAAAAATTACCTGACTGAAAAAACTGTATTTTTTACGTTATGACGCTATTGTAGCAAAGGCTCGATATGTATTACGAATTTTTGATCTATTTTTGTAATAAGTAGGTGCAAACATGTCGCATTGTTGATGATTTAATGTTTCATACACAGAGCTGCGGTTTCACAATCGCTATTTTGAGTAGCTTACATATTTGATATGAGACATTACTTTTCCTAAGCCAGGATAATCGTGTTGTGGAGTCATCGTAGACCAGGTACTGATGTTGATATTTATACTTATTTCATAAACTAAAGATGATATTTTAAAATACAAAATCATTAACAAGCGCAAATTTTTTATGTCCAGCAGACCTGCCAACAATGAAAAACTCTTCTAAAATTTGCTCCATAAAATGTTTTCTCGAACTAAAGTCTTTTCCTTCTGAATTCAAAATTTCTTCGCAACCTGGGCCACTTTATGTAAAATTGACTCAAACAAGTCTGCGCGCAACGCAAAAACTATGCGATGTGCTAATGTACACAATATTGCTGGTTGTGAAAATCTGAATTTACTCAGCACTGGCCAGATGTTCAAAAATTTCAACTTCCTGCTTGCACAATGTACTTTTGCGCATTTGTTTTAATAAGTTTTACTAAAAAGATTTTTTAAATCTATACACGCATATATATATTAAAATATATAAAAATTGTTCTCGGTAATCTGCGAAGCTACTAAATCAATTCTAATGAAATTAGGCACACGTTCAATTAACGTACAATAAAGCCCATATTTTATTTTTTCGAAATCGAAATGGAACAAGTCGGCCATATATGAAACGACTTTTATTAGCGCAGTTCATTATTTGGTGCAAATGCCTTGCGTAATTGTGAATGCAAGAAATCGTTGCTTTTTCTTTGCAACCCAACAACAAAATATACAAGGTTGCACTCGCAATATTTTTGCATTTACCCACCGCTAATTACGCGTTGCTTTTTTCGCATGAGTATTGCGTTTGCAACACTGACACTCGAAGAGCTGACATTTTAAAACAAAGCAAACAAAAAATTGTAGAGATGGAGCCAACAGCGATTACCAAAAAAAATAAAACCTGAAAAATTAAAAATTGTGTATTAATTTATCAGCTGTTATTTGGAGTGCAATAAAATTTGCAAAGTTGTTAAAAAGGGTGCTCAATATTAGTTGCAATATAATCGCAACTAGTCGCAAAGTAGTCGCAACCAAAAATGCACCAAACGCTGAGTACCGCTATTAAAACTTTTTTTGCTTTTGAAAAGTGTTTGCCAGCAAAGTATAAATTTTCGGAAACGAAAAATTTTCTTTTTAAATAATTTGGTCATTTATAAACCGATTTTTGAAATGTTCGTTACTAATGTGAGTATAAATATTTCGAAGTTATATATAAAAAGATCATACAAAACTATTTCAAGAGCCAAAGCAACGTGTGGTGGGGTCAGCTTCTACTTCACAACACTCAAGTATTGAAATCGCTTTACTAAATACAATTGTAGCAACACAATTTCGAGGAGCTTAAATTTTTGAACAAAGATTTTTATATAAAATATCGCGAGATTTTTTGCAAGCAAATCAAATCATATATTATATGATCAGTGCCATAACGTAGGCGTGAGAAAAGAATTACCTGCACAGTCACCTTTGCCTTGGTGAGCGCATTATCCTGATTCCAACAGGATTTTTTACACTTTAGTTCGCTCACTTTGCCACGGTATAAAACGTGTTGAGAAGTATAAAAAGTGGTGTAGCGTTAAAGTCGTAATGATAAATTTATTGAGCAGAAACGTACACAGCAGATTTGAACATAAAAATATTTTTTATTTACTAACAGACCGAAATGAGGCACAATATAGCACCACCAACTCTACTTCAGCCAACAATAACAACACCACCACCTTAAACACGTCTCATCACCATCATCATCAATTACATCCAATTCATTATCAACGCCAATCGCGTGGTTCGGCTGGTAGCATACAAAGATCCGTTGAAGTAACGCCATCGACATCTATAATGCAATATCGTACCGGTAGTATTCATTCATTGCCCAGCTCTGAAGCCTCCTCGTAAGTTTAACTAATAGAAATGCAATGCAATTTTGGAGAGTAAGCTCTCCCTCTTTCTTTTTCCATTAAAACAATACAGCGCTATTTGAATCTTTTTTAATTATTCAGTAAATTGCCTGGCTATTAAATGTAAAAATAGTTTTTATAAATGTGTCCCTTTTCAGCGAAGAGGATGTCAGTTAGATTTCTTCTTAACGTTTTGTGTTTGATTGATTGTCTGACAAATATTTTTGACTTTTTTCATTTATATGTTAACATTTTCTTTGTCTATCTATGTCCATTGTGAGTTCCATAAATAACTTTCTGTACATTTACTTCTAGTAACCAGTGTACTTTAATCTAATGCTGTCTCTCTTACTCCTTCTTGCTGTCTCTTTGTATTTTCTCAGTGTTTCTCTAAGTGTTTATGTTAAATTTAAATTAAATAATAAAAATCAACCTAATAAAAATTGCCATTTTGATACTAACGTTTTGGTGTTGTAACAAAAGCTTCTGACTTAGGACTAAAAGCTCGTTAAGCGATCTTTGTGATAAAAACAAAATTCTAAGTGTATTTGCAAAAAAAAAAGCTTTGATTTAACTGAGATATGCCTTCTTCTTATTTTTATTTAAATTATTATAAATTTTATTTGCATAATGTAAAATATTTTTTAAGCAATTTTTTTTTTAATATGATTTGCTTTGTTTATCGATGTATAGTTTTAGAGTTGTATTTTATTTTAGCCACATAAACATATTTGCGAGACTGATGTAACGTTGTTTGCTTGAGGCCAAGTATATCTATATATACAGCATGGCCCAAAATTAACCAAGCCGTTTGCTTATAACTTTTTTATTAAGGACATAATTATGAACTTTTTTTTAATATTGTATATAAAAATGGGAAATATTTTTACTTTAGCTACGAAAAATAACATATCGTAAGTGGCGGCCATTTTCTGCTTCGTATATTCGTGCTCTTTCCATTATATATTATAAAACCGTTCGCAAAATTTCAGGTGCTATTTTGTTTATTTTGCTTTTTAATTGCTGTATGGTTCTTGGCTTATTAATGTAAACTTTTCCTTTCAAATAACCCTAAAGAAAACAGTCTGCAGTGGTTAATCCGGTGAACGCGGAGGCCCGCTAAAAAGATGTTCCGTAAAAGAGCCATTATGTCCCTTGCAGTGTGCGCTGTAACTCCATGTTGATGAAACAGTATTTGTGAATGGTTTTCCATGGCTGGCCCTAAAATTTTTTTCAACATTGTCCGATATCTGACACCAATGACAGAATCGGTGACCCTGTGTTTATTTTCAAAGAAATTAGGACCAATTATCCTTTAAAACGCACACTTAAATGGGTGAAATTCTCGCTGCTTAACTACCCTCTGATTTTCCATATCCCATATTCTGCCGTTTTGATTATTAGCGAACCCACCTAATTGGAAATGTGCTTCGTTGCATATAATTAAATTCTGAATAAAATTATGATTTTCTTCTAATTTTTGGCGTGAAAAAAAAAACTTAATAATCAAGTCGTTGCTGGTGTGGAAACGTTCCTCTGCAGCGAAGCTCGTGAGAGGCCAAGTTGTGTCGAACGTCTCCTAGTTGATGTTTCTCCATCTTCCTTATGAAGAACGAAGGTTCCTTACTGCCCCTTGTTGTCGAAAATTGGCAACCAGACGGTTTATTGTTGACTCTGAGTGGCCAACCCGCGCATTGAAATAACGGCGATATGCACGCTGAGTCAAAATAATGGATCGTTGATTTGAAAAATAAGGCTCAACAATTTGTGCACGTTGTTCAATTGAGAACTGCTCCATTTTAAATTCCCCAAGTCTTTTTTACAGAATCCTGAAAAGAAAAGAAGAAAGGATATTGTAATAAAAAAGTTATAATTTTGGGCCACCCTGTACATCGATTATTCAACGAATGCTTTGTTAATAAAAGTTTAAAATCTCAAAACTAAACAAGAATTAATGAACACACAAGCCTAAAATGTCTTAAGCTCGTATTCCGAAGTATAATTAGCAATTTTAAAAAAATTTAGACAAACTTGGCCCTCTACACCAAAACAATATTTGAAAAAAGTATTTGAAAACATATCATAAAATTTTACAAAAAGTTTTGTGTTGCATATATTTTATTACAAATTTTGTAATAATTTCTGAATGTAAATATTTATTTCTCCTACTCTTATATTTTAGCTGCAAAGTTACCAATAGCTACAGCAAAGATTTAGATTTCGCTGAGTCTCTTCGAATATAAGATCTTTCAATATCGCAAATAAGTAAAAATGATTATTCAAATATTACGGGTTATTTTCATTAAAAAATTACACATATTTTCATTGCGCAACTTAGCAACACTTTAGAAACTCTTATAACTCATATAGAGATTTTATAATTATATATCACCATTGAAAGTGCGCTGACATCAAATAAAATTGGTGAAATCAGCTGAAATATAAAGGGTGGTTAATTTTTAAGGGTCGATGTTCATTTTGAATGAAACACAAATTATATTGGAAATTTTGGCATTTGTTTTTATTATGATATGGTTTTTAAATTATTAAGGCTCAATTTTATATGGAGCAAACTATTTGCGAAATGGCCGCCGTTGCTTCAGCGGCACACCTCCATCCGATGGTCCAAATTTTCGATGACGCTGAGGCATAGTTAAGGTTCTCTGATGTAAATTTGCCAAATTATCTCATCCTTGAGCTCTTCGATTGTTGCTGACTTAGCGACGTACACCTTTCATTTTATATAGCATCAAAGAAAGTAGTTCAATGGCATCAAAAAACGTGATCTTGGCGGCCAATTGGCATCGCCTCCAAGTAAGACAATACGGTTATTGAATCTGTGGTGCAAAAGAGCCATTGTTTCGTTAGCTGTGTGGCAAGTGGCACCGTTCTGTTGAAACCACTTATCGTCCACAACCACATATTCCAGTTTGGGCCATAAAAAGTTCGTTATCGTCCCAAGATAGCTAACACATTCATAGTAACTGCCTGACCGCCCTCATTTTGGAAAAAATACGGCCAGATGATGCCCCGCCAGCCCATACATCGCACCAAACAGTCACTACATTGGTTTTTTACGTCACTCTTGGATTATTATTCGCCCAAGTTTGGCAATTTTGCTTATTGTCGAATCAACAGATGTGAAAATATGCCACATCACTGAGAATGATTTTCTATGAAAACTGATCATCCGCTGTTGCCAATTCTTGCCATCAATCTGATTATTGACGACGCTTGGAATGATCCAAAGGCTTTAGCTGATGAGATAATTTCACCCTGTAAACATGCAAATGCATGTCGTTATGCACAGTGTTTATCAACGACGAGCGTGACAGGTGCAGTTATTGGGCAACACGACGAGTTTAGGTGGACGGCTCTGCAGCTTCACTGTCGCGAACAGCAGCAATATTTTCTGCAGTACCAGCTGTACGAGCATGAACTGGTATTTGCTTTCACATCTACAGACCCGGTTTGCTCAAATTTTTGCACGAGTTTTCCGATTGTATGCACATTTCGACGACTAAATTGACTGAAAAAATCACGAGGTGCACGATTTACACTTTGATTTGAACGCGTACTTTCATAACAAGTCTGAATAATTTTAACGCGTTGCTCAATTGCGTAATTTTCCACTAATCAAATTCAATTGGTGTGAAATTAAGAAATATTAAATAATATGTAGAAAAAAACCATTTAGGTATGGTTTACATTCAATGTCGGCCCTTAAAATTTAACCACCCATTATATTTGTGTACTGTATATACTAAGCGTCTGTGCGGCTATGGTGAACAGAAATTTTAATACATTCATATAAGCTTGAAAAAAGTAAGGTTTTAATTAAATATGGCTTGAATCCAAAGTTTCTTAGAGCTTATTAGATTAAAATGAAATAAATCCATAAATATTTTAAAATTTTTTTAAATGTACATTTTTTCATAAGAAGCACCAAGCGGATATGAAAAGCAATTTGTTGGGGTCTGATTTTCCTTTTAACATATTGATTGAATTCATAATTCCAACCGAATTTTTTATTTTCAAACACCAATATTGAACTTACAAATGAGAAATTTTAGAGTCAGTTTGCTTTTTGGGTTTTATTTTTGAAATTGTCTCTCCCAATACATCGATCGATATACGCTACGACTGGGCTTGTGAGCAGTATGAAGAATAAATTGTTATTATAAAGTGCATGAGTGAGACAATTCATTGGTTAATTTAACATATGTGAAATATTACAACAAGCCAACTTGTGCTGAAAAATACAATAAGATACAAATAAAGCAATATATATTCATTTTTATCGTGGTATCAGTGTTGGTATTTTGCTCAATACAACTTAGCAGCTCAATATGCAAAACTGGAAGTATACGATTATAATAGGTCTTTGACGAAAGTAGTGTAGTTGCAAAAACCACAATTAAGTTCAGAAGCTTAAAAATCTACGAAAAATACTACAAAAAGCACAACAGCATATTGAAAACAAACTAAAAACATTATATAAGAATGTAAGAGAAAAAAAAAAGACTTCATCCAAAGCTTAGTTTCTGACTATTTGATAAGCGGAAATTTTGAATCGCTAATGATAGTAAACACAGTAAAAAAGGGAGTAACTATAATTAATCGATGAATTTTTATATATTAAAAATTTTTATTTGTCTCCTGTTCCCTGGATTATTAGTTTTTGTAAAGATTTATAATGAATTAGTTTATGTAAACATTACTAATTAAAAAGCTTTGTTCATTTTTTGGCATATATATTTGTGCAGCTTTGTAATTACATTCTGTGCACTTAGTTCAGCTGTCTGAATATTTTGTTCAGTTTACTGGTTAAAAAGAATTTCGATTTCTTCAAAATATTCACGTCGTGTGCGAGGAATCAGCTAAACAGAGGTTAAGTTTATTCTTCCCATTTAAAATATCAAAATTCGTTATATTGTCGAAGGCACCTCGATCCCAGATAGCCAGCTGACTACCGGTTTTAGTCTGAAGAACAGTCAATTGCACAATACAAACACCCAAACGCGAATAAGTGGGTGGCAGAATTACAGTATTTCTACCAACAAAATACATGAAATGTTTGTTGGCGTTGTTTTTGTTGTAGTTATGCAGCTATCTGGTTCGTAGCACCTTGATAGTGTGCTTATTTTCTGTAAGTAGCAATTGTCAGTCAATTAATGGGATTTAGTACCCCCCACGCCAAAATATATTAAGTTTAGTTTGTACGATATATTAAATTTATAAAAAACAACTTTATAAAAACAACTTATGCCTAATGTTATTCTAATAATACCAAGCTAAAACAAACAAGTGTTCAAGTCACATGCCCAGTAGTGACGTACGTCAGTATATTTAGAGAGACAATTTCAAACACAAGACCTCAAGGCAAAAAATTTCAAAATTATTTATTTGTTAGTTAAATGTTGGTGTTCGAAATTTTCTCACCTATTAATTAGCGTACATAATTTTTAGTATATTTATTTCAAAGTGAAACAACGTTGTTTTCATTCTAAACGTTGTTGCGTATTATGGTGATAAAAAATTAATAATAAGGGCAAAATGACGCAGCCTTTTTTTAGGAAGAAAAGAAAGGAACTTTATTTCATTGGCAAAATTTTAAGACTGATTTTTATTACAAGACAACGTTGCTCATGCACATCCAGCAGTTTGTTAAAATTTTATGTTTGATTTAGTTAAATGCCAATTTTTCATTCCATCGTTGCATTTTTCAAAAATCTCATCAATCTCATCTTCAAATCTGAAAAACTTTCGCGTGTTTTTCATCCATCACATTTGTTTCTCTAGCCAACTTTTCTCAAGCTCTCATAGCTTTTTGTGAGCAGGGTTTTTGCAAGTCATTGAAGTATCGTTATTCTCAAGTTTCCAGCTTAAAATTTGCCAGCAGAATTTTTTCCAGCAAGCCGCTGATGAAATAGCAGCAGACGTTATACAGACAGTGGTCGAAAAGTGTGCTGTAAAAAAGAAATATTCGCAAAAATCCGGTAAGCTGTAAAAACTAGAAAAAAGAAGTGAAGAAATTACGAAAAAAATTAAGCTGATTGTGGGACACTTAAATATGTCGTTTCTTAGATCAGAAAATAATTATCAAATTGTTTAGTTTAATTCACATTTAGCTGCCTTCAGTCCGAAGAAAAATAAGTGTGATTAACTCAGACAAATGCATCTAAATTTGCAAAGGGTTTTGCTATGTTTAAATTTTTTTGTATATAAATATGTACATATATTTATTTATTTTCTTAATTTTTAATGCATGATATTTTTATGTATTTAGTTTTTAACCTAAAATTGATTGCACGTTTTTTCGAACAATCTTTCTGAGAACGTAATTTACACAAATTTCAAAAACTGCCTTCTATATCTCCCTGTGTATTATATAAGATAAACTTGATATTTCTTTATATATTTTAATATATATTTTAAATTACTCGCAAAAGTATTTATGGTAATTTTATAGTTACTAGATTCCTTTTGTTTATTTTCCAAATAACGTTTTTCCACAAATTTAGATATTCACCCACAATAAGAGCGGATGAACAGATTAATCAGTTTGTAGAGGGTTTGGGACCCGGGCAGTTGGTAGGCCGCCAGGTGCTAGGAGCACCGTCATTGGGTGATATACAATTATCTCTGTGCTGTCAGAAAAGTTGTCTAGAAGTGGAAGTTATAAGAGCAAGGGGATTGCAGGTAAGTAACCGGTTGCAAAACACAAAAACAAGTGTAACTGTGTAATTTGCAGTGATGTTTATATTAAATGTAATTGAAGCTAAAAAAAAAGTAGTTAAAAACTGACAATAATTAAACAATAAAACAAAGTTAAAGATTTACTTAATTACTAAAAATATAAGCTAAGCAATTAAATTAAGAAAAAATTTCAACAATTCTTTTTTCAATTATTGTGCGCTAATTAGTATTTGACAGTCATAGATGGATGATCCAATTCTAAAGAGATGTTGCAGATATGTATGTAGAAATGCCATGCAGACATTCAGCTCATATATAAGATAATAGAATATTATCTTGATAATTTTACATCTTCACAGAAGATATTATATTGTAAAGATGTATTATCTGGCTGTGATATATAGTTATATATTATTTTGTGCACAACAACTAAAGACTTAAGGCCATATTCATAATAATTATTGCAAGTTTATTAAGCTCTTATTTGACGTATTTCTATGGAATATTTGTCAAATAAACGTGTAATATACGCTCAATAGTTTTTATGAATACGGGTGTTAGATTTGAGTAAGTCGCCAAAAGGAATTGTTGAGGTGAGAGTAAGGGTATTATCAAAATAGTTTCTCAGATTTATATAAGATGTTATCATTGAAATATTTTATTATTGGTATGCGGCATCCAATTTGGGTGTAACAACAGAATGCGTTGAACTTTTCTCAATTATGACACATTTGATTTCTTTGGAATTTATAGATAGATCATTAGCAAAGCCCACGAGTGAATGTGCTTTAGCTGCCGAATCACTGTATATATTCGGAACATCTTTAATGCTGCACTTAATTTTATAGAATGAAGATGGTGTGACCAAAATATGATAACGTCATATGACTTAAGTCATGTTTTAAATTACAGAGCTGATCGAAAAGTGGAACTTTAGTTTATGGCCTACAAAAAAGATATCTAAAATGTATTACTTCTGGACAAAAAATGTCTTGGAGTTATTGTATTATAAGCGTTATAGTGCGGTTATATAAGATCATATGAAAATACATTAGCTAAAATATAACTATCTTCAAGCAGATTTGAATTGAAATCGATAACTAACATTCAAAATTTCTATTGCGTGTAATGTTGTTAAACGTATTATTGAATACGCCTACATGTAGGGTTGCTTATCTAACAAACATAGACGTAAAGATTTTTTTATAAACAATTCTTCACACAAGCTTCTGTGCGTAACAAATTAAAGTCCGATTTCTTGAGACAGACCATGAATAAGATACATTTTGAGTCATATAGACCGAAATGATTTGTTAAATTTGATGATTTTATAAAAGAATTATTATATACACATACACAGAGAAAAAAGCACCTAATAACGTAGAACAAAATCAAAAAGATATCTCTATGGTTTTTTTTTCAAGAAGGATTCCTTATTATTTTAAATGGATGATTTACGTGTGTTTAGATAGGAAACTAATAAAACCAATAAGGAAAAATTAGTAGGATAACCTAATAAAAACAATAAGAAATCCTTATTGTAAACAATTTACAAGAAAACTTAATATGATCAATAAGTTCTTCTCGGAAACCGAGTAAAAACAAACGTGAGTAACAAGTTTTCTTCTTGGTTTTATGTGTTTTTCTTGTTGAGACAATTATTAAGATTTGCAACATGGAAATATTAAGAAATACCCATAGAAAAATCTTTTTTTCTCTCTCTGCTGGGATACCCCTCAGCCTAAAAACGTTTCAAAGAGAAAATCTTATTGAATCTATTAGGAAGTTTTCGCTCTGTGTATATAGATATTTTCCTTGTGCGAGCACAGATTTGTCCTGTTGTATAGTTCTTTATGCTCAGTAACGTTACAAATACTGATTTTTACAATTTGTACTAGTACTTATATTTTAAGGAAGAAATTGACATAATAAACTATTTAAAATTTCAAAGTTAAATTCGTATAAAAAAACGATACATAACAAACTTGCTGTTTGGAAATTTGTTTTTGGTTTTAACATTGCATTCAGCTAAATTTCAGTTCTGTTGGCCAATCAGGCAACCTCAAAATTTTGTTTGCCCAGCAAACAGTAAAGTGACAACTAGTTTTATTTCAAGAATAAACTTTGCTGTGCTGAGCTGCATTCACCTTTTCAGCTTTTGCCAGATTTCAGTTGGCTTCAAATAGGGACTGATTAGAAAGTCGGCGTTTTTGAAACATCTAGTTCCACCGCAGATAAAACTTGTCTGTGCCTTCTCTTAGAGTAATGTACAACCATAAGCAATAATAAATAAAATTAGACATGACTCTGACAAGGAATTTAAATTATAAAATTATAAAATTAGTTTTAAATATGTTCTTGTATATATTTGAGTGAGACAGGGAAAATTCTCACTCCATTTAAATTTAATACGTATGTATATGGGTACACCCGGTGCTACCTGTTGAAAATCGGTGTCTTATCGGTTATACAGCTTATTAGGGCTTTTCTATTGATTTGTAAGTATACAACTTTATTTAAAAGTCGAAAAATGTTACTTCAATATTCTTTCATAAAAAAAGTGGACTTTGAGGATTTTGAGACTAAAATTTCCAAAAAAAAAAAATCTATTATTGAACCAATACGGTCTAATTGATATCGAATCCCTGGTTGCGGGCTTTTTTAAGTTTATTTTATGGACAATAATTTCTTAAAAGTTATATATATTTTTTTTTAATTGTTTACTATTTTAACATCGCTATCGAAAAAGAAAAGAGTATCCTTTTTTTGAATATTTGTTTGGAAAGCGTCTACAATTGAAGAATTTACAACACGAACTTATAATGTAATATGATATAAAACATACATTTAAAATTCTATTTTTATTAATAACTTTCCTACACAACGTTTATTTACATTTTCTTAATCCTCAAACACACTCTTTTCGTATTCCAGCAAAAACCCACATCCAAAATGTTACCGGCTCCGTACGTTAAAGTTTATTTGGTTTCGGGCAAAAGGTGTATAGACAAAATGAAAACATCTACCGCAAGACGTACATTGGAGCCTCTGTATCAGCAACAATTGGTTTTTCAGCACTGCAACACAAAAGGCTGTGTTTTACAAGTAACATTTTATTTCAAACTCTTCATTTAATTTTGAACATAAATAAATTAATTCATCCATTTTTAGGTTACCGTATGGGGCGATTATGGCCGCATTGAAAAGAAAGTATTTATGGGCGTGGCACAGATAATGCTGGATCAAATTGACTTATCAAATGGCATTGTAATTGGCTGGTATAAGCTTTTCGGCACCACATCTCTGGTCAGTTGTCCTACCACTACAGGTTTATCTAGGCGTTCATCACTAGCATCGCTTGAATCACTTAATTTGAAATTTTAGAAAACCATTAAAAAACAATCCTTTTCTTTTCGTTTTATCACTTCTTAAAAACAAACGCTCAACAAACCTCAAAATTCTGCAAAAAAAAAAAAAAAGCAAATACATATTAAAAAACAAAATTGCAAAAAATATTCATCACATTTTTTATGGAAAATTTCTCTACATTGATCGTTTACACGGCCAGAAATTCCAATATTATCATTTGAAATAAACAAAAATTAAAACACCATTTCTTTATTGCATACAGTAATTATTAGTTCCAAATAATAATAAAACCAAAGTCCTTGTAAAGCAACAAACAGCTAAAAATATTTTGATATATTTGATAGTTTTGTTTTGTAAAGAAAAAAAATTTAATTTATTTTTTTGGATTTCCATAAAACTTAAATGAAATAAAAACATCCTCATTAATATTTAAATCTTTATAAAAAATATTTGGCATATAGTTATCTCCTACAACGTAGACATTAGGTATGTTACTTCTCTTACACACACACTTTATAGTAATTAATATGACTTTGTGAAAAAAAAAAATTTTTTTTTGCGATTTTTAATAACAGCATGCATTTTGTACTAATCCCCTTTGTTTCATATGTAAATAGTTTAATTTTAATTAATTTATGAATGGTTTATGAAAGCTCCTAAAAAGCTGCTTGGCATTATCAATACTAGAAACCTGCTTTAAGTCACTTTTTGTTGGTATTCATAGAGTAGAGAAAGAAAACTGCTTTAGCACTAGTACCCAAGTTTTGTGAGATAAAATAAAAGATAAAGACATTTAAGCAACGCTTCTCATAGCAAAGACTAAAAAAATATTAGCAATACAATTCTTGCCATTTTAGCTGTATATGTACTTTATGTATATTCGCAGAGCTATAGCTGGAACTGGCAATGCTAATCGATTCTCATCTGGGTCAAAAATGCAGCAAAACCAGACTAAATTCTCAAAAACCTTATCCTGAATTAGGCTTCGTTTGATAAATTAAAAGACCGCCTGCGAGTAATATTTATCCCCCACTTTCTCTCCTAAAGTTCGCTGCCATATCAAAAACATCTCCAAAATTTGTTCTTATCATGTTGATCGATTTTGTTCTTAGTTCCTTAACGGTTACCCATACAAATTTTTTCTAGCCTTAGGCTGGCTCTAGAGAAGCTTGATATATAACCTTTAGACTTTCAGAAGCTTCCATCTGTCTAACCTGTTTCACAACTGCTTGCATTCGCACTATTCTTTTTTTTTAATAAAGAACACAATACTGTTTTCCAGAAATATGTTCAGCCCTCATGGTGTTTGCGCAGGATTGGCATTATTTAATTAATAAATTTATTACTGCTAAACAATTTTTAATGCACTTTGCTCAAAGATATCTTAATTTACTAATTTTGTAAAATATATTATATTCTTAAGTATATTTTTGAAGAGAAACACATTTTTTTACAGCTCCATAACAAAGAACGAACGTTACAATTTGTTACCTTTCTTCACCCTTTGCATAACTTAAAAAAATAAATCTTATTATAAGCTTGCTTGCACTAACGTATACTATATCGTTGGTCCCTTGTGGAAAGCCGCCCTGCTTAGCAAAATTTTAAATTAAATTTTTTTTATTTTATATTTCAATATAAGATACTTCAATTATACGAAATATGCGAAAATTCTGGGGATGTAAAATATGCGACAAGGGAGTTTTCCACATGAGATTAACGATATACAAAACTTCAGTAAATTTTCTATGCGTAGAATGCCTTAAAATAAAAATATAAACAAGTTTTTTGTACACCCCCCCAATACATAACACTTAAGCTTAGAGCTTTGCCCAGCATTCAAGCTACTTTTCATATATCATTTTTTTAATTTTTTTTTTTATTCTACATAACACCATTTCTTTGTTTTTTCGTACTAACATTTTAAATCTGTTTTTTACCAATCAAAAAAAAAAAACATTTTTAATCTCATTATTTATTTGTCTTTAATATTAGAAAAATATAAATATTTTCTCAATAACTTTAAAACAGTGCTATAAAATGGCTAGGTTTTCGAAATGGAAAATAACTTTAACTAGAAATCATTAAAAAAGTATTACACCGGTATTCATAAAAAATAAAACATTGTTAAAATACATTTTAGACTAAATTTTTCATATCAAATTTGTTCTAAAATGTATTTGAGCAACACTTTATTTTTTATGAATACCGGTGTTAGAGTTTATTTATTTATACATCATTCCCAACAATATCACTAAAAATAAACAAAAAAAAATAGCCCTTAAAGCTTTGTTAGCTTCATTAAATCAGCAAATAGCAAGTGTTGTCCAGTTCATTATTTCTATTAAAACTGCTTTAATAATTTAAACTTTTAATAATTTAAATTAAAATACTGCAGGGTCGTCCTATTGTATGGGCTGGCGATACAATTATGGAAGAAGATTGTGAATAATATCAGACAATTGTTTTCAAAATTATTGTAAAGCACACACAACTGTTGTAAGTAGTAATGGCAAACAAGCAAAAAAAAGATGAAAAAAAAAACTTTAATGAACAAGGTTGTGAACTATGTATGTATACTTTAAGTCCCAGTTACACAAAATGGCCAAAAATCAACACAAGTCACATGACACATACAAACGCTTACACCATTTTCAATAACAGAGTAAAAAACACACACATTTTTGAAGGGAAATCAGTACTGGGATAAAGAGTGAGTTTATTTAAAATTGTCTTAACAGCAATTAATAAAACTTATTATTATAGTTTTAGCAATTTTCTATATCGCTAGTAGTAAAAATATGATAAAAGATCTTGCAACATTTAAATATCAAAATGTCATTTAAAACGAACCAGCTTTTAAAACAATTTTTATTTCAATTTTAGCTACACATGAAAAACTAAAAAATATACAAATTAAACTTCATAATTTAAGCAAAATATTGAATATATATAATTGTACATATGTATATAAATAATACAAAACATTTAGCTTTTCCAGCAAACTACTTAAACAAATTGAGCTTTAGCAAAATTTGATTTAAAAATGCATGAATTCTTTAAACTATTTTCAAATTCAACATTAAAACTTATAAGCGTTATTTTCTGATGCCTTGTAAATATAAAAATAAACTGAGCCAAGTGCGAAACTGACTCGCACGGCAAGACTTCCCTACTACCTTTGCAAGTGGTAGGCTAAGGATACCCCTTTCTATATGGTACCCTTTAGTTTTTAGTATTTTCTACATACCTAGTGTAAATTTCAAGCCCCTAAAAATTATAGCTGATTTTCAAACCCCGTAAATGAACAACAATTTAGTTTTAACTGTTTCCTATTTTTGGTATCTGTTATTGTAGAGGCCTACAAGCTACATATCGTCACCTTAAAGACCAAACAACCTATCAGCAGTTTTCAAACGTTTTAAAATTGGAACTATTTGCAATATTGAAACGAAAATTGTATATTCTAATTAAAATGAAACCATAAGAACTGAATTATTTATTTGCTTTATGGGCCAATTGAAATGTATTAATTCAGGTCCCAAAATGAACCTTTTCAAAAAATATTTGCTGCATTTTTCAGCTGTCTATATGCCGACGACATTTCGTTGGTGCTAATCAACTCATCAGTAGACTTGAAAAATTCTTAAAAATTTGTTTGAAACTTAACTACTTATTTCATAATTCCCATGAACAGAATGAGAATCAGAAATGTTGCAAAACGAAAAAAGAAATGTTTCCAGTTGTTTGAACATTTCTGATTCTCATTCTGTTCATGGGAATTACGAAATAAGTAGTTAAGTTTCAAACAAACTTTTAAGAATATTTCAAGTCTACTGATGAGTTGATTAGCACCAACGAAATGTCGTCGGCATATAGACAGCTGAAAAATGCAGAAAATATTTTTTGAAAAGGTTCATTTTTGGACCTGAATTAATACATATGAAACCATAAGTATATATCGGTTGAGAAAATTTTGTTTTTCTAAACACAGCTTATGTTATGTCACTTACGTTATTTGGAATTGCAAAAATCTGAAACCAAATAACTTATCAGCAATACGAATTAATGTGAATAACTAAGCATTAATTTACATTAAATAATAATAGTTGTAGTTTCTTTTATTTGTTTAAAAAAGTGCTTATTGTTTGCTTAAATTACACTATGCAACAAAATTAAAATTTTGTCATGATTTTTCATGATTTATTTTCTTCTTTTTTTAACTATAAAAAATTTTGATTCAAAATTCCAGAAAAGTTAAAAAGTAGTTGTTCGAAGAAAACTGAAGAAAACAAAGGGTCTTAGAAAAAAGTAACAATTTTCTTCTTGTAAAGAGATCAGTAAAGAACTGAACTTAACTATTTTATCAGTTATTATCAGTAGAACGTTTCACTAGAGTAGCCTAAAAAGCTTTCATGTAAAGAACAAACCACAGTTACGTGCTACATACATGAAAAACGATTGGCATATGCTAGAAAGTACGCAAAACTGGTAACGATGCTAAGAACTCATAGTAAGAATCATTCCAAAAAATTAATTCTAAGCATACTGTTTTACATAATGCTAGGAATACAACCCGGACCAACGACGAATTTTTCGCCTTGAATATTCGTCGTCAAAAATAAAACACATTGGTGTATATGGAAATGCATACAGTCACAGCCTCGGTTGAAATTCGTTGTACGCGGCGAAGTTGAAATAGATTTATTTCTATTGCTTATGCAGGCGAACGACGAACAAATCAGTACCAAGTGGCCATTTTGGTTTTAGTTTTCAAGTGTTTTAGTAAAAACAGTTAATTTTTGCTTTAATAGTTTTTATTTTAAGTGCTAAGCTTTGACTTTTTGCTTTTAAAATAAAAAGCCAGCATATTAGATTATAAAACATGTTTGTAATGTTTAATTTTTTGTTTTTGGTAATGCTAAATTTTTAGCAACCAATTTTTTTAATATGGTCACCCCATCAGTTGTTCAACAATAATAAGATAAAATTAAAAATTTGAGGATGAGATGTTTTTGTTCTTCGTCGTTATTGTGCTTCTTACGATCAATTTACACAGCGAATTTTAACCGGCGTTTTCGTCGTATTGGGCGAAATTTGTCGTTCGTCCCAGTTATGTTCCTGGCATAATGTGAAAGAACTCTCAAGATCTGGTACTTTCCTTGCTTGGGTTGTTATAATTAGTGTAAGCATTACTGGTAGCAAAAATTTGCTCAGATTGCTTATTTGTAAACTTTCCTTAAAACCCCTGTTGCCGCCTTATATCTGATATACATATGTATATACATATGTATAAGAAGCAGTGTCGAACGTTTTTATTTTTTGTCTATTTTTCGGTTATTGAAGCAATACTTCTAAATTCTATTGCCGGTCATTTTATATATGTATCTTGGCTGTTCATCATTAACCAATTTCACCGAATTATCCCTTAGATGAATGGGAACAATTTTGTAAACTCAAATCTTTTTACCCTCAAGAGCCGGCTTTTGATGTACCTCAGTTTTTCCTGAACCAAGCTTACTGAATTTCAAAGACAATAACATGATATGACATAAAAACAGTTTGACAATAAAAATAGTTTTCCAAGTCAAGTAGTTTTATCAGAAGCGACATTTCACCAGCCTACAGATTGATAGACAGACGTCACTTGAACCAACTTTTCTACCAATACTGATTCAGAAAATACACACCTTGTGGGCGCAGAAACTAGAGTTGAGGAAATTACAAGCGGAATCACAAACTAATATATATCCTTAATACTTCTTGTGAAGGCTACAATAATACATAATTAAAAAAAAAATACAACATTTCAGGCAAATTAAAAAAAACGATATGCTTGTTTATATAAGTAACAGACAAATGGTCCATGTGCACAACGATCCGAAGCTCATGGCACGAATGCTCATGAGAAGTCTTGCTGCTCTAAAACATTTAGCTGTCATCTTGCTTGACATAAAGCTTTTCTATCTTATTCATTAATCATCAATAAACAGGTTTTACTTGAACGAAATTTGAGCCCTCACAGACTAAAAGGCAGTGCTATTTTAATAATATTTTTGATGCAATATGATTTTTATATTTTTTCTTTAATTTTTAACAGAAATGTTTCAAGATCTTTATTATTATTATGTAACGAGAAACACATGTACGCCTATACATACAATCATAAGTTTATTAAAAACTGTACATAGATTTTAAGAAAAGCTTTTTTTATTTCTAGAGTCAGCAGCGAGCTATAAGCTTTGCCAGCCATTTTATTATTTGTTTTTTCTTGTAAACAAAAAAAAATATTTATATTTTTCTAATAAACATTTTGCAACATACCTAAAAAGCCTGCACCAAACTAACTTAAAACGAGTACTCTGCTTAAAGTAAAAATAAAGTTAATTTTATTATATCAAATATTTTTTATTGCTATTTTACAGTAACCTTTACAAAGGGCTGCCACATTGACAGCCAACTAAAGAAAAATGAAATCTTAAAGAATAGAAACTAGATCAGCCCAGCAGAAAGTCTTCTACAGAGACAGCGCAAGACAAGAAATGGATCATACAACAAATATCATTTTTTTAAGCATTTTCCAACTAACTATTAATTAAATTAGAAAAACTAAATAATAAAAGGATAAATATATTGCAAAAAATGAGAAAATAAACACTAATCAGGACATTTAAAGGTTTAAAAAATCTAAGAAAAACTGAAAAACAAGAACATATAAAATTTAAATTATTTATTAAGAAGCAAAACAAAAACGAGCAAAAAACCCAACCTAAAACTTAAGAACAATGGAAAATATTAAAAACAAAATTTAAACAAAATATGTAAAAGAAAGTTGCATTTAATACCACAAATTAAATTTAGTAAAAAAAAATTTTAATATAAATAAAAATAAACAATTGTAATATAAACATGAAGCTAATAAAATATATTTGTTATTTTATTTGAAAAATTTAACAACCAAAAAAACAAAACATCATTAAGACATGTGCGAAAATCATACAAACACACTTTTGTGTTTTTTGTTTAGGTAAAAATCCTCTAAAAACATCCGTTTCAATTACTAATATTTTAATTTTATAGCTTAAAGATTTGTGCATGTAAATAAAAGCTAGAAAATGGATTTCCTACGAATTTCCCATTATTTCTTCAATAAATCACTTTGCAAATAAATTGGAAAAATATCAGTGAGGAAATATTGTCCAGTAGATCGCACACTAGGACTTTCAATGGACCTGATCTCTGAACAAATAATTCAGTCTCTAATATTTCTCTTTATGTAAATAGTAACAAAATTAGTTGTCTAGAAGTTTTCTGGAGACTAGTTTTTCGACCTTTTTTTTATCAGTCTTTCTTTGGTTTAATACACTGAGCTTGAGGTCCCTTAAGTTTTAAGAAATATATTTCTTATTATTAAAATCTTCAATATTTCGATACTCCTTTGGGTATCTTCTTCATTTTCCCAAAGGAATAACGAAACATTGAAGATTTTAATAATAAAAAATTTATTTATTAAAACAAAACTGACCTTAAGCTCAGAGTATTTAACCAATCAAAATTTTCGAGAAGTTTTTTAAAATGTTGAAAAAGTTCTGTATCCTGCGAAAATCGTATTTTTCCTTTTGCTGCTGTTGAAATTTACAAACACTTTTCGACAGTTTGTTTTACCGTTTTACCGAAACTATATATGTAGGCCTTCTAGATGTTCGCGCAGCCATAATTTTATAATTCACAACGAAAAGCCAGTATTTATATGAAATATAATAACATATTTGAAAATATGAACTTAATTATTTATTTGCTTTAAGAGCCAATTGAAATGTATTAATTTAGCTTAAAGAATGAACCTTTTCAAAAAATACAGCAAATATTTTTTGAAAAGGTTCATTTTTGGACCCGAATTAATAATATATTTGAAAATATTTTACAAATTTATGTTGCTTCTGTGGCATGGAAAAGTTATAGCAAAATCTACGAAAATTTATTGACAACATTTCAAATTTGTTCTTGCTTTCCATATAAATCGGTCGTTGAGTTTTGCATTACTGTTGTAAAGCCTAAATTGGTTTTAACTCCAATGGAAAAATTTAATTAAAAACTGAATTTTTTACGGAATTTTTTAAATTTCTACTCGAACTGTTAATCTATTTTCATAGCATCAACTTTATTTTGCCTTTTATGTAACATCGGCTTATAGAGTCGTCCAAATTGAAACTGAGTCGTGCACAGCTATTGAGCCATTGAATTAAATTATATTACAATTATTGTATTAATTTTTATATTATTTCATCTTTAGATTGTTAAATTAGCTTTTGACATTTGGTTTTGTATAAAAAATAATTTTAGACAATTATTTATTTTTTTTATTTATTTTCAATATTTCGTAAACAATTTGTGGGCATTTTCAGGAAAATAAAAATAAAAAAAGATGCCATCAAATTGGTGGCGAAATATTGAAAATAAATAAATAATTGTCTAAAATTATTTTTATATTAAAATTACTTTTTCAGGCTTAAGTTCAACCCTTGGGTTTTCACTACTTTTTAATCAATATCAATTAAGTAAATAAAATTATAAATTTACAGTAAAATAAAATTATTTTTTATAAAAAACCAAACGGCAAAAGTTTGAAGAATTAATTTAACAATTATTGTATTAAGTTTATCCGGCTCAAGTTCTTTCTGCATTATTTTTGTGATTGATATTAATTAAATAAGATAAAGAAGACATCAAAGACATTTAGCAGAGTGGACAACTAGTTATTTCGAAGCCGCCACAATTTTTCGTCAGCGCTCTTAATATAATAATAATTATATAAGAAAAAGTTCGAACAATGAAATTTAATTAATTGTATTACAATACAAAGAAACTGACATTTAAAAAGCTCATGCACCCAACTCTATATGCTGGTTTTTCTAAGACGTGCAAAATTTTTCATTCTTGAACTTAAGTAAGCCTATATTGGCTTAGGTGTATGTCGTAAGACATGGGCAGGAGAACCCCTCCATTCAACCTAACCTAACCTAACCTAAGTATGTTCCAAACAATAACAAAATATGAAAGCCTGTTTTTGTTTTCAACGCAAATACCCGAGGCACAAAAATTTACATTTTCTAAAAACTGGCTGTAATTCTTTTTTTATTTTAACACATTAAAACATAACATTCATAAGCAGGGTGGCCAGATTAACTTGTAGGAAATGTTTGTTTTAAAAAATCGGAGCGAAGCTCTGAAAATACAGGTGTGATTATTTTGGGCTACAGAAATTAATACATAATAATTTAGTTCATAGCAATCAATAAACAATGTATATACCTGTAAGCAGAGCTGGGCAAAATGCATGCTCTGATGTCTATAAAATACAAAATACAAATACTTTCTATTCCATGTATTTAAAATACAAAGTACTGCATTTTAAAAAGCAAGTATTTGGAATACAAAATACAGTGTAACAAAATAATGTATTTAAAATACAAAATACTTTTAATCAAAAAAGTTTCATAAAAACCAGCTTTTCAAATATGATATCAGAGAAACAACAACTTCATGGCGAATGAATAAAACCAGCAAAATGTCAATGATTTCTTATTGTAAAACGTTATTTTATTGAAAGAGAAATAATGGAATTAAGAAATAAGTGACAATAAAAAAACGTTTGTCCAAAGACTATACATACATATACATAAATAAAGTCGGATTGATATTTTTTTTCACTTCTTATTTTAGATTTAAATGTCAAGCGTTGATTTTTCCTTTTATTTATTTTTGTTTTTTTTTTCATTATTTAAATTTCCGACAGCTTGGTGCCTTTTTTTAAATGCATTCAGTTGCTGTTACTTTACACAGATATTTTAAGTTTGGTAATTAAATTGTAGTATTGTCATTTGTGGAAAAAAAACAGTAGCAAAATTTTTTTTAATTGATGTATGAATTTAATAATTTTTAGCGCATATTTTTTAACATAAATTAAAAATGTATTTGAAATAATGTGTTTTGAGAGCACAAGTATTTGAAATACAAAATACTCCAGCTCTTACACCGGTCTTCATAAAAAATAAAATGTTGCTCAAATACATTTTAGAAAAAATTTTATATGAAAAATTTGTCGTAAAATGTGGTCCAACAATGTTTTATTTTTTATGAATACCGGTGTTAGTATTTAAAATGCTGCTAATACTAAATACATTCATGAGACATATTTAAAAATCAAATAAATACAAAATACGTACATATATGTAGTTTAAATACGTATTTCAAATACATGTATTTCAAATACTGCACAGCCCTGGCTGTAACTTACATAAAAGAAATTTAAAAATATGCACGTACGTAAATAATTTTTAAAAAAAATTAAAACGTACAAATAAATGTATGTATTTAACATTTTTATTAAACCAGGTATTATTATGGTATTAGAGCGATTTAAATAATTTATTTTTAAAAAGTCTCTAGAATTACGGATACCTTCCATAGAGCAATTTTGATAGATTTTCAATTTTCGTTTAGCTTAAATCAATTTGACTGGAAGATTGGCAGAAAAATGAGATGCTAGAATTTGAATAAATGTTGATTTGGTAGGTAACGCTCTGATTGAATTGTCTCGTTTTAGGCAAGAATTGTATTTCAAAGTCACAAGGTTTGATTTTTTCCGAATATTTGGTTTTTTTAAAACTAAAGATATTTTAAAGATGGAAAAATCGCCATATTTTAGAACAAAATCAGGAAATCGACACTCATTTCGACATTCATTTCGGAAGCGAAAATCGATAAGATGACCACAAATCGTCATATCGAGCAGCCGTTATCGCAAAATAAATTAACAATTCATACTTTCACCAACAAAAAAATACAAACAAACCAAAAATCTAACGAGTGAACACACAAAACGACGACACCGACCAGCACTATAGCAATAAACTAAATTTTTACTTTTTTTTTTTGATTTGCCAAACAGAAACTTTGCAAGCATTCTTTTAATAGTGACCAAACCGTAATGAAATCACAAAGTATAAAAAATTGCACATAAATCAATTTGAAACTGAACAAAAGTCTGGAGAAAGCACTTGTCAGAAAAACTTGCTCCTAGTATATGTGTAAAAAGAGACTTTGTTGAAGTGAAAAATAAAGTGAAGGTGTGGGGAAAGTTATAGAACCTTGTATATAATAGTCACTAATGCCACCAATGAAGAGTACAAAACGTCCTTTAGATGTTTTTCTTATTTCATTAATGTATTAAACATATTTACATTTAGGCTGGGTTTTTGAGATCTCAGTTACACTTGATTTAGTTAAGCTGAAAAAAAATTATGTGCCACTATTATCAATTTTATACAAAACATTTTGACAGAACAACTTAATTTAGTTTGTAATGAAATAATAAGTAAAATCTCATTTCACCAGTTATACGTTATTCAGTTTAACTAAACTTAGTTTACCTGAGATGTCAAAAGTCCAACCTTACTATACATACATTGTTCTTTTATTATGTATATTTAATATTTGAGCACACATAATGCATTCATGTTTGCATTTAAGTTTTTTTACTCTAACAGGGCCATCAACATAAAATTCCTACTTTTTTTCTTGCATTTGAAATTCACCCCGTCCTTAGTAAATCGTACATTATCTCTTCTACGTATAAAATTTCTAAACAATTATATAGAAATAGTTTTGCCCAGCTAAATCGAATAAGTTGTCAAATCACAGGCTAGGTAATAATAAATGATAAAATAATACATACGTATATTACAAAAAAAAATTAGGGGTGCAATAATAAGAAATAGATAAATAAAACTAAATAAATGAGACGGCATCGCAGATAATAGCGCACAGTAGAATGAATTTCTAATAGTAACGAAAATGACAGCGAAGGATAACGCCTTTCGAATTTTATATGGCTCGCCCCGCATTTAAGCATTCTAAACATGTGAAGCGATTTGAATAAACCTTCATACAGGTGAGAGCTATCATTGAATTTTGAACTCAAAGTATTCAATTCGTCATTGTGGTGGAGCCAAGTTTCTCGAATATGGTCTAGTTTGGGTGTAGGAAAAATTTAAGCCTACTTGACTGACACCTAACTACTAATATTTGTAGTACATAGACTTAAAGCACAATTAAAGAAGATTGCGGCGAATAATATTTTTAAAATAAAACAAAAAATTAAAATTGTACCACTTTGGCTGGGGAACAGAGCAACTTGTACTGGTATCATTTCACAAAATCGCTAATTTTTCGCTAACTAAATATTTGTCTTACTTTATGGTCCAACGTGGGAAGGAAGTTGAAATTGAAATATTTTAATGCAGTTTATTTTTAGAAAACTTTTCACTGGAAAAAAAGAAGAAAAAATTAATTTTAGTAACTACTGTATCCAACACACACACACACACACACACACAATTAACAATGTTTTGAAAGCTATTTCAACTATATTAAATCTTGAACCACCCATTAAGTTTTCGCCTATGTCTGGTATTGAAGTGCAAGTGTAGACTTATGTGTGTTCGGAGACCTATTGTAAGATTTAAGGACGAATATTTTCAAGGAAGATATTAACTCTATTACGGTATTCAAAGGGTCGTCCTAAAGTCAGAAGTCTTAAAATAATAGTACGAAAATATATGACTGCTGTGAGCAACCTGTGATAAAGTAGTGTGCTATATCAAATATGAATCAGCTGTTAAAGAAAAGGAAAACAATTTAAATATGTTTTTCAAAATGCCAAAAATAAGTGAAAAAACTAAAATAATAGCAGGTTTGTGCGAAAATTATCTTTTAGATGTTTTGATAGCTGATTCAAGTAAATTTGATGGTTTCGTGAATTTGATTTGGTTCGCCTCAGATGTATGCTGTTAACTTATGACGAATCACTAAACACAGTCGATGAAGTCCTATTAATTTATGACTATTTTTGTTTGCAGCACAACAACAATTTTTTTAAACTATCATAAAATGTTAGTACTTTCTGACATTATGACACAATATGAGACCGTTTGAATACCGTATATATGTCCCGGTTTTAAAGTTGATTATCTCTTTTATTAAAAAAAAAAAAAAAAATTATAAAATAAACACATTTTCAGAAAAGAAAAAAGGGAGACGTTATATACAAGAAACAGTTTGCGTAGAATGTTTCAAATATATATATATATATATATATATTCTAAGAACATTATGTCTCAAAAATCTAAGTCGCATACGATGTTCTATGATTTTTTTACTAAACAAAATATTGAATTTATGTTGGACGTAAACTGAGATTCCGATGTATACTTTTAAAACGCCGATATACGTACACACTCTTAAATCCCCTCTATAAGAATCAGTTGGTAGAATATTGTTATTTTTAAAAAAGAAACTGATCTTGACACAATTGGGCTCAAGTTAAAAGTAAGGAAGGTGTTTTAAGCTGTTTTTTGTTTTGTTTCTTTGCAGAAATGAGGAAATGAAGTTACACATATATATGTATATTTTATTAGGTCTTTTTATTCAATCTTCAGTTAAATATTCATTGTTTTCAGCGAACAAATAGAGAGGAATCGTTTAAGCTAAACTTAATCTAGAACAAGTCACAAGACAATATTTTGCCAATCATCTTATAGTGACCGTCAACATTAAATGATTGCAAAATTAACATGAGATGGCAGCTCTTCTTTTGATTTAGACAATTCCCGTTAGACTTCGTATAATTTCGTATGGAAATCATTTGAAGAAACTCAAGACCCACTTTAGCATTTATTATATATAATATTGGGTAAAAACAAACCATTTGAAAAATATTTCTTTTCGAAATTGTTTATTTTCTTTATCATATCCTTGACAGGACTTGCAGTGTCTTAAGTTTATAGTGTGAATTGCATTGGAGTAAGAAATTGAAAAAGGAAATGTACAGCTATATTTTATTGCTGAAAACTTTATGCAAAACTTTGTGAGGCGAAACTACAGAGGCTTGTTAAAAGATGTGAATTTTTAAGAATTTCAGAATGAAAATTCCAGAACGCACTAGTATTTCTTTTCATATGTATGTATATGTAATTTTTATCTTATGGAAAACAACTGAAATTTGCAAAACACAACTGAACAGTTCAGAATATTTACTAGCAGAATTTTTAGACAGAATATGTTATCAATTTCCTAATTATCATGAATCCAACTATGCAAAAAGATAAAAAGAAATGGAAATACTCGACACAAGCATTTCTTAGTTTTCAAACTTTGGCTTGTTAAAAGTGAATATATTTTTTCCCTAATTCATGTAGCCTTTACTTAAAACCCTTAAAAATCCTGTTGCTGGTCGTGCAAAACCACACATAGACAAAAATATATTTTCTGATTTTTTGTTCCAATTAAAATTATCTTCTAAACGTAATATTTTGATAATTAAAATAAAATCCAATATGATCCAAAATGATTGAGTGTCCTTTTATCTAAGGATATTGTAACAGGAAGACTGCTCTAGTTTATTGCGTGCACAAATTTTTTCGTAAGGGTTTGTAACTTTTCAGAGAACTTATCCAATTAAGATAACAAAAACTTGAGTCTAGTTCTAGTAATATATGTATTGCATTTGTAGTCAATAATTGTAATACATTGATATTTCTCAACAATTCTTTAAAAGCTTCTTTCGATTTGATATGTATGTACCAGCTTAAAAGAGAGTCTTAGAGCACAAAATATACAAGTGTATTTTTTTTCGTAATGGAGCTATATCGCTCAAACTCACTTGAATTTCCTGTACTTTAAGATTCTCATATGAAAGTTGTGTCGAAATAAATTTCCTAATTTCCTAATTTTTAATTATTTAGTATTATGTTAATCGGACTTGAGTTCCTCTTATAATATTGATGTGATTAATAGTAAATAAAGTCAAGAAGGCTTTAAGCGAGAAACTAAGAAGCAGTTTCATAGCTGCCACGCTTCTGGCCAGCACACATTTTTGAACCTGGGATCTCATTTTTGTGCAGCTACACTCAAGCCACTCAACTATCTATGTTAACAAAGATATTCAATCATTATTTTGATTTGACATTGCAGAGGCTTGGCGGCTTCGAAACATATAGTTGTGCCCTAGCTAAAGTTGTTTGGCGTGTTGTGTATCTTGTTTAATTATCATTAGTTACAACAACAACAAAAATAAATTTAAGCCCGATTATTCGAATACAAAATAATTAATTAACTTTTCTTTTCCTACAACTATCAAACAAATAATGATCCATTCAAATTGGCAAAAATTGTTTATTAAAATGTGATACTAATAAACAAATTGGTTTGGCCAGTATCTGCATACATTATTTAAACTTAATTAACGAATGAATTCCGAAGCGAAAAAAGGCATTGTTGTAATACAAAGTATTTAATACTTTGTTTCTGTAAGCAAATTAGAATTATTTCAAATTCCACCCTAAATTATCATTTAAACCCGCATTTCATTAAATAAATATACCATAAATTGTTTTTTTATTTTCAAAACTATAAAAAAAAAACCTGTATAACATAAAAAAATTAATTCTTAAAATTAAATTATAAATAGTAAAAATTTATTATGAAAGTAATTTAATATATAAATCTAAATATACATATTTAAATCTTAACACTGAAAACTCAAAGGAGTAAATTTTAAAGTAAAACAAACGACCATTCTTTGATGAACAAAATATAAATAATGAAAAGCATATTTAGTAAAAACTGACATACTTATAAATAAAACAAAGCTCTATTTGTAACTAAGCATTAAAAAACAAAAAAAAAAACAAAATCATATATAAAAATTGCTATGCATTACAAAAACTAAAAAAAATAAATTAAAAAAAAAATACAACACTGAGAGTTTAAATTTAATATATTGAAAAATATTAAAATAAGATCTATATATTTATAAAAATAACAAAAAAAAACATATTCCTGTAAATAGTTAATTTGATATTAAAAAAATTAATATTATTATAGCAAGAAAAAAATTTTATTTATTAATATTAATAGTTACAATACAAGAATGATAAAAAATTTAAACAAAATCAAATTTGCAGAAATAAAATAAAATATTATTGAAAATAGCATTTGTATTATAATATAAAAAGTAACGAATATAACAAAAAAAAAATAATTTTTCAAGTTTCATATACAAAATAAAATAAAAACAAAGACAAATGAGCCAACCTTCCCCTGGTTAAAAAAAAAATCATACCATTTCTTTACATATGTTGTGGAAAATTTTACTTTTATAGAAAACAAAGCAGTCTGTCCAAAAATTGTTTAAATTTATCAAAGCAAATAGGTCTGTCTGTTTTACTAATTACAAGGTCACTATAAAATTTAGACTCCAAATTTACCTGAACTATATTCATGTACCATGATTAACAAAAAAAAAAAAATAATAATTGAAAGCGCTACTGGTAACCTAGATAAAAACGAGTCTTAGTCGCCAAGCAACAAAGTTCAAAATATTTATGAATTATACTCACAAAGAATTTCCTAACTCAATTCAATTTTTTAACTTGGTCCCATACAACTCTATAGAATAACTTGGCTGGTAATGGAATAATATTAAATTTTTAATTTTAAAATTCCTTTAAAGCTGGCAGTTTCATTCGAGGTGATTATCTGATGATCAAATTTACTGCTAATCAAACAATCAAATTTACTTTTCATAAGTTTTTTCGTCTTCCAAGGATGTTGCCATGTACCGGAAATTTTGACATTTTTTCAATATGTACATAATATGTTCCTAAATCATTTTTCAGATGATTTAGTGTCATCAGTATAAAAAAAACTGACAAGTTGGCAACAATAGCTTAAATCTTAGTATGTTGATAAATACAACAACATGAACATTTGCTACTCAAAACGTGGAGAAGTTGTGACGTCTCTAAAACTTCATCTATTATATGAATACCCTCATTATAGTGACAGAAAAAGTTGCACGTTTGCAGCAGAAAGTTTTCGATTTTATGTGATGCTGTAATGGGTTCGAATTCAGCGCTTAAAAAAAAACACCTGCCAACAAACCAAAATTAAAGCTAAAACTCAAAATATGCTTCAAGAGTACTCGATAAGCCACTAAAATGGTATCAAGGTGGAGTAAAACAAAATTATGCTAGAGTATTGAGAAAACTGAAAAAGCAGCTGTACAGATGCTAAAACAGAAATATCGCTACCCTGCCGGCAACTCAGTTAACTAATAATGAATTACAAGCTAACTTTTTTACAACTGGTGGTGGTTGACACTTAGATTATTTTCAATGGAGATGACTGACTATTTTAACATTACGATGTCCTAGGAGGTAGTCAATTGTCCGACGCTGCATTACTTTTCAACTAATTTCAAGTTAACTACTTCAAAGTCAGTACATACAGAAAAAAATGTACAAATCAAGGCTGATTTTACATTTTTCGGTGGTAATAGTTATTATATTTTATTAAATTAAATTTCATCACACTTTTTTTTTTTTTTGTTAGCCTCTGGTGGGATTCGAACCACTAAGCCTCAAGACTGGTGAGCAGCCACCTTAACCCATTCAGCCATCGCTACATTTAAAACGAATGCGACAATAGGCAATTTAATTCAAGAGTTATTTACCGTGTTTGTGTGTATGTTAGTATTTGAATTTTGAGTGAACTCTGCACTACGTTTCGATTGTATTGTAGCTAATTTGAAGCTAGTCCATAAAAGTTAACTTGAAGTTAATTATTTTAGTAGTCGACTACCAATTTGCTGGCAGGGTAAAAACAACTTTATTTCGTTTATTCGTTAATCTGCAAAAATTTAAAAATCTGTTTCTTTCAGATTTGCAGATTTCTTTTGAAGAAATATTGCTATTAAAAATATTAATTTAGGTCCAAAAATTAACCTTTTTAAAAAGTATTTGCTGTCGTTTTCAGCTGTCTATATGCCGACGGCATTTCGTTGGTGATAATCAACTCATCAGTGCACTTGAAAAATTCTTAAAATTTTGTTTGAAACTTTACTACTTATTCCATAAATCCCATGAACAAAATGAGAATCAGAAATCTTCAAACAAACCTTTAACACAGCAAACAGTTCTTTTCGTTTTTGCAACCCTTTTAAATAAATATGGTTTTGGATAATCAAACGCAAAACTAAACTTTAACAGTACGCAAGCATACAAATACTATCAGGTGTATTCTGAAAATTACTTAATTTTAAATCGCGCAATACCCAAAACTGAATTGTTAATTCTTATTAATTTTATCAATAAGAAAAACACATAAAATCATTATTTTTCTTATTCAGCTTCCTTTATTTTTAATACAAAAAGTCGTAGAGATAAATTTATTGATTGTATTAAGTTTTCCTGTAAACTGGATACAATATGGACTTCTTGTTTACTTCCCTGGATTACCTTTTTAATTTTTTCACAAAACTATAACCTAATGCCAATTTAAAATATATTCCGAGATTTTCTTCCTTGGACTAGTGTTTGAAATGGCAATTACTCAAGCGATTGGTATTTTAAAGTGCAATTACTGCGCAAAAATATTTATTAAACGTATTTACTATACAAATACAACATACGTATTTGTGTTTTTTTATTACGCATTTCAAATGCGTGCATGTATACTGTCCAATCCTGGGGGCAAATCACCGCATTCGAAATCGAGTCTTCTTTCGTGTGTACAAATATTTCGACGGCTGCAATTTTTTCCATCACAGTATTCGATCGCAATTAATATCGTCTACTACTATTTTTTACATCGCAGTACGCACATGACAATAAAGAAACAAAACGATAAAGGGAAACAAACAAACTATAAATAAATTGGTGAAAAACTTCAAGGTAAATTAAAAAAATTTAGAAAGTTTTACCCCCTAATTCATAAAAATTTCTTATTTCAGCTTATAAGCTGGTAATAGTTATCATACACTAACAGTGTTATTAGCAACTCATAAGAAATTCAATTCATAAACACATTATATGCGTGAAATAACTAATAAACTCTTTTATTAATTTTGTACTTTATTGTTGGCAATACCATGCAATGCTCACTCTCATTTTGTGCCTAGTGCTGCATATATGAGACATATGTAAGAAACTGATTAATTGGGTAGCTGCGAAAAATGCAAAATATTATTTACTTATATAACATAATTTTGTTCGAATATGAAATAATTTATTGGTTTACCTATTTTTATTGCGAAAAATATGTATACAAGGCTTTGAATTGTAAAAAAAATTGTTTCTAAACACATTTGCTTAACGACTGGTACCAAAAGTAGTCGACTACTTACTCTCTAGCATTTGTTTGTGTAGCACTATAATTATTTGCAAATATTTTTCATGAAAACATAATGAAAAGTGGTAAATATTATTTAATTCGCTAATATCTTTTATTAAAATTAATTTATTGATGAATTCTTTCTTCGCAACTCTTCATCAACTCAACGAATGTCTCTTTATCAAACGCTTATAGTTAAGTAGAGGCCAATGCGTGTGTATACATTGTAAATACAGGCAGGATCGCTACTGTTGTTGTGCGTAGATATGTATGTGTATGCATGCATACATACATATGTACATGTCTATTCAAATTTGCAATAGAGATAGTACTATGCATATGTATGTATGTATGTATGTATGTATGTATGTATGTATGTATGTAGGTCTGTATTTCTTTGTGTATTGTATGGATATAATTCGTCAAAATATTTGTAATTTATATGAAAACTAAAGAAAAATTTGTTTGATAAAAGAATGAGATGATTTTTGCAGGGTTAAAGTGTATTTATGACTGTATATTACTGATTCTTAGAATTTCGTAGAATTTAAAGTACATATGTATGTATGTATGTATGTACATATTTTCGAATTTCATAGTTTAATGTGTAATGATAATTTGGTGTAAGAAACAATGAAATGCAATCATATATGTACACATTCAAGAAGCAAAAAATTTGATAAATAGTGTTCAAATAAAAAATCCTCAATTCAACAATTTTCACTATTAAACGCTTATAGTTGGGTAGAGGCCACAATAAAAATATCCAATTTATAAAATGGTTATAAACAGCATAATAAGCTATAAATCGATTATGAATACACTTTTCTGGATTTTTGCTCATAAGTTGTTTATAACACTCTTATAATGTGTTTATGAATTAGGCCGTTAATTTATAATGGATCCAAATGGGTTTTTATGTTTCTCATCTTCGGAGTCGGAGGATGAGTCTAATATTGCCATTATAAGAAGGAACATTCGTGACAAAAGCAATCCTTTTTCATTGCCAGAAGCTGAGTAAGTTGTGAGTTTAAAGCAAAAGATTAGAACTAAATGTTTCATCGTTTGTACATGGATTCAAAAGACGTTTTCGGCTCTCTAAGGAAGTATCTCTGGTCACATATCGACGAGCGTACCACCCGTATTGCCGCTTGCCGCAACTTTGTCCCTTTTGGCCAGTGGCAACTTTCACCACAACGCCGGGAATGATTTTTTACCGGCTTTAGTACAAAGCAAAGAGGTGAAAAATGTTACATGTTAATAAATGAAATACACAACTTTGTGGGCAATCTTTTCCTTGATATTCACTTTCCCTAAAAACAATAAAATGTCTAATTTTTTTTTAAACTAATTTTACGAAAATATCAGAAAAATACTTACATATTTAATTATTTATTTAATTTTTTGTCGCTTCTTTGCTATTTTATTTGTTTTGCTGCTAAAAGCTGGAGTTTATTTGTTTTCGATAGTGTAGTAACAATCGAGTGCAACAGCGTTTCGATAACGAGCCCTGTGATCCACGTTAACAGCATTTCGATGACAAAGCAATCGATTGCGAATGCGGTGATTTGCCCCCTAGTTATGATCATGGCACTATGACTTAAAATTCAAAACTCATCTGCGGGTCTAATAAAAGCAACTATAGTTGGTAAAAATGCACCAGGCTTAAATGAATCAATGGTAATATGCTTTGTTATAAACAAAGCTTGTCTTTCTTTATTTAAGAGGTACTGCTGCCACTGTCCCAAAGAAAATCGACTGATGAAAACTTTTTCTCAGCACAGATTTAGTTTTAGTTTACTAGAACGAAGTAGTAAGACTGCTTACAGATTTCTCTGTCACAATACGTGGCAGCTCTCGCATACCACAACAGCGCATGTGAGCTTTCAAAAATTTCATATGTACACAAAAAGTGTGATAGGGAGTAGACTAAAATAGTATATACAAGTATGTATCGAATTCTTATACAAGTATGTCCGATTCACTAATCTGTTGGAATATTACTTTAAATTTTATTTATTAGTTTGGTGTTTTACAGTTGGCGGCAAAAAATAAATAGTAGTGTAATGCCAAGAACGCAATTTTGAAATTTTCCTTTTAGTACAACTGAACTCTATCATATGTTCATGGTCATGACTCAATAGCCTTAACCAACATGTGAAAGTTGAAAGACTCTGACAAGTCCAAAGTTGCAACAAAGGATGATAGTAATTTTATCTTCAATTACCAATACTATTAAGCCTTGTGTTTTTCGTTAACAATTTTCTTAATTTTAATTTAATAATGCTTTCTGAAAAGCTTAATTTTCTCCAACATTTGTTTAGAACCAAAAGTTTCAGCAGATTTGCATCTCTTCCATTATTTCAATTGATAGGAAACACTGATCTACATCATAACAAAACATCATAAAAATATTTCAAGTTTTGCTAATTTTGTACATATTTATAATTTCTTTATTTAAACTGTATTGAATAAATTTCTGAGTAAAGAAATAAAGTGTTGCATATTTCTTACTGAAAGAGAAGATTTATAATTTAATAAAATTATGATTAAAAATAATTTCATACCATGTTGAAATATTTCTTTTACAAGCAACAACTAAGAAATCTCAGCTACTAATACAGCACATGCTTATATTGAACCAGTGTTAGCATTAATCATTTTTAAAATCTCTCTAGTGTCTAGAGCACTAATAGTAAATTCATTCAGAATTGCTATTACGGAATCAAAAGTATTGTGATCATCTACAGCATGACGGTATATATACAAACATGTGTAGAGTTTTCGATAGCTCTTATTTGGCACTGGGGTAAAAGACTAGCAAAATTATTAGGCTCAAGCATCTTAGAAGAAGATTATATTTCGGTGTTTTCATTTGGAATTTTTTGGTATTTTTAAATAAGCGTCTTGGGTACTCTGTGGCAAAAAAGTGCAAACAAATAAAAAACGAGCTTAGGAGTATACATTTTTGGAAAGTAGAGGCCGTAAAACAGAACTGCGTCTGCAATTTCAGGCATTTCCTGAATTTTTTTGATTGACTGACAATCGCAAGGTTGTGGGTTTAACTCAATCAAAAAGAAGAGATTTTAACAAACTAATCAGAATGCTTATAAAGGACAATGATATGTTTTCTTCTTGGTATTTTGAATAAGCCCATCTTTCTTGAAAAAATCTCATTAACTTTGTTTTAATTTATATAAGAAGTTTATTGGGTATTGTTTGCTCTGTGTATGTATCGTTGCCTCCAGGGTCTGATTTATAAACGATAGTTTATACTATAATAACATTAGTCGTTAGTATGGTGGACCATATAGTGCTTAAGGAAGACAGAATATATTCAGGGTCTTTCAAGAATTAATTTTTTTTGTTTTTTATCGTCTCATGCTTATTTTCGCTGGCTTAACATTGACCGATTCCATAATATATTAGAAGAAATATTATTTCCAGCAATCGAGTTTAATTGATATAAATTAAGGCGGTAAGCACCACAAATAATAAACAATAAGATAAGAATTTAAATGTTTAAGAGAGATGCAATTGAACTTTTGCATTTATATAAAACTGAAAATTTTGAAAACATCAAATCTATCATCGCTCTGAATTATTGTGCAGATATTTTCTTGTTAGACCTGCATTCATATGTATACGAAAAAGAAAAGAGAAACCTAATAAAAACCTTTGTGTACGTGTGATTTTGTATGCTTCTATAACAAGTGCATTATGTCATCCATAGGAAATATGTATATCTGAACTCTTCACACTAATGTTTTTTACTGGCCAGCTTTGACCCAACGCTGGCCATGACTGACAAGACAAGCTTGCTGAATATATTTTCTCGCCCGGCGTTGATATAAAATTGTTTAAAGCTGACAAGTAAATATTGATGATTATATAGTCCTTATTTGTTGAAATAAAACACGATGGGCCTTAACTATACTCAAACACTAAAGTCGGTTCTTTTGAGAAACAACTTAAATTAAAATTATTTTTTTTTAACTATAGTCAAACGTAAAGTTGAATTTAAGTTGAACCAGCTTTAAATGGCAGCCACATTACTTATAGAAAATTCCAAATTATTTATCATACAACCACTTACAAATTGAAGTAAAATCCCATCTCTAATGAGATGACTCTCAAAAATTATGTATACATGTAAACACACACACACATATGCTCACTAATGCAATCGTACATTTGCATTAGTGAGCAAACAAAAAACATCAAAGCTAATTGAATAAAAGTAAAATTTCAATGAAAATTCTGATTAATAATAGTTATTAAAAAATCTTTAGTTTAATTATTTAATTTAAAAAAATTTACATTCAAAAGCTTTTACATATAAAAGTGACATTTGTTTGAGCAAAGCTGTTGCTAAATAAGTTAAAGACAACTTTTGCTGGTTTTAAGTTTAGAGCAAACTTTTGCGCGTAAAGTCGGTTTTTTCTTGTCTATAGTAGACAAAAACTTTACTTTTATTTAGCAATGACTTAAAATTGCTTAATGTTCGATTTCAGTTGAGTTTATTTACATACATATAATAAAAAAAGATTCAAATAATATAAAAAAAATTATTGGCTCGTTGGATCCACCCAGTTCGTAATACTTGCTGTCTTGTCTGCCCTTAAAAAGCAATTGTTATTCGTGAGAAATATTTTACACCACAATTTCTTTTTACTAAAACTCCATATACTTATCTTCTTGTTAGCAGTATTCTAAAAAACTTTTATAAAAACAATGCTACATTTTTATATCAACGCTGACTAGGAAACAATCAGCCGTGAAAATATATTCAGCAAGCTTGACTAGTCAGTGATGACCAGTGTTGGGTCAACACTGACCAGCAAACAACATTAGAGTGATAAGAGATTTCTTTCACTCGACACACAATATTAAACTTAAACAACACATTTTTGTAGCAACAAATGTCAAAAATGTCCCTAGTCAACAACGACGATATACCTGTTAATAATGATACGAGTATATTTGCCACAGTATTACTAGAAATGTTTGTTTGAGGTAATGCATTTCTCTTAGGGAAAACACAGAAAACATAGGCAGATATATTTTCTCTAACTCATTTATTTACTTATATAAATGCTGTTAAGCTTAAAGATAGTTAAGAAAAAAATTTACAATATCAGCAATAGTTTTCGCAAGAATATAATGTTTGTAAGAAATTAGCAGATTTCTGTGCATCTTTTGTTTTTCGAAGGCGAAACTGTAACACTGTTCTCAAGATTTTCTGCTCAAAATTTATTCAATAGTTTTTCTGTTTTCTTATTTTTACTTATATTTAAATGTTTTGTTGTTTATTTAAAGTTACTTGAACTAACCAAATAAAAATAAAAAAATAAGTTGAAAGTACCTTAACATAGAATGAGCTGTAAAAAAAGATACCTGCTTGAAAGTTACAAAACAAAATAACGAAAACCAAATTCAATAATTTTAAACATTAACTAATAAACAAATAAAACAATTTTTCTTTAAATACAGCAACAGAATAGAATAGTCCAAAGAAAATATCATTTTTAATGTTACGAAGCGAAATTATTAGGAGTCAGGAAAATATATTAAATTTTTTTATATATAAAATTTACATTCATTAAATATTTTTTTTTTTTTTTCACTAAAATCTCCAACATTTTTTCGATTTACTTTCTTCAGAGTGTAGTAAATGAAATGGTTTTCCTACAAGATGAAAACGCACAACTACATTTATATCTAGAGTATATTAAATTAAATTTATAGATTTTTTAATACATATAAGCTTAAATAAAACCACTGTAAGAGTTTAGAAGAAGTAGAAAAAAATATATAAAATAGACAAAGAAAAGAATATTCTTAAATATTTTTCTTAAATAAATCAAATGATAGACAATTTCAAATACGTATAGAGTATATGGTACAGTATAAGACAAATAGAAGCTTTATTTTCCTTGTGCTTGAAGTGGTTATTTTGCACTTAAATTTATCATTTTTTTTTTTTTAATGATTCAATGAAATTTGTTTGTGTTGGCTAAAATATTGTATAACGAAAATTTGATTGATTAACAATTCTTTGGAATTAGACAAGCATTAGACAAGTTTGTATTTGCGAAAGGCATAAAAAGAAATTTTATATGGATGACTTCTGCATAAATTTTCGCCCAAGGCGCTTGCTTGTGTTATGAAAGCCAAATATTAATACATACATATGCGGTTTTCACAACAGTTAAGGCGATCATGATGTGACATTAGTTATCAGTTTTTGTGACTTTCATAATAATACACATCTGTAGGAAGTGCTGCCAACTTTTGTCGACCGTTGTCACTCATGCGATTAGGCGACTATAGCACTTCGACAGTCAGCCCCACAAGCAAATGATGTTTATCTGTCCATATTCAATAAAATTAAAATGCACGGAAATCAGATCTATGCTTGTCAACCTTGTTTTACACTATTTTACAAGTAGTATACAAATTATGATACTTCAACGAAATGCCGACAATGATCTTTATTTTTTTTTTTTTTTTTAATTATCTCAGTACAACCAAAAAGGCATGGATGTCTGTAGTTTCTCTAATACATCGATAAACTAAGATATTTCACCAGAAATAATGAGCTAAAAGGAAATATAATTTAAACTTTTAATTCAACTATAGAAACCGAACAGAAAAGTTTTATTATAGACTTATAAAATATCAGAAATCATACCAAAACTTAAAAAAAAACAATATTTCATTAGCATTGCATATCTTTCTCCGTCCGAGCATATTATAAAACAGCAAACAGATACAAAGATTTTGCAAAATGAGAAAATCGACTAGAAATTTTGAATAAAAATTATGCCTAAACGAAAAGAAATATTTTTTTTTTTCAGAAATTCTGTAGCATGCAAAACATTGAAATACAAATTTTCCATCCAATTCAGAAACACATACACTAAGAAATTCCTAAATTGAAATATAAAAAAATAAAATTATAATAAAAAAAGGTTGAGAAAACGTTTAACATGAAATACACATAGAAAAAAAAATTAGAATATATATTAACATTAAAAATGATATTTTCTTTAACGGAAAATGTAAAACACAAAACTTGCGAAAGAGAATGAAAGAAAAAATGGAGAAAAAATCCCAAGTAAATAGTAATAATAATATATTTTCAATAAATATTAAGTTTTTTTAATTTACAACTTGCAATAATCTAGTATCTATAATGAGGCCGCTAATATTATTGGCTGATTTCACTAAGCGAACATCTTAACTAAATTAACTAAAGCCAAGGGCCCTAAAAAGTAAACAAGGAGCCATTTGATCCAAAAAGAAGTATATATAAATAGATATACTCGTATTTCTTCAACATTTTTAAGACTTGTAACACTCACTGGATTATTGCAAAGCAAATTTATTTAAGCAAATATTTTTTACCCCAGTTCAGGCAATTGAGTCTAATGAATTGTTTTTTAAATTTTTTTAATGAAAAAAATTTTAAAAACCTTAAATATAATTTCTATAATACTTGTATATGTTCATAGATGAAATATAGTTTAGGTTCATCTAGTTGCTATTCAACAAATGAGGGAAATAGATGCAAAGACAGCCATCTCCATATTTTAAGTTTCCGTAATAATTGGTAAAGACCGAAAATTCTCGCCTTAGAAATTTCAACCACTGCAGTTGTGGATATAAACTCTGCAATAGATGTAGGTGTAAAATCCGCGTGGTTTTTACAGCCATTGAATTCAAACCGTAGAGTTGTGCTCGTCAGCACTTTTAAGTTAGTGCTCTTTTTAGTTCGGCTCTTTTCATTGAACTAGTTCGCTCTTTTACTTCGTTAGCTCGCCATAGTTCACTAGTTTGTATAGACGAGATTGACAGCTGAGAAATGTCGTTCACAAACGATAGTTGAGCAGAGAGGGTTCCGCTTGAGCTGTGTGCTAATGGAAAAGACAAAGTATCGGGTCTGTTCTAGAATCCGATTCGGATTGACTTAGCAAAATTTTTTTAATCCGCATAATTCATAAATTGGTGTTCTCAATTCAGCATATTTTTAGATATTCGAAGTTTCTGTTCGAAAAAAAATTCTAAATGTCAAATACATAAACAACAACATCGAAGCCGATGATAACAGATAGATTAACATGCAAATAGTCGACGGTTGACGATATTGCTTAAATAAAATGAAATATAGGAAATTAGTTATGATTTCCTTTAAAAAGTCAGTTTTTCTTTTTCAATAAATTCTGATTGCATTAAGCATTAGCCCAATAAACATTGACATATCACACTTTAATATGTAGGGCAACTTCGGGTTTTCGAACATGAGCAAAATTTTTGTTTTGCGCAAGTGCCATTTGACAAAACATACACAATTTTTGGAAGAAATTAAAGAAAATGTTTTCTTTTCAAAAATTATTTGTATGTTCTAGTATTTTTTTATTATATTTAATAAAAAACACTTCAAATTAAAAGAGAAAATTTAGTTTTTATTAAAAAAGTTATCACTTGCATGAATAAAAGCCGATTCTATTTACTTTCACTCACCCTATAATACTCTAATTGAAAACGAATAAAAACATGGGGATTCGGATTGCAGAACACCAAAAACTCTAAAGTAATCCACTTTAGAGTGAATTCGGATTCTAGAACAGACCCGTATATTTAATATTTGTGGAGAGATACAACGAATGGTACTAACACGAACTAAGTAACTAAAAGAGCCTGCTATTATGAGCGGCTTCTTTAGTTTAGTCCAGTGAGTAGTTCGATCGAACTAGTTCATTCGCGAGCTATGACATGCCGACACATCTCTATCAAACAGAGATGTATGTAGTTAACATCGAGCTTATATAGCAGTGGTATTGAACTGTGCTAGCGAGTGTATTAAATTAAAATGGTCAAGGAATGTGTTGTACATAACAGTGTGGATTAATAAATAAAGAATTTTGAATTTTTATATGTAAAAGCGCTGTCTACTTTTCCTATGCAACTAAAGAATCCGCAAATTGTTTCTCTGAAAGAGAAAATCGTAATAATATTTATTTATCCATTGGAGGTTTTGGTATTTAGTAAACAATAATGTAACAAAGATATTGCAAAAGTTTAAATCAAATCGATTTAGTGGTTTGCTAGCAAAAATATTAACCACATAAATCGCTTTTTCCGATCCATTTACTTGTGACTACTGGCCTTTTACTTGACCAATTTTAAAGAAATCCATGATAAATCAGCTCTATAACTACAACTTATAATAAAAATATAAAATGAACATTAAAAGTAACTGTTTCATATTAACTACCTGTTTTGCAATATCGAAATTCTGCAATTGTTTGCATCCAAGAGAAATAAAATTGACTTGGGCTCCTCCATGATGTTCTTTTATTCGAACGATGATTCGATCGACAAGTCGAAAAAATGTAGATGTTTTCATACAAAATCCGATGCAATGCAAACACCAGTGTCAAAAGCAAGAACTTGTTGTTTTGCCATCGAGTGGGAGCTTTTATAAAATAATTTATATTTATTTGCTTAAAAACTGGGAAATAAAAATTTCAAATATGTGTTAAGTACCTGTATTAAACAATTGTTGTATGCAGGCAGTTTTCTTTAACAGCTTTGAACTTTGTTAAATAACAATGGAACATTTACCGGCACTTGTTCGCTGGATGGAAGAAAATCCTGAGTTTGTCAAAGGCAGCCTGGTAGGTTCAGTAAAACAAATAGTTTAATGGAAGAGGATGACAATAGCTTTGCCACAATCTCTCTCCTCTAGCCTCTTCCTCGTTTCTCACGAAACACACTGCAATGGTTAGGTCCATAATTTATTAATTAAATTTGTATAAAAATAAATACTCTCGAATTTTAAAACACCACAAAATGTGTGCCAACCAAATTATGTTCATAGAAACCAAAATATCTCCAATAGCCATTGCCATTTTTGCAATAATTCTTAGTATTTATTCAAATATTTTTATGGGATAGACTTAAATCGGGTAATGCCATAAATACTCATCGACAGCATTCATTAATTACACTAACAAGGCACATTAGTTACGTTTGTGAAAAAAATGGAGATTGCAGCTTTTGCATCTATACCAGTCAATTTTCTATATAATGATTGTTTTAATATATGCCTTGATCGTAGTTCCACCTTAGTTATTGAATTGATATTTTTAATTTGAAGTTGTATTATTCCTAGTTATTTACCATGTTTCGATTCCTTTTTCAGGATACAGTTTTTGTTGTTTTACAAATTTTAGTTAAAAATTTATAAAACAAAAATTAACAGTTGTCTGATATCGAACTTATTGCATTACATGAATAAAACAAAATCAAATTTCAGATTTGTTTTAATGAGTTTATGAGAATGTACATACATATGTATTCATCGATATCAATGAATTGCCATGAAAAACGAAAACAATTTCCTGATGTAAATATACAAAGGAGGATAGGAATAATGTAAGCAAAAAGCGCTATAGTAATTTATGACATAATTCATCAAAAGTGACTTCAAGATCAAACCAGTTTGAATTAGTTTGTACACAAAAAATTTCAGAATTAAATTCTCTTCAAATAAATTAAAAATTTACAAACATTTTCGTTCTTAAATTTATATTAAAAACTTCTTTGTACGCAAATAGCATTTATATGACTTAAATTGGCTGATCATTATCCGTGCTGGTTACATACGCACGATCCCATTCTTGCAACGCATGGTATGCACGACTACGATTGGTAGCCTTAAATGCCAAAGGAACATCAATCATTAAGCTAGCCGTGATGAGCCCGCCATTTCAGTGCATCACAAGCAAAATCTCTTGCATGACAGCAGCTTTCACAGGCCGTTTGGATACCCGAGCATGTGCCTCAAGGCCAAATAATCAGCGATTACTAAAGTTCTCTTCCATGTGCCTTCTGGTGGCAACCAACAGCCCGTTCGTTTTAGCCGAAAAAGGCTTATCAATTTATGACTTGGCAGGGTGACTCCGACGTGTCACTCTGGGCTGCTTATTCCCGTATTATCCTTCTCAAGAGGGTTTCAATACATCGCTTAGGACACGCTGCAATCCTTGAGGAGGAGTGCCTAAGATTTTCAATACAAGGATAACTGAGACGTTCTGCACCTCCTTACACTGACAATCACAGCAACAAATCAGACAGAAACATCAAGGTGCTTCCAATGCTACTAGGAAAAATGTTTCAGGGTAACTTAGTTGCCACATATAGACACATTTTCAATTAGAGTTTCAGTATAAATTTAAGAACGAAAATATTTTCACGTCTTATATGCAGTTCACATATGCCTTTTTAATTGAAACAATATTCAGTTAATTGGCAATATCGTTTTGGTGTTCATACATACTTAATATTGCTACGACAATTAGCATTTGGCAGGTGAAAAAGTTATTGTTTACATTTGGTTATTTTGTAAAGGGTGTTTTTTCGATGTATAGAACTCTAAGTTGGCATTACTGTTCCAGATGGCTACCGATTTAACAGGTGTCAAGTGATCTATTCTCAGTTTGGTTTGGCAATATGTACATCATGAATAAACTCACGCGTGAACAAGGCTTGCAAATAGTGCAATTTTATTTCGAAAACAATGGTTCTGTGCGGAATACGTATCGCGCACAATTTTGTGTAGCAATGAAGCGCACTTCTGGTTGAATGGCTACTTCAACAAACACAACTGCCGCATTTGGAGTGAAGCTAATCCTCAAGTGCATGTCGAAACACCGTTACATCCACAAAAACTGACTGTTTGGTGAGCTTTATGGGCTGGGGAATCATTGGTCCGTACTTCTTCAAAAACGATGATGGCCAGAAAGTTACAGTCTATGGTGATCGATATAGGGTCATGATTACTAACTTTTTCATTCCTGAATTGAATAACCATGATGTCCAGGAGATGTGATTTCAACAAGACTGCGCAACATGCTTGTGCCACAAACGCTTGACCATTTGGAAGACAACATTCGCTGTATTATTGCCGATATACGGCCAGAAATGTTGGAAAAAGTCATCGAAAATTGGAAGTCCAGATTGGACTACATCCGCGCCAGCCGTGGCGGTCATATGCCAGAAGTCATACATATTTAAAATGTAATGCCACAAGATTATCTTTCGGATAAGTAAAATTCATGCCAATCAAATAATCCATCGTTGTTTTATTGCAACTTAAAGTTGTATACATCGAAAAAAAACACCCGTTATCATAAAAAATTTAAAAAAAAAATTTGTTTTTTTTTTATTTATTTTGTTGACATTTGATTAGTAAAATTTTCACAAGGAGTGTTCAATATGTACTGTTATTGTACTGTTAATACAAATTGTACTGTTAATACAAATCTAACAGTGTTGCATTATAAATTTTACTCATTATTGAAACAATTATCTCTTAATTGCCAATAAGCTAATTGTAATTTTTATATGAAAATTTTGTCTCAATAATGGCTTTAATTGTTATAATTTGAATATTGCTGCATGTATGAACAGGATATTACAAAAGCAGACAAATAATTTCAATTTTTAACTAAAAAATTTGAATATAATGCAAGCTGAAACGAATTCCAGAAATTTTACCTAATTTTCAGAAAACACAGATGACGCTATTTGTCTCGGAAATTCGTATGAAGTTCAATTGCTCCTCTGGGAGATTTTGGTATTTTTCTTCTCTTCCAAGCACTTGCCTGTAATCAATGAACAGGCGGTAAATTACATTATTAAGAATTTAAAAGCTTAATTTATAAATCTACTAAATAGAGGTTTTTTTTCTATTATCTTGCTTTATTTTATTGAATATTTTTAAAAGGTTTGTTTTATTTAAATTTTGGTTCTAGAATTTAGCCACACTCAATAACATTGAAAACAAAACAACAATAAATACCAAACAAATCACAAAAAAGGGGTCAAAAATCATAGAAAAATTTAAAATAAATCAACAAGAAATCATAATTATATATTTAACAAACATTATTTATTATAAAAAAAAAAAACACATACAAGTACACAGAAAGAAGATGAAATAAACAAAAAAAAAAAAAAAATACTTATTTGATTATATATAATGAATTTACTCTTTGAACAAAACGTAATGAAAAAACATACATAGCTACACTTACATACATACTTACATACACCTTACATTTATTATATACATACTAAATATTTAAAAGCAAAACCAAAGTAAATGAATACAAATTATATATTTAATAATTCAAGAAAAGACAAAACAAACAAACAAAAAAACACTTATTATCTCGACCCTGAATCGATAGTCGAGAAACGACAATAAACTGTGAAAAATTGTGTTTAATATTACAAGCAAAAGAAAAACCCAAAACATAAATTAAAAAAATGAAACAAAAAAGATCTCTTTGAACTATAAAACCAAACTTATTTCATTATGTCTTTAACAAACAGAAACAAAATAAAAAGCAACAAATTATAGCAACAAATGAAAAACAAATCCAAATTTCATTAAAAAACAAATGTGAAAAATATTGCATTAAAAATTATTATAAAAACCCAATAAAAAATTATTATGAAAAAAAGAAGAAATAAATTTAAAATAAAAAATTGTTTTCTAATAAAATAAAAAGCAGCTTTTCGTGTTCTTTGAAGGTGCCAAAAAGGTAAGCAAGAATAACACTGTACAACACATGATTTCGGGACTCAATTCTGATAATTGTTTATGAAAGTAACCCCAAAAAGAAGAACTTCTGCATCATTCGTTTGGTCTGGGTACTTCAAATAATAATTTAAAAATTAATTTGAAGTTAGTAAGTATCGTGTAGGGGAGTTTGTCATGTTTTAGGCTATTTTGTTTGTCATAACTCGAGAATCACTGGTCCGAATAAGCTGAAAAAAATTTTAAAAAATCAGGAACTACAATTCCTTTAATTTGTTTATACAACGTTTCGCTACATAAGCAAAAGTTTCGCCGTTATAAGTAAATGTATGAAGAAAAAAATATTTGTTGCCTCAAATAATTGATTTTTTAAATTTGTAATTTATAAAAAATCCAAAACGGAAAAAAAATGTCAAGTCCTATTACTTTTACGAAAAATCGCATAACCTATGAACAAAATGAGACATATGTAAATCATAATAATCGCTTTTGTTAGATTTACGACAAAGAAAAGAGCCTAAGACGTGACAAGCTCCCCTACACGACACTTACTAACTTCAAATTAATTTTTAAATTATTATTTGAGCAGCCAATACCAAATGAATGATGCAGAAGTTCTTCTTTTTAGGGCTACTTTCATAAACAATTATCAGAATTGAGTCCCGAATCAATCACCTGAAAAATGTTGTACTGTGTAATAGCCCTGTCGAAAACCTATTTATGTCTATACCAATTGTGACCTAACAAGTTCCCAACCAGCTAGTGATGCTAAGATATAGATGTTTGAAATTATACAAAATCGTATGAAACAGTACAAATATTTCGTTAAAAGAACACTGTTTATTTTTTAGGGTTCCGTACTCATCAGAGTGAAACGGAACCCTATTACGGAGACAAGTACGTCCGTCCGTCCGTCAGTCACAGCGTCCATTCTCCGAAACGGTAAGAGATAGAGAGCTGAAATTTTCACAGGATGTTGTTGTACCTTGCCGCTACAACAACAAACACTAAAAACAACAACAAGTCGAAAACTACCAGGTGTCCCCATACAACGAAAAGTTACAATTAGCTATAACTCTCGAACCGTTAAAGATAGAAAGCTGAAATTTGCATAGTGTAGGTATTTATAGATGCTTTAAAACAACAATTGCTAAAGACAACAACAAGTTGGAAACTACCAGGTGTCCCAATACAACCTAAAGTAACAATTAGCCGTAGCTGCTAAACTATAACAGACAAAGAGCTGAAATTCGCAGAATATATGTGTTTACATATGCCCTACAACAGCAAATGCTAAAAACAACAACATGTCAAAAACTACCAGGTGTCCCTATACAACGTAGAGTAAAAATTAGCCGTAACTCCCAAACTGTAAGAGACAGAGAGATGAAATGTAAACAATATATGTACTAGCATGTGGCCTACAATAACAAATGCTAAAAACAACAACAAGTCGAAAATTACCAGGTGTCCCTATACAACGTAAAGTAACAACTAGCCGTTACTATCGATCCGTGAGAGACAGAGGGAGGAAATTTGCACAATATGTCTATTCACATATGCTCCACAACAACACTTACTAAAAACAACAACAACTGTAAAACTACCAGGTGTCCCTATACAACGTAGAGTAATTGGTATAACTCTCGAACCGTAAGAGATAGAGAGTCGAAATTCGCACAGTGTATGTATTCCCAGATGCCTTATAACAACAAATTACAACAACCACAACAACAACAACAAGTGAAAAATTACTAGGTGTACCCGTACAACATAAAGTAGCTTTAAAAACTGAGAGATGAAATTTATAAAATATACATACATTACACATACATACGTACGGAACCCTAAGAGTGCGAGCCAGCCTTGTACTTGACTTAATTTATTATTAAATATTCATACTTTGCAAAGTTAATTTTGAACTTATACTTGCAGTGCCAGGTAACCAAGACCAAAAGCCAAATGTGGGTTCGACAGTGTAATTTTGAATTTTCTATAAATGGATAGAAATTACCTTCTTTCCACAACGGGACCTTTAACACAACGGGACCTTTTCTAGGACCCAAGTGAGTCGGTCTCAGGACCGGCGGCCCTCGTAACATAACCTTCTTTCCACATATCAGGTCGGTACACAACGAAGTTCTTCAAGAGAGCAGAACAGTGTTAAAGGTCAGCAGCCATCAATCATCATTGGCCACTTTTCAGCGAAAGTATATGGCGGTGGCTGCGGTTGTAATCATTTTAACCAGCTCAGTCTCAGCTCAGCTTTATGATTTTGTTTTGAAACTGTAAATGTTGCTGCGGCTGTATAATTTTCGCAGTCGCAGTTCAGCTTCAGTCTCTAAAATTAAAAATCTATAAAGTTAAATATAATGCTTAAAAAAGTCGCTGGCCCTGGCGAAAAGTTTGAGACCGTTGTTGCCACTGATTTGCTATTGTACAAAATACAAAAATCAATTGGATGTTGCTGAGAGAAAATAAAATAAATTGCCATCAACAGAAAAGCAGTAATGAAGAGCTCAGGCGGTAGAATCGATATGCACTGCTGCTTAGCGCCATGATTCACTATCCTGCTGAATCGTACGATCTGTTAAAAATGACATGTGTGTCCAAAAAGTGTGATAGTCTGAACTAAAACTGTATGTGTGCGAATGACTTTTTGACAAGTCTGTCCGATTTGTTAATCTTTTGAAAAACTATCTTTTTCTATGCGATCAGAGTTGCCTTTTCGAAGTTGTTTACAAAAGTATAATAGTGTGGCCGTTTGGATGCGACTTTTTGAAGTAGGACAGAATTCTATCAGACTTAGCCTAGCAATTTTCAGTGAATGAATCATATGATTGAGTACGGCCTTTAAAAGCAACATGCAGTTAGTCATGACCTAGGCTTCAAGCAATTTGGGTGCTGATGAGCGCTGTGGTGGTCCAGCTTTATTACAAAAAAAAAAACTCGCAACTTTGAGGAACTGAAACCTGATAAAATTATTACTGATAGTACGCTTACTCAAAATTTAGATCTCAAAAGAGCGACAGGAACAATGGAGCCTTAAAAAAGCTTTTCAGCTGATTAAGTTTTCAAGACGACCTTTTTTTCTGCTGAGTGAAAAATTAACCTTCTTGTGCGTGTTCTCCTCTACTAGGCCAAACGTACATATATTATTGAAATAGTTTTAAAATTGTTTTTAATATTGTAAAATTTTATATTCTATTTTATTCTTCTTTTTTTAATAACATTTTACATTTTTTAAATAAATAACGACCAACAGATGTTTAGCTAATAAGTTTTTGTGCAATCAGAAGCCAATAGTTTTGTCTTCTTTTTCTATTCCTTAACTGATAAGAAATGTTTGTTTCTATGATTTGCTATTTATAAATTTATTGAACACACAGCAATTCATGACTTTAGAGATTAAGCAAGATTTGCACATGTATACTCGTTTAATAATTAAACGTCATTAATGTTGCTGGACAATAAATTCAATTCAAAGCAAATATTCGGCTTACAGATTTAAATCTGTTTCAAATCAGTTCAGTTTCAAACTTAAAACGACACGGTGCAGGCCTGGAAAGTTTTATTGGCCGCCAAAAAAAAAATGTGCAGTAGTTAAAAATTATTAAAAATAATTTAAAAAAATATCAAGCACAAAATGAATTTGTTGAAAGGCAAACAATTATTTTTAGTATATTTTGTAATAGTAAAAAGTTTTTTGGCTGAACCCGCCCAAGCAGTGCCAAATGGTGCGTTATAGTTCTAAATATATAAGTAAAAATGAGACTGGGAAAATAAACCTTTGTTTATACATAAAAAAATTAGCTTATTAATTTTTGAACACCACAACTGTACAGTGTGTATTTTTACAATGACAGCGAGAATTATCTCAATATGTTTTAATGGTGTGCCATTAATTCGGAAAGTTTAATTAGCTTAAGTTTGCTATTATCTATATTAAGATTTTATTTACACATAAATACTCTATAAAATATATGTCGAAGACATTTCGTTTATGCTACTCAACTTGACAGTAGACTCGAGAAACTCAAGAGAATGTCTGAAACCTTGCTACATATTCTAAAATAGCCATGAACACAATGAGAATTACAAATTTTCAAACAAGCATTAAATACAGAAAACAATTTCATCGCTTCACAAAACTTTTAACCTTTTTCTCAACCTTTTACTGTAAATTTATAATTTTTATCGAACTTCTGTATTGTAATACATTTATATTAAATTACTTTTTCAGGCTCAAGTTCAACCCTTGGGTTTTCACTACTTTTTAATCAATATCAATTAAGTAAAGAAAAGTAAAATTTATTTGCTAGGTGGACAACCGGCTGTTTCTGGGTAGCAAGCACCCTTCATCAGCACCCTATGAACTTTGGACGTGTCAAATTTCACAATTTTGGCACAGCCGCTTTAACCACTCGACCTCAAACGGATTACCAATTAAACTCATTTCTGAGTTTGTATAAATATTTCATAATCTATTTTTTAACTAGTATTACATAGACAGTTCTAGAATTTCTAGTATTTAAAAACCCCGAAGGGACCAAAAGCCAAGTGGCTCTAAGTCGCTACATTTTTCGTCTATACTGGTGACTTTTTTTTATCAAATTGTCAACAGGGTGTCTCCAGTTTGTTGTTTTATGAACAGTGTTGTAATTGTGGGCCGCTTTAATTTTGAAAGAAAACATTAAATTGAGAACATTGCATCTTAAAAATTTTTGCCATTGGCCTTGATTAGCAAAGCACATAAAACTCTAACTTCCTTTATATCAAACTCTCAAGATATGTGGGATCAAAATCAAATTAGAAATATAACTATAAAGATCAGGTGTTATATTCAGTCTTAAAAGTTAATTCACTACTTAACTAAATTTGAATCTCGAAACTTGAACTTAAATGTTGTTGCCGTTTTTATTTGCCACTTCATTTATGTTTATATTTATTATAAAAAAGAAGATCGAAAATATTGAAACAAATTTAAAGTTGATCTCTACAAGTTAAAAATTCACAAATTTATTGATTCAGGTCCAAAATGAACCATTTTTACAAAATGTTTTCTGTCTTTTTCAGCTGTCTATATACCGACGACATCACAGTGGGGGATTTTGCAAAAAAATTGGAAATAATTCTGCCGTTTCTAAACGGATGGCTCGATTGCAATGAAATTTCAGACAGGCATAAAAGAGGTGTATTCAAGCTTAAGTTTTGAGACTGGACTATATAGCGTTTAAGTGGGCGTGTCCACGCGCCCCCAAAGTGGGCCACCTGGGGTATGTGAAAAATTAAAAACGATCTAATTTTTTCATTTCCAATTCTTTTGCAAATATTTTTTATTTTTAAATTCTTCTAGTCAAGGCCTACAAAAAATGTCGCGACACGTATATATTATCTCTTAAAGTTTTCGAGATATTAAAGTTTTAAAAATTAAATTTTCGTGTTTTTACCAACCCTGGTCCAGTATTTTCACATTTTTGAGCTCAAATCCTAACCGATTTTTCAAAAATAAGTTTTATTAGCTTGCCAGTATTTTTTTCAATACTATAAAAAAAATTTGAGCAAAAACTCTTTTATAAAGAAAAAGTTATATTCAACACAATTTAAAAATTCAAAAAAAGTCAGTTTTTAGCATATTTTTAGGGCAAAAAGTAACTTTATTGTTTTTTATTTCTGGAAGAACTTTCCAAAGTAAAGTATATGTTGTTTATATTTTTTTAAAAGCTTATTGTTAAGAAAATATTTTAAAGAAAAAAAAATTTGAAAATTATGTCCTGTTGCGTAAGGGTAGCATCCTAAAATTAACCCATTTGTTTAGACAAAACCGACTTTAGCCCAAAATTTCTAAAATCGCACGCCTCTAACCTAAATATTTTTACTTGTTTTTTATAGTTATAAGTATTTTTTAGTTTTATGCAAATGGAATTTGTCGCCCCAGGATATTTGCTGGAATGACAGCAAAAAAACTAAAAAATCCCATTTTTGGGAATTTTTGAAAGTTTTTTGGGAATTTCGGGATTGGTATTATTTTTTCCCTACATTTTGCAAATAATTTTTATTTCTTTTATAAATTCCTATATTTTTGCAAAATTTTGTAAAAAAATATAAATAAATGAAAATTTTATAGGCATTTCAAAAAATTTTATTTCTCAAAAACTTTTATTGAAGGACGTTTTTTTCTGTATTTTTGCAAAAATTGTTTTAAAAAGTTTTAAATTTCTAAAAAATTTAATAATATATAAACTAGAGGTAATTACCTAACTAATGATATATAATATGAAACCCCCTTTCATTTTAAGGGTATGAAATTAATGGGCTACAACTAACCTATTTGCAATGAAAATTTCCAAAAATTAGTACTGATTCAGCGTTTGGGAATACAAGGGGTGAGGCACTGTTTATTTTACGCAGTATTTTCTATTACGCAGTAGCCTTATTACGTTAGTATAATCTTTGAATATTTGTTTTATTGCTTTACCTGGTTTGCTTTAATAGGTAGTATTACCTGCAACTAATACGAAGGGTACATTTCTTTTTATCCCTATTTATTTATTATTAAAGGCTAGACATTTCAGCTAAACATACCTGAATTTATGGTAATTAAGGGCTGATGTATTCAATTGTTATTGTTTTTCAAAAACGTTTAAGTAATAATAATATCATGTTTGCATTTTCGAAAATTGAAGTACAACTGACACAATAGTCTGAACAGCCACTAAGTAATTAGAGTGTTAATACCACCTTCGCGTGTTTCCTTTATTGATCTACCTGTTTCGCTTTAATACGCAGTACTACCTGAACTTATGCTTATATTTAGTGATCATATGTAAATATTTTGTATACCTGAATACAATTTCGATGGTTATTATACATGTATGTGTAGGCGGGGAAACTAAAAACAAAGTCAACCTTTAGAGATAAATTAATCTTTAAAAATAGTTAGCGAGACAGTTGGCGCATGGTATAAAATATCTCGCAATTAATAGTTGGCATCATTAAAAAGTTGACGATCATGGCCATCACACTAAAACACATCGATTTATATTCAGTTTTATACAAAAGTGCAAACTTACAGCAACAGAAAAAAGTCAAATTTCTACTTGATTATATTGAAGAAACATATACAACTAAAGTAGACAAAAAGGATATTTGCAAAATTGAGAATTTTGTTAAGGCATTCGAAAAAAAATGGAAAGCTGTCAACAGCTCTAATGCAAAATTTAGAACAAAATTTTCTGATTGGTTGGAGGTATCTATACAATTCCCAAATTCCTTATCTACTCCTGGCGCTAAATGTAAGGAATATGAAGACTTAGGCCCGAAGTCAAAGCAAGCACGCTTAACAACAAATCTTACAACCATGTCTACCGAAGAAGTTACAGACACATTTAATGCGATGCTAAAAAAGAAAGATCAACCCATGGATGCTGTGAAAATTGCAAATGTTCTTCCGAATGCATCCTAAAAGGCTTAATCGTATTGTTAAGAGCATTCCAACACCATCGTTTAATTCAGCTTTCACAGAAGAAGAAGCCATTGCTCTTATGTTGCAGCTTCAACTTAGTCGTGATAAATATATAATATTGAGAAAAGCATTGAAAGAAAAAGGAGTTGAGGTTTTGCCATCATATGATGCTCTGCAAGAAAGGAAGAAGAGCATTATACCCACTGGTATTACAGTTTCTGACCGAAAAGTTACTGTTGGAATCTCATCTCTTCTAGAAAACACAGCATCAAGGATAGTTTCAACACTTACTGCAGAGCAGCTAAATAAAATTAACCACAGCGAAGTGAAACTAATATGTAAATGGGGATGTGATGGATCGTCGTTACTTTCAGAATACAAGCAGCCCACTGAAGGTCACTTATTATCTGATTACAAAGGCGTACTTATGGCATCAATGGTTCCATTACGGCTTCGAAAATATGCTGACAAGGACTCTCCATCAACTAGTTTCGAAGAAGACATTTGGATAAATTCAACTCCTGGATCTAAATCATTTTGTAGACCAATTACTTTCGAGTATACTAAGGAGACAAAGATTGCAACTCAAGAACTTGTACATCATATTGAATCGGAAATTAAATTAATGCAGCCCATTTTGATCGAAATAGAGGACTACTCTTTCAATGTATCGTTTGATATGAGATTAACGATGATTGATGGTAAAGTTAGCAATGCTTTAACAAAAACGTCATCTACTTGGAGTTGTTCTTTATGTGGAAAAACGAAAAGTCAATTCTCAAATATGTCATCAACTACAAAGGTTAATGAAGACGTTCTTAAATATGGAATATCTCCTCTACATGCTCGCATACGTTTTCTGGAACATTTTCTACATATAGCTTATGATTTGAAATACAGAAGTAGCCTTGAAAATGTAAATAAATCAGTAATTAAAAACGACGAGCTAAAGATAATGAGAGCTAACGAAAAGCAAAGAATTCAGGAGGAGTTTAAGCAACATACCGGATTAAATATTGATAAGCCACTAGTGGGATATGGGAGTACAAATGATGGAAACACGGCTAGACGATTTTTTAGCAATTTTGAAATAACCTCACAGATTACCGGAATTAATATGGAATTATTGCAAAAAGTTAATATAATTTTAACAGCAATAAACAGTAAACATAAAATAAATGCAGATAAGTTCGGCGAGTACTGTGCAGGCGTTTCGAGACTGCTTCTTAACTTATACCCCTGGAAAGATTTCTCACCAACAGTACACAAGGTTTTGTGTCATGGAAAAATAATAATGGAACATCATATACTACCACTCGGAGAGCTCACAGAAGAACCTCAAGAGTCTAGAAACCGTGATTTTAAACATATCCATCAATTTAGCTCCAGAAAGTGCTCCAGACAATCTCAAAATCAGGACATATTTCAGAACCTTATTTTGTCCTCAGATCCCGTCTTATCACTTATGAGAAGGAGATGGATCTGCTACAGAAATTTGACATTTGATTGCAGTAATGAATTCAAAGATTTGATGTATCTGCTAGATCTAGAAGAATTTGATACGGATTATTTTGTAAAGTTAACGTAATTGTATATTTGATTGATTGATTGACTTTCGTATTCCCAAACGCTGAATCAGTACTAATTTTTGGAAATTTTCATTGCAAATAGGTTAGTTGTAGCCCATTAATTTCATACCCTTAAAATGAAAAGGGGTTTCATATTATATATCATTAGTTAGGTAATTACCTCTAGTTTATATATTATTAAATTTTTTAGAAATTTAAAACTTTTTAAAACAATTTTTGCAAAAATACAGAAAAAAACGTCCTTCAATAAAAGTTTTTGAGAAATAAAATTTTTTGAAATGCCTATAAAATTTTCATTTATTTATATTTTTTTACAAAATTTTGCAAAAATATAGGAATTTATAAAAGAAATAAAAATTATTTGCAAAATGTAGGGAAAAAATAATACCAATCCCGAAATTCCCAAAAAACTTTCAAAAATTCCCAAAAATGGGATTTTTTAGTTTTTTTGCTGTCATTCCAGCAAATATCCTGGGGCGACAAATTCCATTTGCATAAAACTAAAAAATACTTATAACTATAAAAAACAAGTAAAAATATTTAGGTTAGAGGCGTGCGATTTTAGAAATTTTGGGCTAAAGTCGGTTTTGTCTAAACAAATGGGTTAATTTTAGGATGCTACCCTTACGCAACAGGACATAATTTTCAAATTTTTTTTTCTTTAAAATATTTTCTTAACAATAAGCTTTTAAAAAAATATAAACAACATATACTTTACTTTGGAAAGTTCTTCCAGAAATAAAAAACAATAAAGTTACTTTTTGCCCTAAAAATATGCTAAAAACTGACTTTTTTTGAATTTTTAAATTGTGTTGAATATAACTTTTTCTTTATAAAAGAGTTTTTGCTCAAATTTTTTTTATAGTATTGAAAAAAATACTGGCAAGCTAATAAAACTTATTTTTGAAAAATCGGTTAGGATTTGAGCTCAAAAATGTGAAAATACTGGACCAGGGTTGGTAAAAACACGAAAATTTAATTTTTAAAACTTTAATATCTCGAAAACTTTAAGAGATAATATATACGTGTCGCGACATTTTTTGTAGGCCTTGACTAGAAGAATTTAAAAATAAAAAATATTTGCAAAAGAATTGGAAATGAAAAAATTAGATCGTTTTTAATTTTTCACATACCCCAGGTGGCCCACTTTGGGGGCGCGTGGACACGCCCACTTAAACGCTATATAGTCCAGTCTCAAAACTTAAGCTTGAATACACCTCTTTTATGCCTGTCTGAAATTTCATTGCAATCGAGCCATCCGTTTAGAAACGGCAGAATTATTTCCAATTTTTTTGCAAAATCCCCCACTGTGCGACAGTTCGTTGGTGTTAATCAACTCATCGGCATATAAAAAATTGTTCATCTTTGGACCTTAATTAATACATTACAATTCGCTCTTAAAGCAAATAAATAATTAAGTTCGTATTTGAAAATTCACAAACTGTTTTTTTTCTATTTTTGTCTTATGGTAGCAACCACAACGCTGTCCAGACATGAGAGTTGTATATAATTTTCAGTCGCATATAGGTGGTATAAATTTTAAGCAGATGGGATGTAGTAAACTATATTTCACACTGCTTAAAAATGCCACTGATGTAACATGAAAAATGCGTTCAATCCAGCGAACATGGGATTGAATCACTATTTTAGGACAAAAATGATTCCTCTAATATTTCAGGCAGCACTAAAGGTGTTACTAAGCTAAGATTTGAGTTTAGCTGACTTATTAATAAAACATTTAATAGATTTTTGTCAATTAAGAACTTAATAAACATACAGTTTTGTGTACAAATAAGGCCGTTAATAAATACTAGCATGTGAACATTAAAATATTTAATTCAATTGAATAAAACATTGCAATATTCAGCGGAAGTGACTTTCAAACCCAAGTATTCTAGCTTAAAGTTATGAAAGGTCAACAAAATTAATTTAACGATAACCCAAATCCGCCACTTAAAGTATACAAGCATCAAAGCAAAAACTTAAAAATTTTTCAAAGTATTCCATATGCAGGGGTTGAAAGCCAGTTCTCTTAATTCTCTTTTCAAATTTTACTCCTCAGATATACATAAGCCTTAATCGTAATTGAAATGACAGCAATAAAGCAATTTTAGGCACTGAAGTAAAGTTTTAAATGATTTACTTTAATTTGAAGTACTGTGCATATCTTTGAGTCTTAAAGAACTTTCAAATCACTTACCAGGTGTTATCTCCAACCAGAGTTTTGTTTTCATTTAATTCGGTACTTTTAGGTACGTAGAGAATTTTGCAAATATTTAAGGAACTCGAATGGCATCATATTGTGTAATAATGTCATAATAGCCCAACATTTTATAATAGTTTTAAAAATTTGATGTTGTGTTACAAACAAAAAAAATTGTAGAATAGTTCTGGACCGAAGGGCTAAATCTCATTAAACAAATTTTTTTAAATGACAATAGATTTTTAAAATGCTAAGTGATTGCAAAAGGAGAGCACAACAATTTTGCCATAAATTTGCAAAACACAAATATGTACCAAAATTGTTTTTTAAACATGGTGAAGTGGTGCAGAGAACGCAGCTGAAGCAAACGTGTAAAAATTCGCGAAAAATTTGTAAAATCTTAAAGTTATACTGCAAATGGTTTTTAATAGCAATAAACAGTTGCATAAATACAAAAATTTACAGAAATTTTGCAAAATTCAAAAAAAAACAACTTAAATTTTAGCAAAAGGCAAAAAATCGTGAAAAACTGCTCAACATTTGCAAAATCTGCTTCTAATCTCTTTGTATATTATGCTAAATTTTCTCGAATGCCTTGCGAATTCAGTTCAAATACGTTCCCTTCAACGGTTTATCGTTTTTAAGAAATAGATTTTGAGCATTAATTTTAACTATACAGTCGCGCTATATAATTTACAATTGTTAATAATTTAATCTGGCTTGAGTCCGGTCTTACTTTCTCAAAGTTGAGACGGTTTTTTTATATCTGACGGTGATCAATATTTTACAAAGGAAACAAGAAAAGTAAAGTTGAAGATTTTCTTACCCCGTCATATAGGCAAGGTATGTACCCCAGCCAGTAAGTATTCAACTTTACTTTTCTTGCCTTCTTTAAAAATGCTGACCTCTCCAGTTGTATCTCAAATGAATATTTCTCAATTTTGAGGAAGTAAAATTATTAACAGTTACTTGTTGCAAATTTTCGCGCTTTTGCATGTCTTATTTTCTGCATCTCTTTAACGATTTTGTAATATGGTTTAAATCTATTTTTGCATATGCAGATTCAAAAAGCCATTTACAGACTTTCAGTTGTTAAGCTTCCACTTTATTTTTTATAAATTTTCACCATCAGGTCATCGAAAATGTGATTTTCACACAGAAATTTGTCAGTAAGTTTTGTCAATTCGGTAGCAAAAATGTACAGTTATCTCTATTTTTATAAGTTGATTCAAATATGAAATATCACACTAAGGTGTAACGCGTATGTTCACAGCAGTTTTATTTTTCATTAAGACTTGCGACTTCATGACTTCACTAATTATTTTGAAAAAAAAGTTAAATGTGAGAAAAGTAATAGAAAAATTTACAGGACCACTTATTATTTGCATCTCAATGAAAAATGAAGTTAAGTCCATTTTTTTACTGACAAATAAAATGCTTTTGTCCAAAGTTCCATAGAAGTGATTTTCTTTTAGTTTTAGACCGTCAAAACCCAAGCACTTCCTTCCGATGACATGCTAATGTATAATTGAGGACTTTTTTCTCAAAAAAAAAAAAAAAAAATTAGAAGTGGTTCGCAAAATTAGTTGCCATGATTTCTTCAATTCCAATTTTTCCCACTTTTTTTTGCTGTGCAGCGGTTTTTTTAGTGAGTCTTGATCTTGACCATAAAGCCAGTATCTATGTAGAGTTGGTTAGAAAGTTTTTCTATACCTTCCTAGACTCACGCTCACATTGCGAGTACATATTTTGCAACTTGACCCTGTATTTTTTTTTTTTTTTTTTTTTTTGAGAAACGTAGGAGTGGTTCTATCACTTTTTGTATAAAGTACTAACTATGTAAACATATCAGCTTAAGGCCTAGTAGCTAAAGCTTAATCTCGTTAGCTTAGATATAAATATACCTGTAAGCTAGCTCATAAATTAGTAAATAAATAAATAAATAAATAAATAAATAAACAAATAACTAAATAAATAAATAAATAAATGAATAAATAAATAAATAAATAAATAAATAAACAAATAACTAAATAAATAAATGAATAAATTAATAAATAAAGAAATAAAAAAGATAAATAAATAAATACAAAAATCAATAAGTAAAGAAATAAATAAATAAATAAGCAAATAAATAAATAAATAAAAAAATAACTAAATAAAAAAAAAATAAATACATAAAATATAAATAAATAGATAAATAAACCAATAAATAAATAAATAAATATATAAATAAATAAATAAATTATTGAATAAACAAATAAATAAATAAACAAATAAATAAATAAATAAATAAACAAATAAATAAATAATTAAGTAAATAAATAAATGTATAAATAAATAAATAAATTAACAAATAAATAATTAAGTAAATAAATAAATATAAAAATAAATAAATAAATTAACAAATAAATAAATAAGTAAACAAATAAATAAAAAAAATAAACAAATAAATAAATAAAAACATAAATAATTGTATTTATTTTTTGTATAAAGTCTATGGTGCTCAAGAATACTATGATCAAGATGAAGACGAAGACTTTGTGCCCATAAGCCCCTGTAACGTAGTGAGACCCGGTGATCCTGATTTAACCACTTTTGATATCATATCAACGTATCGTTTCGATGAGTATCAATATGAGTATCAGGGTGTTCAAACAATTATGGGATCAACTGGCTACCAGCAGGCGTATCATGTCAGTGAATACACCAATATGACCATTGAATCGACGAGAGCTTTTCCAAAGGGTGTGCCAGAGGAGTTTTCATTTGAGTGTACATTCCGTGTGCCAGAACCGCAGCCTATATTCGAAGAGTGGTATCTATTCGAGCTGTCCGACTATGAATATCATTCACAAATGAATGTCAAACTGATGCCCCAGCAAAGCATGTTGCAGTTCTCTTTGCCCAAATATGATGGCTCAATACAAACAATAACGTTTGAGGAAATAGAGGTAAGAGAATCTTTCTTCTATTTGTACTTGCAAAACATTTAAGTAATCACAAACTTTTCAGATATTCGACCGCTATTGGCACAAATTAATGTTGGGTGTGGGACAAGATAGTGTGCGGTTGTGGGTAGATTGTAAGCCAATACCAGACAATAATGGCAGTTATAAAGCACCCCTGGAAGTGCGTGCCCCCATTGATGCCACAGATGGTGCCTTCTCGGTGGCGAAAAAATGTCATAAGCTGGAAACTGTACCGGTAATTATTTTGTTATTGTTTCTAAAAGCAATCCCTTTCGACCAGCCATTTTGCTAATATTGCAAATACCCTTTTATAGAATATGTCTAAATTATACAAAAACTTGGATCACTACCCGGATTTCAGCAATAATTTTAATTAAATATCTACAGTTTTTATATAAATGTTATGTAACTATTAACAGGCTTTTAGTATATTTCCATTACGAGTTAAATCACCCGCTTCGCTCTCTCAATTATATTTATGAATCTCGCTGTTTACACGACTCGTTTCTGTGCTTCGATTTTACTTTTGGTTTTTAATAAGCCAACATAAATTTTCCATTAATTTCGTCAAGCAAGTTTCTCTAAATGGACAAAAAAAGTAAAAGAAAGTGTTGTCGCAAAAAACCCACATTCATATGGAAATGTCTTCGGAATTGGCAATGAAGGGCATTAAATACAACCCAGAACTTCACTTTTAATTTTATGAGGCAATTACCTTTTCATTGTTTGTTTTTTTTTTTTTTTATTTACAACATATGGTTTTGACAAATAGTGCTTGCCATATAAATTAGAGAAGACAGAAATTGTTCACGGTTCGCCTGTAGCTTCAATATAAAGCAACTTCATTCACTCCCAAAACTTTTTATGGCGAATCACGTTGCTTCGCTCGCGATTATGGTGTTAAGCACAAATTGAGAGCGAAGTGCATGTGGAAACATGCTTTTAAATTCACTCTACTCTTGAAATCGCTTTGAGTAACTTGCACTGGCCTTTTCATGTTTATTAAGCGTTATTCATACCTCTCAACCATGCAAGTTGTTGTATGTTTTCAAAAAAGAGAAACTAACAATATTAAAAAAAAGCTTACACAGGATAATTATTTCTATGGTTCTTAGTTCGATTTTAATTAATTGGAATTGAGGTAGATTTTTCGTGGTAAATGTCTAGTGTGCAAAATGTTTAGAGAAGACAAAACCAGTGAAGTTGAAGGTTTATAAGCTGGCGAACATATCACCGCAACGATCATCAGCACCTACATGAGCTCGTCATTACTGTCTGTCTATGTATAATTTATTGACCAACTTTAAATGTTACCAATGTGTTTTTGTGTGGATTGAAATGTATTTCTTTCTTAAATTCTCCCATCAACATCTAATTTAGATTTGTGTTTTTTGCTTAAGTATTAAGTGGTAACAATGCCTCGAAACTTTGTGCCGTGATCATTCTCAATTTTGAGGCAGTCAAATCCAACTAAGTCCGATAAAGTAATTAACAATTGCCAATCATTAAATTAAATTAATGTTCTTCAACTTATAAGTTATATATTATTATTTTTTTAATTTTTTTAATTATTTTGTATTTTCAGATCGATCTCCAGTGGATGATTTTTAGCTGTGACAAAGACAAACCTGAGCAAAGCACCTGTGAAGATATACCCCAATATTTTCGGGCTCCCAAGGGCATGGTGGGCTATGAATCAACTACTCGTTTTGCTCCCTCTGCTTGGGAGGAAGAGTATACCACCCGTAGTCCCATAAACTTAAAATTTGCTGATACCACTCCGCAATTTCCTTGGCATGTTAGCTCTACACCCAGTTATTTGATTGGCAAAGAAACTATAACCTGCCCAGAGCAGTGTCCCGCAGGTCCACCGGGACCACCTGGTCCAACCGGTCCTCGAGGTTCAACAGGGCCACCAGTAAGATTTTTAATTAAAACTTGGTTTTATTTTTAAATTCCTCTTATTTAAGGGCTTAACGGGTGCACCCGGTACAGCAGGATCAAATTATGTTCACCACGAATTAGCTGGTGTCAAAGGCGAAAAAGGTGAACAAGGTTTAATCGGCTTATCCGGATCACCTGGACTACCTGGTTTACCTGGCATTCCTGGTGAGAAAGGCGCAGAGGGCCTGCCAGGGCCTCAAGGTCCCCCCGGCTACGAAGCCAGAGGTAAGAAATATTCGCCACTTTCACGCTTATAAGGTAATATGCACAACTCTCCCTTATAAGGCTTAACTGGTGAGACCGGCTTTCCTGGTGAAAAAGGTGAAAGAGGTCTACCTGGTCTAGATGGTGCAAAAGGTGAAGCCGGCCCGGAAGGGCCACCTGGACCACCAGGTCTTCCTGGACCAGTTTCCACAACCAAGCCATTAGATGTTATACCAGGCCCGGTCGGACCCTCTGGTCCACCTGGACCTACTGGGCCTTCAGGACCACCTGGTCCTCCAGGTGCTGTTGTTTCTGAAGAACGTAACATTGACGAAAGGGCCATTCGCGATATTTGCATGTCCGTGGTGAGGGAATACATAAGCGAAATATCTTCCACTCTTGTGGGACCACCAGGACCACCTGGCAGAAGGGCACTAGGACGTCCAGGTCCAAGGGGTCCTCAAGGCTTGCAAGGTAAATAGGAAAAATCGAGAGTTTCACAGAATCTAATTAGAATATAAATCCCAGTCACCCAGAATTCAACATACGATTTATAACATGTAACGCATTTTTTTTTGCTCTGTTTTGATTTATTTGCGGGTACTACAGGACGGCAAAAATACAACAAAATGCTTAACAATAGTAAAATATAAAAATAAACTAAAATTTAAATTATAAAACGTGGGAAAAATATACGTCAGCTTTTCTTCAACATTCCTCAAAAATGTGCTCAGTACATTGGCATTGTACTCTTCTGATCAATTCAAGTTGACTCATTTGGTATTGTAAATTCGAGTTGTTTTTAATGTTGTCAAGCTCAGACAACATCGATAATCAAACCGTTTTTTTCCTTTTACGAACGATTGTTTACTTAATTTTATATTATAATTCCGTGCAGTTTGCAGTATTTATTATAATATATTAAAAAAAAAACTAACAATCAAAGAATCAAAAATAGCAACAGTACACGATTTCGTAATGAGTAGAGTTCAAAGCAAACCGGATGCAGGTAATCATTGTAGTCAATGTGAAGTCAAAATGGTTGTAGACCAGCTAATAACTCTTCAAATTTTTTTCTTTTGCTCCACGTAAAAATATTGGTCACTACGATTTGCAACTAGGCGTATGTAGAGAGCAAAAAAATGTTAATTCCGGAGCCAAATTATGGCATGCGTGATCGAATGAACTGTCTAGTAACAATAATGTAAAACAAAAAACAACAGAAGATAAGTGTGGAAATTCATGCGATTGCGAATGCTTTAGCTAATGTTGTTCAATTCCCAAATTTTGATGCTTATTGTTGACAGATTTTAGTTTGATATATTTTTGCCTGTACTGCTCGACAGCAAATTTAAAACAAAATAAAACACTTTTGCCTTTCCAAATCACTAATAACTATAATCACTGACAACCGAGCCAAGGCGAATCAAGTACTACAGGTGGTCGCAATTCAATTCGCTTCAACATTTTCTCTCGAGACGTCATAAGTTTTGTTGTCGTTTGCTATCAGCTTTGACAACTCAGAAGATAAAATCTTGGAAAAATGTAGTAAATGTAATCTAATGGATTCGCCTTGCAACCGAGCATAACCTGTTCTTCCGCCACAGACTAAACATAGGTGAAAGGCAGCCAAAATGAGATAGCAGATCTATAAAAAATCTGTTCGTCTCTTTTTTGGAAACTTTCTAGAATTTGTAACCAACACAAAGGAAAAGAGCTTTTTTCACTTCGTTTTTATGCTATTTTGTGTTTTATGAAATGGTTTTGGTTAAAATTATTTAAATATTAAAAAAGGAATTTTAAATTGTGTTTTTGCTTGATAATATTTATTATAAAAAGTGCAGTAACAAATACTTATTTATAGATTAGTGTTTTCATTGTGCAATTGTGCCCAAATTTTTCTGTGACTTTGTGCTGTTACTGTGGTGCTTGTACAAAAAAAGTATTAGCGGTTTTCACTCTTGATACTAATTTTACCACTCTGCTATATTCACTACGATTTTTACCACAAAGCTCGAGTGACTTTCTTACCTCAAAGTCTGCATGTTCTTGCAAATATTCTAAAACTTGCTGAATTTCTTTATCTGTCCACCTTTTGTGGTGAATTTTGTCACGTCTTCTCTTCACCAGTATATTTTTATTTGTTTTTTCCATATTTTTTATTTTCTCAACACAAAATTAAGTTTTGCCGGCAAAACGATTCACAGCACAGAATATCTGTGATTCCCAATAATTTTTTTTACAATGTTTACTAAAGCTTTTTGTTTGATTTTTTAATCACAGCGTAGTAAATAAAAGTTCAGTACATTTTATTGCTGCAGTGATGTAAACACTAGTACTTTAATCAAATCTGCTACTTTAACCAAATCTGTAACCGAGTTTACTATCACGAGTGAGAACCGCTATTATTTTTTGATTTACTTACATTTGGTTTTCGTAAAAAGAGCATACTATAGCTATCTCTTTAAACAAACTGTCTACCAGCTGATTTTTTTTTTTTTTGGTGATTTTCAAAAGTCACTTTTTCCAGCTCTGAATATTCTGTTAAGATTTGCATTACCTAAATTTCATGTTTTTCGCGGCCATCCAAAATATGAAATTCAAATAATGTCAACTATTTTTATTTATTTTCTGTCTTAACTTCTAGCTCTCTTGGTAGAGTCGGTAAACTACTTCCTTTTTTGGTCCAATGCAATTTCATTTAAAATAAATTTTAGGACTAACCTGCAATAAAACGCATTGTCTCAGCAACTGAACAAAATGTTGAGTTTCATTTGAATGTTGAAGAAGAAAAAAATTCATTTTATTTGTACAATAAGAAAATATGTCAAATAAAACAATGCAACAACTGTAACATTTTAAAATAATTTCAGGTGAACCTGGTGCTCGGGGGCCTCAGGGTGAACGCGGATATCCTGGCATACCTGGTGTACCAGGTGCCAACGGTGACTTAGGTCCTCAAGGACCACCTGGAGAAAAGGGTGATCGCGGTGAATATGGTGTAGGCAGGGAGGGTCCAATGGGTCCCATGGGTCCTCCAGGTCCTGAAGGTCGTGGCATAGATGGTATGCCTGGCAGACCAGGCGATCGTGGTGCTGATGGAAGACCAGGTTATTATTGAAAATTTTTCTATATGTCTTTAATAATTTCGGTGCATTTACATTAAATAGGCGAAACTGGTCCCAGAGGCCCTCCCGGTGATCCTGGATCATGTCCTGACTGTTCGGCTTATCAAGCTGCCTACGCTTATCCCTTTCTTTTGGCCCAACAGCAACAAAGTAACAAAGGTCCTCAAAACTATTATAACAAAGGGCCTCCAAACTATTATAATAAAGGATAATACATCTTAATATATGTATATTCATTGTAAAAAAGCCCCAAACTTCTAGGGCTCTGAGTAAATGTTTTGAAAGAAGTAATTTTACTTTATTTATTCTTTTTTTATGTACACCATATGTTTTTTTATGCTATTTACTTTGTCCTTTTTACTTGAGAACTATCTGCGGTTATGCAGACTTTTTTTTACTTTACTCATTAGTGTTCCTGTTCTATCAGATATTGGGACAAGTGAAGTGATTCTAAAACTTTTAACAATCCCATAATCGTAATATTTTCCTACATATGCCATCGCTGGCAGTTGTGCGGCTGTTTAATATAATTTAAGTGATGCTAAACAGCTGTATTTTGAGTACATTTGGCTTAAAACATTGTTAAGTTTTTGCAATACAAAAATCTTCCCACGTTACATTTACCCTTAGAAATGGTGACTGCCCAGCTGTTTACCTCAATGGAGATGAAGTACCCAAATCTAACCACGTGAAATATTTAGGTCTTAACCTTGATCGGCGCCTAACATGGAAAACACATATAACGCTGAAAAGAAAACAACTTAAAATTAAAACAAATAAAATGCACTGGCTTCTTGGAACAAGATCTAAATTAAGCATAAACAACAAATTACTTTTATATAAACTTGTGCTAAAACCCATGTGGAACTATAGAATTCGATTATGGGGAATTGCTTCCTACTCCAATATCGATATAATACAAAAATATCAGTCCAAAGTCCTTAGACTTATAATAAATGCTCCATGGTATATACGAAATACCACAATCCACAATGATCTCAATATACCATATACATACGAGATGAAATAAAGACATACAGCACAAATTATTTGAAAAGACTGAGTGACCATCAAAACGTTTTAGCAATAACACGCTTGGATGACACTGATGAAGTAAAACGGCTAAAAAGACTTCATATACTAGATCTCCCGTATAAATTCAAAGTTTTTATTATTTTAACTACATATGTATATACAATATTGAACTTCTCTAAAATTGTTTTGATTTTTTTCTGTTAAATTCAATGGAATTTAACCTCACTGTTATTTTTGTTCCAAATTCTTTGAGAAAATTTTGCTTATTATTTTAATTTTTAAATAGATTGCAAATAAAATAAATAAAAAAAAAAAAAAAAAAGTTTTTGCAATATTATAAAATTTGGCACAAGTTAAGTAAAATACATTGTGTTTGTATTATTGTTTTGTTACACTTGCTTAAATTTTCATTCATTGAATGATTTCTAACTGGCTCAAGTTAAATCCTTGTTTGGTAACTTTTCTATCAATATCCATCAAGTAAAGAAAAGTACATTTTATAGCTGGGTGGACAACGGGCTTTTTCTGGATAGTAAACACCCTTCTTCAGCACCCTATGAACTTTGGATGTTTTAAATCTCACAATTTCACGGTTGTCCAGTCAGCTATAAAATTTAACTTTCTTTACTTGATTGATATTAATTAAAATTAATGCTACCAACCTAGCGTTAAACTTGAGCCAGTTAAAAATCAGCCAGTTGGGTTATCCATTTCATAGTCTCAAAAATATAGGACTGGAATTCGACATCTGCCAAACTAAGTTGTTAGACCAATTTTTTTCTTCTTTTCCAAAAGTCGGACATTGACGAAAATGGATCGTGTGCTTAACGATCACACAACGCATAAAAATGATCAAAACATACTACAAAAACTGGTGATTATGCCACAGCCACATATCGTGCTGTAAGTGGAGATTATGGTTTACATAATCGTCCAGCTATGCAAGCAATTGGCAAATTTGTGAAGAAATTTGAAGAGACTGGAGTGATTACAAATATTGTAAGGCATCATCTATGTTTTGTTCGTTCCGCTGAAAATATCGCTGCTGTAAGTGAAAGTGTTGCTTCAAACCCGAATGTGTCGATTCCTCGTCGTTGTTAGGAATTAGGACCGCCTTGCTGCACATAATGGCAAATTTTGCATTAAGACAAACTAACACAGCTAACACAACTACTGAAGCCAGCTGACCATTCACAACGTCGTAGATACATACGTGGAATGGGTGCTTGAACAAGAGGCGATGGAAGCCGTATTTTCGAACAAAATTTTCTTCAGCGATGAAGCACATTTCTCATTCGATGAGTATGCTAATAAATAAAATTGTCGTATTTGGTTTTCTGAGAATCCCGAAGAAATTGAAGAGAGGCCATTACATCCACAAAAAGTCACTGTTTGGTCCGAAGGTGTGATAGGACCTTACTTTTTCGAAAACTACAATGGAACGACTATCACCCTCAATTCGGAGCGTAACGGTCATATGATAACCAACTTTGTTTTGTCTGCTATTGAGGAATACAACTTGGAGAATATGTGGTTTCAACAAGACGGTGTCACACAACTCGAACGAATATGTCTATATTGCAAGAAACATTTCCTGGCCGCGTAATTTCTCATCGTGGCGGTATCAACTGGCCACCAAGATCATGCGATGTGACACCATTACACTTTTTTTGTGGGGCTACGCCAAAAACCTTGTTTATGCAAATAAACCTTTAACTCCTGAGCACTTAAAAACCACTATTCGTCAAGTTGTGACTAACATACCACCCAATATGTATCAAAAAGTGGTCGAAAATTTCCTAAAAAAAATTAATACTTGCAACACTTTGCGTTTTGTTCATGTAAATGATGTAGTGTTTCACACATAATGTCAACGTTCAAACTTTTTAATTTTTTTTTTTATTTATTTTATTTGCAATCTATTTAAAAATTAAAATAATAAACAAAATTTTCTCAAAGAATTTGGAAAAAAAATAACAGTGGGGTTAAATTCCATTAAATTTAACAAAAAAAAAAAAAGTCTAAACAATTTTAGAGAAGTTCAATATTGTATATACACATGTAGTTAAAATAATAAAAACTTAGAATTTATACGGGAGATCTAGTATATGCAGTCTTTTTAGCCGTTTTACTTCATCAGTGTCATCCAAGCGTGTTATTGCTAAAACGTTTTGATGGTCACTCAGTCTTTTCAAAAAATTTGTGCTGTATGTCTTTATTTCATCTCGTATGTATATGGTATATTGAGATCATTGTGGATTGTGGTATTTCGTAACTTTTTAATAAAAAAAGAAATATCATGAAAAAAAAATATCTTATATGTACATATGTGTTTTATTTAGGTTTACTTTTGAAACCGCAAAGTGGATAGTCCTTTATTATACTTTTTCGTGTCTTTTTGCCACCCATTTTGAAATAATTTTCATACCATACCATTTTAAACTTACTCTGGTTATTGCTGTGAATTTACTTACTTATTTGCTTCCTAAAAAAAAACAAGATGTTTTTAATTTTTTTCTTTTACTTTTATTAATATATTAATATCAATTAGTTTGTTTTGTTGTCGTTTCATTTTTTTTATTTTTCATATATTTTATAAATGTTTATTATTCATTACTTATTACTAATTGCTTCAATAATTATTTCGTGTTTTTTTTATTTTTTTTAATTTTAAATTTCTTATGTAACTTAAAAATTGCACAATTTTTGGTAAAAAAATAAAACAAGAAATGTGGGTGTAGTTGTCTTCCTAATAATAATAATAAAAATAGGAAACTTTTAGTTTCATACACGGTTGTTTTTGTTTTTCCTTTCTTTTAACAAACTTAAATATTTTATGAATGAATGAAATTTACACAAATGGCACATGATATTAAAAAATAGAATTCATTTATGTGTATTAGCATAGAACGTATGTAAATAAATTGTTTGTTTTCTGGTTTATTAATATAATTTATAATGTATTGAGAATAGATGTAATTTAATGTTTGTATAAAAAATTAACTTGATTGCAATACTAGAGAAATTGTCAGCACAATGAAATTATATATCGTTTAGTGTATTAAAAATATTTACACATTTACATAATACGCATTTAAAAGCGAACAAAAACAAAAATAAAGGTAATTATGCAAATTGAGTTGCGTTAATGTCAAGTCAAGAATAAAGCCTGGAAAATATATGACACCGTATTATAAAAAAGTTACATATCTATTAACTATTTCATATCTATCAAACTCATTTGCCTTATAACAACTTACTAATCATGAAATAAATTTTACAAATAAGGCTGCCCTGCCCGTACTTTTCAAATCAGTAAAAGTTTCCAAAAAGCCAATTTGGATTATAGCCAGTACATCTTCTCAGACATTTTTTAATTATCTTTTGAGCTTCTTTAGGACGTTTATATTTGGGCCATACGGCAATTGTATCATTTTTTCATAATCGCTTTCAAGTAAGCTCATACAATCAGCGTTGCCTTTGGAGAAATTCAGAAAAGTTTACAAAAAAAATATTTTCAAAACAGAAGTGTCTTTAAGCCGATGTTTTAAACACAAGAAAATAAATATTCCTCACAAAAAGAATGCACATAAGAATACAATAACAAATTCAAACTAAGAAACGTCTTTATAACAAACTGCAGAGATAAGGAAATTTTTAAAGAAGACAAATTTTGGTTTAATCTCGTTTCAGGTAAACACATTATGGCAGCGACTCTCAACTATCTAAGTTTCTGATTAACTATGACTAATCACTTCCAATTTGCTATTGATTTGTCTTTTCTTAATGCTTGTTGTTTGGATATAACTTGAAAGTCCCTCAGAGTAACTGGTTGTTACTTTCAACTGTATATATTTTCACTGATATCGAATGATTCGAGTGTACGAGAAGAAATTCATTTTCTTCCAATTGAAATCACCAGCTTGTCAAACTTTGCAGAAATCATTGGACTACTTGATCCGTTTTAAGTAAAAGGAAATAGTCATAATATGTTCCGATGTAATGCAAACATGGATCATGATAAATAAAAAAAATTATTTGGCAACACTGGCAACACATTATTACCATGTGGTAGTCCAAGTACTAGTGACATGAAGTAAATTATTTTATTTATTTATTGGACTAGTGTTTGGTTTACTCTGTAGTAATGTTTTTGTTTTGTCCTCTTTTTTTACATGGTCCTCTTCTAGAACATTGTAATGTAAAATAGATTAATTTTTTTTTTACCTATTTGGATTACTTTTGGACTAGTCCTGATCCCTAGTGAAGTGCTCTTTACACGCGTGTAAGCACTAGTCTCGATTTCTCCAGGGTAGACTAAAATTTTTCATATTGCCAATGCGACACACTTTGGACTTAACGTGTAAACTCTAACCCCCCAATTTTTGACTTGGATTTTAAATGCCATTTCAATTTAAATTTGATTTAAATACAAAATTGAAACAGTTGCTATTTAAAAAATTGAAACAGTTGCTATTTAAATGAAACTTAAACGGCCTGCCGTGCCCATTTAAAATCGATTTTAGTTTTTCGTGCTGCCATATGATTTTGACAGTTTGGTTTTGTTCTTCAAATTAAGAAAATTGCACATGTTTTTTTTTTCTTCTTTTGTTTCATAATTTGATTTTTTATTATTTCCAGAAGGTAATCAACTTCTGTGGCAGTGAAATTGGGAGTCCTTTTATCACTTTTGCTACTCATTTTAATAATTTTTACAAAACAATTTATTATTTTCTAAGCTTTTTGCAAGTTCACTTGCTTCCAAATTTGTTTAAACAGCTGTTTTTTATTGAGTTATCGATAATTTTTTGACACTTACATTGTTCTGCCGTACTTTTATTACAATTAATTACCAAAAATAATTTTAGACTGAAAAACAGAAAGCAATTTTAAATCCAACTTAAATTTTAAAGAAAATTTGCTAATTTTGTATTTAAATCCCAAGTCAAAAATTGGGGGTAAGCTTGCATTCAGATAAAAAAAAAGATTTTTTGACAATCGGTAGATTTAATTCCTTTGGGCCATAACTATAGACAACAAAAAAGTATACTTTAAGCAATTTTAAGTCACTGCTAAATAAAAGGAAACTTTTTGTCTACTATAGACAAGGAAATACCGACTTTACCCGCAAAATAGCAAGTGGTAGATCAAATCGAGATCGTCGAGTAAGAGCAATTATTTTTCACTTCATACTCCCCTCTCTGAATGCTCCCTCAAGCTAAAGAGAGGACAACTAAAATTGCCTTATGCGATCTAGCTCAAAAAAATATTTTAAAGGTGGTATTGGTGAAGAAAATTCTATACAAGCTTTAAAAAAACAATTAGGAAATGAAAAAATTTTTTTTTGAAAACAAAATTCTAAAAAAATACAATAAAATATATTTCACTTGATTTTCGGCAGCTTAATACTTGTTCTTGACATTTGTTATTTTTATTGACTACAAGCCTTATTTGATGCTGTGAGATGATGTGAGAAATTTCAATTTCAATCTTATGTTATAAAAAACTTATTTACAGCGTTGGATAAAAGAAAAAAACTTACATCAAAGATCAGTCATTAAAAAAAATAAAAAAATTCAATACACAACATAAGAATACATCAATTGTTAAGCAACTACTCAACAACAAGAAAAATTGACAGTTGGTGGCAAAGTCTGCCTGTATTGTGATTCTATAGCTTTTGTTAACGATCCAATAATCATAAAATTTTTTACATGATTCATAGTTTGCAGCAAGTTGCTACCAGTAACGATGGTATAATTATGTACTTTAAAATTAACAATGGTGACCAGCTGCATTTTCGAGTACATTTGCAATAAATTGTTAAGTTTCTTCATATTCAGGTATGTTCTGAAAATCACTTTTCACTTTTCAAAGTGATTTGAAATCACTGAAATGGTGTTCTGAGCACAAAGTTTTTAGTAATTTTGTGATTTGAAACCGGTCAGCTAAACGACTACCGATTTTAAATCACTTGCACATGTTTTACAATTATTTTTTTAGAAACTAAATAAAAAACTTATTGAGTACTTTATACAATGTGTTTTTTACTTATTCATGCAACAATATTATATCTTTTATACAAAATAAATTGAAAAAATCACAAATTATTGAAGACACTGCTTGCTTTAAAAAAGAAAAATACTTCTGTTCATAATCTTCGTGACTTATTTTTTATCAGTCAGCTGTTTTGTTTTGTTCGAAAACAAATTGTGGTTACCTGATTGTAGGATAATTATAATAATAATTAATTATTGATAATTTATTCAATTAAACAAATTATTTTAAACAAAATTTAATTAAATTTATAATTAATGTTTTAATTTTATGAATAATTTCGAATTTTAATTGGTAAATACAATGATATAAAAGCATCCTTCCTTTTTATAATTTTAGAATTATGTATGTGAACAAAACAAACCAGCTGTTTATCCGTGATTTCGAAAATAGAAAAGCACGCCAAAAACTCTTAAATCTCGTGATTTTCAGAACATCAAGAAATCACCTCCGTGATTTTGAAACCGTTCGTGATATTAAATCGCCGTGATTTCAGAAAAGGCCTGATTATTGAATTTTTCATTAGGTAAGCAAAACAAATTGTGATTTTATTATATTTCTCATATACTCAATTACATGTTACACTAAAAGTACACTTTACTGGTTAAATGCACACCAAGCGAAAGTAATGATAATTGTGAGCAAAACTGACAGCTGATTTTCTTCGACAGTGAATAATGTTAAAAAAAAGTTACTGAATAATAAAAATTCGACAAAACATGGTTATAATTATTTTAACCAGGGACCGGAAATAAAAGTTATTTTTCAATTTTTGAAAAAAAAAATTATACATAAATGAACATCGTAGAAAACTCTTAATTACACCATCATGATTTTTAGGCGAAATGCATTCAACACTTTGCATGATTTTTAAATTTTTGATTATTATTTTAACAATCAAAACTAAGAGTTATTTTTGATTTTTATTTTTTTTTAATGAAAAAAAAAAAGTTATTTTTGATTTTTATTTTTTTAAATGGAAATAAAAGTTATTTTTGATTTTTATATTTTTATATCAATAATAAAAATCAATTCAAAACTCTTATTTATTTGTTGATGCCGTATGTATTATAATATGCTGCTTCATTGAAATTTCTAAATGAAAATCATATCCATTATCAGTTATAAAAACATGAATGCATTATTATTATTAGTATTATTTATGCTAGGTTGGTCCAGGATGGCCCTTTGCACTGCGAACAATAATGATCTATTGTGCATCCCCTTTCCCTCACGAGTTTAATACATCAAGAAACAGTACTAGCTCCTTCAGTGGAAGCCCTTGCAAGTCCTGTGAACCCAATGTATAGGCCTGCAACAGCCTGTATCTTCTGTGGCCAAGTGCCACACATTCAGTAATCAAGTGTTCCATTGACTCCTCTTCTTCTCCGCAAAATCTGCAGGTTGCCGTGCTGGATAGTCCCATTCTGTGAATGGGACTATATGAATGCATAGAAATAGCTTATAAGTTTTGGCTGCCATTCAAGTCAGTGTTAAGAGGTCGTTTTCAGGTGTTCAATTTTACCATCATAATTGATTTTAAATGTTCCTCAGATAAATTATATCTCAAATCTCCCAATATTAATCTGAGTGCTGAAAATTACCTTTCTACACTGACTTGAGTGGCAGGCACAGAATGAACAATTAAAGCTAATTTTCGAAGCCATGGAAACACATATTTTTTGCTCTCCCCATATTCCAATAAATTAGCAGAAGTATCGAAACGCTTTTCTTTGTAATTGTCTATTTCAAAATAAGCTTTGCAGACATACATATTACCTATGTCACGAATTTTGAATTGATTTTTATTAATGATATAAAAATATAAAAATCAAAAATAACTTTTATAATTGATATAAAAATATAAAAATCGAAAATAACTTTAATTTTTCATTTAAAAATATAAAAATTCAGATATAACTTTTTTTTTTCATTTCAAAAAAAAAATATCAAAAATAACTCTTATTTTCTATCTAAAAATATAAAATCAAAAATAACTCTTATTTCTTGATTTTCATAAGAGTTACGGTCCCTGATTTTAACAATACGATTGTTGTAATAACAGTTATGGAATAAAAAAATTAACTTAATTATTTATTTGCTTTAAGAGCCAATTGAAATGTATTAATTCAGGTCCAAAAATATAGACCTTTTTCAAACGTTTTCTATCGTCGCCATATAGACAGCTGAAAAAGACAGAAAAAAGTTACTGAATAATAAATATTCGACAAAACATGGTTATAATTATTTTAATCAGGGACCGGTAATAAGAGTTATTTTTAAATTTTTGAAGAAATAAATCATACATAAATGCACATCGTAAAAAACTCTTAATTACACCATCATGATTTGAAAATGGTCTATATTTTTGGACCTGAATTAATTAAATTAATTATTTATTAACTTTAAAAGCCAATTAAAAAGTATTATTTTAGATCTAAAAGTAGACATTATTAATGTTTTTTGTCTCTTTTAGCTGTCTATATACCGCCAACATTTCGTTAATCCTAATCCTCATGAGTAGACTCAACAAATCTTAAAAGAATGTTTGAAACCCAAGTACTTGATCCAAAGTTCTCACGAACAAAATGACCATCACAAGTGTTCAAAAAAACCTTTAATGCAAGAGGAATAAATATTTTCTGTATTAAAGAGTTGCTTGACCATTTCTGATTCTCAGTTTGTTCAGGAGAATTTCGAAATAAGTAGTTGAGTTTGAAATATTCTTTTGAGATTTTTCAAGTCTGCTGATGAGTTGATTGGCATCAACGAAATCTCAGCGGCATATGGACGGCTCAGAAAGACAGAAAACATTAATAAGTGCTGATGAAGGGTGTTTGCTACCCAGAAACAACCGATTGTTCACCTGCCTATAAAAATTTTACTTTTCTTTACTTAATTAATATTGATTCCAAAAGTGACAAACCAAGGCTTGAGCTTGAGTCTGCAAAAGTAATTTGATATAAATGTATGTAAATATCATAGTTCAATAAAATTTAAATTTCAGTAAAATGTTATTAATATGGTAAATTTTTAGACTTAAAATAATAGTTAGGGAATCCAGCTACTGGTTGGTAATTGTGTGAGACAATACAATTTTTCGTTATCTATTGTTTTTTCAATATTTATAAGCCCCATCGTTCACAAAAATTATACCAGATTTATTAAGCTCTTACTAGACAAATTGCTAAGGAATTCGTCAAATAAGGGTTTGGCAAACCTAGAATATTTATTGTGAACATGGCTGTAAGCGTCTAGCGGTATATTCATAAAAACTAAAATGGATTTGAAACTAGTTTAAAATATTGCATTTAATTTTTGAACTGAGACTCATTTTAAATTAATTTTTTTCATATTTTACGCATACATATGCCCAATTATCTTTGCCTGGTGAGACGAAAATTTTAAAGCAAGAGTTTATTTCTTAAAAATATAGTTTTAGATTGTTCAGTGAGATCTTGACTATTTTAAATTATTTCTTACATTTCTGTGAATTTAACCTAATTTAGAATTTGTTGAGCAGTTGCTTTTACTCAGTTATTAAATAAATTTCACAATTTTAAGAACATAAAATGTGTAACAAAAATACTTGCAAGTGGGACTTCTCAAGAATTGAATTTCGTTAGTAATGGCAAATTTTCTTAAAGGATTATTTCATCTAAACTAATCTAATGAAAACTATTAAATGCCAGTTTTACAAAATGTTTGTTTAACTAAATTTGTTTTATATCGACGACTACAAATCATTTGATAAATAACACTGTGCTTGAATTTGGAACATTTTTATGCCGACAAACGGGGCACCCAGTGACTAAACCTAATTCGGGTACGCTGAATTCAGTGGTGCTATCCGTTTTTCTAGGTTAGCTCGCGCTTTCGAGATTTACCGTTATTTTAAAAATGAAGGAGGTTGCACTACGTGTATTGAACTAACTAAAAAAAGTTTTCGTTTATTGAACTTTAGTAAAACACCGAAATTTTGCATAATAGTACAAATTATGCAAAAGGGTTTCATAACACTTTTTTAACACATCTTAATGTTAGATAATTACAAAAAACTTTTTATATGAACATGCAGAAATGTACTTTAATTAACAAGAAAATATTTTTTTCAATTTTTGAGGCGTCTGGTAACAGGTTGAAACTACAATTTTTAATCTTTTGTGAATAAAATCAAAAGTTGCCCACAGATTTTGGTTATTTAAAGCTCGTTTTGTTTCAAACATAATTTTTTATATACAAGGGAAAATTTGTTGGCATAATTTAATTTTTCAACTTTTTATGCAGTTTTAAAGATCACAAAATTTCAAGAATTTGCAAAAAATAATTTTTTTTTTCAAAAAAAAAATTTTTTTTTTCTAAAAACTGAATTTTTTTTTTAATAAATTATATATCATATTAAAGGTTATTTAATTGCGGAATTTTTTACTAAAGTTCAATAAATGAAAAATTTTTTTAGTTAGTTCAATACATGTAGTGCAACCTCCTCCATTTTTAAAATAACGGTAAATCTCGAAAACGCGAGCTAACCTAGAAAAACGGATAGCACCACTGAATTCAGCGTACCCGAATTAGGTTTAGTCACTGGGTGCCCCGTTTGTCGGTTTTTTCAACTAGCACAGTGTAATTAATAAAAGTGGCTCATAATTTATTTATGGCAAGGCTGTACCGGACCTTACATCACAAAAATTGGTTCAGAAAAGAGAGAATTTTGCTTCAATTTCTAGCGGAACGTATTATTAGGAATATTTATTTAGTTTTTAGCTAAAGTTTGTGGTATTTTGAGATAAAATTTCACAAAAGTACAGAATCGCAGACAACCAAATTTGTAGGTCGCAAAATAGCATATGATATGTCCAACGCTGTAAAAAAAAAGTTGTAACATAAATGTTGGGAAAATTTTCAGCCCAATCATGAATGAAAATTCCTTGAGAGTTTTTTCTCTTTGCCCATTCCTCTTATATGTTGATAAATTCCTTAGGACATTTTTTTTTAACCTTCCCAGTTTTAGCCACATCGCAAGGGAAAAATAGTCGGCAGAGGAAAAAATATATATTTTAAAAACATATGTATTTTGTTTTTTTCTATAAAAAATTTCGATATTACCAACTTTTATTTTTTTGTTTCTCAGGTAATTTATGATTGGAGGAATTCCTTGAGAATATTCATGATTGGGCTGTTTTTTATGTTTTCCTATACGCATTTATATTTTAAAGTCTTTTGCAGATATTAGCGGTTCTCACTCTTGATAGTAAACTCGGTTGCAGATTTGGTTAAAGTAACAGATTTGATAAAGCTACTAGTTTTTACATCACTGCAGCAACAAAATGTACTGAACTTTTACTTACTACGCTGTGATTAAAAAATGAAACAAAAAGCTTTAGTAAACATTGTAAAAAAATTATTGGGAATCACAGATATTCTGTGCTGTGAATCGTTTTGCCGGCAAAACTTATGGAAAAAACAAATAAAAATATACTGGTGAAGAGAAAACGTGACGAAATTCACAACAAAAGGTGGACAGATAAAGAAATTCAGCAAGTTTTAGAATATTTGCAAGAACATGCAGACTTTGAGGTAAGAAAGTCACTCGAGCTTTGTGGTAAAAATCGTAGTGAATATAGCAGAGTGGTAAAATTAGTATCAAGAGTGAAAACCGCTATTGTTATGCACAAAACTAAATGAAAAACATGAAAATTGTTGTTGTGCTGGTTGAATAAGCTTGAATTAAGTTTAACCCGGAGTAGTGTAATACAACAGTATACGAAATCTTTGGTGCTCTCCAAATCTGAATCAATTTTTGTGGCTAGAAAAAATATTACAGGTATGTATATGTATTTTGCTATTATTTTTTGTGATACTTAAAACTCAAGCGGATCAAATCTTTGAAAAGCCCAAAGAGAAAAAAAATTTAAATAAATGACTATAGATGTTTGTAAAGTTTCCTTATAATAAATGTTTATATGCAATTAAAATTTAAAATAATAATAAAAACAAATAATACATCAGTTGATTGAAAAAATAATCCAAGGCCAGCTCACACATTTTTAGAATTAATACTCGCAAATCTGAAGTTTTAACAAATATACTGCAGGGCATAGGAATTCATTTGCAACACATCGTTGTTTTTTTCGCCAAAATTCATGTTCTAAGGTTTATGTTAAAAATTCACTAGTATAATTGGAGCATTTCGAATACGTTCTCGAATAATAATATAGATCACAATGGCGTCCGATTGCTATTGCAGTCAGTTTTTCTTTAGTAATTCTATATTTTTGTGACCCGAAAATTTTCTTTTGACATTTTGTTGTTGAAAAAGTCTTCGATAACCTGAAATTTTTCTAACAATACTAAAAACTTGTAAGCGAAATATTAAGAAAAAACTGTTTGTTAAATTTTTTATAAAAAAAACTGTCTGAGACAGCAAAAAATATTTCAATATAAAATAATCAAGATCAAAGACAGGCTATATTTAAAATACTAATATAACTAGTACTTTATGGTCATAAAAAATGCCATAACAAATAATTGAGAGTCTCTTTTGAATCGGCCATCATCAGACAACTCGAGACGCAACCAATTTTATTTTTATTCAACTGATCTTTCAATTTCAAAAGAACCGATCTGCACTATCGGTATAGAACAATTAATCCTTATGTTATAACTGATAACAGAAGTGCAGAGCTCTTTAACTTACATATGGCGCTTTCAACATTGCTGACATTTAAAATGACACCAGTCACGGCTTTTTTTCTCTATGTAATTCTAGAGACAGAGAGAGACAGAGAGAGAGAGTTAGATAGAGAGAGTTCTCTTGAGCTAATTTCATTAAATTTCATGTAATTTCTTTTTTCTTAAAAATCACTCTATTCTACACTGAAAGTATTCTTAAATTTTGTGAATTCTGTCATTAAAAGGACGAAAACATTCACACCAACGTTGGGACTCATTGAATCAATGAGTTCTGTTTCAGTTGATTTTTATTAATAATTGTTTCTTTGAATATAAGAACTTTAAGTTAGCAAAGTTTTGGATTGCGCTAGAAAAACTCCAAAATTAAACGATTCACAATTTCTATGTATGAAGTAGTTTCATTAAATCTCTAATTTTCTTTCTTTCATTGAGCCAGTAAAAACACAACAATATTTTTATGGCATAATCATTCCAAATAACAAAGCGCATTAGAAAAAAAAGACAACACACACTGGCATTTTTTATATTACAACATATTTCTGCTGATAATCGCCAGTAAACTTCAAACCCTTTGCAGAATATTAACGTCTTTGAGTTAATATCCAATTTTCTTTAAAAACAAAATGAGAATTGTAAGAATAAGCGCCCTAACGAAGTGTTTCCTTTACTCGATGAGATCTTTCCTTGATTTAATGAGATCGTTCATTGCTCCACAGAACTGTTTTCATAAATTCAAAAATATTTTGTAGCAAAATTGCAAAAACGATTGAATTATTTTTAACGAATTTATATCGTTACATTGTTGAAATTTCATTGACACAATGAAAGTTTGCATTAAGTTAATGAAACAAATTCGTTGGAACTAGGAACAAAGACTCTTTTTCAGAGCGCTGAGAAAACAAATTTTCTCAAACAACAGCTGGAATTTATGCTCATAAATTTTAGTTTTTAAAAAAACTTTTTTTTTTTTACTAAATTCTTTGACTGCCCTGGCCGAATTATTTTTTCAATATTTTTCTTAATTGACTAAATAATATTGGCTTAAAATTTGCTCTTAAAATGTAAATTCATATATGTATTAAAATTGTAATTTTTTTTCATACTTAAATGGTAGTCAGTATTAAATGTTATTAAAAGCTTAAAAATAATATAAAAAGAAACAAATACAGATTTAAAATTATTTAATTATTAAATAACTAATTTGGATTAGTACTTATGTATATGTATTGTGTATGCGTGTTGCTTCTTTATGTTTTAGTTTATTTATAATAATTTTTGGTTTAAACAATTGTTCACTTTCATTTAATTTAGAGATTTCTCGTTTATTTTATTTTTTATTTATTAAGTTGTGTATGCGTGTGAGTGAGTGTGGTTTGTATTTTTCTCTCGTAATTAGTTTTCATTCAGTTAACTTTTGAATATTCAATGTTCTGTACTAACAGTTTCATCGATATTACTGTCCCAATTGAATTCGGTAACACCCTGTTTATAATAAATATTGCCTAAATTGGCAAAACGTTTTTCAAAATCGTTGTCTTTAGCTTTAAGATGTTCAAATCTAAAAATGCAAAGAAAACAAACAATTATTTACATTGAATAAATAAATAAAATTTTTGTGTAGTATTTAGTATTTTGTAAGCTTATTTAAATTTCTTATTCAACACAAACCTTTCAAATAATAAATTTTTGGCAAAAGCATACAATTCAATGTCTAAACTATTTAATTCTTCTATGTGGCGTCTTTGGTCGGGTCGTAGATTGTGTATGGCAGACACCGATAGAGTGGTGTTGTGCTGTTCGAATGGTATGGCAAAACGTAAATTGAAAGTTTCCTCAAAAATATACTGGGAAATCTGTAAAACAAAATGAATAGACAGTTAAATGGAAAAAATAAATAGTTCTTAGCATATTTTTGTATTATTAGGCTCGCCTCAAAGTCGTTCTTTTATTCGAGCCAATGATGGAAAATAATTATGTTGTTTAAATGGGTTCGATAGTTGGTACGTGGCAAAAATGAACTAAAGCACAAGTTCGAAACAACTCTAATTTGCATGTACATACCTTTTGATATTCTGTTAGACCAAAATAGGCCATCGCTGCTAAATTTCGTTTGGCACTGGCCAGCATGACGCGATCTCTTTCATGGCCTGGCATGGCCGATTTGTTGTAGCACCCCACCAGTGCCAGATCGGCTAACATTCTAGTTTGACGATTGGCCGCCAAATTTGAATCACAACCAGCAAACTCATCTATGGTAACATCTAACCAGTCTTTGCCTTTGTAACAGGGTGGCAGTTCTTGACTAGTGGCCTGTCTGCCCAGGCACCAATGCCTCGAGCCCTTCCAGGTGGCTCCGCGTTTCACGTGTCTGTACTCAGACATATAACGTGCAATCGGCTCTCGCAACAGCGTTATATAAAAATATCTTCGTTTCGCTGATTCACCTTCATTTTTGTCCAATTCTTGATCGACACAACTCGTAAGTTCAGTCCAGTCGGCATGAAGGCCACATTTCCAGCCGGTCGAGTATCGGGAAAATAGCCAATTTTCATTACGATGTGGACGGAAACAGTAGCATCGCTTGCGTTGGCGCTGACATTCGCAGGGTCTCTGCAAACAACAATAAAATAAAATTGAGATTTGTTTTTTCCAAATAAACCAAAAAAAAAAAAATTCTTTTTAGTCAAATAAATTAAACTTATGATTTAAAGTAAATTTTATTTTACTGCAAAAAAAATTATAATAATAATATAATATTAATAACTTGCTTCATTCTTGATTTTGGACCTTTAAATACCCCAATAAAACCGGTTGCAGCCATGAGCGAACAAACCGGACATGAACATGGCACCGATAGAGCAACAAACAACCGAGAGTTACCAATAGCCCTATTCACTATTTTATAACGATTTTAAAAGTGTTTCACTTGCCTTCAAGGATTGTGGTTTGCACTAATAGCCTTTTTACACTGACTAATAGGCTTTTTACACTTACTCACATCTTTCATCATTTTGGCAAGATGTTAACATCTTCCTATACAAATTCTATATGAAAAAAACTCAACATCTTTACAAGATGTTCATTTCTCATTTCGCCGTATTCAACATCTTTCGATTATTTTAATGTCATCACTAAAAAGAAGTTAAAAAAATGATAAAAATTCATATCATTACTAGAAAATATACAAGTGTCAAAAATTTTTACAATGAGCGTGAACAAACAATGTAATTAAATTTTAATTAAATTAAACATAATATAAAATTAGTAATGCAATACTTTTTTTATTTTTAGTAAAAAAGACTAAAATAATGTTTCTTAGTTTGTGTGTGTAATGTTTTTTAGTTTGCTCAAACACGTGAAATAATATTTGACAAATGAAAGATGTTGAAAATGTAATGTAAACAGCTTTTTTCAATTTTCAACATCTTCAACACACATCTCAAAAATGTGAGTAAATGTAAATCCGCTATAACATCCACGTGAAACGCATGGAAGATGTTGAAAATGTGAAACAGTCGTTTACATTGACAACATCTTTCATTTATTTAGCTGTCAAAAAAAAAGGACGCACAATTTTTGTGAAAAGTAAAATAAAAAAATTTAAATGGAGGACATTTGGACTTTTTTCTTCCCATAGGTCAAGCGACATGTTCTCCATATCGATTGACCATATGATTCGAACAATAAAAATGAACTTATTTATAAATTATTAAAAATTCCGCTCATTGTTTTCGTGTTGAATTTGTTGTGTGTTTATTTTCTGCATGTCATTTTGCTAGTGATGGTACAAAAGCAAACGATTTTTTGCAATTTTCTTTAGCGATGGCACTAAAAAAAAATCATTTTCGGCTGTATTAGAAAGATGTACAATTTTCGGACTGTATAATTCTTATGGGAAGATGTAAATATCTTTGCAAATTGATGCAAGATGTAAGATGTACATCAGTGTAAAAAGGCTATAACGTTTATATGATTCGTTACTACGTTTTAAAACCTATGGGTGCATGTTAATATAATTTGAGAATACGTGGCAGCTTCGTCGAAAATGGCGAAAACCACAAAGAAGAATGCAAAAAATAAACAAAGCAAAAACTGTCTAATCATTCTATTATCCTTTAAAAACAGCTGATTTTAAACGGCTGCGAATGTGTTTATTATAAAGTGTTATTGACTACCAAAAGCGCTAATTTATATGTTAAATAATTTAAACGATTTTATTAGCGTTAAAAATGGTTGCTGAATTGCACTACAGATTGACTTTTTTGCACAAAACAAGTTTTCAAAACAAGTTTTTAAAAGACCCGTTTTCGCACCGATATCACATATTTTTAGTTTTTTTTTTATTTATTTCTGGCTTTACACGATGAGTGTGGTAGTCGCATTTCTCTGGGAAAATATCATATTAATGTGAAAGCAAATTTGGGAAATCCGCTTTTGTCTTTTAACCACACTGTTTAAATTCCAAATTCTGTAGAAGCATTATAAGGTGACGCTATCGGGTCTGTTCTAGAATCCGATTCGGATTGATTTAGCAAAATTTTTTTAAGCCGAATAATTCATAAATTGGTGTTCTCAGTTCAGCATGTTTTTAGATATTCGAAGTTTCTGTTCGAAAAAAAAAAATTTAAATGTAAAATACATAAACAACAGGTTTTTATGTTTTGAAAAGAACTATCAGAGGACGAAGCCGATGATAAAAGATAGTTTAACATACAAATAATCGCCGGCGGCAAACCAACAACCGACGCGTCGGTTGACGACCGTCTAAACAATGTTTTTACAATCACGCAGACAAATTTCAAAATTAAGTTAAAATATGACAAAAACTAAAACATTAATAGATTATTCTGAGAACGCACCTCTACCTCAAGCAGCAATCGCTCTTGACCGCGATGGGTGTAAGGTTGTGAAATTACCGGCAGCACATGAACTACGATCTTTGACAACCATATGTTGTACAAAGAACGTATTGCCAGACTATTACAATGGAATTTGACCACTAAATACAATCATATGAATATAAATATTACTTAAATTAAACTAAATATAGGCAATTTATTATAATTTCCTTTAAAATGTCAATTTTTCTTCTTCAATAAATTCTGATTGCATTAAGCATTAGCCCAAAAAACATTGACATATCACACTTTAAAAAAGTAGGGCAACTTCGTGTTTTCCAACATAAGCAAAATTTTTTTATTTTTGTTTTGCGCAACTGCCATTTAGCAAAACAAACAAAATTTTTGGATGAAATTAAAGAAAAGTTGTTTTTTACTAAAAATTGTGTGTAAATTAAAATTTTTTGTATTATATTTAATAAAAAACACTTCAAATTAAAAGAGAAAATTTAGTTTTTATTAAAAAAAGTTATCACTTGCATGAATAAAAGCCGATTCTATTTACTTTCACTCACCCTATAATACTCTAATTGAAAACGAATAAAAACATGGGGATTCGGATTGCAGAACACCAACAATTTCTAGAACAGACCCGATTATTTTTTTTTGTAGCCAAAATTTTAAAAATTACATATTTTGTCTTTAGTTCTAATTTTTAAAGTTGCAATCGAATTTCTAAAACAAAAAATTATCTACACAAGTCTTCAGTGGACAATTTCAAAAGTATAATTTTCACTGCCACACTGTGTTTAGCTTCTGTATTGTTCTTTTTTGTATTTGTATTATTTCTGCATTCATTTCGTTTTATTAAAAATTCATCACTTGCAAAAAAACTGTTTAACAAGAAATGACAACCAAATCCTGACAAGATTTTAAAATGACAACTTATGTTAATTTATTTCTCTTTCTTCAACAGAAATGATTTTCAAAAGCAAAATGTTATACACTTCTCTTTAATATGTATGTCTGCATGCGAGCAAAAATTATGAGAAAAATACATTTCAAATTATATATGTAAATGGTCAAAGACCATATAAAGGATATAATATCAAGGCAAATATTTTACAAATTTTATGATACTGGGCAGTGTTGCCAGTGCTGTTTTACACAAAATATTTTCAGCCATAGAAATGATAAAATTTGTTTTTCTCCTTGTTGTAATGCTTTAAGCTGCTATGAGTACTACTTTCATGAAATTTTCATATACATTATATACTTTAGGATGGTTTAAAAACAGCAATCAAATACAAATTCAAGAGCCGAGGCGAATTTTTTTTTTTTTTTTTGAATACAGACGCGCATCATGGCTGCAAAGTAACAGCTAGGTATTACTCAACGAATAAGTATTTAACATTTACTTTTGTTTATTACATTAGGTCTAAAATATAGACCTTAATGCTTTCTGTCTTTTTTCAGCCGTCTACAACGTAGTTGGGCTTCAAACATTCTTTTTAGATATTTCAAAACTACTGATGAGTTGTTTAGCTGCAACGATATGTTGGCGGCATATAGACAGAAAGCATTAAGGTCTATTTTTTAGACCTAAAGTAATAAATTTCAATTGTCTCTTATAGCGAATAAATAATTCAGTTCATTTATTTTTGTTGTAATCTTTGAAAAAGTTTAATCGCCGTACTTTGTTACAAGCATCTTTCTCAATTTGAACTCAAGCCCATTTCCGTGAACAACCAATAAAATAATGTTTGAAGCTTATCAGTAAATAATAATTGAGTAGATGTATAATTTATACTTGAACTTATTAGTTTATAATACATTTATATTAAATTACTTATTAGTTTATGAAAAAACTAATTTTTGTATGTTCAGATTTTTTATATAAAATTTCTTAAAAATTTTATTCAATATTTCGCTAACAACTTGTTTGCACCTTCAAGATAATATTTGAAATATATCACTATTTCAGTGTTAGCGAAATATTGAATAAAATTGTTAGGAATTGTTATATGAAAAGTGCCACCATACAAAGAGTTTAATTAACAAATCTAAACTTTAACGGCCATTAGGGAACTGGAAAAATTTGACAGAAACCCCAAATTCATTCTTTAAATTCTTTGGCTGCAGCTATGAGTAAATAGAACAATGTTATATACATATATACCCCCTAATTCATAAAAATTATAACAGGCTTATAAGACTGTTATTTGACATATTTGTATGAAAAATCTGTCAAATTAGAGCTTTATAAACCTGTTATAATTTTTATGAATTAGACGGATAGAATAGATTGATGAGATTTCTATCAAATTTGCAACTTTTGGCCGATATGTTTATACGTCTGATCCTAAAAAATATCTACATAATGTGAACGTCCTAAAGTGATCCGTTCTGCTTTGTCGAGTTTTAAGACTGTAAAAATTCAAATATGAACTTCATTATTTATTTGCTTTAAGAGCCAATTGAAGGTTGCAAAGACGAAAAGTAAAAGAGTTGCAAAAACGAAAAGAAATGTTTGCTGTGTTAAAGGTTTGTTTGAACATTTCTGATTCTCATTTTGTTGATGGGAATTATGGAATAAGTAGTTAAGTTTCAAACAAACGTTTAAGAATTTTTCAAGTCTACTGATGAGTTGATTAGCACCAACAAAATGTCGTCGGCATATAGAACAGCTGAAAAAGACAGCAAATATTTTTTAAAAAGGTTGATTTTTGGACCTGAATTAGTACTGTAAAAATTGGTTTAATAGTACTGAATGTACCTACCAGTAGTAGATAAGACTGATTTTAGCTTTATGCCTTCGCCTCAGTGGAAAATCAGGGTATTGAGTAGTTACCAGGCTCAAATCTTTCTCTTATATTTTGATGCGAAAGAAATATGTTGAAGAAATGCGGCAGCTTTTCGTTTGCAACTCTACAAAGAGTAGCCCGCAAGATCTCTTGGGGCTACGAAGCGTTTTGAGTCACCTGTTGAACTTTCCACCAAATATTAATCAGTCATATGGTAGCCCAGGGTGACTCGCGGAGCTCACGCTAGACATTCATTTGATACCTGGTATCAATGGTCAATAGCATAAGTGGTGTGGAAAATAACCGTAGTGCTCGATTATGGAGCATTAAACCACTGTTTGGGAACGCAAAAATGTCTCGGAGTGTTCATACTTTATGGCTCATAAATTTTAATAATATCAATGTTAGAGGCGTAATGCGTAATGTTAGAGGCGTAATAGATTATGATTCATATAAGACAGCTCAATCACCTCTGCAAGGAGATGTGAGGACCATCTGGAGAAGGTGACTTTCAGAGTAAATAAAACTGTACTGCTTGTTAGTTTTTCTTTTGCCTTTAAAATAAATAATTGCTTAAGGAAAATTTGTGTGTACAAACTGAAACATATAAAGGAATGAAAAATATGTTTATATTTTAGGATAACAACAAATTTGAAAATAATCTTACATCTTTTAAATATTTTGCAACTTGACAACACGGCATAACGTACGCGAAACAAAATTGTTTTCAACAAAACAGAAAAAAATATTATATAGACCATAAACCACTGCCAATAATGTTTTGAAAGCTCATAACCTGTCCTTGCGGCTTAGAATAATAATGAGTATTAAAAAAAATATTTAAGATTATTATAAACACAATTTAAGATAAAAACTGAAGACAAGCAGGCAGATGTTTTATAGCAAAAAAATGCTTAACAATTTAAATGTGCGTGGAGTAACAAAGGAATTTTTTTTTATTATGTATATGAATAACTTTTTACTGAACAACTTTTGATAGTTTCAGTAAAGAAATTTGAGGCTTACAAGACCACATCTGCCTAAAATCTGTACTAAATATTTCGAAATCAAAATATAAATGAAAACTTTTAACAATATGCAAATGTTGTATGCAAATTTTTTGCAGAAATATTTGATGCATTCAATAGATCACTACAAATTCAGCCATAAATAAATTTTCTCTAAAGTTTTTGTTTTTGCACTCGACTATTCTTGTTGTAAAAATTTTTCTAAAGTAAACTGGTAATAAAAAAAAAAGTATTTTATTGCAATTTTACTGACTGCGATCAGTTTGATCATTTTGATTGCCAATTGCTAAATATGCAATCACAAAGCAAATACAGTGAAATTGAAATATGAAGAATTTTTCAATAAAATAATCTTCAATTTATTTAACATTTACCTATTACACTAAAAATAAGATAAATATTTAACAATTTATTGCCTGTTCATTGCTACAATCAATTGATTATAACATACAAATAATGCGATCGGCTCAAAGCTTAGAGCATTTCACGTAAAATAATAATTTACAAAGGCTCGTTATTAAAACTTTACTTTTATAATTTAACAAGTTAACAATTCTATTTTTGTGACAGATGGCATTTGTGGAGATGAGTGGGTTTTATGTGGACTTCTGTGAAATAGGGGCCGTGTAAAAGTGGTGGTCTGGAGCCTGTTGGTATATGAGATATCTGAAATAATCTTTGGAGTTCTATAAAATGACTTTTGACAACCCTTCATATATAAAATTTCTGTAGAAGATGACACACATTCATCTTTGCTGCAACTTTTTCCAAAATCTTTAGAAACTTTTCTACGTAATTGGGCAATTTCAAGATTATTTTACATTTCAGAAACTAAAATTTTATGTTCACATACTGTTGTGATTTTCATGTTCCCACTTTCGTTTTAATCGTTTTAACTGCTTAAACAGAAAACAAACTTTTTTTTGTCAATTCTGCTCTCGCTTGAAAATATAGAATACGATAAGCTAATAACAAAATGTTGATTTAATATCGTTTTTAAACTAAAACAAATCAAATTAAAATTTAAAAATTATTTAGTCAGATACAAACCTGCAAAATTCATAGAACTTGCTTTTCGCGATAGTCACGTTACCATGTTAAATCAGAAATTAATTTTTTTTTTATTAAAATACATTTGGGGACCTCAATTGAAAAAATTTATAGTTTAAGAATAATACTAATATATTCTATTCTAAGAACAATACTAATATATTCTAGAATAATTTTTACCAATCGTCTTTATGACTAGTAATAATGAAAAGTTTGAAAATAAATTTGATTCTTCTCTGCATTCCACAGCCCATATGATTTAATGTTTTGAAAAAACGCCACTCCAAATCAGTGCTCTATATATGCCCCACAAAAAAAGTCTAATGCTAGTAACACAACTTGGACGAACGACGAATTTCGCCCAACACGACAAATACACCGGGTAAAATTCGCTGCACAATAACGACAAAAAACAAAAACATCTGTTATAATTGATAAAGTTGTTTATTGTTTGTTCAAAGATTTAAAAAAATAAATAAATCAAAGAATTTAAAATGTTGTAAACATAATTAAAATAATGAACATCATGTTCGTTGTGGTAAAAGCCTTGAAGTTTAACATTTTCAATTAAAATTTCTCTTGTATCCATTTTCTCAGTTTTTGGTTGCTGAAAAATTTAGCATTACCAAAAACAAAAACTTAAACACTACAAACATGTTTTAAAATCGAGTATGTTGGCTTTTTATTTTAGATGCAAAAAGTCAAATCTTAAAATACTTAAAATAAAAACTAAAATTAACTGTTTTTCCTAAAACACTTGAAAACTAAAACCAAAATGGCCACATCGTACTGATTTGTTCGTTGTTCGCCGGCATAAGAAATAGAAATGAATCTATTTCAAGTTCGCCGCGTACAACGGCGCATTTTCATATACACCAATGTGTTTTATTTTTGACGGCGAATATTCGCGGCGAAAATTTTGTCGTTCGTCCCAGTTGTGTTCCTGGCATTATGTTGTCAGTTGATATCGCCACGACGAGAAATTACGCGGCCAGGAAATCTCTCTTGCAATAAAGACATATTCGCTCGAGTTGTGTGGCATGTGGCACCGTTTTGTTGAAACCACATATTCTCCAAGTCGTACTCCTCAATAGCAGGCAAAAAAATGTCGGTTATCATATGACCAACACGCTCCGAATTGATGGTGATAGTCGTTCCATCGTCGTTTTTGAAGAAGTAAGGTCCTATCACGCCTTCGAACCAAAGAGCGCACCAAACAGTGACTTTTTCTGGATGTAATGGCCTCTCTGCATTTACTTGAGGATTCTCAGAACCCCAAATATGACAATTTTATTTATTAGCATACTCATCGAATGAGAAATGTGCTTCATCGCTGAAGAAAATTTTGTTCGAAAATACGGCTTCCATCGCCTCTTGTTCAAGCACCCATTCCACGTATGTAAATATAGATGTAGATGCCAACTACGCCAGAATGTGCCGTAAGACAGTCTTAATTATTGAGAACGACGAGGAATCAACACATTTGGGGTCTTCGGCAACACTTTCACTTACAGCAGCGATATTTTCAGCGAAACTAGCGAAGCGATGATGCACAGGCCTTACAATATTTGAAACCGCTCCAGTCTCTTCAAATTTCTTCACAATGTTGCCAATTGCTTGCGTAGTTGGACGATTATGTAAACCATAATCTCCGCTTAAAGCACAATATGTAGCTGTCGCAGCATCAGCATTTTTATAGCATCTTTTGATAATTTTTATGCCACGCGATCCATTTTCGTCAATGTCAGACTTTCCGAAGAGAAGAAAAAAAATTGGTCTGGCAACTTAGTTTGACAGATGTTGAATTCCAGTCCTATACTTTTGAAAGCACGAAATGGTTAACCCGTTATAATTTTTGAGTGAATACGGAAATGTTTTTTTTTTAATTTTCTTCTTTACGGTCTGGAGTTAAAGCTTTTATGGCCCCCCTTTGAAATAATTATACTAGAAAATATTAGTGGATGTTCTTAAATTATAAGGGCCTTATTCATAATAAATATTTTAGGTTTATGAAACTCTTATTTGACAAGTTTATTGTCAAATAACAGCATTATATATCTGTTATAATTTTTATGAATAAGGGTGTAAATATTTTTAAGTTTCGAGTTTTAGATACCTGCTTATCAAAAAAAAAATTTAATTTTCGGGCTTAATGCAGCGGTGTTATTACGTCAGCGGAGGCCTGCTATTTCTCAGATTTGTAGCTGTCGTTGCAAATTTCTAATACATAAAAATTTGTACACATACATATATAATATATTCGAAACATTTTGTATTAATTTTATTTTTCAAGGTTGCCCATTATTTCATGAAATGACCTTCGAAATAATGGACATCTAAAGCGATTTATCACATAAATTGATTTAAAGCATATATTTTCTTTTCCATTAGTTGTGCGATTGTTGGTAAACTGATATTAAAAACAAAATCCAAAAAATAAACTCACTTTTAAATCCAAGTCACGCACTAAATGACGACCAAACGATGTTCCTCCTGTTTTTTGAATATGCAAAAATACCATCACATCATGACCGTCCATATCAAATTGGAAGTCATCATTTAGTACGTCGTCATAACTGAGGCCGGCATTGGCTATAATAATATTATTTTGTTGTATTGTTTTGGTTGATGCCATCGGTAGCGGCTGCGAATGCAATTGCTGTTGATGAACAATTAAGGCTCCAGTTGCTGCAGCCTGCGCTGAAGCTGATCCAATAGAACCGGGCAGCAGTGATGGTTGCTGTGGTATATCATTGTATGATAATAAATCTGGTTGTAAAATCATGCTACGTTTTGTTAATGCACAGACCTAAAATGTAGAAAACAACAACAAAAAACGTGAATTAATACAAAATAACACAAGAACATAATTGATGTGCAAAGTACTGTGTTTATAAACCAAATTATGCCTTAAATACGATAAATAATGGCTTCGTTGTAAAAGAACTTACATATTTTTATACTAAAAACAAAATTTTTTGAATGCAGATTGATTTTATAACAAACATGAAAACATTTACATTTTAACACAACGGTCGAAAGCAAGAGCTTTGCTGGAAAACTTTTTATATAAAAATACATTTAAGGAAAAAGATGTTCCCTTAAAATCAGTTCAATATTGTGTATTGAAGGCAATTAACATGTGGTATTTACAGCTCTCAGCCCTCTAGATGTCGGCAACAACATAAACTAAGTAAAATTGCGTGAGCTTTGGTTGCCGAGTGGTCAAAGCGGCTGTGCCAAAATTGTGAAATTTGATACGTCCAAAGTTCATAGGGTGCTGATGAAGGATGTCTGCTACCTAGACCCAGCCGGTTGTCCACCTAGCTATAGAAATTTTAATTTTCTTTACTCAATTAAAAAAAATGACCAACCGAGGGTTGAACTTGAGCCTGAAAAAGTAACTTAATATAAATGTATATAAATTAATATTGTTAATAATTTTACTTGGCTTGAGTTGGAGTTTTACTTCCTCAAAGTTGAGAGATTTTTTTGCGATAAAACTGAAGTGATCAAATTTTTTTTACAGATAAGTTGAAGACTTACTGGCTCGGGTACATGAGATGGCTGTTTCACGACCACCATGCCGCTCATTAACACCCTAATTTCCTTCGAACCCAGGCCATGACTAATTCTCTACTGTTTTTAATCCACAGCTTAAAAATTTTTCAACTAAATACAAAATTTTTGTTTTTGTTCTCAATACAATTACAAGCAACAACATTTTCTTAGGCTGGGTTAGATTAATTTAGGTTGACTAGAGGTTTCTTTGCCCATGTTCTGCAACATACAGTTAAGCCTATTTAGTTTAGAACTATGAATAGTTTGAACAGGAATACCGTGTCATTCACAACATTCCTTAATTCCCCCCAGCATAAGGAACAGTAACTAAGTTACATATGTATGTCTGGCAGGGTGTGCCTCCCAAGTGTAGTGCACCGTATTTGTAAGAAGGAGGGGTACTGGCGAAAATAGTGCTCTTATGTCTCACTCTCCTCACCACATGCTCTACATTCATCTCCCTCCGCTATTCCTATGCGGTTGAAATGCTCCAACTGTTGAGAGTGCCCTTTCTATTCCACTTAATTCGGGCTTGCTAAGTCTTAGCAGTCGCCTTATTTTTTCCTCGCCTGGATACCCTGCCATAGAATTCTTGTATTGACTACAACAGTTTCGTTATTCCAGAGAGTTAAATGGGCTCCATATGCCCAATTTTTTAGCTCAGATTTAACTGCATCGATAGGTTTCGCTCTTACTAAGCTTATGTTGTTTAACTCTCTTGCTTTTGAAAGAAGTGAGTTTGCTCTCTTATTTGCAGTTATTCCCGCAAGCCCTGGTACCCATATGATGCAGTGTTTGCACTCCCAAGCCGCTTGTGATGTAATTTTTGTGAGTTTTAGAAAAGCTGTTTGTTATGCTCAAAACAATAAAACTTGTTGGCCTTTTCATAAGATATTCGGTATATTTTAAATCTGGCGTGAGCCAAAAACTGAGGCTGATAGGATAGAGAGAATTGACAGCCAGGATTCAAGAGATGGCTGACATACATCACATAATGAGCAATAACTATTGTATCGCCACTGCTAAAGGGACCAAGTACAGGACTACCTCCTTATTAATATTTTACTTTTTGTTTTTTTATTTATTTATTTATTAAGTCAATAGACATAAATTACAAAAATAAATTATTCAGATATTAAGATAAACTATTAGCTTTTTCTTTAGAATTTCAATATTATCAGAAAAATCAATTATATGGTAGCATTCGTTGAAGTTCCCACAGGCACGACGGAAAGAATCGTTATTGGCATAAACAGATCGGTAGAATTTCAAAGCCAAGAATGTAAAATTATGGGTTGGTCTCACTGGCACGTTGCAGTTTATTTGACTCAGCAGGAACTCGGAATCAACATCACCTCTTAACAGGCCCAGAACAAATAATACGCTCAGCATTCTGCGTCGACTTTTTAGTGTTGGCAATTTAAGTAAAGCCGCCTGCTTTGATACGGAGGCAGACCACGAAGGCAGAAAATAAGAAATTGTTTTTGAACAGATTCAATGCGGTTAATATGAATAGAATAGCAAGGATCCCATACAACAGATCCATACTCAAGAATAGGTCGAACAAGTGAAGTAAATAGAAGTTTAGTAATGTATGGGTTCATAAACTCTTTTGACCAACGTTTCATGAATCCAAGTACCCCATTAGCTTTGTTTACTATCATTGAAATATGATCACGAAAATTAGGCCTAACAATATGCCAAGATCTAATATAGTTTGAACTTTATCCAATACAGCAGTTTCAAAACAATAAAAAGTATCATTCGGGTTATGTCTAACCCGACATCTTTTCCAACCTGCTGCTTGATTTGACGATTTGGATGATTTTATAACGTCCCCGTAATAAAATCGTTTTCTGAAAACCGGTATTAATTAAAAAACGAATGTTTGACTTTATTATCGTTTATGTGAGCTAGCGAAGGACATTGCTTATTTTTGTCGGCAAAAAGTCTAAGGGTCTTATTCATAATAAATATTTCAGGTTTACTAAACTCTAATTTGACAATTTTTCCATACAAATTTGTCAAATAAGAGCTTTATAAACCTGAAATATTTTTTATGAATATAAGTATTAAGCTTTTTCAAAACAATTATTTTTAACAGAAAATACTTTGTTTATAAATATTTTTAATAGAAAATACTTTGCTTATAAATATTTTCAATAGAAGGATTATCCAATAATAAGTGTTCTCATAAGAAAATTTATCGATGAATTATTTGCTAAATTTTTTATTGAAGGAATTGTAGCAATATTTTTAGTGTTAGTTCTCGCAAAAAGTAATTCCAAAGTCACTTAAAAAGAAAAAAATTCTTAAGCAAAAATGTTGAATAAGAAAGTTTTTGTAACCAAATTGCAATATTATTGAAGAGAACCGCATTTCCTTAAGAAAATTAAAATTTGATAAATTTTGACCACCAAATCTGTAAAACATGTATATAACATAAAAAATATTTTTAATTGAAATGTTTTTGATACGAAAATTGGTAATAGGCAATTCTTGGGTAAAAACATTTTTTTTAAGAATGAACTTGCCATAGAAAATATTTTCAATGTGAAAATTTTGTATAATTCAAATTCTGCATAATCTCAAATGCATTACTATGTACTTCAACATGATTTTTCTTTCCTTTTTTGTATTTTGATGTTTAATATTTAAATCGCCAATTTACCGACTTACATTGACAATTATTATTTTTGCTGCCAGTTAAAAGCCACAAATTTTGCCATTATTTTCCTATGGTATTTTTCTATGGACTATAATCTCCTGTTTTATATTCGTTTACAAATACATTTACAATAATTAACATACACCCAAATACAAAATCTTTTTTAATGTAAATTTTATTACAATTTAAATGTAGGTAAATAATTTCTGTTTTTCGCAAAGTGAGCGATCGTGTGTGTGTGTGTGTGTGTGTGTGTGTGTGTGTGTGTGTGTGTGTGTGTGTGTGTGTGTGTGTGTGTGTGTGTGTGTGTGTGTGTGTGTGTGTGCTGTGTAATGGCAGCAAGCCACATCTCTTAAATCCTTTATTGCTGCAAAAAAAATTCAATTTAGCATTGAAAACAGATGCTATACAAATAAAGGGAAAAATGAAAATGTATGCAATCAAATATACCGGCCATAATAATGGCAACACATTGTGGTTATTGAGTGAACACAAAAAAAAGTGAACCTAATAAAGTTGCCTAACGCTTCCGTCATTCGTTTATGTCGAATCTAATTAACCATATACCAAATGAACACATGCTGAGTTTGACTGCGCAAAATTGGAAAAGTTTTTCATTACCCAGCAGGGAGTTTTAAAAGTCAAATTGCTCTCAAGTTTTTTCTGAAACGTTCAATACCAGAATATGTATTTTTTTAGTTCTTCTATCACAAATTTCTGCAAAATAGTAAATTTTTAAACGCGCCTAATTAAGCTCCATTAAGCATATGCTTAATGCGTTACTCTATCGAAATTCAGTATTATAAACAATTTAGATATGACATACTCGTACTAGAAGTTTTTGAATTTGCAACGCTAGCAACTCTTATTTTGCGAGGGATGAAAAACCAGGGCTTGAGCCAAAAAATGGGGGTAGTACGATGAGGGAAACTGACAGCGCATCAGGGTCTATGTGCAAGGTAAAGGTGAACATTTTCACAAAATAAGCAATAAATGCAGCATAGTCACTCCTCGAGGGGTAAACTACTGGACTGACCCCATATTAAATTCTTATTTACACCATTTTATTCCGCATAGTAATAAAACCGTATCGAGAAGAGAAGGCCCAACGTTCTAAGCTGCATATTTCTTATGAAAACGTTAGTTATTCTCGAGTCGAAACGGTTCTATTTGATATTTTGTTTTTGCCAATTTCCATAGATGGTTGCTTTACTACGAAAAGTTTTCTAAAAAAAAAAAACTATTTCACTCCTTTGAAAGCACCACGGGATGGAAAAAAAGTTTTATTAAAAAAGTTTCATTAACATTTTTGTGTAGAAGCCCCCTAAAAAGGGGAGTTTAAGAGTGGCCGTATTCGAAAAATAGTTTCGGAAATTAAATTTGGGAACTTGTCATGCATTTGACTCTTCCACTCGCTCCCCAGGGCTAGCTTAGACGATGGAAAAAAATTTCTAAAGCTGGTATATATTTTTGTATAGAGTCGCCTGGCTCTGGGAAAATGTCGAGAAAGAAAATTTTAAGAGGAGTTGCTCATACATATAGTCCCTCTAGAGGTACATAAGGGCTAGTTGGGACGAGTGGAAGATATTTTATGACAATCTTATTTTTATATGAGAGCACTGTGAGAAAAGAAAAAGAGAGTTAGCGTGTTTCTCAAAAATGCTGAGAAGAAAACATTAATAAAGATCGTTCTTACATCTGACTCTTCCAGGGGCAGCTATTGAGGAAATAATGTAAAGTGATTTTATATGCCAGACTTTCAATAAAATGAGAAAGAGGATCATTATTTTTTTTTGCAAAAATGTTATGAAGAAAAATTTAATGGGGATTGGTTTGGACTTCTCCAGCAGGGCCCTGACAATAGTTGGGATGAGCAGCGTAAAATATACAAAAACAATGTTTTTTTTTATACCAAAGGAGAGGCAATAGGAGGCAAATACTTACTTACGCCCTATTGCAAGGAAAAAAATTTGGAAATAAAATTTGAGATGAGAATCGCACTTTGCTCCTCTAGGAGTGTCCATGTGGAAGTTATTGTTAATTTTGTGACATTTTTCACATTTCTCTTGAACTTTGACCTCGATGCATTGTCTGTGGACCTCATCGTACCACCACAATTTTTTGGCTCTTACACTTTTTTTCATACCTCACACAATGCGAAGCTCTAGTGTTTCGAAATCTTATTGCTAAAAATCTGCATACATCACTAATGTCATATCTAATGCACATGTCTACATGGAAGCCGGTCATGGTATTTTTAGCACAGAATGAACCTAGACCATATAACTAATATACTTGTTATACGCCCTATAGAGTAAAGTAAGCTTTAAATGTATATTTTCTTTTTGCAAGCTTTTTACATTTTAATTTCATTGTCCCCCTTTTATCGCTGTTTTTCCTACTACTAAATGCATTATTTATATACGTGGCAAAAAAAAATTAATTGAATAAAAACATTTTGTATACAAAAGCAGCGATTGCTGTTGCATGTAATAAAAGAAAATTCATTTAAACTGCAACCCACACATGAGCCTGAACACATTTATGGCTGTTGGATATTCTTTAATTCAATATTTAGTCCTTCAATTGTTTTGCCGTTTCAACATCTTTTTTTTTTTTTTTTTTTAATGTGTATACGTACAGCACGTAATATACTACTAATAATAAAAAAAACTCAAAAACTATATAAGAGGGTTATGAAAGTAAGAAAAAAAAATAATATTTACAATTAAAAATATCATGTTAAATTTATGTACACTACAGGTTTATAACGGATAAGTGAATTTTTAATTGAAAAATGAAACCATAGCAAAACCGAAACAATTAAGAGTTTTCAATGGTGCACAATGGGTTGTGCATTTATTTATAAGATATGTAAACCCATTCTTGCAGCGTATCGTCATGTGGAACTATGTATTCCTTACATCTGCGGTGCAAGATATGTTAAGCTACTTTATAGAAAATATTGTGGCAAATATTATTTGTAGAACATACTAACTCTTTAACTTAACTCTATACTGGCATATTTTCGACTTTATTCTAACAAATCGAAAAAAAAAAACTTCAACCGGCAAGGCAAAAAATGGAAAAGGCATGTTGTACAAAAGTGTAGTAACTCAAATTTTACCACATATTTCGAAAGACATCAAAGCACAAAAATTAACACAAACATCGAAAACTAATCTAATTTAATATTATTAATATAAAGGCTTAATTAAACTTTTCTGTACACTCATAGAAAAACCATTATAGCTATAATGTATTTTAACATGAATACGATGACAAAAAACATCGTTTTTGACCCCATGACACTTTTCATCACGGTGATGTCAAATTTTACATAAGGTGTTCCAATTGTTATTAGCGATAAATATAACAATTGTTACATCAATGCCATGTCCAGTGTCATCAATATGATGTCAATGAAAAATTACTGCAATGATGGCAAATATACGTTAATATGATGCCATTTATTGAAACCGTATAGGAATACATTTAGACACAAAAATAATAAATTAAACCACAACTTTTTTTATATATAATTATAATTCATAAAACTTTTTTATTAAAGTTTTATTTCTTTCCTATTGGTAAAACTTATAAAAGTTATTAACATTTTACATTATTTGATGTCACGGCAGTCTTCACATTGATGACACTCAATTTATGCCGAAATTCTCTATTGACTTTTGTCATCAGGTTGATATCAAGTTTTAGATCTGTGATGTTGTTTGGCATAATATTGATGTTAACATTTTTATGTTACGCTGTCATCAGTATGAAAATACATTTTTCTATGAGTGTAGAGTTAATGCTAGAAAGTCTTTTAAATATTGATAATTTACAGCTGATTAGAAAACGCTTTGAATGACGTAGTACGTACATTGAAGTTAATTTGCTTTTAAATCGCTTTTGATAATTTGCTGCTATTATCGAACAATGTTCGAAACAATCGACCATGTTGATCACTTCAATTTTATCACCAAAAAAAAGAAAAAAATTATATTTAGTTTTGAAGAAGTAAAATTGAATTCAATTCTACTCTAAAACTACTAACAATTGTAAATCATATAGTACGACTATAATGATAAAATTCATGAGTTATTAAGTCCATAAGTTCTTTATATTAAAAAGCAAAGACTTGTTCATAAAATTTTTTTTAATCTCAAAAAAAAAGAAGAAAAAAAAATAAAGGACTAAAAAAAGATTCAAAGAAGTTAGACAATTTGAAAAGTGTACGCGAAAAAATTGCAAAACTCAAAAAGAGACTTACTAAACTGTGTTAGAAGAAATGAGGACAGTATGTTTTAAAAATCTTCAACTGATGCAAGATCGCAGAAATTCATGAAAAATTCGCAAAATGAAAAAAAGGTCTTTTGCATCCGCTTAAGACTTTTATTGATTTTTTTTAAAGGTAAGTCTATAACTTTTTATACAACAATACAATCTCTCGAAATGTCGAGGTTTTATATCGATCATAGTTTTGCTAACTTTCTAGCATTTTATTAATTCAGGTCCAAAAATTAATCTTTTTTTTCAAAATGTTTTCTGTCCTTATTCAGCTGTCTATGTATATGCCGACGACATTTCGTAGACTTGAAAAATTCTTAAAAGTTTGTTTGAAACTTAGCTACTTATTTCATAATTCCCATGAACAAAATGAGCATCAAAAATGTTCAAATGAGCATCAAAATGTCGTCGGCATATAGACAGCTGAAAAAGAGAGAAACATTTTGGAAAAAATGGTTAATTTTTGGACCTGAATTAATACATTTCAATTGGCTCTTAAAGCAAATAAATAATTAAGTTCATATTTGAATTTTCTAGCATTTGAAAAAAAAAACGTTTTTTGCCAATAATCACGCTTCTGCTCTTTATTATGTTATTTACATCTATTGAACTTTTTTAGGAACTACTCTATTCTTAACAAGAAGCAAGAATACAGCTTCTTTATATTTCTGAATAATGCAAATTTTTCGTGGATTTTCCCGCTTTTGCAACCCGCTAAACTTTTTCTATATACAGGGTGGCGCAAAAATAACCCTACGACGTTTTTTGGCTGTAATTAAAAAAAAATGAAAAACTTTATTTGGTATTTTAATTTTTTTACATCAAGTCGAGAATATGATGTCATATAAATGGCCGCCGCCACAGTTGATCCCTTTTTATTGCATTTTCCATCATATTGGCCAAAACTTCCGGCGATAGGTCCTCACATTCTTGACGGATATTGTCTGCAAGAGTCTAAGGCTTGTTGACATAAGCCCGCGACTTCAAAAAGCCCCACAAAAAGTAGTCTGCAGCCGTCAAATCAGGCGATATTGCTGGCCAGTGCAAATCGCCAAAACGGGAGATTAGGCGCCCGGGAATTACATCCTTCAGCATATCGGTTGTGGCACGTGCAGTGTGTGCCGTAGCACCATCCTGTTGAAACCACATATTATCCAATCCGAAAAAGAACTCGTTGATCATTGCTCTGTAGCGCTCACCATTCACAGTAATCGTTTGGGCCGTGACGTTTTCGAAGAACAAAGGTCCGATGACTCCTCCAACGAAAACAGCACATCAAACAGTGGCTTTAAGCGGGTGTAATGGCTTTTCGTGGGTTACATGCGGATTTTCAATGCCCCAGAAGCGTAAATTTTGCTTATTTACGTACCCGCTAAGATAGAAATGGGCCTCATCACTCGTGATTATTTTTGATGAAAAATCATCTTCCTCTTGGTGGTGATCAAGGATGGCTTGAGCGTATGTTAGACGCGATTGGCGGTCAGCAGCTAACAGCTGATGCACCGTCTAGACTTTGTATGGAAAAATCTTCAAATCTTGTACCAAAATTCGCTGTAAAGACCGTTGAATGATACCCATTTGCATGGCACGTCCTGTAGTCGATGTCGACGGTGCTTCCATGACATCCTCGGCTACAGCAGCAATATTCTCTGCAGAACGGCTACTCCTGGGTCTGCCACTCCTGGCAGCATCTCGTGTTATGACAATCGCAAAATTTATAGCATTTTCTGATAGTAGGATTACTTTTGCGCCACCTTGTGTTTTGAAACTCATATAAACGGTATCCTACACAGAAATTCGGGCAATGTTTCTCAGTTGACGACAGTTGACGACATCCGTAGTGTAAGATTTGAGCTATTCAACTGCATAACGGTAAAGAGGCATCATAGTGGAATAATTTTATTCGCAAAATATCTGCACAAAAAGGAAAAGAGACCGAAAACAGCAGTACTACATGGTGAAGTTAGTACAAATATAAAGCATAGTATTTCCTTTGCCTAATGGCTTTCCGATTAAGGCTTAATAAATAACATTAATCTCTAATTAAAAATACCCCACATTGTAATAAATTGAAAGAAGCAAACATTTCGCGAGCAACGGACTTTGTTAGTAGCAAATATTTTGTACTTTTTTCAATTTAATATTGTTAAATACGATGAAATTAATCTAATGTAATTAATTTTTTTTTTGCTGATGAAAGCCTCCTCTACACCCTGCCTGTTAGCTAATTATATAAAAGTGAAAATGCTCCTTTCTTTTATTCCCAATACTAACACAGCGGCTATTAGTAACCGTTTAGTAAAACGAATGAGGCGATACAGAAGGATAAATATGCTAGAGATAAAATTATTTATGGTTGAGCTAGAAGTAATTAAGTCATGTAAGCATAAGAGCTTAACTAATATTGTTTTATTTCAGTACTATTATTGCTTGTATTCTTCTTTTGTGTGATATGTATTGCTGTCTAATGTTACAAATTGAGCAAAATCTCTGCAAATAATTAATACAGACAAGAAATCTTCTGGCTTAGAGTATTCGCCGAACAGGAAAAAACATTGCTGATTAATCAGCAACGAGTATTTAGAAGTTTTATGCCACAAAGTAGACACTCATTGTCTATATGCATTTTTCTGTGTTCTTTTTTTTCAGTTTTTGCCTCGCTTAGGAATAGTTGTGCTTATTTTTCTGGTGAAGAAAGAGAAATAAATGGGATTATGAACAAATAAAAAAAACAAGGGTTAGCGAAAAGAATGGCTTAAGCACCCTCACCAATTCAAACACCGTTAAAATGGAGTACTGCTATCTTTGCCGATACGGAAAATAAAGTGAGTTGCGATATTTGGGTATTTGATTTTTTTTTTTTTTTTTTTTGTAAAGTTTTTTAGGTTAGGTTAGGTTGATTGGAGATGTGTGTATTCCCATGTCTTTCAACATACCCCCAAGTCAGTATAGGCTTGTTGTGCGCTCCCTGGATTTAACCGTGAAACAGTTTGACACATAATGCTTGTATGCTAAAAAATTTAATAACAGCATATTAAAAATTTTGTATGGAAATTTCCATACAAAATTTTGAATATGCTGTTATTAAGTTTTTTAGCATACAAGCATAAGTCTATAGGACCTCCGTCTCATTCACAAAGTTCCTTAATTTGCTCCAACATATTCCCCGCAATCGGGTTATGTCTGTCTGGCAAGGTGTCTCTCCCAAGATGGTGGGATCGTATTTGCGAAAAGACAGGACACTGGCAAAAATAGTGCTCTAGTGACTCGCTTTCCTCCCCACATGCTCTACATTCATCTCCTCCCGCTATTCCTATGCGGTTAAGATGTGCCAGAACTCCCATCAATGTTCTTAATTGGGGCTTGCTAAATCTTAGCAATCCCCCCGTTTTTTCCTCATCTGGATCCCCCTATAGAAATGTATTTGATTGATTCCAAAGGTTTCGTTATTCCAGAGAGTTAAACGGGCTCCATTTTTTAGCACAGATTTAACTGCATCGAAAGGTTGCGCTCATATTAAGCTTATGTTGCCTAACTCTCTTGCTCTTGAAGCAAGTGAGTTTGCGCTTTCATTTACAGTTATTCCAGCACGCCCTGGCATGCATATGATGCGCAATTTACCATGATACCATTTTTGTAATCCCACTGTAATCGTGATTTAATCCGCTCAGCAGAGATCGCTTTAATGACCATTTGGCTATCCGTAAATATATTTACAGATCCTGGACTTCCCATTTCATTGAGCTCTCTACTACACTCCCTAATTGCCTGAATTTCGGCCTTCCGTAAAGGTTTTTAGAAAACTATCTTTGTATATTATTTTATGACAGCAGAATGTAAACAAACAAAGGAGTACAGGCTGAAAAAACAATTCAATCCATTTTAACTTAAATCAATCCCAAACGCTGTCAAAAGTATGGTAAATACCAATATTCTTAAATCAAGAACGGCGTTCTTGTTTTTAAGCACGGATTTGATCTATTTTCAATCCAAAACCAGGAAACGTTTTTTCCGCTCAATTCATTATGATGCTTTCTTCAAACCTTTTTTTTTAAGGAAACGAATATTGCAGGAGTTTGCTGGTGTATCATGTGGTGTGAGTCTCCAAGGTGAACCGATGGCATGTGCATTGGCTGCTTAAAACAAAAAACTACCCAGGTTAGTTTGATGCTAAACTTGACGTTAAGCTGTGCCACACAATTGACATGTTGAATAATAGTTGATGTAATTAAACTTCGACCTCGCTTACGACAGTATTTTCAAATACTAGGGCTTTGGTCGGTCTTAAGTGTTTTGACGTTTGTGACAGCTTTTGAAAAACTAAAGCAGTTTTGCTTACGACAGTTTTTGGAATAAATAGCCCGCAAATTAAATACTTAGTTCTTTTTTGTAGCTTTAAATTTTAGTTTTCGTTGGTTTCTGTTTTTGGGAAATGATTCATCTTTTTTCTCAGCTTCGTACACAGAGAAAAAGACCACATTTTAGAATCAAATTAAAATTACGAACTGAGCTCGAAGCCACTTGGGTGCTGATGATCATCGTGGTGGACGTGCAACAGCATGTTTCTAAGCAAATAAGTTTTATGCTCGTATTCAAAAAAATTAAAGTCTTTATTAAATGTGTTTTATATGAAAATTTCCATACAAAAATTTTTTAATTTGGATATGAAATAGATATTAATTTTTTTTTTGTATATAAAACCTAAATCCTTACTTTTGTTGTTTTCTTTAGAAATATTGGTCAACTCAATTTTACTTAAAAAAAAAATCCTTCTCAATTTTAATGGAGTAAAATCGCAGCAGGTACGAGGGCTTTTAGATCACAGTTGATTCTACTTTCAATTCAGATAATTCAAGGTTGTTTTTGTTTGTTTATTGTACCAGCTTTGAAGAAAATTAGGTGATCTAGCGTTGTTTTCCATCCCTAGAAAAATTTTGCGTTGTTACAAAAAAATGTTCTTTCAAAACTCCTTAAGCATTGTTTCTTGTTGAATTTTTAGGTTTAATTTTTTGTATTTGCTTTCAAACAAAAGCAGTCTGAGACTGTAATTTTGCCCCAAATTTGTTGTGCGTATTTGCAAAACAAGTTCCTATTCTAAGAAAATCGTCTTATTGTGCTTGTTCTTCTTTATCTCTTCATCTCAGGCAAATAATTTATATTTTTAACAGCAATAGTTTTTGTTTTATAATAAATTTGATAACAAGCAAAAACTTTCTGTTTCATAAAATATTCAAAAGTTTTGCTTGTGAAGAAATTATTTATCCTTTTCTTCTTAACCAGGCAACAGGAGGCAAGAAAATTGTTCTCTAAGAAAATATTTAAAGAAACAAAAACTGAAATCGTAACTTTAACCATTATGAAAGTAACATTTTATGATAAACTGACGTTTCGTGCCACACACCAAACAAATAAATTCGTGCATTAAAGGGCTGTTGAAAAAGATACTTTGAATCTGTTGGTTGGCTGTAACAATAGTTAAAGATACAATTATATATGCATACAACAACTACTTACATGATAACTATGCAGTATGTTAAATTTATTACCTTATGTTGGTATTTATGGCTGGTGTCTCTATTTTTATAGTACACCTAACTCTCCCTTTACACGTTCTTAGAAGATCCGTTGGCAAATGTGTCATAGTTGTGCTTTTTTTTAGCAAAATCTTAACGTGTATTTTTCGCAAAACTACTTTCAATATACAGCTGAAGTGAAAATATCGAGCATAAAAAATTTCGTGTGACTTAAAATTAAAACTTCATGTGCATTAATGAAAATGTTTCCTTAAAACATATCAAAAAGTTTCACAACTAAATTTTTCTAGATATTAATTATTAAATTTATTTTTTAGTTTAATGTTATTTTGTTTTTGCTAGGTTGTTTGTAGCATCTAAATTGCAGTTTTACCTGCAGTTTGCATGCACACTAGGCTAGGGGGTCGATTTTTTTATAAAATTAAATTTCAAAATCGTTCGGTGTGAGAACAACAGGAATTTTTAAAAAAAATTCGTTAATTTGCTTCTGAAATAGCAAAGCTTTTGTGAAATTAATATTTTCATTCGATCATGTCATAAAAGCGGCTGAGTCCGACATAAATATGTACAAAGATTTAGAACCAAACGCATTTAAGTTTAATTTCCTCTAAATTTTAAAACCATGTGTAAAACTCTGTCCTGTGTGTTGTACTTTGGATAGTGTTCATTGCATGATGTGATATCAACATTTTGTGTCAGAAAATTAAACGCCATATATGACAGTTTGATTTTAAACTCATATTTTTACAGTTTTACTAACAGTTCTTGCTGTAGGTGTAAAATTTAATGCTATTTCTTAATAAATTTATCAGGCTTGAGTTGAGTGATTTCACTCACACGAAATTGAGAAAGATGATGAGCGTTTCCAATCTAATATTTTTACAGCTTTATTAGCAGTTCGTGCTGCAGGTGTAAAACTTGTTGCTAATTCTTAATAATTTTATCAGGCTTGAGTTTATTTCACTCATATGAAATTGAGAAACAGCCATGGTACGCAACCCAGCCAGTAATTCTTTAACTTTACTTTTGTAAAGTTTACTTTACTTTAAAAATGACAATCACTATAATTTTACAATCAAAAAGATCTTTCTCAATTTTGAGAAAGTAAAATCCAGCTCATGTCAGTTCGACTATAAAGTGAAATTAATTGCTGCTAACGTTTGTTTTTTCTTTTTTCATTAAATGTTACGACGCACAATAAAACTTTGTGGAAATGGTTAAAAATCTTACCAGGTCCATACTTAACTTCACGTAAACATGCACATTTCCGCTGTGCGGCACTTTTAGCCTGCAAAGAAAGTACTAGGTGTGTTTGTTTGTATGGCTTTTTCTCGAAAATACATTTTTACTTGCTGGGTAACATAGAAGAAAAAATCAAATATTATACGTATGCATAAGTAGTAAAAAAAAGTATGAAGCGCGCTCTAACGGAAACGGAAACAACTTAAGTGTTTTTGTGTTTGTATCATGGGTTTTCCTCAAAAATAATATGCAGGTGTGTGTATATGTTTCCATACCATTGTTTTTGCCGTTAAGATACTTATAAATATGCTTTATTTGACAGTCTGGGTGTATGCGGCACAAAATATACAAGTTTTGTAAAGTAAAATGTTGAACTTCTTTTTATCACTTTTTTCAAATACTAAGGCTATTAAAAGTATCAAGTATTCTCTGACTTTTTGCTGGAGGCGAAATTATTTTTATATATTTTTGACAAAAATTAACCACTTACATATGTATTAATTTTTTTTTTTTTTTTTTTTTTGGAAATTTATATTTCTGTACTGGAAATTTACTTGAAATTATTTAAGCGGAGAAGATGAAATTTAATGTTTATTATATAAAGAAATTTTAAGTGATAAGCACATGACTGTCATGTACAGGTGAAATTTTAAAGCACTATTTGTATCACACATTTGCGGTTCAATGTTTGCCAAAGAAAAAAAAACCCCTTAACTTAATTTTATAGTCCATCTAATATATGAAATGCAATTGTTAGTTGATAAAGTTAATCGGGCTTTATTTAGTGCGATTGGAATTGTAAAATTGCTGCTTAAGAACAGTATTCACATTGTTGTGGCCTGGGTTCGAAGCAATATGAGTGCTGATAATCGCTGTGGTTTACGTGGCCATATTATATTCCCCAGCCAATGATGTCCATATTATATTCCCCAGCAAATGAGTCTACAATTTTACCAGCTTTACTTTTCTTGCCTTACTTAAATAAGTTTAACTCTTCAATTTTGCAAAAATAAAATCTCAATTCTGATTAAGTAAATTCGAACTGAAGCCAAGTAAAGAAGTTAACAATTCTAAATCATGAAGTTAAACAATAAAATAAAATAAATGATTTTTAATACCTGGCAGTAAAATTTAAATTCAGCCAGAACTAAGAACTAAAGATGGCAAGCTACCAGGTCCCACAGGATAAAACTCTTTTAAATAAACTAACAAAAGACCTTACAAATTTGTTAAAAAAGGACAAAGATGCTTGACCAATCTTGGCTCATCATCTACAACAAATTCCTTGCTCTAAAAAGCAACTAAAAAAAATAAATATTTGAATATTGCATCATCCGTCGATTCAAAAACCCGTTCTCACTAACGAAGAGAAAGCGAATGTTTTCTCAACTAATTTTTCTAAAACCTTCAGAAGACCTTTGGAGGAAGGGGAGAGATATTTTCAAAGCACATCACACATCACTTATGACACTCACAGCAAAAGAATTTCAGTTAATGAAAAAATTAAAAAAATCATAAAAATAAACATAAAAAATAATAAATGTTCTGGCCATGATCTACCAGCGATCTGAAAAACAATTGGCAAGTAAATACCTTGTGTATTTAACACACATATCTAATTTAAGAGCTGATTAATGCGGATAGTCTTACTGGTCAAATAGCCTACTTCCACTGCTGTCCAAGTTCTTTGAAAAACTACGGTCAAAGAGTGTTGAGCATAACGTATGGTGAATAAAATACGAACAGTTATAAAATTAGAAAACACAGCAAAAAGAAAAAGTTTTTTAAGGTAGTTTTTATTTATCTTTGAGAACTAAATCTTAAAAAAAAATTTACTAAAAAAAATTAGCTCCGTTGCGATTTGCTTTTCTTATTTTTTTGGCAATTCAAGCATGAATTCCTTCTGTATCTATGGCTTTAAGCACATTTTTTATTTTTAAAATAAGTGAATCAACATTTTTTGCTCTATATCCATTTTCGTAAATCTTTCTCTTCAAAATAGCCCAAAAAGTTTCAATAGGGCGCAGTTGTAGGACGTTTGGAGGGTTAATTTTCTTTGGCACAAACTCTATGTTATTCATTTTCAAATTTTCTATTGTGCGCTTTGTATAGTGTGAGGACGCTAAGTCAGGCCAACAAATTATTTTTTCTCCTCGATGATATTTTTCGATGAATTTCCTAAGCGCTGGCAAACATTTTTCATTATATACTTGCGCATTCACAGCTAAACCACCTTTGAAAAAAACTGGTTCGCTGACACTACTTTCACTTATGGCTAACCACAACAAAACTTTTCCCGGAAACTTGGTCTTTTGAATAAATTTAGCTTTTTCCGTTGTTTTGTGACTAGAAGTTTCAAAATAATATTTTGGCTGCCATTCGTTGCCTTCGACAGTGATATATTACTCGTCATCCATTACGCATTTGTGCTCTGATGAGGAAGAAAAGTAAATTCTGGAAAGCTGACGTAACCTGCATTTAATCACCTTCTGCTGGTTTTCAGTGGTAAATGGTATTATTTTTCTGGACTCCCATGGATTCTAAATATCTTTTAACTGTATTTTTGTCACAATTATATTTCTTACCCAATTGGCGATACGATTTTGCACTGAAGCCTACTGTTTCAGCCTTTAATTTATTCTAAATCCAGTTTGAATTTAGATGAAAGTACTCCACTTTAAAAAAAAATATATTGAATAACAAATAAAATATTGACAAAAAACAGTTCTATGTTGCAACATAACTCGATGTTGTAAATGCGTTTGATAATGTATGGCTAAAAGGTCTTCTCCCCAAATATACCAAAAGACTTCTATCTAATACTATAAAGGTATTTAAAAAGTCAAATTTTCTATGTGAATTATAAGAATGACTGCTCTGAAGTTTTTCCTTTGAGGGTAGCGGTACCTCAAGGCATTGTACTCGGTCCAATGCTTTACCTTTTGTTTATATCAGACATTCTAACCCCAGCATCAAATAATAATATGATAGCTACATTTGCTGATGAAACTGTTGTAATGTCATCCCACGAAAACGCCACATGGGCTGTGCAAAAATTACAACAACTGCTCAATAACAAGTTGGAGTGGTTTCGTAGTTGGGGAAGACAAGTAAAAAGTAACAAAACAGTTAGAGTAACAGGAAGATACCAAATATTCTACCCATTCAAATAATTGACTCACCCATTCTATGGGATACAAAAGCGAAATATCTTGTGTAGTGATTTATGTCGGGCAACAGCCATATGCTGCGACCTGGCAGCACCGTACTAGAAACTAGAACTTGGTGTTGGCAACCAGGTATTAAAAAAAAGGCAAGCAATCGTAGCCAACGTTATCATATCCGTTTTCATTATTAATTAATATTTGTAGCCGTAAGGAACTATTTATGTAAAATAAAAGTCTTCTTATTTTAAGAACTGACATGATAACTGACTCCAAACTGATATGGAAAGATCTCACTATGCAGAAGAAAAGCGAATTAAACAACAGGTTCACACAACTATTTTGGCTGCTGGGGAGGGAATCCAAATTATCAACTCATATACAACACAATACACGGCAATCTGGAAGTAAGGAGTAGAAATCTGGGGCACTACAAGCACAACTAATTTAAAAATGACTCAAATAATCCAAATTTAAATACTGCGTACTATAGTCAACGCTGAATGGTACATTAGAGATGAAGACACACATCGAGATCTAAATGTCAAAACAGTAAAAGAAATCATCCGCGATAGCAGCCTCAAACATACAACTCGTTGAACACAACATTTCAACGCAAAACTCGGGCAGTTGCCGGCAAAAGAAGACTCAACGATATGCACCTTCTTAGTTTTGTTTACAATGCTGAGAAAAACTAAGTTTTATATATTCTTATGTATTATTTTTCATTCGACATAAGTTCTCTTATTTATTGATTTAAGATTATTAACACCCAAAACTCAATTACTTATTGTCACATTGTGACAGATGTAATAAAAGTGGGATTTTAAAAAACAAATTACATCTAGCAAAACAATATTTACAACCAAAAATGTTGAAAATCGCTTGTTGTATGCGCAACAAATGTTAACCCTCCGATGAGTGAGAAGGTCCCTAGGAACCTTCTTGCCTTTTGGAACTGAAATTACTCCTACTTCGGCCACTACAAGAATTTTTTGTTCTTAGTATTTTTTGTACTTAGTATTTTTTGTTCTTAGTATTTTTGTTCTTAGAATTTTTTGTTTTTATCATCATCCCTTTTAAGGATGATGATAGGTCTTTGTGTTCAGAACAAGTAAATTTTGTGTTGAAACAATAAAAAAATTTAAAAAATTATTTTTGTATGTAGACTTTAGTTATAAACAATAAAAACAAAAAAAATCAAAAAAAAATTTTTTTTTTATGAAAAAACATGATTTACAAAAAAAGTTCCGTAGCAACCTTTTCACACGGCCGTGAAGTTCAAAACTGTCACTCATCGGAGGGTTAAAAAAACATGGGATCAACGAAGGGTCTTTAGTTTCCCTTTAATTGTTTGTCAGCAGCAACAGCTCAAAAGTGGTTACAGATATATAAAACTGTGCATTAGACTCGGTCCGTTGGTGCGGCGGATTTCCTTACTTTGTGCCAAAACAAAACTTTTGGGGTATTTAAATAATAAATATTTTACTGATGAGTTGACTAGCAGCAACGAAATGTCGTCGGCATATAAACAGCTGAAAAAGACAGAAAATATTTTTTGAAAAGATTCATTTTTGGACCTAAATTAATAAATATTTTAAATAAAAAAAAAAATAATAATAAAAAATAAACAAACGGACGCCCGGTATACAGACATTTTAAAATTTAACAGTTGATCTGTTTTCTGCTCCAAAAAAAAAAAAAAAAAAAAAAAAAACGTTGGGTCGAAAGATACACTCAGCATTGTAAGGCACAACAATTTATTTTTATCAAGTAGAATAAACCACATTACACCATCCATCCTGATTGGCATGCGACAGTGAAATTCCCTAAAGATGAGTTTGCATCGTTATCTCTTTCTTGTTGTCTTTTGTGTCAGATTTTTCCTTTTTGTGCATCATCAAGAAAGTCATTTTCACTTCAACATCAGCAACAATCACCAAGAGAGGAACAATCTTATTGGGTTAACAATGTAATTTTCTGGGGAAAAGCAGACCTCTCACTGGGTCACACATGACAGCAGAAACAAGCATGTCTCTTCTTTTGTTCAGCAAATTGTCTTTTATTAAATTTCCTTTCAAGTCTGCTTGCTGTTCATATGCAAGAGAGATGTTTTGTTGTTTAGGATTGTGTGTTTAATACATGAAGTTATTTTTGTATAAGTGTTTTTTTTTAAGTTGTTTGATCTCAGGCTTAACATTTAAGTTTGTGGATATTGTGAAACATATAAAAATTGTGACATTATACTTTCAGTTTCAGTTTTTGTTTTATTTTCTGTTTTTTTTTTTTTTTTTTTTTTTTTTTTTCTTTATATGGAAAAGAAAACAGAATTGTGTTTCACAATTCCAGCTGGAATGTTTGTGTTTCACTTTCATTACATGTGAAGAATTTAATGTTAAGGGATTAAATATTTCAATTAAAATCATTCTTGTTCTGGGATTAGGGAATATAAATATGATAATATGCGTACATACGCACATTCAATGCAGCATACATAAGTAAATGTCGAAACGATGTGACACTGTAAATAAATATGTAAATAAAACATTACTTTGAAGATACCAGATAAAATTTTAGTTTAATTTTAAATTATCATTTGCATCATATAGTTCTTTATTTCGCTCGAATAGCGGGCATGAGCTGTAACTATTTTCATAAAAAGTACTTTAAAGCCCAATAGAAAAACCAGTAGATCAAAAAAAAAAAGCGGAAGACAATGATGTAAAGAAAGGTTACTTCAAAAGCAAAGCAATTAGAGTCACATTAGCTCAAATATGTGATAGGTTAGTTTAGGCAGACACCCTGAGGCGAAGTGAAACACAGAGATGTTGAGCATGCATTGATCCATTCAAATAACTATCCATTTGTGGTAACTCGAAAAGAAAGAGATGAATGTGGTAGATAAATCTTTAGGTAAGCAGATACCCGACTACGAGAGGTGAGGGAGGGAAAGGTATGGTGTAGACTATGAAAGTTGCAGCAATCTTATTGTCCTTACAAACCCAAACGTGCCGTTAATATTTCTAAGAGCCTCTTGAAGATCCTTCCATACCAAAATCTATGACAAAGGTTTTCTAGTGCAGAGCAGCTTCCAAGAAGGTTGAGTACAGTCTCCCTATTGTCACTTTGATAACTTCGAAAGAAGTCATTAAGAAACAAATCAAAGATAAAATGACGAGTGCAATGATCAGCACGCGGGACCTAAGAAAGTCTATGAGTTCTCTCGTAATTCTTGGGTTCAAGAAGACGGCAACTTCTACATAAAGCAAATGTGCTCAGAATACAATTCTTTCTGTGAATACAGAGTGAAAAGTGCTATACATTTGCAGCACGTGTGAAGAAGCACTCCACAGAAGGAACCCGTGTCATTATACTAAAGATAGATACGCACTTTAAACAGCGTGTTCGTCATTTTGTTGTCGCGATTTGATCCGTGTCAGCAAAATCATCAAAAATCAAAATTTTATGATCTCAGAATCTCACTCAAAAATGCATAGTACTTTTAAGCACAATTAAAATTGACGTGAGCTTCCTTCAAGGATTTTAATGGCTATTAAGCTACTTCTACTGTATATCTAGTGAAATGTAGAGAGTGGTCACTCTCGTTGCGGTCAATACCTTGGCCACTTG